>VIBL01000029.1:2486594-3729892 GCA_008271625.1 Lutraria rhynchaena
TACGAGTAATTAAATATGTTTATTCTTTCTCTGTGGAAAAATATCATTAACGTTTTTCCTAAAAGGTATGTCTCGTTTCCTTTTTAATTCTTGAAAAAAGCTTAACATCTCGCAAATCGGTAATAACATAGCCGGAAGTAGATACACATCTTAAGTGACATAGTATTCGGCAATGAAAATTTCGGATAGTCACTTCTTTCTGGATGGTCTTTTATTAGCGCGGTCTTAAATTCGCGCAACAAACGTAGCGCAAAATACGCGAAAATTCGTCCTGCGCGAACAATAATGATACTACAGTATGAGAAAATAAAATCTTACAATGAATTTATTATCCAGAAGATGACAGATAAGGTAAACAGCTCTTTTCTCCACATCACTAAGGAATGGAAAGTCTGTATCTAAGTCCACATAAGCATCAGTGACACAGTTCTCAAACACAACGTCCAGGGGATCCGTCATCACTCGTCCAATACACTGAAAACAATAGACAGACTTACAAATATCAACAAAGAGTAACCTGAAATAAACTTCACAAGAACAAAATATCCAATAAAGATATCAGTAACAGTCAATGGCATGAATGGATATACATTTTTGTCTATATTATACTGTACATCTTTTTAAAGACATCAGATATATCAAGTAATAAAGCCATTATGACATAAACTTGGTGTTAGATAGCAAATCTGAGACTTATGTAAAACTAAATCATTTGATTGATTAATTCTGGGCTGAAACCTAAGTCTACCAATCACAAATATGTGCTCAGAGGCTGGATTTCAATCCCATGTTATATAACCTTTTCCTAAGAAGAATTTCCACCAGGCACTAAACCTACATTTAATATTAAACATTGTTAAATATAATATTAAACAAGTTACTATTATAGGTAGTTAATTAAACACATGTAACATTTTAGATAAATACCTCCAGACAGCTAAGTAGTATTATATTTCCTGCAAAACCTTCACCATGCACTTCTGTAACCATGGAAACAAAATTTTCTGCAGATTCAGGTGACTTCAAGAAAGTCTGCATTCTTTTTGTATCTTCTGAAATAAAGAGAAATGTCACATTTTATTTTTGATGCATAATATATACAGTCAAACCTGTGAACAAAGGCCAACCTTGAAAAGACAAAATATGGTCTTTATTGACAGAAGGTCTTTATTCTGAGGTCAGTTTGTTCTAAATGATCAGTGAAAGTTCCTCAGAGAATGACCTTCATTCAGAGGGTGGTCTTTATTTGGAGGTGGCCTTAAACACAGGTTTGGCTGTATCAGCAAACAAAAGATTTCTTATTGCAAAGTAAACACCTAACAAAATACTATGATTAATAATATCAAAACTATATCAAAACTGTAATATGTGGCAATACTTTTTTCTCTCTAGGGTTAAACAGTCATTTGGCAACTTCAGAGCTATAACAATGGAGGGAGACCAAAGGCACACACCTGGGTATAACCATGTTTCCTATGTGCAATTCAGTCCAGGGTGGGATTCGAACTCATGACAGTGAGGGGTTAGTGATTACTAAGCCTTAGTAATACTTTATCTAAAGAATCGGCACATTATCATTGGATTAAGTTTTCATATGTGTTATGATAAGCACATGTATACTCACTGATGAAGCTAAAAACTCATTACATAATCAATGAAATACAAAGAAACCTTTCAATTCAGACCACCTTAATGATTCATAAATTAACTCAAAATATCATACAGATTTTTATTCAGAAATTTATAACAACAGATATTGTTAAGAAAATTATGTCCTATGCTTGATTGTTAGAAATAAATCAGTTTGTGCATTTTTTATGGGATTTGACCCTGCAGCATTACTTACCTTTTTTAACACAGCTGTCATTTTTCTGTCTTCTGAAAGAACTTTGTTTACACTGAAATGAATGGAATTAAAACATGTAAAATCACTCTAAGACATCAATTGAATCATTTAAGATAAAACAGAAAAAGTAACGAGCTGAAGACGTGAGTGCAAGAAGGATCTATCAACATTCTGACAAAGAAGGAGGTACCTTCTTGCATTGACCCCTTTAAATTTCTTATGTTCTTTCTTACAATAGTTTAAAATTAGGTATTAAAACAATTTTGATGTTGACTTACATAATAACATGATACTCACAAGTTTCTTTTCTTGTGTGTCGTTATGAACACCCTCAGCACTTCGACGTTTTCTTCCAGATGGTAGTGAAGGAGCATCAATAATTGGCACTTTCCTGCAAGCAAAATAGAATCTATTATACCATTTTTTTTAAAATGACTAGAAGCATATACACCTTTCACTCATTTTTTACATCATTAATGTTAAATTCATTGAAATGAAGCAGGAGTTAACTCAATAAAGCAATAATAAAAATCAGCTTAAAATTCAGTTAGGTCACATGGCAAATACAGTAATAAACTCATGTATTAAATTGCACCAAAGTAAGAAAAGTTTGAGAGTTACCAGACCTATTTTTGTCAATTGATTGATGCATTGTTTTACAGATTTTTGCAAATATAACAGTTTAATAAATGTGATGGAGACAAAAGTGATACATACTGAACTTTTAGAGGCTGCGTATTTGGTTTATGAGCAACTCGAGTCTTTTTCTTGAAAGCAAGGTTATCATGACCAGTTGGTAATTCTTCCAAGATGTTATGATCTCCTTTTTCATCGATGTTTATAACAGGTGTTGCCTTTGGTTCTAAATCAGGCCTGGCATTCATAGTTCTAACATTAGGTTTTACATCTTTTGGAGTCTTAACATTTTCAGCATGGATACTGTTGTTACCTTTACTTCTATCACTAAGTGGTCGAGTACTGGTGGTATTCTTATCTTTACTGACTTTTGCCTTCTTTCTCAAGATATTTTCAACTATAGCACTCTTTCTTACAGGAACAACATCTGAGCTTAAACATTTGTCATTCCCAGATTTCTTTACACATGGAGTTCTTTTCTTTGCAACTGAACCCATGGTAACAGGAGAAGTATTGCCATTTGGTCCATTCATAGACAATTTGCTTCGTGTAATAACAATAGTATCATCTTCTTCCGTTTTAATTCTCTTGTCACAATCATTCATAATGTTTCTTTCTATTTTGATTTTCTTTCCTGTGTTATAACTACTATTCACAAGTTTGGTTTGATTGTGTTTTAAAACCGGAGATTTTACTGGGCTTATTATACCAGGTAAGGGAGACATTTTTAAATTTTCAACCTTGACATGAGTCAATTTCCCATCTTCAGGAAGATTTTCATGCACACTATCACTCTCAATCTTAACATTATCATTAACAGAAGTACTAGAAGACAAGATAGTTTGTGCTGAACTTTTCATTTTCTTTAGCAAAGCTTTCCCCTTGGTTTTAGACTCCTGAGAATTGTCTAAAGTATTGTTATTGCACAATTTATCACAAACGTCTTGATTGTCGTTGTTAAAATACTTTTCAGCTTTACTCAGCAAAGGTTCATGTGTTAATTCATTTTCTTCATTCCCAAGTTTCTTACTAAGTCCATCATCGACTTTTTCTTCAAGTTCTCTAACAGGCGAAGGTGGTAATGGTGATACAGGATTTAGTAAATCAAACCTTGACAGAAACATGTCTGACATTGGTGAATCACTACCAAGTGTACCAAAACTTGCGCAAGATGATCTTGATGAGTCATCTTCAACATTAGCAAACTGTTCTGCAACATTTTCAGAACGTCTGCATATTTCAGGATTTTTATCACCTGTTTCCATAATGGAAAAATCACCACTTTTCACTTTTATTTCAGAATTATATTCTGAACACCCAGGTTTCATATATGAAGTAAATATTTGAGGGTTTGAGGAGTAACTGTCAGATTCAACAGATCCATCAGGAGTATTAGAGAAGTATTCATTACATTTCAGTTCAATAGAGGTGTGAGGCTGATGCTCAGTTGTATCAACAATGTTATCATGCTCATCATCCAGAATATCTTCAACACCAAATATAATGTTACAAGCAGACTCATCAACCTTTTTATCATCAGATTTATCTGTACATATTTGTTCATGGTTTTTGGTGGTTTTGGAGTTTTCTTCTACATCTTCAACAATTGTATCACAAGATCCAGATTCCAATACGAATAGTTTCACAGGAGAACTCCTTAAAGAAATGCTGCTCTCAGTACTGGAAGTTCGCTCTAGGGATAAAGAATTAACACTAAATCCAGTGCTTAGTTGTCTTGCAGGTGAAATTTTATCACTTTCATCAACAGAGTTGTTTCCAGGTACGTGTAATGTATTTGAAGCTTCAAGTCCTTTGCTAGATGTTGCACAAGTAACACTGCCATTATTTACAACTTCTTCCACTACAGACATTTTCACTTCTGTTACAGCAGCTTCATCTTTTCCAGTATTAGCATCAGTTTCATTATTTAAACAAACACTTTTATCTTTTTCACTTAAGTGCTGTTCTTTAGTTTCTTTTAAATCACATTCCAGAGAAGAAACATATGTATTTGAATTTGAGCCAGTTGATTCATTGGTAAAACATTTTTCATTTGTACTCAATTCCAATTCAGAGTCCACATTAGATCCATCAACATTTGTGTCACATGGAGTATTATATGATTGATTCAAATTCATAATCATATTATTTTGTTCATAGAATTCTGAATCACGGTCTCTGTATTTGCAATTTTTTCGAATTTTCTTCCGAAGCTTTTTCTTGTATTTTGAACTTAGTTCAGGCTTTTGTATATCTTGGTCATCATCCTGTTCTCTAGAAAGTAATTCATAATCATTAAGATAATTCAAGTCTTCGATTTCATTTGATAAAGTTCCAGCAGAAGATCGTTGGAATGGAATGAATTTGTGAGGTCCAAATTTAGACTTGTCCTTACCCCCCACTCTCTTTCCCCTCATTGCTTGCTGGTCTTCAAATAAATGAGAAGGTCCAGCTTTTACAGAAACAGCCTCTTGACGAACTAGGTATGTTTGTTTTGTCACCAGTTTAGGAACGTCAATCTTAGTTTGAACATCTTCCCTTACTTCCATTTCATTCCCATCTAATAGTTCAGAAGATTTCTCTTTTGTTTTATACACATTATCAACTTTTTCAGGATGACAGGTATGGACAATATTTTCAGTTGTAGATAAATTGTTCGCATCATTTTTTGACTTTACAAGTACACTGTCTACTTGGTTTTCCATTTTTACACTTTGTGAGGACAAACTACTGGTATCAGAATGATCAACTTTAGATTTTTCCAAAACATCAGAATCCATTGGCTTTTCAGCATCATTTGAAATAGCATTGTTTAAAGAAACAGACTCAGTGAGATCTTTACTTAATGCATTAGGAGCTTCAGTACAGCTTGCACTCTCCCCTTTTTCGTTCGAAGGTGGAGACACTGGATGAACATCTTTCTTTTTCTGATCTAAATCTGATTCTGCTTCACTGGTTTCACTATCAAGTTTGCTTCTGATTCGAGCACTCCTTCTTATAGCAGGTGCCCTAGTAACAGATTTAATTGGATTTATATTATTATCATTTCCCTCAGCTTTTATTGAATGACTAGAACCTCTCTTCAAAGACTTTGGGGATACTATAGCATCACCAATTTTCTCATTCTTAGATAAAACAAGGTCACTAAAGTCTTCCATCTCTCTATATCCACAATCTATCTTTTTATCACATTTTTCTTTGTCTCTTGTATCTTCATGGCTTTTTGGCACATTCACCTCCTCATTCATTTCAATAAATTCATTAACAGTAGCATCAGACGAATCCACGTTTTTGTCCATCTCACTATAACAGATGTTTTCATTATCGTCAACGTCAGCTGCTTTTGCACTGGATTCCACAGTATTTATGTCTACTTCATCCGACCCAAGACCTTCAGACTTTTCAGGACTTTGGAGTGTAAGAGTGGTCTGAAAAGTTTATGAAATTGAGAATATATTGGAGCAAGCATTTCATGAAATAAACAAACTGTACATCAATCAATCATTCTTCAGGGAAAAGGTCAGTTTACAGATTTTTGATGCAGTTTTAGTAAAGAAACCTTGTACTAAAGTTATGAATCAAATTAGTATCAAAAACTCAGAGGAATAAAAATTAACAATGATCAAATAAAGACATCTGGACTATCTGTGATACAAGTAGGGCTGTTTCTAATACTAATAATTCATTTAACTTTTTACATGAGAATCCATCATGAAAAGTGTACAATGGAATTAGATTCCAGATATTTGATTTGTTATTTTTTTTTAATTTGGCAAACTACTTCCATTTGAAAGTATCAAAAATAAAATGTAAACTTGAATTGTGTCAAAGATTTAACTGCTCTGTTTATCTACAACTCTTGCTTTGATCTGCATGTATGTAGAAACATATTTATAGATGAAGGAACACAAAAGGAAAAAGCTGTAATTTAAGAGTCTTTTTTCAAATTTATGAAGATTAAAACACAGACATATACAGATGAGAATCATACATGAACAATACTAAATCTTTATAGTGATTTTCCCAGTTTTCATAACCATTTATTTCTGATGTCAAGCAGGAGTTGTCTCCTTATTAGTTTATATCATCAAAACAGCCTAAAATATTCATAGTACCTCGAGTTCTTCATTACTATGTTTACTGTCTCCATTAAAATGCAGAAGTTGTTGTTCTAAATCATCAGCAATATCAGAATCACTACCATCTACATCAGCCTATATGTAACAGATATCAATAAATAAACAAATTAACAGAAACAGCAATTTATTGAATAGCAGAACCCTCACTTTACCAGCTGATTTGTAAAAGTTGATCTTTTTTATTAAAGAGGAAATGCCTTTTTGTCTATCAAAAATTGTTGATAAAACTTTTAAGTAGTGTTGGACACTGTCATCAGGTCTTTATACTTCAAGAAAAACCAGAGACACCATTGACGATGTATGCACCTTAATATTTGACTACAATATCCGACTGAGAAAAAAGGTCAGTTTTTGGGCAAATTCAGCCAAGTGCTTACATAACAAGACAAGAACCTTTAAAAAGAGATTGAAAAGGGAATGAATTGATTTTATACTCTACCTGATTACCAAAACAAGCTGGTGAAGGTGGTAGAGGAGAAATACACTGTGTTAAAGGACTGAATGTCCATGTTACACTGCACACACTCTCATTATCATCTGTATCATCTACAATGTTTTCATCATCAGCAACAAGCTTCTCAATATCCTCAGTGGGAAGAGCCACTGTAATAAATACACATAAATAGGGTTTTATACCCGAAGTGGGCAGAACTAATGCAGTAAATATACACAAATAACATTTTATACCCTAAGAAGGCAGATTTATGGCAGTAAATGATACGCAAAATAGTGTTATAGAAAAATGTTCATCGGTAAATGAAGGACAAGAAAATCATATTTTATCAAAACTAGAAGTAAAAGAAAGGAAAACACTATCAAAATAATCATCATCATCAGCATCAGCAGCAGCAGTAAGCAGCAGCAGCAACATGTACTTAATCTGTTCAATACATGATACATTCAAAAATGCGTTTACTCATTACTAAAGCACATTTTTACTGGCATATTGACGACAAAAACTTTAATTTGAAGTTGCTACATTAATTATATTTCTTATAAAAAAATTTATCCAGAACTGACTTAAAAAACTGATGTAAGGTGACAGGAAACCAGGACCTTTTTACATGTGGCCTTGTATTGTCATAATTATAACATACCAACATGGATTAAAACCAGGAGTCTAGCAATACAGAAATAAGATTTGTCAAGCAAATATTTTAAATGAAGTGAACTGAATCTGGAGAGCTACATACAAAAATCTGATATTACATAATATATAACATCATGATACTTGTTAACAAAGTTGTACAACTGATACTTGATATCATAGGCTTCTCATGTTTATGAATTAGAATAATTATTCAAGTTAAAAAGAAATCAAAGTGCTTTATTTTAATGGCTCCAGAGAGAAATGTAGACCTGATGTCTTAAGTGACCTGATGTAATAGTGACATAGAATCTTACAAAAGAAAAAAATACGATTCTCCTAAATGTTGTATACAGTTACTTAATTTTTGTTGGGTTCTTGAACTCAATCTCTCATTAAACAGTCCTGTGCTCTGCCTGGATCTAATCTGGTGGCTAAGTAATAATTTGATCATGCTTAAGAATAATATATATAAATTGTATGGGTGAAAGATGAAAATTTTCAAAAACCAGAAATCCTAACCTTGGTGCCGCAGAAGCTACAAAAACCAGTAGAGTCTGCCCCCCCCCCATAAAAAAAAACAGTTTCCATGTACATAATTGTCTTATAAATATATTCATACCACTATGAGAAGTTCCAGGTTCCACTAATTGTTGCCTTTTAATGATGGGTGATTTTCTGGGACTACTAAATCTACCAAACCTTGGACTGTGAAATGGAGACTTGACTGGACTGTTCCTTCTTCTAATTTTTGGACTCTTACCTACAAAAAAAAAATGATTTAAAGTTTCCACTAAACCTTTAAAGGACTTTTCAATAACAAAATTAAACAATGCCCATAAATTTTGATAAAATCTAAGTGATATACCTTTGTCCATCTATTCAAATATGCCTTACGCATGTATGCGCCAAGAAATTTGTTGTGTACTTAAAAAAGATAGTGTAACATGGTCATAAGTTTAAACCGACCAGCACCAGTATATGAAGTACTTACCTTTCTCGTTGAGCGATTTATTCAGCTCTTCAATATGTTTATTGGCAAGCTGTAATTTTTTCTCCAATTTTCCTTCAGTTGTAATTAAATTTGTATTGTCTTTCTTTAAACCATCGTTTTCTTTTTTCAACATTATAATCTCATCTGAAAGCAAACAATAAAGTGAAATTAACCATAAAAGATATAGAATTTAAAAAGTATGAAAAATCCGCAGCACCTGTGATTGTATTATGTCAAAAACCTGTAGCACCTGCAGTTAAATGACACAACCTGTAGAACCTGCAGTAATGCAGTAAAATGATGTCACAACCTGTAAAACCTGCAGTAAAATGACACAACCTGTAAAACCTGCAGTAAAATGATGTCACAACCTGTAGCACCTGCAGTAAAATGATGTCACAACCTGTAGCACCTGCAGTAAAATGATGTCACAACCTGTAGCACCTGCAGTAAAATGATGTCACAACCTATAGCACCTGCAGTAAAATGATGTCACAACCTGTAGCACCTGCAGTAAAATGATGTCACAACCTGTAGCACCTGCAGTTAAATGATGTCACAACCTGTAGAACCTGCAGTAAAATGATGTCACAACCTGTAGCACCTGCAGTAAAATGGATGTCACAACCTGTAAAACCTGCAGTAAAATGATGTCACAACCTGTAGCACCTGCAGTAAAATGATGTCACAACATGTAGCACCTGCAGTTAAATGACACAACCTGTAGAACCTGCAGTAAAATGATGTCACAACCTGTAGCACCTGCAGTAAAATGGATGTCACAACCTATAAAACCTGCAGTAAAATGATGTCACAACCTGTAGCACCTGCAGTTAAATGTGACAACCTATAGCACTTGCAGTAAAATGATGTCACAACCTGTAGCACCTGCAGTAAAATGATGTCACAACCTGTAACACCTGCAGTAAAATGATGTCACAACCTGTAGAACCTGCAGTTAAATGTGACAACCTGTAGCACCTGCAGTTAAATGTCACAACCTGTAGCACCTGCAGTAAAATGATGTCACAACCTATAGCACCTGCAGTAAAATGATGTCACAACCTGTAGCACCTGCAGTAAAATGATGTCACAACCTGTAGCACCTGCAGTAAAATGATGTCACAACCTGTAACACCTGCAGTAAAATGATGTCACAACCTGTAGAACCTGCAGTAAAATGTGACAACCTGTAGCACCTGCAGTTAAATGTGACAACCTGTAGCACCTGCAGTAAAATGATGTGACCACCTGCAGCACCTGCAGTTAAATGTGACAACCTGTAGCACCTGCAGTTAAATGTCACAACCTGTAGCACCTGCAGTAAAATGATGTGACCACCTGCAGCACCTGCAGTTAAATGTGACAACCTGTAGCACCTGCAGTTAAATGTCACAACCTGTAGAAACTGCAGTAAAATGATGTCACAACCTGTAGCATCTGCAGTAAAATGTCACAGCCTGTAACACATGCAGTAAAATGATGTCACAACCTGTAACACATGCAGTAAAATGATGTCACAACCTGCAGCATCTGTGATTGTATGATGTCACAACCTGTGGCACCTATAGTTAAATGGTGTCACAATTGTTAACTTCCTTGTTGTTGGTCATATGCATTAACAAAAATTACACTGAGTATTACACACAGAATCTTCATTATCAAATCACTACAAGCACCTGGGCATTGGTAGTTCTACCATAGCAAAGTAGATTTTAGGTTGTAAAATAAGTGACACTTTTGAGGGCAACATTTACAAGTTTTTTAGGGTTAGGGTTAGATTTCAGTTAGTTGTGTAAGTCATTCCCTGCAAAAAAAACCAACAAAATTAGCATGTTTAGGGGGTTTTAGGGACCATGACTTATATACTGAGGTAAAACCTAAAAATGTTCATGATAGAAATTGCATACTAAATGAGCTACGCTTTATATTAAATACCTCTGTAAGATAGTTATATCAGTTTCTGTGTACTACAATAATATAATTTCCAGCTATCACATAATGTTCTTATCATGTAATGTTCTTGCTAAACTATCAATAAATATGAAATGGTAACATAATGAGGAATAAGTTTTCCATTTAAGCAAACTAATAACAATGATAACTTTATCATGTGACAGTTGATAAAAACAACTACATTCCAGCAGGTAAATTAATTATACAATCTACAAAGAGTAAGAGTTCTACCTGTGCTTTGATTCTAACTGAAATATTTTGTAATATTTAAACTGACAAAAAAAATTTAATAACATCATAGCATATCATATTTCAACAAGGTATCTTGTTTATCATGTAACTTCAACTTACTGAGGCATTAGCATATACACATACTTAACATAACACTTCAAACATAACATTTTAATGACAATGGATAAATAAACACATCCATCTAATTCTGATGTAGAGAATATTTAAATTTTAGGTCTAAAGTTTCAGATCCACTGAAAGTGACAAGGCTGCGACTGTGGTTGAGTGGTTAGTGCATTGGACTTGTGACCAAGAAATCTGGGTTCAAATCCTGATTGCAACAGGTCATACCCTTCTATGAGTTGACACTTTCAGCTTTGTTTTTATGTGACATTGTCACTGGGTATAACACTGTTGTTTAACAATTTTCAGATATATGCAGTGGCCGGTCCACCTCACCTGTTTTACTGAATTGTAAACTAACCAGTACTAACTTACTCTTCCACAAGGAGCTGTCAACTTCTCCATATATGGAGGAAAATCAACATTTTTGTCAAATTTTCATAAGGGTATGACCTGTCACGACAGAGATCTGAACCCAGATTGCCGGGTTACAAGTCCAGCGCACCAACTACTGGATCACAGTCGTGGTCCAACTGTGCTTTTGCTTCTCAGTCACTTGTGAGCTTCACATATGCATAGTCCAACCTTTCCTTATCATCTGCTACTGGCTGGACCATGCACCAGTGAAATCAGACCACACGGTCAGCAATATAGTCTGTAAGCTAAAGAACCTGATTGACTTCCACTGCAATTTATACTCTTTTACACACAGTATAGTCTTTTCCCCAAAATTACATAATGGATAGAAAAATAGGAATACTAGGAGGTTATAAGAACAAGAGGGCCAAGATGGCCCTTTTTCGCTCACCTGAGTAAAGATAGCAACTTGTATGGTTTTCCTGTGATTTGACCTGGTGAACTAGTTTTAAACCTGAATTGACCCATGTTCAAGCCTGTTCATGATATCATTAATACAAACATTCCGACAAAGTTTGAGGAAGATCCAATCAAAACTGCGACCTGTAGAAGGTTAACAAGGTTTTTCAGTGATTTGAACTGGTGGCCTAGTTTTTGATCCCAGATGACCCATGATCAAACTTAACCAAGATATCATTAAGACAATCATTTTGACAAGGTTTGGTGAACCTCCAATCAAAACTGTAACCCCTAGAGTGTTAACAAGGTTTTTCTATGATTTGACCTGGTGACCTAGTTTTTGTCCCCAGATGACCCATGTTCGAAATTAACCAAGATATCATTAAGACAAGCATTTTCACAAGGTTTAGTGAAGATCCAATCAAAACTGTGACCCCTAGAGCGTTAACAAGGTTTTTCTATGATTTGACCTGGTGCCCTAGTTTTTGACCCCAGATGACCCATGTTCGAACTTGTCCAAGATATTATTAAAACAAACCTTCTGACAAAGTTCGATGACGATTCAATCAAGATTGCAACCTCTAGAGCATTAAGAAGGTTTTCTGGTGACTTAGTGACCTAGTTTTTGATCAGAGATAACCCATAATCACCAAATTTTTAAAGATCATTAATACAAACATTCTGACAAAGTTTCACGAAGATCCAATCAAATCTGTGATTTCTAGAATGTTCACAAAATTTCCATTCTATTTGACCTGATGACCTAGTTTGACCCTAGATGACCCATGTTCAACCATGTCCAAGATATCATTGAGACGAACATTCTGACCAGATCTGATGAAGATTCGCCCAAAAGTGTGACTACTAGAGCATTAACAACCCTTGGGTGTGGATGCCGGATGCTGGAGTTGACTGACTGATAACTATAGCTCACCGAGCACTATATGCTCAGGTGAGCTAAAAACTTAGAAAAACTTAGAAAAAACAAGATCATTCAACAGACAAAGTAAACTTGCTTGAGACAATAAACTGTAAATATTGATAATACAGTAAAACCTCAAATAGTGACCACCTCAATATTACAACCACCATTTTATAATGACCACTTATTTTTGGATCAGCTTTTAATAACTCTCCTATAATTCAACTTGGTAATGAGACTGCTTGATAATTACGACCGATTTTTCTGGTCCTGAAGGTGGTCTCATTATTAAGGTTTCTCTGTACGTATAATTTTTAGGCATAAACTGCTTTAAACATTGATCCTATCAAACCCAGAGCTCAGTACACAACGGAGAGAGTTCATCCAGGTAAAAGCGTGAAGACCATGCCACTGCATCAAACTAAAATAAAGACATTTCTACAATTGGCCTAAATATGAGAATTATTCAAGATCAAATACACAAATTGTAACATAATATTTCATCCACATGATCGTGCCTTAAATATACATAGTAGAAAACTGAGTACATATAAATCTAGGACACATAGATAGGAAACGTAATCAATGATAACATGGTACATGATATCTGTGTGACTTCATAAATTAGCATGGATAATTGAATTTACATACGTGCACAACAACTAACCCGTATTCACTGAGGGATATTACATTATTACATGCCAGGTAGAAAATTTTAACTTACTTTACAAAAATATTTCTTTCATTGTTAATAGTTCATGCATTGTCTCAATTAATTAAATACAAAATTGTTTAACTGACTGTGAACTCAAATATTGTGATTTAATTAAGGAGACATACAATTAGATATAGGCTTAACAACTCGTTTAAAGCAGTTTTTTTCATTATCATGAAGTGATGTACAAACATTATTCCTTAAGTATTCATTCTGCTATAAATCCCACATTTTGACTCAAGAATATTTGATTTCGTGTCTTTTGACACGAAATACGTGATTCAGATATCAATTTTGCATAGAATGATATTATTTATGAATTTTAACTGAATGAAATATCAATACATATGACAGCACTTAAAAATTTAAAGGAAAAATACATGTTCCAATATCAACGTTACGATCATGCCAATTATAACTAAAGGAGATGAATGATTTCTGATGTCTCATAAAACTTTTTATAATTTTGTACAATTTCTATAAAAAAAAAACACGAATAAAAAAATATGAATACAAAAGAATCATACTCTTGTCAAACAAATAAAACATTACATGTAGGCAACAAAATCAGCAAGGAAGTTTGCAATTTTCATTGCACTTAAAAATAATCAAACAATAATTATTTTGTCATCATCCTATGAATTATATACAAAATAAAATGCAATTTATATACACATGTATAGGAAAATCACTATCATTTCAACATTACACATTTACATTACATCAGTACAACCTAAGTTAACAGTCACCTCAGAATAAAGGTCAGCATTTTAACAATGGTCACCTTTTTAGCCAACATATTCTTATATAACATACCAAATATCAGTTTATATCAAAATTAAGGCCAACTGTACATAAACACCACATTTCTACTCTCTATTGGGTGGCCTTCGCTTGTAGGTGTGTATACCAAGATATTGTCTTGCTTGATAAAAATACTGGCGTATGATCAAATAAATGATTTATGGGATGGCTAAAAGCCATCCTAAAGAACAGAAAAGATGCTAGCGTGGTCCAGTGGTTAGTGCGCTGGATTTGTAACCTGAAGATCCAGGTTCAAATCCCAGTTGTGGCAGGTCATACTCTACTATTCAAATTGGACAAAAATTTTGATTTTCCTCCATATGTGGAGAAGTTGCTAGATCTTTGCGGAAGTGTAAGTTAGTACTGGTAAGTGTACAGTCTAGGAAAATGAGTAAGGTGGACAGACCGCTGAATATAACTGAAAAATGTTGAAAAACGGTGTTAAATCAAGTGAAAAAAGGACAAATAATGCCTTTAATTTCCTTTACTGACATTTAATACCTACAAACAAAGTTAGAATGTGAATGAGGAGGAAACTTTGATTTTAAAACAAGACAAAAAATCCAAGAATAACAGGCACTTGATTATAAGTCTAAAGAGTAGGTAATCCTATATCCTTATAAGTTTAGTTCAGTTTATTCATAAAGAGCATAGACACAATATTTCATAATGTACCTAAGAGACTTAACATCTATATACTGTATCTGTTGACAAAACTTAGAGGAGTTTTTTCATAATAAGAATGAGTTGATTACTTTGATCTCTTGTATAATTACTCTATGAAGTAACTTAAATACCAAAAAAATACTTATAAAAGCCTGTATGCTTTACGTATGATAGATGCTTAATTAGAATTGCTTGCACAAAATTTGGATTAAACATTATGTGATGGATTATAGAAGCATTTAGAATCACAATTGTATACATTTCTCAAAATTGTTGGGGCTCATTAAGGGAGTGGCATTTATTAGGACTTGTTTTTCACCTATGTTGACAAAAATAACTACTTTCTAGTATAGGTAATAAGTTAAAAGTTTTCAAAAAATCATATGCAGGTCGTTGTATAAAGAGGAAGTTTTTGAAGAATATATTTAACCATAGTTACTAAGTACTGTATAATCCCTATTAAACGCCCCTGGGGTGTTACATTTTTTAAATAGGGGGTGTTTAATTGAGAACAAAAAAATAAAATTTGAAACAAGTTACCAAATATGTATTAATAAATTTGAACCACAGACAAACCTTTGAAAATTGTCCAAACGTCAGATTCATTAAGCTTTTTTACGTAACAATTACACTCTTTACACTGCTGCTAATAAGTGGGGTATATACGGCAATGACTGCCGACTCTAATCTCCTTTGAAAATTGTCCAAACGTCAGATTCTGTAAGCCTTTTTACGTAACAATTACAATCTTTACACTGGTCTTATAAGTGGGGTATATATGGCAATGACTGCCGACTCTCATCTCTTTGAAGTCACCGCTACGATCTAGGTTGAAGTGACGTCACATCTAGCGGCTCAAGTCCTTTCATGTCAGTAGAGAGCTGTCGCATGTACTGGGTTTAAAATGTATTTGTGTCATTCCTTGGATTTAAAAAGTGTTTTCAACTAATTTCTATTGCTTATCTCGGATTAAAATAGCCAGTCATGGTTAGTCACTTTCGTTTTCTCTTGTCAAAAAAGGGGTGGGGGCATTTATTAGGGGAGGGGCATTTATAAGGGAATACATGGTATAATTTCATGCCAGTATAAAGTATATTGTGATAGTCACACAGATTTCAATGTTACACTTAACTGATATTATACATCATGATCATATGATGGACAAACAAACCTAAAGTGAAGTAGGGAACAAAACATGTCCAAGTCATGTGACTTTAAGATAACTGAAGCGTAGTTAATACTAAAATTTAATACATTATACGAGGTAGATCTTAAAACATCAGTTTAAAGCAACATAATAAAATGCATGATTTTCTATTTAAATTTCAATTAAACATCTACATTACGTAAGTGCAATGTGGAATGGGGGGGGGGCTATTATAGTTTTTCAAATAAAATCCCCCCCCCCCAAAAAAAATAAAAAGATGAGATAGGGACAATACTTATTAATCCCAGGTAAATACAAATACACAAAATTTAAACGTCCATTCATTTGTATCAGTTGGGTACAGAGCAAAAAACGAAGTTCAAACTTAAGGAATTTAGTCACTTAAACAGATAATGTACCAACAAGATAAGATATAGGTGACCTCAATAGTTCATGACTGGAGGTAAGATGAATTCTTAAGTAAACATTGTAGACCCATGTAGACAACTAACAAGATAAATTAACGTGAGCCCAGAGTAAAAAATAGTTGTGTTTACTTGAGTGACCCAATTTTTGGGGGTGCTAACCCCATAGTTTCTGATAGCAATATCCATTGCATCAAAATATTTTGGGAAGAATTGCACCTCTAAAGTAAAAAAAGGTATGTTTAAAAAAATTTTAGAAATGATAAAATTTTCAACCTATCAACCAAATTTTATGTGATCAAGTAATCATAAACATGACTTTTTTGTCTAGCCTAAGAGTTGGGGTGCTCTTAAAATCATACAACACAAACACTTCATTTGTATAACCCATTTTTTATGAAACTTTGTTAAAATTAAAACAGTAGTTACAGTATTATAATCACAAATATGTTCACAGAAAAATAACATCATTATTTTACTTTTCTATGACATCAAAATGATAAGAAACAAATTATAAACACAATAGCACCGGTACGAATCATATACATGAGTCCAACGTCATAAGTTAATGACATCAAGCATATTTCTCAGACTATTAACATAAATCACGCATCATTAACACTCACTATATCAGTTAATTAACAGTGTCTCCCTAATTCAGTTACATCAATTTAGTTGTGCTTTTCAATAACAACAATTATCACTGTCTCCCTTACTGTAGTCCACAGTACAATCATTGGGGTTGAGGCCATCCATACAAAAATGTTGGTTTGTGTTTTTTATAAGAGGGCAGGTAGACATTTTCTTACATTTTTGTAGACATTATATGCTTCAACTCTCAGAACTCCTGAAAAAATTTAGTCAGGGAATTTTTTAAATGAGTTGGCCACATAACTACAAACCAACAATTTTTTAAGGATGGCTAGATGGGTAAGTCAAATCCTAGAAACACAAAATTTGTATATTATAGAGCCAAAACGACATTTATAGAATTTAACAGAGCACACTTTCCATACTTATAAGAAACACAGAATTTATGTCATCCCTATTTTTTACTTTCAGACCATTTAAAAGATCAAGACAGCATACATCATTTTATAAACTATGGACACATAAGACTCAATATAACAAATATATCAACATGAATTATTCACACAAATTTACAACAGCTTGGCTAGTTGTGCTGGTTATAGGGATAACTCTTGCAGAAGATACAGAAACAGTTTTAAGAGTTGTCCCCTCTAACATGGCTGTCGAACCAGGACAAGACGTGGTCCTAGCTTGTCAACATTTTCCAGACAACCAAACAGAAGACACAAAACTAGTCTGGTTCATGCCATCTGGGGAAGGTCCAATATCAAAATTAGCAGTCAACCAGTCATATGCAGAAAAGAATGGATCCAAAATTTATCGTTTTCAGTCAGAAAATGGGACACTGACAATAAAAAATGCCACATATGATGATGCTGGGACTTATACATGCAAAAATGAGAATCAGAAGCTCGAGATTCAATCAATAGTCAAAGTGTATGAGATGCCATCATACATAACTGAGATCATTGTAGTCTTGGCGATTAATGCTATTCTCATTGTCATCTTCATAGCATGTTCAATCTGGACATTCTTCAAAGATCGTAAACAAGCTAACATAGAAAATAAACGTAAACACAAACTTGGACATCATGAAATTGCAAAGAAAGCTTTAACGGACTAACAAACAGACATTTTGACCATTAGGGACAAAATTCAGCATTGACGCTAGCACAATCTGACTCGAGTATACTGACAGTCTAACTACCTTGGTTATTTATGTACATTTCCACAAAAAAGTGACCATGATGCATTCGTAATGTTGGAGAATAGAACCTGCAGTACTTGGTATAAATACTACACAAGTTATTTATTGCATTATTCAGATAAAGTTCATAACTACAAAGTAATGGAGATGATGTTTTGGACCAAGAAAGAATGTTCAGGGTCAACACAAATACCTAAGATCAAAGAACAAAGACAATATCACGTAACTAAGCTAGCGAAAATATCATTCCTCCAATCATCATCAACTGGCTAAGTTTACTTTTTTATACATTCATGAAAATTATATATTTGAACAGATTTTATTGTATTTTAGTAAGGTTTTTTTTTTGCTTTCAGACATGGAAGAAATTAGTTTAGCCCTTTGTTGCTGCTTTTCTTCCTAAATATTATTTCACAAACATTCCTAGGAAAAAGAGAGCTTATTTTAACTAATTATTACATAAACGAATATTTTAACAAACTGCAATAATTTCATCTCTTCTTTTGTCTTTGGTGTCAGAATTCATAATTTAGTTTGTTTTGTTAATAATCTATGCTGCATAAAAAAAACCTTTTTGATTAAAAAATAATCAAATGACTTTTAAAATACTACATTCACATTATAAGCACATCCACTGATTGTAGAAAACATTGAATTTCTCAAATAGCACTATTTTACTTTTGTCAAAAAAACATTGTTTGGTAATTTCTTCCACTTATCCCGTCTTTAAAATCTGATCCATATGTATACAAAATATATTAAATATTGTACATAAGGAACTTAACAGAAATGCATATAATTTCGAATAATGATCCAAAATTTTGCATATTTTTCAATGGAATTTTTTACTACAAAGATATAAAAAGAATTCAAGAAGTAACCTTACTGTATTTTATAATACTCTCATATTATGCAGAATGTGTATCTATATTTTATATAATAAAATCAAACTTTCTCAAATTGACTCTTGCACTATATACCCGTATCTGTAAAATCATTCCCACAACAATCAACTATTTCTGTCTATTTCAGAATCTACAAGAATCACAAGAAACAAAAATAGTTACAAAGGCTCATGGCCAAAAAATGTTTCCTCTCAATATATCTACATGAATCACAAAAATTGATAACATAATGAATGTTATAACTTGTCATCTGTATAACATTGTGAGTATTCTTAAAAAATAAAGTAAGCAGAATGGATGATATGAAAATAAAGCATGGAAATAAACAAATAATTTACAAAAACTTACTTCTCAATTCCTTCACGGTCTCTTTATTTATTTTTCTGAAAAACAAAACATCCAGAAATTATTGATAAACAATACAGATATTATTTAAGCATAACTGGTCATTTTATTACCAACTATTCTTCGGTGGCCTTCATTTACAGGATTTAACATAAAAAGTTACAAAGCAAATTTTGTATTTATTAGTATAGCATAAAGTCAATGACAGTATGACATGTTCTTAGGATACTCACATCAATTACTAAAATGTAGTCATACCATCAGTATTCTACCAAATTTACCAATACAGGTACAAAGTGACACTGTGTGAAATCTAACACATACCCAGAATCCAGGAGTTTTATTTTCTTCATTAGTTCTTTCTTCTCAGACTCCAGTTTCTCAACATTCACAGAATTTGCTTTGGCTAAATGTTCGTACTGTCTCTGTGCACCCTAGATGTCATAGAATAAATCTGTGAGGAACTAATTTCAATTCATTTCACACATACATTATCTGCAGTTTGAGCCTATTGTCTGGCATCCGAGTCAGACAAAACTTGCCACCGACAAGCACAAAACAGTCAGTTATCACGTTAAGAATACAGTAAAATAACAGAATTTTACATTTTTGAACAAAAGGTTTCAAACAGTTAAATCACATGTATTTCTAGCGTGCGTATGAACAATGTAACTGTCAAGAACTAGTCACATATTATAATAAACAATGTAGAGTAAGTTGTCATTACATTTCTAGCATGTCTTCATATTTTATACATTTAATTGAAGGCTGGATTGAAAATAATTAATAAAAATGAGAATAAAAACATCAATGATTGTAGCCACAATTGTAGAATAGCAAAGGAAACATGAAAACCCATGAAAAAAAGACAAACATGCTTTCAAGTCATAGCCATAATACTGTGAATTAATCTTGTAAAAACCATACTAATCAATACAATAATTAGTAAAAAATCAATGTATAATAAAACATCGCACAAACCTCTGTAGCAATCAATCTGTCAGATAAAGTCTGATTTTCTGTTTTCTTCACTTTTAATTCTTCTTCAAGAGAAGCTGTGGCCTACAAAAAAGTATGAATAATATATGAATAGGGAATCCTATTTTGTCCACATTAAATTTCGCTAGTACAACGCGATACTTATTGTTTTAAAGGCATTAATTATCACCTGATGGGCGAAATCAGAGACACTTATACCTGCGGTAACCCTAACCCACCAGGCAATAATTATCGCCCATCAGCAATAGCATTCTGTATATCAATATAAGAAAAAAATCAACACATATAATTGATACTTAATTCACAAGTAAAATCATCTGAATGCATATGTTTTATTTAGAAACTCAATGATTAGTAATGACATTCCAGAAAGGTTTGAATTATTCATAAATTCCAGAGTTATTTTGGGGTATGCCATGATCACGTATGATATGACACATGTGTGAGTAAAAATGATCATGACTCAGTTTTATATAAATAAAAAGTGAAGAATAGAAAAATCACATTTTCATTTGACCACTGGATGAGCAATGGCAGCCAGCCTTTGAATATAATGAAACACACATACATGTCAAAAACAAATGTGACCAGAAATCTGTATATATTACCTTTCTTAATGGTTCTGTATCCAGTAAAGCAGCTTTAAGTTGAGTTTCCAATATCTCACATTGTCTATAATGTTACATGAGATATAATAAAAGTAAAATACTGCAAATCTTGTCAAAATAAGTTAATTAATCGTATTTAAGATATTAGCTCACTTTTAGAATTTACACTATGTTAAATGAGATTCAGAGGCAGGTATTCAGTATTATGTGCATTTACTTTTACTGTAATTAACAAAGGAATCCAATCTCACTCTCATTTCATCATTTCATTTTTATTAAACAAACACAGAAAATTTAACATTTTGCCAAGTACACTTGGTATAGCATCTTGTGAACAATTTTGAGGCTCATCTGCTGGTATTAAAACAAGGGCTTCAAGAACTTAAAACCATTCCCAGATAAGGGCACAACAAATTTTTTTCAGGCTATCCAGCCAGCGGGATGACCAACTAAGAATTTTAACTAGTTCTAAAGCAATTTCAACTCACCCCAAGATGATTTATATTTGTGATAATGAGTGGATTTGTCGAGCCCTGTAGACATAGTACTACATGTACATCAAATTTTATATTATATATCCAGTAGGCAGGAGTCAGCAAGGGTACTACAAATATTACTTTACAGACAAGGATATTGTAAAATATTCATTTATTAACATCTCATCAAAGGAAATGATGAGGTGAAGTATTGTACACTCTCAAACTAAGCAACCACACTGGTAAATAATTTAGCCTGATCTTAAGAATACGTTCAACTAAAACTATTTTACAGCCAACTATTGGCTGTTCCCTAGCCCAAAAAAGTTTTGTTTTCCCCTGAAAATGCTATATAAATAAATGATAGTATTTCAAAATTTCCCTTCTTTTCTTATTTATCATGCTATATTTTCCCATTCAGAAATCCACAGGTAGTCTTGAAAATTAAAAAAAAAATAACTGCTCATGAAATACAATAGATTTACCTTTGATATTTATCGGCTCTTTTGTTTGCTTCATCTGTTCTCTTACATTGTAGATCATAATGTATGTATAGTTAAGGAAAAATAAATCATACATGGCAATATCTAACACTAATACCTGTAAATAAAGACCATCTGGCAAAAACACCAGAGAATTTCCAACACAAGCAATAAAAATAACAATAAGAGTTCATTGTAATCTCAAATGCACAAAGCAAACAGTATTTTGATCTGTATAACCTTCGATCTCGGGAGACAAAAGGCAAGGTTGAACGTTTGGTGTGAATATGTGCATGAATAGTCAACAACTGCATTCAAAGTTTGAAGACAAAACATAAAAGAGTTCATAATTCATACCTATGAACATTTAGAAGAGGAAAAAACAAAAACCAGAAAATTGACCATTATGATCTGCCTCCCTTCTTGTAAGCAAATAAAAATAACTTATAATATCCAAATTGTGGTCTTAACAGACAAGTTTACTGTATTTTTAATAAAAGGGAAAGGTAAACAAAGGTGAAACAATTCAGTATAAAAAAGGATATCATCACATTTTGTCTTGAACTTCTTAATCAACAGACTGAAATGAAAACAATACAAAACTAGACAGACGAAGAAGTGAGAATATGATTTGAAATTTTCATACACAGTGTCCTTGGCATTACATTTTTGCATTGTAGTACCATATTTAACGGTGTATAAGACCCACATTTTTCCCCCTAGAAATGTATAAAAAGTTGGGGGTGGGTCTTATACACCAGAACAAACCAAAGACATGTTTTCCCCTGTCGATATTGACCGTAGACGAAAACGTATCATATGAATGTTCATACAGTTTCAAAATGTTCTCGATCCGTAGCTGTTTTTGGCATTGCAGCCTGTTTAATTATCATTAACATTTTAGACATGTATATTTAATTTTATTCAAATCAATAAATGCAATACAGATAGAGTAAATGAAGTGAATTTGACAAAAAATTTGTACTAGTGGAAAAGGTTAAATGCCGAACTACACGGCCATAGGGTTGTGCTTGATTTATTTACTAAGGGAGTTAAAGTGAATTTATTCGATACTGACTCTAATTTCTTGTTCATAAATAACTTCAATAAAAAACGTCTCTGTAACATGCATTGAATGAATGATTTCAATTGACCACTTCATACATTGAGTTTGTAGACAAAACGTCTCTGGTTGGGAACAATGACGGTGTGAAATTATTGACACGAATGGTAACATTCTGAGCAAGTTGTAAATTCAGCACAGCTGTATTGAAAATATTAATGTAACAATTAATGCTTGAATTAATGCTTAATTATAGTGCATACAATCTGTAGAAACCAGGACATGAATAAGGAAAACTAAATCATACTCTGTATTAATTATCTTCTGCTTCAACCTTCCAAAATTCTGACTATGTTCTTCCTTCAATTGTTTTAGTTCCTGAAAAATAGCAGCAAAAAGTTCATACGTAACTCCATACAGATAATGAACAAGTACTGTAGTAAAAAGTGCTTGCTTACAAGTTTATCAGAATATGAGACATTTCTATGCCTAATTTATAATCTATAATGTAAGTATATAATAATATAAGTGAGGCTAAATGATGGCAAGACAAAAAACATTAATAGAAGAATATCGCCTTTAGGAATTGTCTTATAAAATAAAAAAAAATGTATACAAAATATCTGTATTTAGTTGTGTTGGATGTGATTTTAAAAATACATGCATAAGTTAAATTACTGAAAATGACTGATTGTTCACACATACTTGTCTCAAAGACTGACAGTTGACACACCAGTCAGGTGTTTCAGTTGACAATCCAGGAGCAACCAAACCATCAATATCATCAAGCAGATTTTCCATCTTTCACTAACTAGATCATCTAAAATACATAACATTATACAAGGTAATTCCAAATAAAAACTTGACTAAAGTTTCATACGGTATGACTATCCTGTTAAGCAACTTTGCTTCAGCTTTTATCACATCAAAATTTTTTCCAGGCTATTCCTCCTGCAGGATGATCAACTAAGAATTTTTAACTAGTTCTACAGTAATTTCAACTTGGCCTGAGTTAATTTCTACTCGTAATTATAAGTGGATGAGTGGATTTGTCTAGCCCTGAAATAATGTTATTCAGTATTTATCTTTAGTAGCCTAGTAAGTAAAGATAAAGTTAGTCTTGATTGAGAAGTCAAGTGAGAGGTTTGTTAATATACCCAAATTCAAGGTATACAATATAGTCATTCAATGGCAGAAGGCCTAAAAAAGAAAAAGATTTGTTTCTGGTTACATGCCCAAAACATATTGGTTGGTAGGTAGAGATTTTCTTTTATTTTTTTTTTACATATATCAGCAACACTGAATAGGCATACATGCACCGTAATATTAATGAGTTTCCCAAATTTGCCACTTTCATGTGAATTTCCCCCAGTTTACCAGCACCGCTCTACCTAAAAAAAACCTTGAAAGTGTAATTTACGTTTGTGCCAGATTAAACTGTTCATCAACAAGGGTATTTCCTTCATTGGCACCTGCCATTTCCCCTAACAAATACTTTTAGGTATAACAAACAAGTGAAGTAAAAATTGACCAGCTCTTATGGTATTTGCAAAAATCTTAATGTTTTAGCTTGCTTATGAATGTAAATAAACCAATGCACATGCGCATCTTTTTCTGGAATACATGGTTGTATAAATAGACGACCAAGTAATGACCCACATTAATGATGAGGCGCCAAATAGGGAAAACTAAAAGAAATTGTAAGAAAATATGTGATTATCAACTCATGGTACAAGTGTAGTAATCTTTAAATGACAATTCCTTTATACAAGACCTGTCGGTTGCCTCAACATGGACATATTCCACAATTTATAATGTCATTCCAGCATGTAAATCAACTGAGTGCAACTTATTCTGAAATGAAATACATTGCTGATGACTAATCGCATATCACTGATGACATGTCTCTTGGTCACATGACAACTATATTCTAACACGCCTCTGCAAAAAAGTTATATTAAGTATCGATGAAAAAATCATTTTCATTTTTTACTCGCAATTTTCAAGTTATGAGTGTTAAATTCAAGCCCTGCCAGTAAAATGCCAGCAAAATGTTTCCACCCTATGACCAGGGACCTACTATGACTGAACAAAGGAATGGAGTATGCTTCTGGAGAATGAAAACCTGGTTTTGTAACAATTCCTGTCACTTGTTATTATTTTTTAGCTTTTGAAACAAATACAAAGAACAACTAAAAAGCACTCTGCATACGACCTGTATTTTGACCTTTGCACTTTAGTTTTCCAACATGTAAACTTAAAACAGTTATACAATCTGCCATGTTATATGTATAGTTGTTGATATTTTCCCCAAAATCCCCATTACATACTTATTTTCCCCAAAATCAGCTATATCACCCTTCAATTTTCCCCTCTAAAAAAGCCAGGCCCTTTCCCCCAAGTCCGAAAAAAGCCTGATCAATAGTAGTTCAGTCATGTATGTTAGTAGATCTTAACAATTATTTGCAAACAAATATTTATATACCTATAACATCCGGTAAGCTACTCTCAACCCATGTGATGTGTAAATTAGAAACAAAAATCAGTAGATAAAACATACAAAAATCAAATTGTCATGGAGCAGTATTTTCCAGGCTGCTTTGGGGCTGTAAGTTTTTTTACTCTTCTCAGATAAATTCCCTCTCACTGAATTTGCCAGAAATATGCTACATAACACAATTTTGCCAAAGAAAAATAATAAAAAGCAAGTATTGCTGATAATAGTATAAGATTTATATATTCTTCATTTTAAACAGCTTATTTTATTATTTTCAACAAGCAGGTTATTCAGCATTACAAGAAATATATTAACTGTCATGTCATTTTCCCCATACACCCCTTGATAAGCTAACAACCAACTTTCTTGGGGCCCTTAGGGCACTATCACATTTCTCTATCAGCAAATAAAAACATAGTATCAAATTAAGCATATTTTTCGTAGGAGAGACCCTCCCCTCCATAAATGTGGTGGAAAAATGTAATGTCCAGTAGAAACCCTGCCTTGCTCAGGCCAAAAACCAGTGACCTCCTAATTGACAATATCTAAGACTAAGGCAACTGGTTGACATAGTCAGATAATTGGCAAGAAGATAAGGGGAAAAGAGCAACTATTCACCAATGGACATGATTCCAATTCTTGACAACAAACAGAGATCAACAAGTCATTGTTAACTAAATTAAGAATAAGACTATTATGAGTGTTAACTATTGCTGAATAAAACTTGAACAAGAATTTCTAACTTCGACAGCAAATTATATTAAGACGGAAATAATTTGAGCTGTCGTGATTGTAAAATGTCACTATTTCATGGCTAGTTAACCACAAATTCATGTGATAAAAACCGTTTTGTACCTTAACAAAACCTCGTGATGGAAAAAACGTAAATTTTGACAAAACCACTCACAGTTATCCAGACGCTTTTCGTTACTGCTTCCGGGAAGGTCGAGGATAAAGTTCGAACAAATAATTCGGTACAATCCAACTGGTTCCCATTAGAAATGGAACGGGAACCAGTTTATATATCAATTTCGACCGAGATGTTGCGATTTTCAAATAAGCCAAGTTGTTCGAACATTAAAGACGGAAAAATACGGAAATACTCGAGAAAAATATAAACAAGCAAGATGGCGACAGGTGGGAATGGAATTGGGGATCTAGGTAAATTTTCGTGTACGAGCACTGTGAAATTCAAAAAGCTTCTGCCTAGATTCAAACCATATGATACTCAAAGACCTAAAGGTCGAAGTGGACATTGCATGTGTGCAGATGAGGCCAATATCTACGTTTTTGGAGGGTACAGCCCTATGGACGAACGAAATGGTGTTTCGACAAGTAGAGTGTTGCCCGAGTTATGGAAATTCAACATTGCGAGTCAGAAATGGATAAAAATTCCGTCTCAAAACACGCCGGATACATGTGCATCTGCGTCTATTGGAGTGTACCACAAACAAGTGTATGTTTTTGGTGGTACTGGTTATCCGTTTGGACAATCCATGAGTAACACAATAAAAACATTACGTCTTAACCAGCCACCAAATCTATCAGCGGCTGGGGAAGAATCTGGGGGAAAGAAACACAAGTTTCGCTGGCAGTTACTTGAAACCAGCGCTATGTCATATAGTTGTGGTTGGGAAGAAGAAGATGTGACTCCACGTCCAGCATATGGTCAAAGTTTGATATTACACAATGATGCTGTGTTTATATTTGGTGGGGCTATTGGTTATTACAGTGAAGCGGTGTCTGATCTTCATAAGCTCAATATACATACCATGACTTGGGAGAAGCTCAGACCTACGGGTAAAATTCCTAGTGGACGATATAAGCAAGAAGTTGTAAAGGATGAAGAGAGGTAATGATAATAATAATTATTTAAATCTCATTGTCAAGAAGAGATGATAAAATATTTTCAATAGGGCGTAAAAAATTTCTTTTTCCGGTTGCCCGACCGACCCATCTTACCTGCTGACTCAAAAGTTTTTATGGTATCCAAATCTTAGTGCTATATAGTAATTTTCAGAACAATGTTTCAGATATATGTACAAAAATGTAAAAGAAAAAAGTCCCTACCTACTGACCCCTATTTTTTTGGGGCATGTAACCAGAAACAAGCCATTTTTTGCTTAGGCCTAAAACTTGTTTCAAGTTTGTTAATGAAATCTTTATCAATGCATTATTTGTTTCATTATCTGTTTCATTTAAATGTAAATATGTTTAATATTATTTAGATATAAAATTAATGATCAGATACTGACGTGTTACTATTTTTAGATTTTATGTGCTTGGTGGTGGACGTCTTCACCATGCAGAAGGCTTGGATAAAATCTACATTTACCACACTACACGTAATCATTGGACTGAAGTAGTTTCAATCGCAGATCCCATCCACGGTTATCCTAGTCCTAGATGTAGTTTTGGTTGTGCTCAGGAAGGAAACAATGTCTATATCAGTGGTGGTAGACATTACAGTTTGACCATTGATCACAAATCCTTGTCTGACATCTGGCACTTGCGTCTAACAACTCTTCAGTGGACAAAATTGCAGATGAAACTTCCTAGTCCTCTGTATTTTCACAGCGCTGAAATCTCTCCTGCTGGGCATATGTATGTTTTTGGAGGTGTTCACACTGACAATTTCAGAGCTCCAGATTTGTATTCTGTAAGATTGCCACTTTCCTTACCAAAATTGTCTGAACTTTGTTGGGATAAAGTTTGCACTTTAGCCAGAAAAAACAATATTGTGTCACCATCAGACTTGGCAGAACTCGGTGTACCTTGGACTTTCATTGATCGAGTACAATTGGAAACATCTTCCTAGTTGTTCAAATATTTGCTATTTTGACTCTGTGAGTGAGTAGGTCCTGTCAACATATTTATTTCTCATCTGCTGATTATGCATTTTCATAAGCAGGGTTCGATACTTGAAAGATTTTCGACTTGCAAATTTTTGCAAGTTAATGTTTATGCCTCTTGCAAAATGAAAATCCAACTTGCAATTTATTGACTCCTTTTACAGAAAACAATGCCTGAATGAAACACTTTTTATCAACAATTTTATCGACAATTTGTGAAAAGGCCGTTGATAATGGATTTTTTCTTACTGCATTTGTAACTTGCAAAAGTTGATGGAATTTGCTTTTTATAAATGTAATTTTTACTTGCATTTTGCGAATACCGTATACAAGCTTAGTGTTTAACCTTTATGTGCTTTTATTATGATCAATACATTCTTAAGATAATTTGGGTTTGGATTTATTTGTATGCTGATTGTATTTTACTTAAATATATCTAAGCATTTCATGCACAAATGAACAATACAATGCAATAACATCGTATGACCAGTATTCATTTTACTGTGCATTGGCCATTTAAAAATTAACTTGTTTTCTTTCACTTTTGTCCTTATAATATCAGTAAGGTTTAACTTTCATCAGTAGTGAAGTTTTATGTTTTATGTACATAATTTGATACTAGCCAGCATTTACAAGCAGCTTTAGAATATTATGTATGTTCATTGCAGTTTCATTAAAAACATTTTTTAGTCATTCACTTTCAAAAGATACACTTATTGTGTATTTTTAATTGCTATTTTTTCCGAAATACTTTTTAACATTTTCATATATATTTACAGTATTGTGCTATAAAAATATAAAAAAAGATTTTATTGACAGTTACTGTTTAATGGAATTTTATTTACTGAAAAATGATAATTGGCAGTTATAAAATAATCAATCTTATTCTATTGCATGATACTTATATATACCGCATATTTCACAAACATTTATGTCATTCATTTTTTTCTATGTATGTTGTGTATTTGTATCATGCTCTACATAACTGTTGATGTATTTTATATGTTGTTGATTATCTGAATATTTTTAGAATTAGATGTCCATTTGTATAAATGCTTTATTTAAGATAGATATATGTTTTATTTAGGATAAGTTGTTTTAACTTTTATTACTTTTATCTGTTCTGTTTATTAAGTTGTCTATGAGCTCAAGCTCCATTTTTATGTGTTTGATTATCTTTAACTATGGTGTTAAAATATCCCTCAGCTTGTTTAGATATACTACCACAAGTACCATCCAATATCCAATAAGGCTTTTTTGAATTTGAAAAAAGTATGTTTTAGAGTTTTTAATATTCTTATTTATATCAACAGTGTTACACTTTTCTGTTCTTTTCTTATGGTTGTTCCTTTAATATCAGTTTAAATCTTCATATCAATTGCTTTGTAAATATTTGTTTGTCTTGACATGTTCATTTATTGAATGGTAAAGAGTAGAATTTAATCTCAAATTGTGGTTTTAACAATAGGAATGAAGCCCCTTTTAATCCTTTTATCACACATGATAATACTTTTTCAGTGTGGGAATGTGTTATTAAATTCAAGTTTGATAATAAAAACATCTTGTCCTGCAAATGGATATTTAGGGATTCATTAGTATGAGCAATAAATTCAGTACCACAGTACAATATTGTTCAGTTTTTTTGCTTGTGTATACAGAAAAATCTTGGTATTAAGACCACATTTGGGGGCTGAAAAATGGTCTTAATATTGAGGTGGCCTCATTAACAAGTTGATATAGAGAGAGGAAATACTAAAATCCCGACCGAAAATAAGCGGTCATTGTAATGAGGTGGCTATATTGTTGAGGTGATTGCTTAGTGCGGTGTCACTGTAGATTCTAGTGAAAGAAACATTTTAAAACACAGTGACTTAATTAGGGCATATTGTAGTCTTTCTTTAAATCAAATTTTCTTGTCATTTACGTCATGATTTGTTTGCATATTTAATCACTAGAATATGTTAATGGGTTTGTCTTTAATTTATTTTTCTTAATATGGATACTTCATTCAGTCAGTATTAGTTAATAAGTTATTATAAAAATCAAACTGCAAATGAAGATATATGAAGGATGTGAATGCTTGCTAAACAGTTATGACAGGTACTGAAAAATTATATTAACCTTTTCAGTATTATGATTTTCTGAGGTCAATCTGGATATAAGTCCCTTTTGGATAGGACAGCGTTTTATATTACATATTGTTATTACATATCTGTGGTTTACATAAAGAAAAGAATTTAAGTATCAATATGTTATTAGTGTTACAGCTTACTGATGCCATTGAAGATCGTGTTGATAAAAGATTTTGCTGACTGGCTTGTTTTTATTGCATTGTTGTAATGTGTCACAGTTTTTATTATAAAGTATATTGACAACCCTTTTATTTGACCCCTTTAGGGACAATTTGCTTTGTGTCGTTGCCACTTTTGGGTATTCTATTGTTGTATAATCTATATTCCCTTTTCAAGTATTTTCCTGTTGTAAGAAATTTAACGGTTTTTCTTGTTACAGATTTTGTATTTCTTCCATTTGACATTTGATGATTACACATAGTCCTGATAGTAACAAGTGTATTTAAAAGGGAGACAATTTGTAGATTGGTGTCTGATATTATTCTCATTGTCTCCCTTCCACTGTTGTGCATGTATATTCATATCAACCAAATTTTGTTATTGTATGTATATGAATTTTAAAGACTTTTAAAAAACAGCTACTTTTCTTTTACATTCTTTTTAATAGACATGCAGAAGTGGCATGTTTATGTAGATAACAAAATCATTTTAATTGGTTGCAATTAAAATGAATGGTTGGTTTTATCAAATTGATGTTTATCCTTGAGCATACAAACAATATGATTATTATGTAATGATTTATTAAAACTATATGGATACAATGCATTTTTAATATGTATCATATTTATTTGTATTTTTTTTCTTTCATTATTATGAGGTGATAACTGGTCTAAAGATAAATTCTATAATAGTTATTATCATGTTGCGAAAAAAAAATATTTCATATAAAAAAGTGCATGTTTATATCAAAGGTACCCATTGTTATGTTTGCATGCTGTTATTGTAATGTTTTTAGCTCACCTGAGCATGTAGTGCTCAGTGAGCTATAGTGATCAGTCAGTCTAGTCCAGTGTCTGTCGTCCACACCTGGGGGTTGTTAATTCTCTAGTGGTCATGCTTTTGAGGGAATCTTCATCAGACCTGGTCAGAATGTTTGTCTCAATGATAAGTTCGACATGGATCATCTGGGGTCAAAAACTGGGTCACCAGGTCAAATCATTGAAAAACCTTGTTAACCCTCTACAGGCCACAGTTTTGATTGAATCTTCACCAAACGTTGTCAAAATGATTGTTTTAATAATATCTTGGACAGGGACGAACATGGATCAACTGGGGTCATTAACTAGGTCACCAGGTCCAATCATTGAAAACCTTGTTAACACTCTGGTGGCCACAGATTTGAATGGATCTTTGTTAAACTGTGTTATAATGTTTGTTTTCATGATTTTTGGACAGGATCGATCATGGATCATCCGGGGTCATAAACTAGGTCAACATGTCAAATCTCCTGAAAAGTTTGTAAACCTTGTAGAAGTCACAGTTTTGATTGGATCTTCCTCAAACTTTGTCAGAATGTTTATATTAATGATATCATGAACAAGCTTGAACATGGGTCAACTCAGGTTAAAAACTAGGTCATCAAGTCAAATCACAGGAAAAACTCAGATGTTGCAATTTTTATTCAGGTGAGCGAAAAAAAGGGCCATCTTGGCCCTCTTGTTTTTTTGTGGATTGTTTTGTCAAATATGTTTGGAAAAATCAGTAAGGATTGAATTATGGGAAAGCTTAATGTTGAGCTGTCTCTCTGAACAGTTCAGCAGATTTTATTCAATCAAAATTGAACAGTTTTATCCACCGAGAGTAATATTGACATTGAATTACAGGTAGGTGATAAAATAGATAAATGTTTTTTTATTGAAATAGATTACTGTTAATGGATTTGATTAAAACTATTTGTTAAAGTCATATTTATAACTGCATACAGCAGTCACTTTGATAGTGTTACTGTTGTATGTTTTTTGTTACTGAACAAAAATGTTTATTTTATTGTTTTGATATCAACTGCTGAATAAAACACTCTGTTACGGCATTGAAGTTAGTTGTTGTTTTGTTTGTTGTTAATAATATGGTAAAATTAAGGTAACATTATATCTGGTAGTACTATTAAGGTCAACTGAACTCTGGGGCTAGAATTTATGGACAGTAGACCATATCTATGTGTCATATTGCATTCTAATCAAACAATGCATCAATAATAATATCACAAATATTATATAAATATGAATATAAAAAAGTATGCTTCATATCTTTGAGGAGGTTTACTGTAAAATTCCATGAAATAGATTAGATTTAAAATAGTGGTGAGTTTAAGCAATTGAATAAAGTTCTTGACTAGAAATAATGTTCTTATCTGATATACATTGTATACTGCTTGACTTATGAACCTGAATTGTCAAATAAATCTCTGAGTGGTTATTTTTTCAAATATATAACATACCTATTGATACCTGTACATATAGTGTAGCAACAAAATGTAACAACCTGCAAATGGATGTACAACATTAAACATTTTTATATCACATATCTTAGCTGAATCTGATGCTTAAGATCATGGCATGTCATATCCTTCCATGAAAATTTGACAAAAATGCTGATTTTCTTCCATATGTTGAGAAGCTGCCAGCTCCTTGTGGAAGGGTAAGTCAGTACTGGTGAGTGATAATACAGTCTGAGAAAACTGGTTAGATTTAGTGGCCACTGTATATAACAGAAAAATTAGTGAAGAACGTCATCAAACCCAGTGAAAAAAGATACTTGGTAACATGTAAGCCATGTGAAATCAACTGGGAGATTACTTTGATATGTGAGAATATTCTTATGGAGTTCTTAAAAATGCAAAAAGTATGTGAATAAATGACACATCTGGAATAGTAGAAAAAGTTTTACAACAAAGTCCTCTCATGTCAAAATAGTTATGTACGGTCATCGTACGGTTATATGCAGATTTTATCATCACATTTGCATAAAAGTTAAACTGGTCCCCGTTCCATGTTGCAGTGCACCGAAGGCTCTGTACACCAGAGTCAACGGGTACCAGTTTACATAAAAGTTTCTTAGTTAATAAATTATTGTATTCGATAATTTTACTCTTACCATCCTATATCTTTGATCTGATTAATTACCACCTATTCCACACCACAATCACCTTCAAGTTAGGGGTCGAATTGTTCAAGAGATAGGGGTCGACTTGTCTTGGGGATCGAATTGTCTCGATTACGGATTTTAGCCATACACAAGTAATAATTACGATAGTTCGGATAAAACGACAGGCGGAAGTGAGGTGTTTGCGAAGCAAAATCGATATTTCTATTTATCGGTTATCTAAAATCTCTTCAAATATGGTAGGTTTTTACACATGTTGTTGAAGGAAACACTTACTGAGGAAATCATGTATCGTCTGTACATATGTTTATGCCTTACATGTCGCTAGAAGTTCAAATTTTAGCTCTGAAATTCCCGGTCATTTCTTTTTTTAGTATAGAAGTTCATTGGCTTCATTTATAGCGTAATAGGAGGCAGAAAATAAGGTTCCCGATACAGGACTCGAACCCACGACCTTCTGCTTGCAAGTCAGCTACTCTACCAACTGAGCTAATCGGGCAGACTGGCAAACGAACTACTATAAACAAATATATACATCACTGTTACATTCCTCCTTCCTTTAATTAATAAAGCGACAACCACAGGTTCTTTAAGCTAACCCAGCCTTTGCTTCATCCTAGCTCTAGGATTCCAAGGCTAGCCACACACTCACAGCGCCAATGTAATAGGAGGCAGAAAGTAAAGTTCCCGATGCGGGGCTCGAACCCACGACCTGCTTGCAAGTCAGCTGCTCTACCGACTGAGCTAATCGGGCAGACGGGCAAACGAACTACTATAAACAAATATTATATATACAACACTGTTACAAATACAATAGCGTAATCTCATGCAGTATATACCATGCGTTGCGCTTGTCGTTATCTGGCTGTTGCAGACTTTAAGAAACCATCTGAATAGCTGAATTTTGCAAATAATGCAAACATTCCTTGTAAGTACAACTTTGGTGATTAAGATGACTAAACAGCAGCGTGATGACAATTTATATGAGTGATGGAAGGTTCACCGCGACTATTGGCCCTTGCCTTTGATGAGGATGTGAGCATGGATTTTGGCTGGTCAATCAGTCTGCCTTAGTATTTACAAGTGCCACATAAAACTTGTGCTCTGATTTCATCATCTCAGGGCAGAATAGGGCTGGTAAAATATATATACAATCATAGTATTCCTGGGTCAGCATGTGTACCACTTGGAAGTTGGATCTTTATCTACAGTCGGTCAAAATAGATTTAGTACTATGGCTCTTCAATTGGCAGATTTCAAAAATGAATTTGGATTGGCCAATACTCTCATCCTGAGCAGGACAGGGCTTAGTCCAACTAATTAGATTGTTTGTGACAGCAAGACGTTCTTTTATTTGACCCTGTAAAATATTCCATCTCACTTTTCTGAAAGGTGTGCTAATGTTTTGTTCTCTCCACTTTATCTCTGTGGAAAGTGAAACCGGTGTAACGGTGGACAACTGTTGGTGTTGACATAGACATCTGCAGATGTCATGGTAAAAACTTCCCATCCACTGTATTCAACCCATCAGAGGTGCCGTCAGGAAGAGCGAATTTGTACACCTGATTTAATTTTTATATCTATCTCTAATGCCATGGTTGTATAGAGTGGAAAATTCGAAATGTCATGATATGATAAAATATATGGTACAATAAGACTGCTTGTACACTACATGCTGTGAAAAAGTTTAAGTCAAATATTTGAATTTTGTCATTATATACTAAGAATTTATGGCTCGTTGTTAAGGATTATTGTTATTTCTATCGATTTGAATAAGTTCTACCAGTTACTGATGCCTTTTTATGTGATTCGTATTCTGCACATAAATATGCAGTTCTTTGAAAGGCTGAGAGGATGCCCTTCTGAATTCATGTATGAAGTCAGTCAACCGTAAAGCTAAATAAGTAAGGCTAGACGGGACTGTAATGAAAAGATATCTCGGTGTCACAAACGACCAAATTCAATGGACTATTTTGGCTACCTTGTTACACTACATTGTTTTGGTTTCTAACAATGTTTATTTTGTATTGTTATGTTTCAAACAAATGTTTAAGAGAATGCATTTGTTAACTTTATATTGCAGCCATATTGCAAAAAAGGTTTAGATCTACATTTACAATCATACCTGACTTTAAAAATCTCTAAAATATAAATGTTTTCTCCAGCATAGGGTACCAATTATTCAAGCACTTCAAAAATACAGAACATCTTGGAAAAATGGAATACTTAGTCAAAAATCTGTGTCAAGTTGATTTTTGACACCCTATTCTTGGAAGACTTCGATTCAAAAATCAAATATCCTGTTTTAGTATTGAGGCTAGTTATGGGGAGAATTTATGAAAAAAAAACATAAAAATTTATGCTAGCCAATTTTTATTTTTCAAACTACATTTAGTTCAACACATTATGATTATATCATACCCTTCCATGACTGAACACAAAATGAATTTGATCAAGTCTTACATAAAAAGAGTTAGCATATCATCTTGTCTTATGTCTTATGAAAAGAGCAATGCTGCATTGAAGCCTGCATGTACACCGAGTGCAAGTCAAGTTTTGTTTGGATACATGCTGTTTAAATACATTTATGCAAACTTTATCTTTAAAAATTTTAGTCCAAATCTGATTGATTCAATGATAATCTCATAAATAATTTTGATAATTTGAAAAATTCTGATTTGAATAATAATGAGATAGAGCTGTACGTTTGCATAATTGATGCAATAAAATATTAGCTTATACTTATTTTAGTACATGAGTGAAACACATGATATTATGCAACTGAATAATTGTAGACCAGCTGTTTCTGTAATCTGTTTAGTATTAAGGATGTAGTTAATATAATAGTCAATAATTTGTAAATGCATGTATTCATTTGCCTACTCTGCAGACTTCTCGAAACTGTTGGAATACTTGCCTGGCATTTGGTCTAGCAAAATTAGAATTTTTGTTTGACCAAATGAAAATTTGTCTGACCGAATATATTATAAATAAGTGATAAATGCTGTAAATTGTGTGTGACTGCCGGACATCTGGTCCGGTATTCACCAAAAAATTCCTAGACCTGCTTGAAATTTGCCTGACATGTCCAACAGTCTGGCAACTTTTTGGAAGCCTGACTCTGGTGGCTAAATTCTTCCTACAGTCAATGATTGAATTCAAGGTTCAATTTTGATTAATGATTAAGCATCACCTGAAAATTTTATGGAGGCACAGACTTTTACCCTTGGTCCGGCCGTTAATAATAATTGGCATATTTGTTGCAAACATTATCACGTAACTTTGGTCATAATATAGTATAGTTGTGTTTATTATATGTGTATACTTGCAAATTTTTGGCACCAGCTGTAAAATCGATAAAATGGAAGTATTTGGACTTGAAACGTACCTCCAAAGTATGGAAGGTATATTTAAAAAAAAATTAGAGAAGTTTATCGCTAACCTTCCCTTATTTTTTTATCAAGTAATCCAAAACATGATTTAGCTTCAACATTAGTCATGTATTAAAATAATAAATGAAGTAAAGGGCTTTTTATTTTGTCTTTTTAAATCACCAGTAATCCATGAAGAATTGGAGTTTAGTTTAAGACTAGATCTAGCTGGTGTTATTTTTCTTTTTCAGATGCAGTTTATGTTATTATTTAGTCGTCAGGGCAAACTTAGGTTACAGAAATGGTATGTTGCCCATCAAGATAAAATGAAGAAGAAAATAACTAGGGAGCTAGTTACTCTTGTTTTAGCTAGAAAACCAAAAATGTGCAGCTTTTTGGAATGGAGAGATCTTAAAATTGTTTATAAAAGGTAAGACATATTTCAGTAAGTAAGTGGGTAGTTTGGAAAACTTTTCTTTTTCATTTTTTTTCTGAGTGTACCTTTTTTGAATTTTGGAAAACTTTTCTCTTTCATTTTTTTTTTCTGAATGTACCTTTTGTGAAAATTCATCCCCAGATATTTTTGTACTTTGGATTCAGCTGTGGTGTCAAAATATAGAGTTGGTTATGTGACTGTGAACACAACTTTTTTAGTCTCTGATGTCCTTATTGTGTACTATGAATAATGCATAATTGTGTACCATGTAATACATAATTATGCATGATGTAATACGTAATTGTGAACTATATAATACATAATTGTGTACTGTGTAATATATAATTGTGTACTATGTAATAAAAAGTTGTATAGTTTGTAATACATAATTGTGTATGATGTAATACATGATTGTGTACTTTGTAAAGCATAATTGTGTACTATGTAGTGCACAATTGTTTGTGATGTAATACATAATTGTGTATGATGTAATTCATAATTGTTTGTGATGTAATACATGATTGTCTGTGATGTAATACATAAGTGTGGGTGATGTAAAGAGTATTAAGAGTAATTGTTAACTGTGCTCTAGTAAAGCTTATGTTACAAAGTGTGCTAGGCTGATTCGGTATGTGTATGTATAATTTTGGTGCCCTAGTTCAATATTAAACTCCTGTTTGTATGTTGTCGGAGAGTTGATCTGGTATTATTTCAGTGTGGGTTTATTACACATCAGTGCAATGTCATAGTCAGCATATAATTATGCTTTTTTTGTACTCCGGTGAACACCTTTTGACATTTTGTAGTAATGGTCATTTGTTTATAGTAGAAGTCTTGTTGTTCATAACTGAAATAAGCATAGAGTTCATTTGAATAAAGCAGTGATTTCTTTTGCAATTTTGGGAAAGGGTCCAGGTCCGTTCCAATTGGGAAAATGAGCGGTGTGATGCCAAAGTTGGACATTTTTGAGTTGCGATTTGGGAATAATGTCTTTATTTTCAATTGGGAAGTCTGTTTACCGGACCTAAACAAAGAAAGAAAAAAAATGCTGTAAATATAACTAATATATTTTTATTGTATTTATGTATTGTATAATTAATGGAAGTATAATCAAGGCAGTAAGTAGCTCAGCTACAATTCTTACGATTTTCTTTTCCCGCTGGTAACCTGATTAATGTCACTTATTGACTCAACATAAACTTATAAAACACTATCCAGGTGGATTCAGGTCATAGTTGAACAACATAAAATCATAGTAATACATAGCTTGTAGGTTAATTACGACTTCTTTTCTAACATTTCTGAAAGCTCTCTCTAATGCTCTTTGTCTTTGTTGTCTGCTTTCTTCTGCTGTGATTTGATACACATGCATCTCAGACATAAATATTTTAGTAATTGTAGGAATTGACATAAGTTCTGCATTGTGAAATTTTGAAGATGGAAATTCAATATAGTTATACATTTGACCTTGAACTTTCAAAGCTTCCCAAACTCTTTCAACAATTTCCAGTTTAGTGAAACAATTTTCCATAAAATCTAAACCTCTTTTAAGCATTGTTTTTATTAAACCATAGAGGATTTCGTTTGATTGTATCCCATGTTTTCCCATCACAGATTGGATTGTGGTGTGTTGTGTTTTGTTAAGATGCATTTGTGTTAAAACATGCTGCATGTCGTCATGGTAATATTCTTGTTTGACTATAATGTCAGGATTTGCGGCACAAGGCTCACATAAAGATGAAACTGGTAGCCAATGTGCATCACCGCCCCCTTCACCTGACTCCATTAAAACAACTTCAAGAAATTCTTCGAATGTTACAAATTTTGTATCACATCGAGAAACAGTGAAATGTCTGTTCATGTACTTTCTTCGCCATAATTCATGGAATTTAGTTTTCAACATGGTATGAAAGACAGGAATGTAGACTTTGTCAATATATGCTGAATATAATCTTGAGAACGGATTTCTTGTTGTCATAATTTTGGTATAACTGCTGTTCACAAATTGATCCATTGAAACTGCAACTGGACTGAAGAACAGTGAGTGAACGGAACCACGGCTGATGCTGAAAACGTCCCTCTGAATTTGTTTCACAAAGTTCAGTACGACATCGGTATTTTGGTCTTCACTGATAAACATTGACGGCTCATTTAAGTATATTATAAGTTGTTTTTGGAATGAACAGCCTGACTTTGGTATGACACAAAATGTTGTATTCCAATTGACCGTGTATATTTGTTGCATTTTTTGAATACCTTTGTACTTGGCTTGTTTGACATGAGTTTTCAAATATTGACACATGTTTCTCAAATGTTCAATTCTCTTCTTATGATCATCACTTACGGTTGGTCTCCTTTTGTTAACTGTCCAGTCTGTAGCATTTACATCTATGGATTTAACATCTGAATAGATAAAAATACAGAATATAAGTAGGGGTATGGTAAAACATTTTGGTTGCATGAATGGTCATAAGGGTTGCTAAGGCCTAAAAAAAGGTTTGTTTCAGGTTACCTGACCGACCCAATATTTTACCGACCAACTCATAAGTTTTTACAGCATCCACATCTTGTACATCTTCCAAATATTGTAATTTTCACAACTTATTATTACAGCATGCATATTCCCATACAGTGTTGCCGATATATATAGAAAAAACATAAAATAAAAAAAATCCATACTTACCGACCCATATTTTTTTGGGCATGTAATCAGAAACAAACCTTTTTTGTTTAGACCTAAGTGAGGTTTTACTGTAATGTGATATGATCACTCTGTTGTATTATGTCACATAACAACTGTTTTAATGTTGCAGAAATTTTAGTTGCTTTTGCTGGTCACTTTATTTTCTGTGTTAAACGACTGAAACTGAATTTTATATCTCACAATGACAGTCAGAATGTATTATTTAAAGACATTTATAAATGATGTTTATTTTTGACATAGGGCAGTGGGGGCAATGATATCAGGAATAGTTTGTACATTAATATCATGGAACAATTGAAAAAAGTTCTGAAGCTTGTCAGAATATCTGGTTTTGTCTAACTAGTGTAATTTCATATTAATCCAGCATTGTCAACTTTCTTGTTGTATGAATGTATCGTCCTTTGTTTGTTTAGGAACAGATACGTACTGAAAAATGACCTGGTAAATATAAGTTATGCAAAAAAAATATAATTCACAGTATCACACCATTAGTTAAATTGACTTAATATGAGCTAGTTCAACTTCATTGTTTACCAAGCTTGAAGAATATTCAAAAGCTAAATGATTAAAAATCAGTGAATGTTAGTAACCTTTTCCCCTTGATACAAAAGTATGTCTTTAATTGAACATGAAATAAAAGTTATTCTTACCTGCGTGTAGGTTAAATCTTATTGACAATATGGATAGTATTGTGAACAAAGAAATAATCATATACAGGTATTTTTTTCTCACTCGTTGACATTTCCATGCAGCAATGATAGACATTCTTCTTGCTAAACAGAAAAATCCTTTCCTTTCATGAATAAATATTGTTAAACACTGAAATCAATATGGTTGATATGATCTTTAGGTAAATGATTTTTCCAACTTGCGGAGTTTTCTCTGTTGCTGGTTATGTCACAACTTTCCTAACCACTTATGCTATTATAAACTTTTAACAGATCAAATTACTGTGTAATTTATTTATAAAATTCTTTGCAAGGCAGTGTTGATAAAATCTTTCTGTGTGATTCATGAAATCCCATACTATTCACAGTCATTATACTCCCTGGTAATTTTAGAACACTGCATTATTTATGCTAGCAAGTAGACAGTTTCAGAGCCTTGTAAAAATGCTATATTTGTCAGATATCGTCTTCCATTTATCATTGCATAGGCTATTGATTTTGTATTAGCTGCGATGAGTCTTCAAACAAAATACGCATAAAATTTACGCACAATGAATGCATTGCACCATTTTAATCCTTATTTCCTCTGTTGATTGTTCTTTGTACATAAAACATAACCTTTGATGACCGCACATAGCAAGATTTTTTTCAATTTGAGCTTTATACTACTATTATGGTAGTAGGCAAAGTATACTGGATTTAAACCATGAAAGACAGTTTAGTGGAATTCTTTTCCATCATGCAATCTTGTTTTAACTGTCCATGCTAAACATTGTGTACAGCTATTGGTATGTTGTAATTGTACATGCCATTGGCAAAGTTTTTAATTAATTGTGGATGAATTATTATGATAATGTCTGCCTTCAGCAAAATGATTTTTTTCTTAATTGATTCCTGTAGCTTTTATAGGTCATATTTGTTTGTTTTTATATTAAAATGAAAAAATCTTCAAATCTTGTTACAATATATATTTTTGGGAATCACTGATCCCATAAGGAGAAATGTCCTCTTGTAAAAAGTTTTATTTTCTGAAATGTGTTCCATACTACAGTCTAGTGGATGATTTTGCACTGTTCAAAGCCTGTGAACACAGGTCACCCTTGGGAAGACAAAATATGGCCTATTAGCAGATGGCCTTTATTCAGAAGTCAGTTTCTTCTAAATAATCAGTGACACTTTTTCAAAGAATGGCCTTTATTCACAGGGTGGTCTTTATTCAGAGATGGCTGCAAGCACAGGTTTGACCGTATGTTAATCTCATGGATCATCTCAAGAAAACTGTTCTATCAAGTTCAGTACTCCTACCATTCTTCTATTTGTTAAAGTTTACTTGGAACTCAGCTTATGTTTGAACCTTGAACATATTTTTATCATATGCTGAATGTCTAGTACAAGAATTTTATACACTTGCTTGGTATTTCAAAGTACATGTAATTACTATCCCCCATCAGTTGTGGATATGGTAACTATCTTCATCCATGTGTCTCTGCATTTATCTGAATATTTTTCCAAAGAATGCCTCTTATTGGTGCTTGTTTACTTAATAATAAGATGTGTACAATTGTATACATTGTACCTACATGTGATAGTTTTCAGATCTATGCAAATTTATGAGCATTCATATTTCTGTTGTATGTTTTCAGATACGCAAGTCTCTACTTTTGTTGTGCAATAGAGCCAGAAGATAATGAGTTACTGACCCTTGAAATAATTCATAGATATGTGGAACTACTTGATAAGTATTTTGGAAGTGTGAGTAAAATGAAGCCTGAACTTAATTTCATCTACGTTTTGTTTCGTTTATTTATAATTGATTCTGAATCAAGTTCTTTTATTGTTAAAACTACTTCCTGTGCTTCTTGTTCAGTATTTGCTTTAATACTGTCTAACTGTTTGTATACAGCCCTCAAGTTGGGATTCGAACTTATCAATTCAGATCAATATTTTCCATTGTTAACCCAGTCTGAGCACTTAGCCCAGGGCTTGTAAAGCTTTATTTGAGCTTGAAAGTTTCTCAAAATTGTCTATTCAGGCTAGTGGTAAATTGTTTATTTACACTAGCCCATTTATAATTTCAGCTAGTGCATTAAAAATTTACCTTAGTAAGACACTGTTTACCTCAAGTCTGTTGTGTTATAGAAGGTCTTGGAAATCCATTCTTTACAGGAATGGCCTTCTTAGTTTTCTGTTTATCATTGTCTGAATAAAAAAGCAATTGTGCTTGTTTCCCTGTGGACTGCATTCTCCAATGATATCTGTTCATTGAATGTGTAATTTCTGGTGAATGATATTATCTTGCAATCGATGGATGCCAGACCACGCAGATTGTATAATTGAAGTATTGAACTAAACATTTGTCTGAATTCATAGAAATATAGCCATACCATCCTGAATTTATGAAATAATGCATGGTATGTTTGTTTACTGATAAAACGATGCTTTAGGCCTTGTCTGTCAAGCATGATTCCTTTTTTGGCATCTGCCTACAGTGGCCCAACCAGACCTATTTTTGGCTCAGACCCTGTATAAAATTATGGAAATATTTGAGGATGAAAAAATTCCCCTTCCAAAGTATGGAAAGTATGTTTAGGTAAAGATTAGAAATGTTTTCAACCCACTTAACCTGTCTGCTTTGGTCAGATAATGGTGAACATGGCTATTTCTGTTCTCTAGCCTCTCTTGTTTTTTTTTTTTTATATTCTCTGTAATAGAATTGGATATAATAATTATAACAGTACACTAAAGATTCAGTTACTAATCAATTAAGTTTTATTGCTTATAAAACAAGTAGCTTTCTGAGTAATGCATTGTAAAAGTTATTATCAGTAAACAGTAAAACCTCAAATAGCCACCACTTTAATATTACACCCACCTTGATATAATGGACCAGCTTTCAATAACTCCTCTATAGATCAACTTTATAATGAGACCACCTAGTTATTTTTTCGTGTCCTGAAGGTGGTCACATTATCGAGTATTTACTGTACCTTGTTTTACTTGTGTTTGTAATTTTTTCAGGTTTGTGAATTGGACATTATTTTCAATTTTGAGAAAGCATACTTTATGTTGGATGAGTTACTCTTAGGAGGAGAGATACAAGAAACTAGCAAAAAGAATGTTCTCAAAGCTATAGCTGCCCAAGATTTATTACAAGAGGTAAGACTTGTGTAAGATGTATGATTGTAATCCTTGCCTATAGTTTGCTGTGTGCATACAGTTATAATGACAACCTGTCTTTAACATCTTGGGTTAAGTTAAAGACAGACTACTTGTACTAAATCACCTGGTCCCTGATTTCATAAAAAAAAATTAGCAATGTTTCCATTTTTCATTTTTGTACTGTAAGATCATTCTTGAAGTTCAACAGTATTTATAGGAGACTTATTTTTTATGAAACCAGGGTCTTTGCTTTAAGCACATATTGATGTATGTTTTGAGTTTTAATACTGTGTCTAACTGGGCCAGGTTTTAAAATTGTATTGACTTGAGACTATGTTTGGTAAATGTGGGACATTGTTTTATGTACTACTTTGGTTGGGGATTTTCATCCAATTTGTAAACTAATAAGTTTCCTATCACATTTCTGGTAAAATGCATGCACATATTCTGTAATCATATATTCAAAATACATAGCCTTTTAGCATATATTCAAAATAACACATAAACCATGTACTGTCTGAATGTCCAAAATCAGCTGTCTTATATTCATATACTTATAGTCCTCTTGTATTAATCTAATAAACAAAAACCACATAATTGTCCTTCATATGTGTCTGTTTGTCTGAAAAAGGTAGAGCCTCTGTGGTTGAGTAATAATGACCTCTGACTAGTAGTCTCTAGCCCCTGACCACTTTGAGTTCAAATTCCATTGGGCCAAAAAAATTTCATATATACATTTGAAAATTATGGAAGCTGTCCAACCAACTTATAGAAGGTTAGTGGTTCTACCTAAATGCACGCCTGGGTCATCTTCCACTGTAAAAGCTGGAAATGACTCAGGTTGTTGATGTGACATTAAACTCCAGAGAAAACAACTATCTGAAATTAAAAACTTCATTTTGTTGAGACATTTGTGTATGCTGCATTCTGAGATAAGAAGTTGTCAATTGCTTGTAGTTTATCCATGAGCATTTCTTGGTAAAGTCTAAATCTGGACAAATTCCTTATAATGTTTCCTTTATATTCTGGCTTTGTTCAAACTAGCACAATAGTTATGTCCCTTTTATGTGTTTAATCTCATACGTTTCCTATTTAGTGGAATCATGTTAGCAACTTGTTTGCCAAGATCGTGAGTTAGCTCCCTCCTTTGATCTGATGATATATATTCTGTGGAAGGAGATCTACATCAACATGCAATAGTAGTAGTACTGCACACAGCCTTCATTAAATTTTTGTTGTTGGATGTCGTCACATCTTGCTTGGCATTTTATACATATTTTTTTGCAGTTGTTACTTTAAGTGAATGGTTAAGAAAATTTAATTTAATGAAAAAGATTAATTAGTTATATACATGTATATGCCATACCATTCATTTTCTCCTTGTTTTAGCAATTATTTGTAGTTTTAAGGTCTATAATTATCATTTTTTTAAATTTATTGTGTCAAAGCATGCATTACCTACAAGCATATGTTGCTTTTTTGTTTATAACATATTTTATTGTTCACACCTGGAAACAAACAAATATTTGTCACAGTTTGTCAAATTTTATGTTTCATTAATGTCCAGACTTGTGTGTGTCACTGCTGTATACTTTTGTAGACTCTCAGAAAGTTATGTACTTATGATTGTCAACCCTTGGTTACAAAGTACATTAAAACCTCAAATAGCAGCCACCTCAATTATATGACCACCTTGTTATAACAACCGCTTATTCTTGGACTGGCTTTCAACAGCTCCCCTATAATTCAACTTGATAATGAGATTACCTCATTATGACCAATATTTCGGGTCCCGGTGGTGGTCTCATTATCGAGATTTTGCTGTATGTCTCAAATTAATGGCATCCACCCTTTCATCATTTGCTTGTTCCTGACTTATTTCGTTTCCGCTAAGTTTTGTACAGTTTCAGTGATTCCATTTATTTGATAACTTCATTCCGAAAATGTTACATGAAGATTTGTCGTATACAAGAGTTAGATATGTGCCTATGCCGTCAAGGTCACTGCCAACTTCAAATCATCTTGTCAGTAGGGGCATTTACAGTTGACATGATAGCTTTGTTTAATTAATGAATTACATTAAAAATAAATTCTTTAATCTTGATAAATAGTCATTGAATATTATATTTTTATACACTCTGATGAAATGTACATTAAATGGAGAGTCGATCTACCTGCTTATTGTAATTGACATTGATTGGTTTTAACCCTTATAAATCACATCTACCCTTGTTTAATGTAATCAGAAACATATATCTTAGATTTCAATGTATATATTACATGTATTACCAATATTACCCATATCACAGCTGCAACATGTTACCCCCATCAGTTTTTTACCCCATTCTGAAGATAATCTAGTTGGTCATTTTTTTGTTTGCAATCTGTTGCTAGGTTGCATTATTGTTAGTTTTTACATCTAGTTGATCAGACTGTCAACCAGTACCCATATTTTCATTTTTTCCCCTCTTATTTCTGAGTCAATGATAATTTTCCGGTTGCATTTGTTTTTTGAGTAAATTTATTGTTTATTATTTGATTTTTGCATAGCCAATATACTGTTTTATTAAATTAAAACCTTATATTGTTAAGTGTTAGTTAACAAATTTGATGTAAAAGTATTCTATGTAAGTGAAAACAAAAATCCAACCAATTGGTAAATGTTCAGGGTTACTGGTAGTGATTCTGTATAAAAAAACTTGTTTTATATTGCAACATTTTTGCTGTGATTTCGTCAAAAACTTGTGTATTTATTGTCTCGAATTCCTTTATCAGTTTTATATTTTTGCAAATATCTAGTTGACAGACTGATTTGTACTTACGTAGTTCTAATTTTATTTTAAAGGAAGAAGCTTTAGAATCTGCTCTTACCGAGTATGGCCTAACGTAGGGGTCACTATGCCTCCGGTCTGCTGCCCATAGGATTATAATTCTTAGTGGGTACCATTTTTTGTTATAAATTTTCTTTCATGTTTGACTGTCATTTTCACCATTGTTGAGGTGGCAGTGTGTGTTGTTTCTCTCTGAATTAAGTGACTCCTCATCATCTTATAGGATGCTGCTGTTTAATGTACCACCCTCTAATTAAGTTATTCCTTGTAGTCTGTCAATATTTATATAACATAGACTTTTGTAACAAATAATTAAGGGGCATTTTAGGCCATTCAATCTGCAACTGTTTGTAACTTTGTGTGACGTCTGCTAATGTTGACTCCAAAGGGGTTTGTTACGTATATCAAATGTCAAATATATAATATATGGGTTACATATGATTTACATGATTAACCCTTTTGGTTGACCCTGATAATTGACAAGAATGTATGAAACAAAGAGCTTTTGATAGTTTATTTCATGTATATTTCTGTGGCAACATGATTTGTAGTATCAGAGCTGTTGCCCATTTTGGCTTTTACCATTTACAACAGTTTCTATGAAAATTTTATTTTTGTTGAAGTTTTTTTCTTTTGCCTAATTACGTCATTGTGTTTTTTATTGTTCTTCACTGCATGAAATAGTTACAAATTATTTTAAACATAAATCTGGCGATTATAGTTGCTGATTTATGATTGTAAATGTTTTTCATTTATTTTTTTAAAGAAAGCACATCCATTGTTAAGTACCATTTTTCTTTGTTGTTGATGCATCATGTATGATTCTCAGGCTGATAGCTAAGTCTTTTATGTATGAATGGAATCTCTATATCTTTAGTATATATTTGGCTTCAATTTTTATGTTGTCAAAGGAATTTAAACTTTAAATCTTATGCATGACATTTGTGATAGCCTGGGTATTTTCTTGTTTTAGATGTTAGAATTTCAGTTTCCCTCAAAGTTATCTATCTTACTACATCATGATACTAGTACATTAAGCTGGTTCTTAATGACTTAATTGCTGATTTTTGCTCATCATAGTTAATATAAGTCTAAAGAAACTTTCTACAAGTATGTAAACAGAGTGAGGATATAGTTAATTCTGGAAGTAAATGTGTTGTGTGTTAATTTTTGCCTTGGAGTGATCTAAACATGTAATCAAATTAAAACTGGTTACAGGAATCATTTGTTGCATTCAGAACTTTGGAGTGTATTAGTTTGGCGTATCCTGTTGCATGTCAATAACCCCAGTTTCCTTGACTACCATTACTGTATAATGTCTATTGATAGTTATCATAGAATGGATTACCTTGATTACCAGTATTTATCATTTTTGCAGAAAATGTCTTGTATGAGTTTTCAGTGTATACATAACCTTGGTTGCTGGTCACTCTGTACATTTGTTCACTTTGGCATGCTTACAATATGTACATATACATACATACAGTGCCTACATGTTTAAGTATTTTACAATGCTTTCAGCGTGATTTGTTTAGACGTGAAATCTATGATGGTTTATAAATATGCTAGGTAATGATATGTAAGCAGACGGATTTCCCTTCTATGTTGCATGATTCCAGTCTGTGCTAAACCTTTGTTGTTGCTATGGTAACATTTTATTAGATGTATTCTTTTGGGGAGTATTAATATATATCTCTCATCTTTGAGGCATAGTTTAGTTCTGTACAAGATAAATGATATTTTTGGCTATGTTCATCTAAAATGTTCTTGTCGTGTTCAGTAATTTTTGATACAATGTCACATCTTGTAATCATGAATCTGGATGACATAATGTTTATTTTGTTTTTATCTTTAATGAGTAAGAATGTGTTTGTCCTGTTGATCGTATGTGTAATGTGATATACAAATGAATCTGTACTCTACCTAGAAATCCAAACAATATTTTATAACTGTTTTCCTATAATGCAATGTCAAAAATACCTGCTGATCAGAACCAAAGCCACCCTAAATCCCTTTTTGTATTGTTTATAACAAGTATGTCCCTCCAGTACTGCCTGCTTTCATTTGTCTTGCTTGCAAGTTCCACACAGCATTTGTATTTAATTCATTGGAGGTTTGAAACTGGTTCTTCAGTATAAGCCACTAATTTTAGTTTCAGACCAATCCAAAACCCACTTACCGCATGCATATGTAGTGAATGCATCTTAGAAATTTATCCAATATAGTATGTACTTTGTATGGACGGGTTTGGCATGAAACTAATTCGATTCAAATATCAAACAAAACAATAGTTTCACACCAAAGCCTGGTTATACATTGTCATCTGTTGAATGTCTTGTCTGATACCTATCTTTCAGTATCCTCCATTTATACAGTACTGTTGTATTAGATCGCATGTGGCAGGGATATAAATGCATATTGACTGAAATTGGGAAATGGACTGCTTGTATGGTTGATACTAACCTGTCATTTGCCTTGTTTGTTTGTTGCAGGAGGAAACCCCGCAAGGCTTTTTTGAGGACCATGGCCTAGGCTGATGTGCATGTTGGATTGTTACCCCACCCACCACCTTACTAACACTTGGTTGCGCACAGTTGACCTTATTGGTGGAAATATTTAATACAGACAAAACATATATAAACTTTAATTCAATATCCTGGTGTTTTTTATAGTGGTGTAGATTTTGTAGACTTTGTGGGGCAATGGCTTATTTATGACATCTATCCTTGTACTGGGAATAGTTTGCCTCAGTACAATTGGAGGTACATATTATGTAATTCGTGCAGTGTAATTGTGGTATTCTCGTTTTTTTTTTAATAATTTGGAAAAACTTCATCAGTTTAGTGATACAGTTTGTGTGTGTTGGCTTAAAAGTTCTGTATGTAAATATGTAAGTTTTTTTGTAAATTTTTGTATCATGAATTTATGTAATAAATTGTTAACTTGCCTAGTTATTTACCAAGTATTTGGTTTTTGTATGAATTGTGTAGATGTTGTAATATACAGTGAAAATGTTGAACTTACCTGACTTGGAGTTATTATATAAAATTTCTTGATGTATAAACATTAGTAATATAAATATTAACAGGAAGACTGTCGGGCTTATTATTGGATGTAAATGCTATAGTGTGGTGTATCAGCAGAAGATTTCAATGGAATGTGATGTATCCATTTGACATTGAAAACCAAAATCCTCAAAATGTTCTGAAGCATTACTTCTTTTATGTCTACTAACTGATCATTATTGATGTTTGCTGTAAGCCACCAGTCTTTGCACCTCTTTCTTAGCAAAAATCCTACACAGGAAATGGAAGCTGCATGGATGATTGTTGATTTTCAAATTTAACAAATACTACGTAATTACAAAAATGCTTCTATGTGTAGAATTGTTGTCTCTAGTTAAACATTATACAAAATGTTCCATTTGTGTGATACTAATTGGCGTAATATGTATATGTATCTAAGTGAATATATTAACAATACAATGAATGCTTGTGTTTATAGTGTTTTGTCTTATTGTCAAATTAAGTGGTTCTGCTTTATATCTATTGCAACTAATTCAGTAAAATGATTATACATATCTCTAGGGTTTTGTAAGAACAGTGTGTAATATGGTAATTACTGTGATCTGAAAAACTAAAAAAAAACATAAAGTGAATCAGCGGTAAATATTTTGTTCAAATTTGTCAGTATCACATGGTAATGACATGATTTTCTCTGCTTATTGTTTTGTGTACATCTACAATGCCTGTCAGCAGGAGCTGATAATTGGTGTCATTAGACTTCTTTACATTCTAGGTTGGTTGAATTGATACTTTAATACTCTGTGTCTGAAATGAGGCTAAATTCGATTCAAAGTACTGTCACGGAAGTTTATATCTCTTGAATGTTTTGAAGATCATTTTTTTTGTATTTATTGTTGCCATAAGGAAATACAATTAGTTGTCAGTTGCCAGTATTCTTTGTCAGTTTTATTGATTCAAAACACAGAAAACATTGTATCACTTTATGATATTGACTTATTAAGAATGACAGATAATCTTCTCCTGTCAACAGAAATTATAGTGAAGAAATAAGTCAGTACTTGTTGGTAGTTAAGGTGTATTGGTTTAAAAAATAACCCAAACATAAGGAATTGGTAGAAATTTTACACATTGGTGTAGCTCATTATCATATCCTTATTACTGGTGTTGTCATACAACAATAGCTTGAAGTCAGTGTACTCGTCATATCTTGACTCTGATTACAGCTGATATCATGGGACTAGACTCATTATATATTTTTCATCATCATTAAATTCCTTTCCATAGGTGGATCCAGGATTTCTAGTTAGGGGGGGGGAACTGAACAAGTAGACAGGGGGTCCAAAAATGGTGATGAATTGTTTGTGAATTGTATGTTAGGTCATTGTGTTACTGTACCTGTAACTTATTGCATGCATAGCGTACGAAAATTTTGGACGTTTATATAGATTTTCATGTAAATATCACATTTCATGAGAGAAAAAAACCTTTGCTTGGGCAATTTTGGGGGGGGTGTACACCAGGTCCGCCCCCTCATGGATCCGCCTATGCTTTCATTTGATGATGATTACAAAAATGTAAAACCATTGCACTAGAAGGATATAAAAGCAGTCTTTATTGACTTCCATTACATTCTTAGGGTCATAAAAATATCTGTAGCATTTGTTACACAATAGAAATTTGTTATACATGTAATTTACTCTGAATTAAGCTGTATTATATTTTTATGCTTATTGAAAGTATCAACATGCTTAACAGAAACTTAGTACATTTTCATTATCATAATTTTACAATCTCAAACTGGAGGTAGTTCTATAATTACTGGTATGGAAGCCTCCTGCTATCATATTTTTCATCTCTTGATTTTATGAATTACCTTTCTCTTGATTTCACAACATTCCACGGGTCCTGGTCCTATAGACTGTTCAGCTTATTTAACACCTTTGATTACATTAAGCCAAATTTCTTTCCATCAACCTTTTATTTTATAGCACTGAAAAAAATCATTGAACTCATTTGATTGATTACCTGGTGGACATAATATACATTGTATATTCAATCCAACATTTACTTTAATTACTTGATTTCTTTGTGTAGATTGATTGTGAGTTTTGTAAAAATAAGATGCATTAATTCACTTATTTGGGTTCTTCTAAGTATCAAGTTTTATAAAGTGGGCGTTTAGAAATTCAGCTTGCCATAATGAAAGCACACTATAAAAAGAATATAAAATAATTTCACATTCTCCTACAGTTTTTGTTAAGAATTTATCAGGTGCACATGCAAAAAAAAAATTATATCTATCAATAATTAAGTCTGCTTAAGCTGTGTTATTGAAGTATCATTGATCAATGACTTTTATGTTGACAAATGATATGCTTATCATTGAGTTTTTCTCTTTAATATAAATCTGTGTTCCATGTTTGATATTACAGGTAAGACAACTATTATGTCATGGTATCAATGTATTGAAAGGTTTATAAAACAGGGGATGTAACTTCTCCTTGCTAAAATATTGTATTCCTTGGAAAAGTTTTTTTATCTTTTCATGTATGTAACTGCAATATAATTCAATCAGTGATGTTCAATATAATAGCATTGTTCATTGAGTGTTATTATAGTGTAGACATTAGAGTATAAAACAACAAGTTACTACAGTGTTGCAATGACTGGACTGTTTACTCAGTACAAATGACTTGATTACATAAAATGGTTGATGTTCAATATTTTACGCATGAGATATGCTTAAATGCATCGAGTAATTACACATATTATAAACTGATTCACTTTTTAATACTGTTTGATACGACTTCTCTTTGAAGTCTTGATTTTCTATGAAATTATTTAAATTATGTCCTGAAAAAGTGATCATGTGACCAGGATTACTGATGAATATCTACGTGTTATTAATTTTGAAAATGTTGCACCAAGGTGTTAATTTTAATGACATGCTTTATTTATTTTGAGGCAGTCTGTTCATGCATTTATTGAAATTTATAAGTATGTGAGCTTGTGAAATACATGATTATAGTTCATGTTAATATTTGATGTATTCTCGTTTTTGTAGGAATGTGAGGAGCCCAAAGGATTCCTGGAAGAACTTGGACTTACTGTAGGAAGTTAATGACGTACATGTATAATGATACATCAACTGAATCATCATCTCATTATGATAGACGTGCATTGTTTTTCTTCATGATTTACATTCCTGCCACCATCTCTTTACAACTACATGATCTGAGTATAGCATACAAGTACATTCGTTTGTTTCAAGTGGAAGTCAAAAGAGTTACTTGAAGCCACTTCCCCATTCATTATTGTTACGGGCATCAGACGATATCGTTACCACTTCAAATAAATATTATGACTTTACTCAGATACCTTATACACCAAATGTTTCCTAATAAAATTCCTTTTCAAATAATCCAGCTGTGACCATGGTTCAGTGGTTAGTATGCGGCAGGTCATATCCGTCTATGAAATTCGACAAAAAAGTCGATTTTCCTCCATATGTGGAGAAGTTGCTGGCTCCTTGTGGAAGGGTAAGTTAGTAATGGTTAGTATACAGTCCAGGAAAACTGGTTTGGTGAACCAGCCACCATATATAATTGAAAAATGTTTGAAAATGGCATTAAACCTAATGACAGTTCAAATAATTATCCTGTTAAGAAACTGGAAAATGGTTACATACCATAAATGATTTGATAATCCTTTAAAATATGCCCAATGCATAAAAAGACTGGATCTTGTAAATGTAACAAAAATATAGGGGCCACCATTTTAAGTTGTTATGGTCTCTGACTTGCAATCTCTAGCCCTCCGTCGCTGTAAGTTCGAAACCTACACAGAACTGAATTCCACAAGTGATAAAGCTTTCTAGTTAGCTTACTGAAGCTCTATGGTTCTCCTGGTGTAAATCTGGGGTCTTTCTCCTCTATATAAGGTAGAAAGTCACCAAACGACCCTAGCTTTTGGCCTGACATTAAACCCTTGCGAAAAATATGCATATAATGTCAGTGTGGGATGTTTATTAGGAAGTATAGGGTATCCTCTCTGAAGCCCGATTTTGTTGAAAATTGTACTACATAGCTAACTACATAGTCGTAATCCTGATGCACTAAAGTATTAATAAATTGTATCCAATTTATTGTTTTTTTTATGATTCAACTACGTGTAATTTATGTTCCATGTAATTAAAAGACACGTACATTTTACGAAGGATGTTTTGTGTTCATTTCCAATTTCATCTAATTTTTTCACAAATAAAGACAAAACACCATTGGTTTCTTTGTAACGTCAATTTTCGTCAAATTTGTAATTTTATCCCTTGTTAATGTTTTACATCTTGTGATTTGTTAACTTATTCAGGCACCTTCTGTTTAATTCTTCATAAGATGGTGAGAAGTCTTTATGATATTATTATTGGTAAGCGATTATTAACTGGTCTGTGATGCATGATACCCATTTTTAATGTGATAAATGAGATAAAAACTATGATGTAAAAGTCACTATTGTCTAGATTTAAAAGCCACTGGTCTTCATTTGTAAGATCACATTGGTCTCTGTGTCAAGGTCACTCAGATCTAGATGTGAAGGTCATGCGTTGCAAGAGAAACATTTCCTGTTCAACTCATTTTAGCATTTCTTTGAACAATATTCAGTGGTAGATTAAGGTACAATTTGATCAATACTTAAGATAGAAACACTTGTGTGAAAACCTTGAAGCAATTGTTTAAGCAGTTTTAGTGGTTTTCCTTCTATTGTTTACCAACTTTCCTACTTCCGATTCGTTACTCATGATGACATTGAATAAATTGTTAATCATTTATTTGAGGCACCGTCTATTTTTACATACCATTTGTAACATTTGTACCAATAGTTCGGTGTTTTTAGCGATCAGACTATTTGTTCAGAAAAATTAAAACCTAGGCTTTGTGAAAACGACTCATTATTTTGCATTGTTGGTTTTAAATTTCCGCTCTTGTGAGATGCGTGGTGTTTTTCAAACAAATTGATTACATATTTGCTTGTACTGAATTAAATGTTAGATACGTAATTATGTTATCACCCACTATTTAATGTTCTAAGCTGTGTGTATATTTATATCAAATATAATCTAATAATGAATAAAAAATAAAGTATATGAGTATTTTACTCTTCTCTTTGTTGCTTGTATAATTTGATGGCATGTACTGAGCATGTAAACAGTGGTTAGTAAACAAAAAATACAACTTGCTTTATACGTTATGTTTTAAACCCAATTATCACAGGCATGTACTGTGACTAGCGTTCAAAATTTACCTTACCTACCGTGTTTACTATTAGTGGAAGGAAGACAGAGTAATGCAGCTTTAGGTATTGTTAAAATGATTTTATTGATGCATGGAATTTATTTTGGTCGGGTTTAACATTGCACCAACAATCATGGTCATGTAGCAACTCTTCCAGCTTTGTGGGCCTGTATGATGCTATATGGATCAGATCTGGCGCGTATCTGCCTGTATGCAAGATGGATTCCCGGACTGGATTCGTGTATTTGGCAACAACAGATTCACTTGCTGTCAGCAAGTAGGTACTGTTGATCTCAGTACAACATCGGTTATGAAAGTTGTGAGCAGTACAAGCATAGTCATATACAGCCATTAACCAGCAAATCGTTGAAACAACATGAAAGGTCAATGCAAATTATGAAAAACATCCTACTGTCACATCGTTGGATCAAGATATGTCATCAAGTCAACCATCTGTATTTAGACTCCATGTTCAATCTACATCTGCATCTGTAGCGGTTAATGATGAACATCATACCGTACTGATCAAGGAACGGCCTTCCTCCTAGATCATCTTTTTAAGTAGCCAAGTTATAGCACGGAGGACCCCTTCTATTGTTATCACGAGAGGCGGAAGACAAGGCAGAAAATCATCAATGAAACAGCTATAGTTTGTGAACCAGAGATTATTGACGGAGTCTCTGTAAGAGACTGTTGTGTTTTTTTTTCACACTAAAAAATCTACAACGAATCCACAATCACACAACGATAATTTATGTGAAAAATCATCAAACTCAGTGAACTTGGATGTATAACTTTGATTATTGGCAGTTTTTTTCAAAATTATAAAATACTGGTTTAAACTTGGACAGTTTAAAGATAATAAATGCATAAAAAATATTTTATAATATTCTGAAAATGGATTTGGAATTTCGTCCTATAAAAGTGGGGCAGTCTGCTGCGTGATCTAATATGCTCATTAGGATTCTAGGACGTCCGGTTATATATAAATGTGTAGGAAAAACAGTATTTTTACTACTACTTAGCAAAGACCAAGGGATAATTTTATTCAAAACTGTGGAATAAGGTTGACTGAATCCCTAAAAGCATTTCTCATATCAAGAATACACGGCAATTTTGACATTTTAATGATAGATAATGCAATTTATGTAAGAAATTAGAAGATGAGGTTCATTTTATTATCGAATGTCCATCGTACAAAAATCTTAGAAAACAATAAATTACTACATATTTTGTTGCAAGACCATATATGTTAATTTATAGGATTGATTACCAGTGATAATGAAAGTGTAAAAAAGAAATTGGACATGTATGTTCATAAAGCTTTCTTATAAATAAACAAATGATACAACTTTAATATTTTGGCATGATAGATTTGAAAATAACAATATTATTAATGCGCACTACATATATATCCAAGTCATATTTGATTGAATTATTGATACAATAAAAATGATTAACTAATAATGTACACATACTCTCTCTACTTAATTGAATTTAAGTGTATTCATGTTTTGTTACGTTTAATGCTTGTACTTTACTATGTGCATGTTTGTATGTTGTTTGTCCTCATGGGCTAGTTAGCTTAGTGGATTAAAGACTAAAGTATCTTAATAACAATAAAATATCATGACTGAAAGGAAAATAATTATCAATCCTGCAACATCAGTCATATTCAAATGGTAGTTCATCACCGGTTCATTAGTTTATGCGTTTATTATTCATTTTGTTCATAACTGACATGCGATGTCATATTCTGTTTGTTAGTTATAGAAAACTATTGCATTTTACAGCCATATTATAGTCGTACTTTTGAACTTGTGGAGTGCATTGTTTAAGTCGGGCTATAACTAACGTCAAAGGTAGGGAGCAATTTACTTAACTGAAATGTACCAGTAAAACTTTTTAAAAAATAATTGTATTGAAACTAGATCTAATATTAAATTAATGTACTATCCAAATTAGATTTTTGTATCTTATTGTAATCTCACAAGTTACATCGACATAAAAATGAACTAACGGATTTGTAAATACACTTTGACTCCTGTCGGACCATCAATGCTTACACTAGCGTTAAATACTGAAATAAATATTCACGAATCGATCTTTATACGAGTTGATTAATGCTATTAAACAGATATAATGAACATGTTTTTAATATGGACGAGCCATTTAATAACTCCAGAATATTTGTGTGAGACATTAGGTATGAAATAATTGTTTTTAGTACAAATACCATTTTCCAGGAAGTCGAATACAAAAAGTGTCTGTGGGTGAGTGATTACAGCGATTTCATACTTTCAGTAAACACCCGTTAGAAGATGTATCAGTCTGTTTTATGTCTCCTCTGTATCCTTATTTTGATGAATGAATCGACAGCTGACAAAAGATGTGGTTGCAAAATAACAGGGACCAATTTAACAGCGAACTGCACTCGGCTTGGGTTAGAAAACTTGACAATCGTTCCTGAATGCATTCCGCAAAATACACGGTACATTTATATTGGGAACAACTCAATAAGTGAAATACAAGACAATGCATTTACGATATTTAGAAACCTTTTCTACTTGAACCTGGACTACAATAAAGTTGAATATTTGTCCGCGAATGCCTTCGTTGGGTTGATGAAATTAAACGAACTTTCAATAATTGGCAATAGTCTTCATCACGTCGATTCATATTCTCAATTTTCGTTCTTGCCGCTAAAAAATCTACGAAAGCTATCAATTCAAGGGAATTGTGATGTTCTTAAAACGAATTGCTCATATCCCGATAACGCACTGTCGCATCTACCGTCTTTAGAAGATCTCTCAATTGATGGAATTCCATACATCAATCTTGGAAACGGATTTTCTTCCTTGATTAGTCTGAAATCTCTTGCATTCACAAGTAATAATGGAGGTCGTTGTCAAACACCAGTGTTAACGCCTTCCACATTTGCTGCCTTAGAGAAAACGCCAGTTTCATTTATAAGTATGGACGGCTGTAATATATCCACACTACTTCCATATAGTTTTCAGAAATTATGGAATCTCTCCAGATTAGTAATTACTGAAAATCTAGATCTTTGTGCAGATGCTATTGAAAATGCTACACTAGGTTTAAATGAGACCAAGATTAGTTACATTGAATTCACATATTGGTGTAGAGACCCAGTTCATTTTCTCAAATTGGAAGACGGCATGTTAAAAGGATTGACAAATACATCATTGGCTTATCTCGATTTGAAATACAATGACATAACATACATCAGTCCAGACTGTGTTGATAATATGCCGATTAGTATAGAATATATTTCGTTGAAAGAAAATTGTATTAATGATGCAAAGTTTTTGTTAAACATCTGGAAGTTAGACAATTTGCGGACATTCGATTTGAGTTATCAGTGTCATAATGATGCGAATAATGACAGGAACGAGAACATAGAACGAATGTACATACGTTCAAACGAGGGGATTATTTATGAGAATACTACGATTGATCCACTCATAAAATTACCAAAGCATATAAGGACAATATATATGAATGATATTAAGCTGAAATATCGTATTCCTCCACTCAACTTTAGTGCTAATGAATTACGTTACTTAAATGCGTCCGGGTGTTTACTTCTGGCCTTTCTAGGTCCGTGGTTTGGACTGCAGTCTCTTCAAGTCCTAGATCTGTCGGACAACTCGATCGACTTCATAAATCCTCTATCATTCAGTGATATGCCGAATTTGCGATCATTGTATTTACAGAATAATCGGATTGGTTTATATATTGGACATGACGTAAAATGTTTGACTTTTTCCAAACAGAGAAATCTCGAAACATTAGACATTAGTGAAAACACAGTAAAAGATTTACCGTACATGATATTCCAAAATCAAGTCAAACTACGTTGGCTCTCTATTGCTAAAAATGCTTTACAGAACTTTAGTGTTTTCATATCTTCGATGTCAGAATTAAAACATTTAGATTTGTCGGGGAATGAAATTGTTGACATTTCCAAAGAAAATAGATTGTATTTGGATAAATTAGCATCAAGTGATACAATCGGGTTAGATTTAACGGGTAATATTCTTGAATGTCAGTGTGGAAATATGGACTTTATGATCTGGCTCGAACAAACGCAAGTGAACATTACCAGAAAAGAACAGTTAATATGTTTGTTCACCAATAATACACTTGTGAGCCTTGAACAACTACAAGAAATTAATTCACAACTTAAGTACCACTGTTCATCGTGGATTGTGTTAACTTCCTGTATATCGGGTTTCGTTGGCCTGACGTTAATATTTTCTCTTGTCGCCCTAGTTTATCACAAACGTTGGCAGTTGAGATATTTATATTACATGGGAAGAAGAAATCTCACACCATACCATCCTATAGAGGACGAAGTGATAGAGTTAGATACTGACGCTTATATATCGTATGACCCACATTATGATGTCACAGATGATGTCGACTTACACAAATTTATCGTCGAATTCGTTCACCCAGGACTCATAGCGCGTGGATTTCGTGTAGCGCTCCGTGAGGGTCTCTGTGCAGGTCAACCATTGTTCACTGTCATAACTGAAGCTGTAAGAAAGTCACGTAAAGTGGTCGTCTTTCTTACTCCTAACTATTGTATGGATTATTGGAATACATTTGAATTCAACATGGCGGTATATGAAGGTATTTACACCAAACGGAACGTTATCTTTCCTGTTATTATTGGTAATCTTGAAGATATGTGTTTATCACCAGAAATTCAGTTACTTATGAAATCTAAGGTAAAAAGCAAAGAGTACATGGTTGTTCCTAACGCCGAATCTTTTGTAAAAGATCTAGACGTTATAGCGGAGAAATTGTCAAGGATTCTACTACATGAATAATCTTCAATAATTATTACTTACATCAGATTTTTTCATGCGTCTAAACTTTCACACTTTCATAATTATTCATAAATCACAATAATGTGGTGCCGATTTGTTTGTTGCATAATTAGCCAGTAAAAGAATGTTATTGACGCCGCCTTGAGGTGGCGTCTATATGGAGTTAAGAAATGACCTTGCATATCACTCGGAACTACTCGGATGTCTCTCGACATTGACCTCGGACGTAATACGATGGCATCCATTGGGACTACTTTCAACCTCGTTTCCAAATAACGCTAAAAATGGTTGTCGTACAAATCCGTCGTTCAAAGATTTCAATGTCTGGATCTGTTTAACTTTTAAATCGAAGTCAACATGACCACAATCTTTAGCAAACTGCAAAGCTTCAAAGAAGTCACTGTCATCGGCCATCTTTACGCGTAGAACAATTGAGTGAGAAGGCAGTTCTGGCGGAGAAATGCATCGATTTGATGCATATTCCTCCACCAATCACATCCGAGGTTAGTATGGAGAGAAGCGGAGTTAGCCGAGGATTGCCGATTGCCTTGCATATGGGAGGAGAAGTTATTTATTTCCATTATTATATTTTTCGGAAAGATGATTGGACACATGCAGTGAAATTATGCGTGTGTTTTCGCTGTAAATCTTTCTCCAGTATGATTTTCAACTGTTGTGTTATTACGCAAAATTCATATTTGTTGATTTTTTGCAAACTTTGAAACAATAAAACTGACTTATCCCCGAAACCAATGTCAAACATAGACTTGCTTACGGTACATAAAATGTCAGTTGTCATAAGTATGAGTTTTGTTTGAAGTTCCATTTATTAACAATTATCATTGTCTAAATAAAATGAATTTAGAAGGGAATAATGCCTATCGGTACATTTTATCTACATTGCATTATTTTGTGTTGTTATTGTTTACATCTGAATCCAGGTTCGTGTAGCATGTCTATGCCGTACTTCTCGGATAATTCCGGTCGACCAATCATTTTCGTTCGTTTAGTCACATGAATACCGAGGGAATGTGTATTCACCGGCCCTAGCGCCGGAAAATAAGAAAAAAATAATTGATTTTACGGCCCTAGGGTTTTATTTTTTTATTTCTCAATACTACAAATCAAGAAACGTTTTTACAATAATTGGATGTAAAATTAAAAATAGTTATCAATTTCAAGTCTTGTTTTGGATGTGAAAATAATATAGACATTGTTGATGTTAAGAACTTTACGTATGCCTTGGTCTCTTGCCGATTATTTGTATATTTCTTGATGATAGAAAAATGTGAATTTTATTTTTACTATTCAGGAAAACTTGAACATGAATCTGGAAAATCGATTAACAGCGATTATGAATGAAATAATGAAATACAGCGCAACCTCTCCAGAGCAGCCCTCTCTTGACCGACAACCTCCATTCATCAACTTCCCCACTCCGATTTGATTATTTATTTAACCTCTCAAGAGCGGCAACCTCTCAACAACAACATAATTTTGCGTCTCCCTAAGGGTGTTGCTTTGGAGAGGTTGCACTGTATAGGTTAGATCTAATTAATTGAAAATATCACGGAAGGCGGTAATTTTTGTACATTTTTTTCTTTTCTAATCTGTATTCATTAAATCAGTGCAGGATGACTGTGTGTGACATTTACCCAAAGCCAGGCGTTTTAATACTTATAACAATAATTAAAAATGTAATACATATTGAATTAAATGCTATTTGTTAGATGAAATTTATTGTATATAGTGTAAAAAGTTTACATTTTACGTACCATTTATTTTTATTGCAAAATATTAATTCAAATATGTGCTATATAAGTTGCTTTGTACGATTACTAGTGCTTCCTAAGACGGTGATATTATTGCTGATATGATGAGGTTGTTTCCAACGTGGTAATTGATTATTTATGCGCATTCAATGGCTATTGTGATATTTTTTACATCCAGAGTTTACATTTCAAAAAGTCAAAACATTGTGTGACGGTAGGTCACATAAAGTATTTTCATGTTCTGTTTTATGTAGTACAGGCCTAAATCTCACATTTATCTATGATTACCACCACCATTATCTGATGTACTTGAAATATTTTATAAACAAATGATTCTGTAGTATTAATTGTTTGCCCTCTAAACTTTATTAGTACTAGTATGCTATCTATACTTTATTGTTAAGTTGAACTTTACTTAACATGCATGCAATTTATCATGTGTTGAGTTGCTCCCTTAATTGATGCTTATTATTTTTGCCATATGTTGCATGTCTATGTTTGTAAAATTTGTGCAATGAAAATAGGCTTTATGCTTAAAGAATAAATATTCTGTTCCCTTTTTGTTCTATCGTGTCCGACACGATATACATTCCCATACATGTGTATCAATCAAAGTATAGACCTCTATTGATCGAAAGCCGCGGCCATGGTCCAGTGGTTAGTGCACTGGACTTGTAACCCGGAGATCCGGGTTCGAATCCCGGTCGCGGCAGGTCATTCCCTTCTATGAAAATTTGACAAAAAATGTCGATTTTTCTCCACGTGTGGAGAAGTTGCCGGTTCCTTGTGGAGGGGTAAGTTAGTACTGGTTAGTATATAGTGCAGGAAAACTGGTTAGGTGAACCGGTCGTCGTATATAACTGAAAAATTGTTGAAAAACGGCGCTAATTCCCGGTGACAATAAGTCACATAAAAAATCTATTGAACGATTTACTAACATTGCTCTCTAGCATTTGTGCGCATTTTTAGCTGGCACAGAAATAAACTCCCTTTATATTTTCTTTCATTCCATTCAGCCAAACATAAATGATTTATCGTGCTAACTTTGGATTAATATCCAAGTACGAAGGGATGTATAAAATAATAAACACTATATAGGAGTGGCAAAAAAATCACTTAAGACAAGTGAGCTGTGTCTATGCACTTATTACATCATTTTGAGAAATACACTCATCTAGGTAATGTCCAGTATCACCGGCACACTCGTTCCAAGTATATAGTCCTGAATCGACGACACCGAGAAAAACAGAAACTCGTCTGTGGACATTACAAAAACAAATATTATTGAAACTGTACGGTGCCGCCGTCTCATACACTCCGCACACAAGCTGATACAATAGACAGTAAAAATGTCTAACCTGAAATAGACAAAACAATTGATCACATCAATATCCAAACAAATATACATTGGAAAATAACACTTTTCTCCTGATAATATCAGTTTGACACTATGAACATTTAAGCAATTTAAGTCTTTGCAAACACAATGACGAATTGCCAAAACTAATAACATCTTGATGGGAATAATATCATTAATGTCTGCCATTATATATTTTCAAAACACTGTGTACAGTTGACATGTTGGTAATATATGGAAATATAAGTTCTTTGAAGGACGATTTAATACATGCTTGAACCTTTGCATGTTCGTGAGATTGAAAGGGAGGGGGCGGGGCGGGGGTTGTGTGTAAAGGAAAACTGTTTTATCTCGAATGACCAAAACAGCCGCGTAACCTCTATACATACTGACCATTTTCGCTTGAATTCACATTAGCGGACTACACATTATAGCCGCGCTCTGCGCAATGAACGGAAACCTTATTAATATGTTTATTATATTTATTAATATTAACTAATATAACAAGACCGACAATGAAAACATTTTTAATGTACATATGTATATATCTACACAAACTTTTAAGCTGGCAGTCTGTTCGTTCAAAGCATTCTACATAGGATAATAAAGGATTGATATTGAGTATTCCTGCTCATCTCACATTCGACAACCTAGAAATCGGGTCCATTCCTTTTACGTTATGTACTGGTTTTAATGACAACAGAAAACGTCTTCGAATAAACGTAATTAAGATACCGACCATTGGTTGATGGTGTAAAGATTGGCGCTTCATTAGCACTCCTCTGGTGCCCGTTTCATGCAGAAGCCTTTGCAAAACTAACAGTTTCAAAACGAAAGAACCGTACTACGCCTTATTCATAAACAGGAAACGTTCTATCTTTTAAGTACTATGTAAGTTTTTTTTGCTGTTTAGGGTAAATGTCCCAAATGTATAATGTATGTACAATTAGTAAATAATTAAGTTAAAAAAAACCCTGCTATCTTAGCTTTGATACAGTAAAACTGACTCCAAGGACTGGAACGTTTACGATCGTGTGATTTACTAACAAGTACATGTCATCCAGCGAGCAATCGCTTAAGGGTTTCTTCATCCGAAGCTACCTATTTATGATTTGAGTTTAGCTACGCGGTTTCAGAGTACAGAGCATGAGAACAGATAAGTATACAACATACCAGTATCTATATCGAACTGCAGGACGGACCACGTTAGTTTGTATATTTAAACTAAATACCTGTGTATTGTACATGTTACACAACACGATAAGTCGCGCAGGTAATTATCACATGAGTTGATATTGCAAGAATAGCTGTCAAATATTTAACTTCGTTACGGACCAGAAGCTAATACAAATCATAATCCTACACTTACTGAAGTGATCATTGAGCCATAGTAAATACATGCATTCCAATATTGGACTTATATACAAGCCTTTACTCAACCATATTTAGTCATGATTATAGACTGGGTAAAAGCTTACGCCGATATTTGAAGGTAAACTGTTTTATTACTTTGCATAAATTACATAAATGAATTCATATTGACTATTAAATTGCTACATGTATAGTTCGTGCATAGTGCACGCACTGAGCTCGCCTGTACCGTGTTGATTTTCTCTTTGTAAAATAATATGTATAATTATGTTGAAGCGTATATTGGGTTCATATTTAGAATTAAGCTATTGATTTAATAAGACGTGTAATTACTTGAAAATAAATGCCAGATGTAAATGTATATTAACGGACACATTCATACACTTAACTACATGATATAAACTGGAGGCACCAAATCAGAATGGTATTTCTACACGTTTATTCTTCAAACAATATAATCTACATGGTCAGCACAATCATGGTAGATCGTGTTTACCGGTCAAACTGTCTGTACAGGAGAATTATTGATTAATATTTTGTATATATGTGGTCAAATAGTCATAGTATATCTTAGAGTTAGTATCGTAAAAATAACGACATTTTGGTTATTTTTTATACGGATGTTGAGTGACCCGTATACCCGGCTTGATGAATAAGAAATAAAGAGTAAATCTACAGAGAAATGTCACTAAAGAAATAGAGAATAGGATCAATACAGTGCTCTGTCATTTATTCAGTCGTTTATATGATTTAAAATAGCATTACATATGTACTAAAACGTGGCCTTTGAACAGCAGGCTGTCATTTTCAGAATGTGGCCGTTTACTTAGGGTTGTCGGTATGTGTTCAGCTCCATAACTCATTGAAAATCTATTTTGCAGGCTAGCATATGATTAGTGAGGATAAAATCGATAAACCCACCGGTTTACATTACCAAGGAACTAATAAGCATTTTCAACAGACAACACAATGAAAACGACTTTCTCACCACTTCCCGTTTTGTTTATGTTCATTGCTGTTTCGCGAACTGCGATTAATAATAGTTGTGGTTGTTACGTAGATTGGATAAACTTGTCAGCTAATTGCTCACGACTTGGAATAGAAAACTTGACAGTCGCTCTAGATTGTATTCCTAATAAAACACATTTCATTTATATGGGGAACAATTTGATAAGTGAGATACAAGACGATGCATTTAAAGCATTTACCTCACTCAGGTACTTGAATTTAGACTATAATATAATTGAGTATTTGTACGACCATGCTTTTGTTGGCTTGAAGACACTTAACGAACTTTCGATTATTGGTAATAGACTTCATCACGTTGATTCATTTTCTAAATCATTATTCTTGCCGCTTAAAAATCTACGAAAGCTATCAATTCAAGGGAATTGTGATGTTGACCAAATGAATTGTTCATATCCCGAGGACGCATTGTCGCATCTAACGTCGTTAGAAGATCTCTCAGTTGATGGAATTCCATACACCAATCTTGGAAATGGTTTTGCCTCCTTGATAAGTCTGAAATCTCTTGCATTCACAAGCAATAATGGGGGTCGTTGTCACACACCAGTGTTGACGCCTTCCACCTTTGCTGCCTTAGAGAAAACACCAGTTTCATTTATAAGTATGGACGGCTGCGGTATAAACACAGTGCTTCCATACTGTTTTCAGAAATTATGGAATCTCTCTAAATTAATAATCATTGATAATCGATATCTTTGTGCCGATGCTATTGAAAATGCTACACTAGGTTTAAATGAGACCAATATTAGTTACATTGAATTCACATATTGGTGTAGAGACCCAGTTCATTCTCTCAAATTGGAAGACGGCATGTTAAAAGGATTGACAAATACATCATTGGCTTATCTCGATTTGAAATACAATGACATAACATATGTCAGTCCAGATTGTGTTGATAACATGCCAATTAGTTTAGAATATATTTCGTTGAAAGAAAATCGTATTAATGATGCAAAGTTTTTGTTAAACATCTGGAAGTTAGACAATTTGCGGACATTCGATTTGAGTTATCAGTATCATAATGATGCGAATAATGACAAGAACGAGAACATAGAACGAATGTACATACGTTCAAACGAGGGGATTATTTATGAGAATACTACGATTGATTCACTCATACAATTACCAAAACATATAAGGACAATATATATGAATGATATTAAGCTGAAATATCCTATTCCTCCACTCAGCTTTAGTGCTAATGAATTACGTTACTTAAACGCGTCCGGGTGTTTACTTCTGGCCTTTCTAGGTCCGTGGTTTGGACTGCAGTCTCTTCAAGTCCTAGATCTGTCGGACAACTTGATCGACTTCATAAATCCTCTATCATTCAGTGATATGCCGAATTTGCGATCATTGTATTTACAGAATAATCAGATTGGTTCATACATTGGACATGACGTAAAATGTTTGACTTTTTCCAAACAGAGAAATCTCGAAACATTAGACATTAGTGAAAACACAGTAAAAGATTTACCATACATGATATTCCAAAATCAAGTCAAACTACGTTGGCTCTCCATTGCTAAAAATGCTTTACAGAACTTTAGTGTTTTCATATCTTCGATGTCAGAATTAAGACATTTAGATTTGTCGGGGAATGAAATTGTTGACATTTCCAAAGAAAATAGATTGTATTTGGATAAATTAGCATCAAGTGATTCAATCGGATTAGATTTAACGGGTAATATTCTTGTATGTCAGTGCGGAAATATGGACTTTATGATCTGGCTCGAACAAACGCAAGTGAGCATTACCAGAAAAGAACAGTTAACATGTTTGTTCACCAATAATACACTCGTGAGTCTTGAACAACTACAAGAAATTAATTCACAACTGAAGTACCACTGTTCATCGTGGATTGTGTTAACTTCCTGTATATCGGGTTTCGTTGGTCTGACGTTAATATTTTCTCTTGTCGCCCTAGTTTATCACAAACGTTGGCAGTTGAGATATTTATATTACATGGGAAGAAGAAATCTCACACCATATCATCCTATAGAGGACGAAGTGATAGAGTTAGATACTGACGCTTATATATCGTATGACCCACATTATGATGTCACAGATGATGTCGACTTACACAAATTCATCGCAGATTCCATTCACCCAGGACTCATAGCACGTGGATTTCGTGTAGCTTTACGCGAGGATCTTTGTGCAGGCCAACATTTGTTCAATGTCATAACTGAAGCTGTAAGAAAGTCACGTAAAGTGGTCGTCTTTCTTACTCCTACCTATTGTAGGGATTATTGGAATACATTTGAATTCAACATGGCGGTATATGAAGGTATTTACACCAAACGGAACGTTATCTTTCCTGTTATTATTGGTAATCTTGCAGATATGTGTTTATCACCGGAAATTCAGTCACATGTGAAATCTAAAGTAAAGAGCAAAGAGTATATTGCTGTTGCTTACGCTGAATCCCTAGTGAATGGTAAAGACAGCTTTATGGAGTCATTGACAAGGAATCTGATACATGTGTAATTTTTTATGCCTTGTATATGAACGCTATCGTGCGCTCAATTATTTTCCAAAGTCAACATGTTTACTACAATAATTTGCATGTTTCGTAATAAAAAATCTACCTTAACGGAAATGAGTTCTGAATATTTTGCCCTAATCCACTCGTTTAGTTTATATAAATATATCCGAGCATATGTTCCGCTACATGTCTTTCAGGCAGAATTCCTGACTACGTTGGTTAAAAATGTGCTGGAACCACGTGGTCTTATTAAGACCGTCTCTACTTTACCGAATAAGAGAGGTAACATTGCTTTTGCAACTTCCTGACTTTCCTGGAAATCCATAGTGCTAAATAAGTACTGCATTAATGCCAAAAAAGATTAAAGCCTATCTTCGAAGATCACAGGATCACAAATGCAGAAAGTCTGCGTTGCTGCAACCTCTTTGACAAATATCTAAATGACATTTTCCGACAGAAAGGTATTTACCAGATCGGTCGTTCCGGATTTAGTATATTTCTGGATGGGCATTTGATACATCTCGTTCAAGTGTCTTCAGTCACAGCAGACAGAACACTCGAGCATATCTCATTACAATATTTGGTTACATTATCGTATAGGTATTTTACGTTGATTAATCATAAGATATGTTTTAATAAAAAAATAAATAAATTATAAAAAAAACATGTACTTGAATTACATATTATATACAGTATTCGCGTTGATACTGTTCAATGTTTTGAAAATGATTCTCTCCCCTTAAATATTGTTTGAATGAATGAAACCGTCTTGCACAAGGAACAACATGTAATTTAAATAATTACCAATAAAACACTTGTGCGCAGTTGTATTGTTAAATATTAATTCATCTAGTATAGAGATTTACATTTAATGAGTTATAATGACGTTCAAATATGAAAATAAGGAAAAGTAGCAGTGTAAATAAAAGTGTTAATGTTGTTGATATAACATAAAATTATAATATAGTTAAACATCTCAATCTTATTTATGACATGATTTCACTGTTAAGTTCGAGTCGAGGTTAGATGGTGATTCGGAATCGACCGAGGTGTGCCGATTAGTGCAAAACATAATAATTATCACCAGGTAAAAACTAATGCAAAGATGGTATCAACACTGAAATTATATTTATTTTAGCATTACACCATTGGTACATTGCAGTGATATTAACACCACATATTCATTTTTTTTAGTTTATATTGGACAGCAAACCAGACAAATATAAAAAAGAAAAACTGTATCAATTATATAAAATTGACAGTCTTGAGTTAACGGAATTACCATCATTCTGTTACGCAATAAAATATAACAGGGTAAAACATGACGTAGATGATAACAACAAAGGCAAATAAAGATTCTTTTTTAATATACATAAAATAGATTTCGAAAGTAATAATTTGAAAGTAATATCAACATAAATGATGGTGAACTTACTAATGCAGCCTTTCTAAACGACACGTATATGGCTGACTATTTTACTCTAAATCCATGAGTAAAATTACAATGAAGACAAACCACAAAGATTGTGCAATAATTCTAATGTTAACATTAATTCAGAGACAAGACAAACTTTCATAAAACTTGATCTGAAAAGGCTATAAAATGTCTAGAACACGAGCATGACTTCCGAACAAAATCATTTTGTACATTCTATCACATGCAATATTTGTATGACAACCCAGGAACAGATTTATTTAACTTGCAATTAGTTAATTGCATTCACATAGAACAACACATTATTAAGTTTACATATGAAAGCGCCAGTGTATCTGCATTTACAAACACATGATCATGATTCATGTACAGTAAAACGTCACATACCGACCAACTCAATCTTACGACCACCTTGTCATAATGGCCATTTATTTTTGGACCGGCTTTCAATAACTCCCATCTAATTCAACTTGATAAAGAGACCATTATGAGAAATATGTGGGGCGAATCGTTATTCAAGTGTGGCGAATCGTTATAAAAAGGGAACTAGTCTTGATGGGGGCGAATTGAAAGAGGGCGAATCTTTATATTACCGAATAAAAAGTCTCCCGGTGGGTACCAGCTTGGAACAGTTTGTAGCAAAGCTACTGGGGGTTACACTACTTTTTGTAAAAAAAACAGACTTTTCTTTGTAAAATCAATGTATAAGTCGTCGTAACCTCATACATATTCGATTAATAGGATAGAGCTTTCTCAGAAGTAAAGTCACCTAACAATGACACAAGCATTCCAGTTAAAAATATAATCTCATTACTTTATCTTGAAGACAATAAATCTAATCTGGAAATAACCAAAAATTTACATGTAAAAATAAACCACAGCTGTAAAATGACGTTAAACTTTATCACGGCTGGATTGTAAAATTTGCTGATAAATACTGCGGTAGGCGGTACATGTTACTATATCACTGGCGTTGTGTTTTAAAGGTTTTCATACATCGACCGGTATAGAGGTAGTAAACTTTAAACATGGAAATTTTAAAACTTCTCACTGGTTTAACACTGTTGTTCGTCTTGGCAAGTTTAACAACTGTACTAGCTATAGTATGGAGCATGGAAGACTTGCCTGCAGTGCATGTAACCAAGGAGCTATGTTTACCTACCGAGCAAGGGAATTCGGAATGTCAAAACACTCTTCTAAGTGATTATCTGAGGACGGTTCGTATTTTTTTTATTCATACTTCTATATAAAAAGAGCCTCAAAATAACATTGGTTCTTAACCCAGCAAACACATGACGTCGGATAGACGTCGGATTGTTGTCGGATTTTGGTCACGACCGTCGGTGACCAAAAATCCGACGTTGTTCCGACGTCACACATTGACGTTGGATAGATGTCGGAAAAAGTCGTCAATATGACGTCGGTTTTCAGTCGGGAACTTGTTTTGTCATTATTATTTAAGAAAACTAAGATACGGCTTAGAACTAACAGCAAGCATCTTGTTTGTGGTTGTTGAAGTAGCAAAGGAACTTAAATCCGTTTTGATTATTATTTCCCCTATCGGGGCTGTCTTTAGATTTGACCCAAACGTCGCAATTTCGAATTTCGCGGTATTTGTATTGAACTCCTTTAAATGTGTTAAAATCTTCTTTAAAATATTTTTGACATTTATTTTCGAATTCTGGTTGTATATAAACCTAACAGGTCAGATAAAAAGATTAAACCAAAAAAATACGAACAAAGAAAATAAATTCTCGCGCATGCGCAATGGTTCGCGCACGCACAGTCTCTCGCGGTTGTTTTTGAACGGCTCCATTTTCAAAGAATCAAGCAGTTTAAAGCTTCTCTGATTCCAGAAATCTTTCCATCAAAATGGTATTTTGGGTTATATATATGCATGCAAACAATATATCGTTGCTCAGTTTCTTTAAATCAAGACAGATAGCATGTATTATCTCTCTTGTTTTGTGCATGCATGGATGAAAATATTTTGCATGCTTTCCCCACCCACCCTAGGTCCAGGGCGTTGAAATTAAATTTTGTCGCATTGAGACAATCCATAGGAATTTTTTACAACCAGTTGTACTCTCGTATTGCACCTGCCTTTATTTTGGATTGGTTGATATACAAATAAACTGTTAAATTGTTTTCATTTGTAGTACTCCAGTAGCAATTAGTACACAGATCACTCATTGTCAGATTTTGGTTGGATAATGGTCGGGTTTAGTCGGATAAATGGTCAGATATGGTCGGGAAAGCGGTCGGATTTTGGTTGGATAATGGTCGGGTTTTTGGTCAGAAATGGTTAGATTTATGGTCGGATGTTGGTCGGAAATTCGGTCATAACCCAACGTCTATCCGACGTCGGAAACTGACGTCTAAAAACGTTTCATTTCTAACAATTTTCCCGACGGTCATCTGACGTCGAAACCCGACGACTATCTGACGTCAATCTGACGTCCTGTGTTTGCTGGGAATTATCAAATTACGTCTCCAAATCAACCAAGGAGAAGTATTGTTTGTCAATTTTTATCTTATTTATCCAAATATCTCTCGTGGCGTTACCTTTGAGCTTATTCATATTTTGACTTCAAACTTGGAACATGAGAAGTTGACTACTTAAAGAGGCGCCCAGCTTCAGACCTTTGACCCAGACGATCAGTGGATGTGTTTAAAAACAACACCTACTCGCTTATTTTGACTTCATTTGATTTCAAATACTTACATTTTAAGTACTGCTTAACTGGACCTTTTTTCCCTATTCATGTACTACTTGCGCCATTTTTCCAATCTATTCAAGATGTGGTTATACGTGAAATGAAGCGCGTATATACAAACAGAAGAATTAGATAACAATTTGCACACGTAGTTATATTAATAAAAATACTACATTGGCCACCATTGATCTTCTGAATTATGGAAGCAGATCTGACGAAAATAATGTACAAATAAATACACTATTGTAGGAAAACAATAACGTATAATAAAGCCATGAACGTTCAAATGTATATAGATATACAATGTGTAAGATATCACCGATACGTTCAAGACAACATAAGTACGTATAAGTTAACAATGATTCTAGTATAACAGAAAGAACTTGGGTTATTTAAAACAACAATGGAGTGAAGACAATGATCTACGTTATCTTGACTTCATATTGTTCTACAAACTGATGAGACCAAAGAATAAGATTTTCGTGATTCCAAATAAAAAGTTATAATGCTATCATTAGTTCAAACATAAAATTTAAACGGGCATTTCAACTTATAAACACACCAACTTTATGAAGTACAAAACCTTATATTTTCACCTCTTTAAATACATAAATGTGTGTGCTATCTTGACGATAAACGGACCAAACTAGGTTAACTTTAACTATTGACATAAACATTTAAGGTAAAGTACCTTATGTACAAAACACGACTAAAGTTCATCCGCAAAATGTGAATATGTACATTATTCATGGTGTATTAATAGTTTATATTGAAAAGTTGATAAGCAAAACAAGAGCACATACGGTTTTAATGGACTTGTGATGGTAAAATTGTAATTAAAATGATTTAAGACACCAAAAACTCAACACCACGTATAAAAATGACACAGAATACGGCTATGTTCAACCAATAGATATTTACACCATTCCCGGGAAATGGTAAAGTAGAACACATCGGAGTTATCGGCCTGCTAAATAATTAAACGAATATAACATACGATACACGTTTTAATCCTAGAAAAAGAGGGATATCATGTTACAAGTTTAAAATTGGTTGAATGTTATCTGATCGTATTACCAGTTGGCGGGCGCAATGATTAACTTTTCCATGAAGTAATAAGGAAACAGTGAACTAGATCGCTTGTGAAAACCCGGTGATTCCCCCACCAACTGTATAATGACTGTATGAAAATATAGGAAACATATCAACCAGTCATATTTAAAGCAGATAGAAATCAGGGATTACAAACCATTAGACAAATACAATTCAATATTGATTCTTTAAATGCCAACAATTAATTTGATATAGTAAAAATAATAATGCCAATAATAATGACAATATTGTCATTAAGGACAAAGCGTTTTAAAAATGCAAATGAAATAATAATGCAGTCCAGAACACTGTCGCAGAAGGGAAAGTACTCGCTGAAATTAAGATGAAACATAACAATCTAACTGTTACAGGCTGTTTCAAAAAAATACCACCAAACAAAACAAGAAGAAAAAGACAAATTGGATGCTTATTTCGCTGACGAGAAGAACAGACTACGTCTTCAATCTGTTTATGATGCCGACTATTGGGAAATGAAACCAACAGCACGAGTTACCGGAAAGACGTTAAAGAAAACGTTAAAAAGTATGAACATTATTTGTTAAATCATGTAATGTATGTATCAACATTTAATCCTAGATACAAACTAACCGTGATATTAATACCTACTTTAACAATTAAATACCTCTAAGTTTTATGCAATACAATAACACCGTATACAACCGGTTATTTTTGTATTTTACTCTGAACGAAAAATAGTAACAAGGGACTTATTTAGTACATTGCGTATAATGACGATATCAGAAAGCTAGTAGTTTTTGAAATCAAACCAAATAGTCATTACAGTATTTACAAAAAATATATGCCAATGTTGATAAACATAGTCTACAGTTTAACAAACACGAAAGGTTCACATTGAAATCGTATTGATTTTCACCTTATCACGAAACTAATATGGTTTATGAGCCAAGATTATTGGCAGCGGTTCAACAATATTTTTGCTTGTTAAACACGACGATCGATAATCTAATTTATTTTTGCGATAAAGAACAAGGCGTTTTGTAAATGTGGTATTTCATGCTTTTTTATCTTACCTTTACAATGTTACCCATGATTTTACCTTTCAGACAAAGTGGCAACTGAAATGGAGCCAATACGAGATTGGTGTCATGGCAAAGATTTAATATATTCCGATGGCTTCTTAAATGAAGGCATACGATACCATAAAGGACGGTTAGTCGTTCCTGTGTCTGGCACATATTTTATCTACTCTTACGTTGATTTTTATGAGTCATGCCTTCGTGATTCAGGGGAGCCAGATGTTGAAGATATTAGTATTCCCCTGAAACACGGCCTTTACAAGTTTAACATATTTGACGACAAAGAAACAAATTTAATTTTAAGTTATCAACCTCACAAGCTCTCAATAAATCGATATTTTAATCGATATAGTAGTTACATCACGACATTAGCGGAACTTAAAGCAGGCGATGAAATATCCGTCAAAGTCAGTAATATAACAAATATTGACCGTGCTCAAAATAACTTTTTCGGGATCAATCTTATCTAGTATAAGCGCTAGGGGGCGTGAATTTGGATAATAGTCAACCATATACAGTGAAACTTAGGAAAACAGAACCACTCCGGGACCAGACCAAAAGTTCGGTTTTCACAAGGTTCCGGTTTTCTCAGGTTTTCTGAAACTAATTCAAAACCGTGCATATATTCACTCTCCCACTCATATCCTAACTTATTAACTACACTGACCGTCATTTTTGACGATTTTTGCACCAGATCTCCAATTTATTTTGACTTTGTAAGTAAACTTTTCTTTTTAAATTTGGTTGCCTTTGACTGTTATTATCCGACCAGATTGACATGATATTGACTCTTTTTGTGACTGTATGACTGGAGGGGCCGATTACTAACAACCATTTAATTGTCCCCAACGAAAACACCGTTAATTAGCCCCGTTTGTCGCCTAACATTCAGTTGAGTTACTCACAAACGATCAACAATTTAACAGCAGTCCCTGCCACTTTATCGGTTATGCAACTTTCACAACGTTGTATTTTCTTAAGCATCGACATGTACGTATGCTGTATTAAAACTGTCAATTATGGTATGCACTTATGACAACATGCGTATTGAACCCGAGAGGGGGTCACGTTTTACGACACGTGAAACGTCATGCGATTATCAAGTATCGAGGCTCCAGTCCTATTTTTTCTGCAGGGTTCCGCGGGGTTCGGGTTTCAGCCGTGTTTTAACGTTGAATAGACACTGCAGAGTTTGACAGGGTTAGATATTCCCAGGTTAAAAATACAAAGATTACGGAAGAGAAATGTTGGGACCGGACTTTTCGTTCGGTTTAGACAGGATACCAGTTTTCTTAGGTTTCACTGTATACGTAAATATGCATATATGTACTCGGTTAATTCTTATTCAAATTCATGAACAAGATAAAAAAAACCGTCTTGATTTTTTTTCTAAATTCACAAATGGTCTCCCGCGTTTGTTTCTTTAGAATATCTTCGTTCGACTGCGTATAACCATGTTTTCTCAACATAAAGAAAGCAAAATTTAAACAATACAATATAAAGACGACATTTCATCGCTCGTTTTATTATTCCCACAACTAGCCATTCCTGTAGTTTTGAATGTAGATACAGTACAACGAGTTACTAAGGATATCTTCTGTGAAATTAGGAAAAAATAGTTCCGCTCAAGCTTTTCCCGATCCAATCCGATTTTAGATCCGTTTTTTCGAAGACATTACCAACAAACCTTCAGTCCTTTAAATATATTTTCATGTTCTTATCGAGCTCATTAACAATTATATTTGCGATAGCTCACCATTATGTATAAATAAATACATGTACACATTACACATGTAAATACACAATTTATTTCATTTATTGCTGCATACAAGCTGGATGGGTATTATAAGTGGTCAAAGTTACATTTTTCATTGAATAATTATTATTACGATGTGCTATTATTTGTAACATATTTTGAACACATATTCACAAATAAATGGTCAAGCAGAAAAAAACATACAAGAAGGGAATAAAACAATGCAACTTTTATCTAAATATATGTCACAGTTAAATTGTCTGCGACTTCAGGTTTTGTATGAAGAGACCGTTTTATTAAGAGACCACTTTTGGTCTTTCCCTCGGGCGGTCGCTTTATATAAGATCGACTGTAATTATATTTTGTTAATTCGTAATCCCATAATTATGTTCCCAATATTTTCTTTATGTTATATTTGGATATCAAACTGTGATAATCACCTGTGTTCTACATTCACTTGAATCAACATTTGATTGATAAACTTTTAAAACAATCTAAAAAACGACGATAATTGGGGCGTATTCGTATGTTTGATATTGTTCAGCATAATTGTAGTATCCACAATCGTGTCAGTGATAATCAAAATCGAGTGATTTTGTACAGGCTATTACAACTTTTAGTAACATCTTCATACTTATCATAAAACTACAATAAAACCTCGATAATGAGGCCACCTTTAGGGCATGAAAAATGTAAGGATGCGGTCTCTTTATCAAGTTGAATTGTAGGAGAATTATTGAAAGTCGGTCGGAAAATAAGCCGTTCGTAACATTGAGGTTGTCACGATGTGAGGTTTTACTGAGTATGTGATTTTTATGTAATCCATGTGAAAAGGTGGAAAGTTTACAGTTCATAAATATGACACAAATATTGTAAATAGTATGCATATATTATAAACAGTGTACATATATTATAAATAGTGTACATATGTTATAATAACCCATCATACAAATATGCTATAATGGCTAATATTTAGCTACTAGTTGTATATATTGTTGATATACATATATTGATGAATGACTTTAAATGATTTTGAACATGTTTGTGCATATATGTACAAAATGTATCTTTTATGATCTCATTTCTGCTTATATTGAAATTTAGTGTGTTTTTTTTTCACGTTTTAATTGTGCGTTAATAAAAGCTAATAATTTTTTGCATATGAATAATCATGGAAGTTTGTCTTTTCATGCTTGAAGTGTGTATGTATGTGTAACTATGTTATATGTGCTGTTGGATAGGACTAAGATATATAAACACAAATAAATTGTCTTCAATACCCCACTAACATTTCCACAAGTACAATGACCTTATCATTAGTAACGAAATATTCACGAGCATATCTAACAAGAAAGGATACATTATACATCCGTTGATTATTATCCGCTGAAAATATTTGATCACTGTTTAATTTAACAATGTTGTTAATGTTATATTTATTTCATTTTCTATTGTTCAATTGTATTATGTCCGTGGAAGCAGTTTGTAGTTACATAGTATTTACCAGGCGACTAATAGGCCCATTGGGCCGGGTACTTACTTTATTTGTTTTATTATCGATATGTATATATAATTATTAATTTCGATGCACAGATCACGGTAATAAAAATACTTACTTGCTTGCTTACTTACTTGTTCACTCAAGACCACGTCTGAATCATATAGCAGAAATAATAAAGTACCGTTTTTATTACTTTACATTTTATTCTTTTAACTTCAAAACAAAAAAAAATGACACAGAATATACATAAGATATCTACTATGAATACAGACTAAAGGTACAAAAACACACACGTGTATACATGATTAAGGTATAGATTTAGAAGTACAGAGATTGAAATTACTCACCTACAAGTGAATATCATATAACAAACACACACCAGTTTTAGAAAATCCTAGCTCAAAATTTCCTTTACAAAGAGTCTTGAATTGAAAATGTCTTGAATGAAATTTTCTTAGTGAAATCCGATGTCTCATTTCAGTCAATGTTTCAATTCGTTATAACCGCGTAGATTACTCTGAGCTTCCTCACGTACACTCACGTGTTTTCCGTATTGCGATTTGAAAATCCCCGCGACAGCATTAGGAGTTACTATATATAGAAGTGTTAAAAAGAATACCCGCGCTAGTAACTATCGTGATTGGCTGTTTGTAAACTAGGCGTGTCATGTAAGAACCACATGTTTGTGGTCCGTTGTCGTTATTGATCACTTTAAATCAGCTTACGTATAGCATAATGATAATACGGTTGTACATGGTTACGGGATGAATACTTCGGTTTACATATATGCACTTACAGAATTGATTTTGCGCAAAGAAATATCGAACAAACAAATAGTCACTGGTGGAAAACGCGAGACTTAACTACTAGTAATAACACGATGTGAGTCCTAGTAAAATAGTACAACACAAACATATGATATTCAATATAGAGTATCAGTAGCCATGCTAATACTGAAGACTTGTGCCTGTGACCATCAGTCAGTGACCATTTGCTTCCAATAGATCAAATTGCTTCCCGAATGTTGAAAAAAATTATACCAAATGTCGAACGGACACAAACACTAAAAACGCATATTTACGTGATCGCCTTGCATACAGAACATGCAATAGTTCTGTACCTGTCATCAGAAAACACGTAAAATATGTTTTTGATTATCCAAATTAATCGGCCAATCTCCAGACAACTCAAAATGAACATGCTACAGATGTAGTTTCCTTTGTGATGTCCGATGTCTCATTTCTGTCCAGGCTTCTTAAAACCACGTGAATTTCGTTATTTATCAGCCAATCAGAACGTCCGTACTTGTTCTTACTTGTTTGAAGTTCGAAGACTGACGGTATTCCGTTTAGTTCACATAGCAATTGTTTCAGATCAACGATTTTGAAATAAACCGTGACCAAATTAAATGTTACTATACAATACTTAGGAGTGTCATCTGATGATGTCGTAGATATTATGAAAGCACATTACTGTTGGTCATAGTGTTGTCAACAATTACTGTTAGCACGAATCACTACATAATGCATGCTTATTGTACAATCCAAAGTAACGGACCATATGGGCTAAAACACGGACACTTTCAAGTATCTTATCATCATTAATTAAATATCTCTGTATCATTATCGTCATTCTTTTTGAAAGTATATATTTATTATAATATGTTCATGTTTTGGTAATACACAAAATGCCCCCCCCCCTCCCGGTGATAAATCAGCCATAATTTATTTCTCCATTTGCTTATATTGTCGTGTTTAGCATGAATTAAGGCTATTGAATAATTAGAAAAAAACTTGAATTGTTCACAGAATAAACAGGCACTCATCGACCGAGCCACGGTCACCAGAATAATGAGGCAAATAGTCCAAATATAGGAAAGAAAATACAAGAGCTAAACTTGACTACAAAATGTATGAAATCATCAACTTGTTTTTATTCCGATCGTGCAGTATCAAACATGTGACAAAAAGTTTTTAGATGAAAATTACGAACCGTGTCAGATAAATTGCTATTATTATGCTTCTATCAAAAACCTATGTCGTACTTAAGTCTTATTTGAAATTATTGGCATACATTTAAGTATCGCAGTCAGCTATTTCGTTTAACAAACGTGTTATCTCATTTCAGTCTTGTCAGATAATGGCTCGCACAAAAAATGCGTGTGCAGCAAAGAAAAATAAATGCAAGGTTACATTTAAGTACGTTGGAAAGCAAGCTACTATAACAATGCTATCTGGGTCGTATTTACCCGCGTGACAAATCTATAAATAGATCCTTTTCAAACTATTTATTGTTATTGTGTAGTAAGATAATTTATGTCAGCACGATAATTTGAAACCCGGCGCAGGCGCATTTGTTGACACTGAAGTCTTCCTTATAGATAGCCCTGAATTTATTGGCAAAGAATATCGGTTATCACGCGCTAAATACGTGGCAAGTTTTACTGCGTCATTTGATAGGAAATTTACCAGTAAACATGATATGTCATAACAAGTTAAAAGGTTATAAATCCGGTGTCTACGCATTTAAGCGCAAAATGTAACAATAACTTATGTAAAAAGGCCAAGAATCAAGACAACTGCCTGTGCTTAAATAATCATAATTTAAAATAATAATAATGTCGAGTCAATTTTTGGTTTATCATTCCACATTATATTAGATATTATATTGATACTGGTATTGCTAAAGTTTACAAGTCTATGGGAGACAAGTATATACATACATATACGTGTAAATAGACTCATGCATTTGTATAATACTATGTATATCAGAATGCATGTACATAATGTTCAATAGATTTGTTTAGATTTTTAAACATTGTCACGAGTCAGTCAACATGACTGGCACCATTAGCCTTGAAGGAAGGCTAAATCAATTTATATTCACTGTGGGAGAGCTTCTAAGGTTCAACAGATTTTAATACCTGCCAAGTTTGCTTTAAAGTTATTACGTTTACAATCAGAATAAACGTCGAGTTTACTGCGTGAATGTAAACATGTATATGTATGGTATTATTATACAAGAGTATTAAATTTCTCCTTGACCTACTTTCAGCAATGATTAAGTGTTATATTTGTTATTTGGGAAACCAAAATATATGTACCTCTATAAAATAACATGATTGGTTATTCCATTTCTATTTTTAGAATTCGGAGATTAACGTTGACGTACCGGAATGATCTTACCTTTTGTGTGATTTGTATCACGATTTCCAGAGTAAAATGGCCACAAAAAGCGATTTGGAAACTGTAGAGTGTACGGAGGTTAGTACAAAATACGAAATTGGTTTGTTTGACTGGATTTGTTCATGTAAAAATGACTTTTAAATGATTTAAAAGTGTGTTTCAATTTTACATGCGTGACACGATATACTAAGTTTACAACTTCACGCTGAACGTGACTCGTATAGTGCTGTATAGGCTTAAAAACGTAGCTACATTAGTAGTTTTAACATATTTTATTGGTGTAGAATATTCAGTTGATTGGTGTGATATATATTCATTTGTAATTCTACATTTTCACGTTTGTATCTTTGTTTCAGTATTTCATTGAAAGACAAGAAGTAAAACCCAAGTGGATAAGTACATGCTTGGTAGTATTATTGATAAGTAATGCTACTTTCTGTATAGTGTTGTTGGGAACCTCGACGTATTGGCATGTAGAACGACAGAGTTATTTGGAACCCAAAGAACAAGACCTCTGTGTCCCTGTCACATCATTGGATTTGTCCAGCCATGTGGACCTGAAGGAAGCAGGTCTTGATGAAGGTGGTAGCAACGATGGTGAAAGAACGCTGTGTGGGAAGGCAAGCGTTGTGCTGTCTTTGATGATAAAAAAGGTAACTTTTAGTTGAAATTGTGGAATTTCTGTAGCTTTGTTCCTGCTCGGGTCCAAATCATTCAGTATAATTATTATTTTATATTAGTGTTGCTGCCTTCAATAGATTGCTTTGTAATCATGCATTCATGTAGGGGTGATTAAAATTAACGAAAATGATATGTAACTAGACAATAGTTAGACAATATTTTATTTTTATTGCAGTCCGTGAAGGATTGGGACGATGGCGAATATTCAGGTAAGAGACAAGAGTAACAATATAACATGAAACGACTTTATCTGAAACATTACTGATGTTTACATTTTAATAATAGAAGGATAAGATATTTTTTTGTCAAATATCATAAAGTTTCTTATTTACCTGATGTATAAGGCTAGAACACAAATATGGTCATATTTAGGGTTTGTTGACCAAAACATTAGAATAGGTGGGTCGAAAAACTTTTTTCTATTTTTAACGTACATTTGATAAGAATACCGCGTACGATTCGTTCCGAAATATTTTCGCACTATTAATTTTGTCGTTATAAACTTTAGGGTCAGCGCCAAAGATATGGTCAGTCAGACAATCGTAAACACGATTATTTTCTGACCTTACACACCATGCGATTCAGTACTATCATTATACGTTTTCAAGCATTCATTTTCAGGAGTTTAGTGTTTGTACCTATGGTGACCAAGTTTACACTTACTTGGTCCCTTCCATTTTTGATGAAACATGATTTAATTAATCTATGATTAGACCTCAGTAAGTGATGCTTTTTTATTAATAGTAGAATCTTTTTGTTAAGCCAGGAATTATAAAATTTCAGTTTCTTTTCATACAGGTGACTTACCTGTAACACCTGAAGGATGTACCACTGACTTTCCAGAAACCCCTTCTGGACATGCACATGGGATAGCTTTTGATGAAATGGATGAAGGTAAAATTTGCATTTTATTTTTAAGCTATATATCCACTCTTAACAATACATTTGCTTAATTTGAAACATACCAAATATCCCTTTTCCGAACCAGTGTTACATTTTCTTCTCAAATAATGTCTAATACTACACATATGATCAAAATCCAGATTTTAACAATCCTGAAATCCTGATGATTAGAATAAATCTTCTTTCTTTATACAACTATTACGCACTTATTTAAACTATCGCAGGATCGTGAGTTATATACTACAAATCTTTGTATTCTGATACGGATGAAATTCCAAATTACCTTGTAGTTTCTTCTTATCAATTATTTACATCAAAACTAACAATCATAGTTCTAACTATATCTAATTATTAAATCATACTAATGCCTTATTTCTTAATGAAGGGAAACCGGCGGTAGTTCACTGGATATCATCAGAAGTACAAGTTACAGGAGACATTGAACATCGGGACGGAAGTTTCATAGTGAAACGCAGTGGATACTACTACATTTCATCACAAGTCATTTTCAGTGACACGAAAACAGCTGTGGAAATGAACGATGATATTGAATACACAGATCCAGATGGTACGTTTAGACACTACGTTTACAGAAAGGTTACCGGAGAAGAATCTGCTGAAAAAATTCTTGAAGCTGCTAAAGGAGTCTGTGATATACCAGCAGATGGTTCAGAGACTACAAGTGTCGTTGGTGCGACTTTTTATCTCAATGACAGTGACGAAGTTTTTGTGAAAACGTCGAACGCTTACAGACTTGTACCAAGCAATGAAAGCAATCATTTCGCATTGTACATGATTTGATGGAACAATGGCATGCAAGTGATACTATATCAGTGCTTTAGTATGACTAATTTTCATTGAGTTATGCAGTAAATGTATTATAATGTCAAGGTTGTGATGATACTCAATTTGAATAGAATAATTTGAATTTGAATAATTTGAATTAAATAATTTGAATTTGAATAATTTGAATGGAATAATTTGAATTTGAATAATTTGAATGGAATAACTTCAATTTGGAAAAACTTGAACATAATGTCTGGATACGAACTCATTGAATAAGACTTTAAAATGTAAGTTATGCCATTTTTAGCTTCTTGCTTCGTATTACTGTAGTATGTTTCCATACCTTAGTTTAAGAATATATGACAAAGTAGACTTAATCGTATTTTACAATAACTATATATACATATCATTTCACATCTTATTGTTTACAAAGGAACATACTTATCAGACCAAAGATAAGAAAAGACTAATATAAACTGTAGACCTACTAGTATATGTTGCGATTATTAAAATCTTATAAAAACTATATACATAGACTCACTAGTATGTGTGTGAAGATCAGTAAAGTTTTTATGAACTATATACAAATGTACATAGACCTACTAGTATGTGTATGAAGACTGTAAATTTCATATGAACTGTATACAAATGTGCATAGACCTACCAGTATGTGTGTGAAGATAGTAAAGTTTCATATGAACTATACACAAATGTACATAGACCTACCAGTATGTGTGTGAAGATAGTAAAGTTTCATATGAACTATACACAAATGTACATAGACCTACCAGTATGTGTGTGAAGATAGTAAAGTTTCATATGAACTATACACAAATGTACATAGACCTACCAGTATGTGTGTGAAGATAGTAAAGCTTCATATGAACTATGGGTCACATTCTGTCCCTAACAACTTAGTTCTAAGGATTGGACAAAAGACATGTGTAATTTGATTCTGGTGTTTTGGTGGAGTATTAAATTCGTGGGTGAGCTTGTCTATGAATTGGAATTTATACGAATGAGGATGATCGTAAAATTACGAAATTTAACCGAAAAAACACCTGTCTTAAATTCAAAAATTCAAGAATTTAGGTACCCACAAAATTACTGATTTGGGAAAAATCTAAGAAATTTGGTATCAACGAAATTGAATGCAACTACAGCATATGTTATTGAATATATGGGTACATCGATATTCGTTATTGAATATATGGTCACATCCATGCTGATGTGACATTTCCCGATTGAATAAATTTAAATCTAATAAAGCCTTGTTTTTTTCTCATTAAAGGTGTTACAACACTTGTGTAACGAACCTCACAAAGCTGCTTGTCTTTCACTTTTTACTGTGGCTATTATGACGTGTTATGTGGTAAATTGGATGATTTTGACTTTTATTTCATTGTCGCGATTGTTTTGTTGTTGGTACTTCTCTTCCTTCATTACTGATGTAGATGCATTGTGTGCATTGATGATGATCTTCATCTTAATGGATTCACCGTATTGTCTTTGTACGCATTCTTCTTCACGGAATATCGCTACAAGATGGTGTCTTGTGATTCAAATGTTTGCCCATAGTTTGTTGGTATTTGGTTGCTTTTCTTGAGCCACCATGATAATTATGTCGTGGTATTTGGATAGTTTGTGCAGGCGGAATATAAAACATTTTAAATTAAATGCCTGTTCATGATTTCATATATGCAGCGGTTGATACAGTCCTTTTTGGGGGGGACTCCAGCGTTAGTCATAGATAGGACCCCACACGCTTAACGTTTATCAGCTTTAATCTTTCAACATCAATTGGACTCCAAACATAGTTAATCTACAAGTATTTGACGGCTATGACAAAGATTAAACGTTATAGGTGCTGGCACAACATTTTGAATTGTACAGAATTAAATTCTAAATGCTTAGGAGTTCTTGTTTAACACAATTTTACACAAAAAATGAGGCAATTTAGACCGTAGCGATTTCTTGTTCTGATCGCTAGTAGATCGCTTTTTTTCTCAAATCAAAACAAACTACAACTTATAGAACATGGTAACACGGGATCCCAGGCAAAACGAAACTAGAATTGTGTACTTGTTAGATTATTCAATGTAGTGCATTTTACCGCCAGGATATGTTCAGGATTATTTATTAATTTGCTAATTGTTGCCAGACGGTTCTGTTGTAGTTGATTTTGTTATAAAATGCACGACAAATTAATCAGCGGTGTCCGTGCCAACATTGTTTGTAATGTTATCACGCTGTCAATTGTAGTCATTCTTGTATGGACATTGCCTGATATCCCCGTGAAAACGCAAAGTGATGGTAACATATGCCTAGATACAGACAATGGAATCAAATGTGATCAGATAGCAAAAATTCTGCACAAGACATTAAATTACGTGAGTAACACAAATGTTTGTTATTTGTCTCTTTTTCAATATTTCATTTTTTGTTTGTGTTTAATGTAATGAAATAAAAACAGCTATATGGCCCTTCCGTATTGATCACATTTATCAATTAAGTGCCTAAGTTTGAGTATGGGGGCCTCCATGGTCGAGGGGTTATGGTCTCTGATTAGTAATCACTAGTCCCTCCTTGCTGTGAGTTCGAATTTCTTTGATAGTTATACGACACATTTTTAAAGTTTTGTAAGAGTTATTGCCCTAGTTGAAATATAAAAAATATAATTTTCTGAAAATATTGCGCAGTGACCTATTTTGCGTTATTAAACTGGCATTATGTTTTTGCATCATTTTACCATGAGTTTTCAATGAAATGGATAATTTTTCTTTAATCTTTGAGCTACTAAAATAGACTTGAATGCAAATTTAAAGGGGCTATAACTCAAAGGATTGTTTTGGAAAAATCTCATGGTAAATAATTTTCTATCGTGGAAACCTGTGAAATTATAAAGATTCCAAAAATCTGCCCGTTCCTTTTTTAGATTCTATTTCTTTTACACTATCGGTATAAAACTATAAATACCACACCTGTCTGCTTCAATTCCTTACACCAACATTTTTAGTTGTACAGGAGAAAAAAGGCCAAAAATGAGTATTTTATTGATTGAGAAGAAAGTATAAACTAGGTTCTACTAAAATGACACAATAATTACGACATCAGCAAAAGGATTATCTAATTTACAAAGCTACCCATAAAAATAAAACAAAACCAATTCGTTCAGCGTCCTACGCCTCTCATTTCCGTCAGCTGCAAACAACAGTCATTATGGTGAACACATTGATTCATTATAAAGTGTACAAACTGCAGCAACTCTAGTTAATGTAAGAAATGGAAATGCATGTACATAAGTAGTGAAAAGCACGCAAGAGGTTCATCATATGTATTGGTTGAAATTATAACTAATACGGCGGTGCAATATAGTCCTTATCTAAACTTATCGAAATATTCTAAAATGGCAAGATCACTCCAATGTGGTTTTCGGTGAAAATGTGTTCGTACAATTGACTTCTATTTCATTGAATGAAGAAATGAATTGCACCATTTACAGAATGTTGATAAACATTTCAAGAATATAAAGAAAATAAACGAGGCAAATTTGAAGAAACGTTTCGACAATGAAAACACCCGAAGACTATTCAGGACTGAGTTCTGGGAAATGAAACCAGCAGCAAAAGTGATTAGGAAACGTAGTATTTCTCAACCAAAAAGGTGTAAGTATAACCAACAAAAGTGATTAGGGAACGTAGTATTTCTCAACCAAAAAGGTGTAAGTAAAACCAACAAAGGTGATTAGGAAACGCAGTATTTCTCAACCAAAAAGGGTAAGTTTAATCAACAAAAGTATATACAGTATAACCCCTGAAAACCGGACCCCTTCCGGATTGATCCAAAAGTCCAGCTTTCTGAGAATTCCGGTTTTCTGAGAACTATTGACAATAGATGAAGAAAAATAAGACTTGGAAAATAGTCTGATTTTCAGAGAATTCTGGTTTTCAGGGGGTCCGGTTTTCAGGGTTTTACTGTGCAAACTGTATGAATTAATGGTTTAGTGATAAAGTTTAGCACTGGAAAGACCAAAAACGGCTGGGTGATCCTCGCGAACAGTTTTGAAAATTGAATCATATTACATTGTTAAAAACTGCACACATACGCATGTATAAGCATAATGATCACTCATTAATTTTTATTAACTGAATTGAAATTAGTTTTTTATTCTAGGTCTTCCGCTGATGCTTAAAATTGTATTATAACATGTTATCATTGTATTTACAGATGAGTACGATTCTGACATGGTCCCTTTGAAACACTGGAGTCACGCACGTGATCCCTACAATAGAAATGTCTTCTTACAGAATGGAGTCACTTATCGTGATGGTAGATTAGTGGTCCCTGTGTCGGGAACATATTTGGTATACGCTTCGGTTGAATTCGGTGCACCGGACCGACATGAAAATGGTATATCGGATATGGAGGATCGAGATGGACTCTTACAACTTGGGTTATACAAGTTCAATATATTAGAGGGTCGTGAAGTTGAGCTTGCTAGAAGCAGCAGACTGTTCTGTGGTAATACAATCAGCTTCTCTAACTCTCGTGTGAATACTTTGGTTGAACTTAATGCTGGCGATGAGTTGTCGGTAAAGGTTAACAAACAGACTTATCCTATCAATGGAGGGCACAGTTATTTTGGTCTGAATCTAATATAATCGTGCCTTGATTTCATGTATATCTACATTTGTATGAGGTCAATGTATGTCGTGTATACAAGTCTGTATTTGTAGTCACGTATTGGAGGGCTGTGTTGTTGCCTAGCATAACATGTATACTGGTTACTACAAACAGCCATGATTATGTTTGTATATTCAGACACTTTTTACTGACATTGACAATTCATATTAGCGATTCATATAATATTTATATTCATTCAAGTGTTGAAGTCTTTTCTGTATTGTATTGCTGTAATTGTATGATTTAAAAGAACGTTATTACGTTTGTAAACTGATAGCTGAATAGTTCTATCCGGAATTAGATGCGTCTTTTATATCATAATGGACAATTTTAAATGTTGAAATTTCAAAATTCAAATTTGAAGGCTCGAAATATTAATATTCAAGGATATGCGTCTTGGTAGTTTTAGTTTTTTTATTTAAGCTGCTGTAAAATGATCCCCCACAGCTGTAAAAGTGGATCCTGCACATCCGTCATTATGTGTCACATAATCTTCGTTACAAGCGTTTCCCATACACTTAACATGACTCAATGATAAAGAATTCTATGTATTAGTAATAAATGTAATATTAAAACGATAGACTTCCCCCATACACACTAAGACCCCTCTCTACCCCTCGCACACCTGATCATGATTGAGTGCCCCATTGTTTAATCATATTTTAAACATGATCTGTTTCAAATGTCCAACACAATAAACTTTTTAATCTTTCTATATTTGGTTTTAAAATTACGTTTATTGATTAAAATGTTGTATGAAATCATGTTTAAACCCGTTGGTGAAAAATATTGGTTAAATATTTAGATCATGCGGTCATTGCAATTTCCTAAAAAACATAAAAAAACTGCTCTTAAATGCGGTCTAAATATATCCGCTTACTTAATATTATTTGAAATTCATTATCTTCAGTGCACAATTATATTGTTATTTCTCGAAAATCGATTACATTGTAATTTTCAGAAAATCGGTGACATTGTTATTTTCAGAAAATCGGTGACATTGTTATTTTCAAAAAATCATAAAGACTTCTATGAATCAGTCTATTTTTAGGTAAGATTTTTACCCGGTTAAATCGGTCGGAAACTGAAGTTAATTAGGTCTCGCCCATGTGTGCTTAGTAATTCATGCAATGTCTAAAAGTTTAAATATTTTACTCATAACTTGGACTCTCCCATTATTTATTTGAAGAAATCCTCATATCTAAATATGCGTCATTTTAACCCGCAACTTGGCTCCATTGAAACGTCTATTTTTAGCGTCGAAAATATTTCCATACGAAAGCGCAAGTTGTGTATATTTAACAAAAAAACCCTCAGTTTTGCTGGTTTTATTCATCCTCTGTTTAGTTAATTTTGATATACAATCTGGGAAGTTATGCTCGTTGAGGAAAAAAAGTTAACACTCATTTTCCTAGAAAATCTCGATCTATAAATAGTGTCAGATCATCGTTGAGGCACGAAGTGGGGAAATTATGTGAAGAAATGTAGTCATATTATATAGCAATGCGTTACGAAACGGGGTTTATTGAGTAAGAAAAGTCATCATAATGTTTAATATAACTTTTAATAAAACAACCCAAAGTTCTCTGTACGACTACATGTTAACAGTTCGGAATCTAAGCACCGAATCTTTTAGAATGAATATCCAAGCAATAATAATACATCTCTCAAAATCTCATCACGTGGCATACACCCCATGCATTCTACATATTTGGTTATCTGATAAGGGCTACCCATCTATCTGTTATTATTAATACTGAAAAATTCTGCTGACCGTAGTAAATGACTGTAAACATGCAGGACGAATTAAGAGGCAGAAATAATTCTCAGCTGACCACTGTGTACAAGAGATAGTATCAGCCTGTAAACATGTGGGATTAACTAGGAAACAGAAGTGACCCTCTACACATACAAAATATCTTCATTTATAAATATGTAGAATTCATATAATTTTGTTACAAATGTGGTGTTCATCATTCGAGGAAGGAAGCATTTTCGGGGAAGCTGGGATTTTTTGTATTTTTTTTCTAAGAATCTTTTATTTTTATGTATTTCCATATCGGTCCATCCTTGTACGTAGTAAATTAATGAATTTAATGAAGCTTTACTTGATGCTGAATAGTTCATATGTTATCAGATTATTGTATAAACACGGCAGTTAAACTTTAAACACCCGTCGAGCTTTTCATAAATTTCCCCCAAATAATAATCTTATCTTTGGTATAATAATCTTATCTTTGGTATTTTTTTCTTGATTAACGGTATTAAGTGTCTGCGACATTCACCTTGAGACTCTTCGCTTGGGTACAGTTAGTAATAACAATGAGCGTGATACGAAATAACAATTTAATAACTGGTACTATGTGTGGAACTTTCGAAAAATCCAACAAATTCTAATTTTAAGAACTTTTTATCAGTTCAGCCATCGTTATCCTAAATGTTGTAAACACGTCCAGGTCCTATTCTAAACAACAACAACAACAACAACAACAACCATAAAAATTTTACTGCTTCACACCAGTTTTGATTCAAAAAGATAACAAAATCAAGCTCCCAGCAAACACATGACGTCGGATAGACGTCGGATTGTCGTCGGATTTTGGTCACGACCGTCGGTGACCAAAAATCCGACGTTGTTCCGACGTCGAACATTGACGTTGGATAGATGTCGGAAAAGGTCGTCAATATGACGTCGGTTTTCAGTCGGGAACATGTTTTGTCATTATTATTTAAGAAAACTAAGATACAGCTTACAACTAACAGCAAGCATCTTGTTTGTGGTTGTTGAAGTAGCAAAGGAACTTAAATCCGTTTTGATCATTATTTCCCCTATCGGTGCTGTTTTTAGATTTGACCCATACCTAGCAATTTCGAATTTCGCGGTATTTGTATTGAACTCCTTTAAATGTGTTAAAATCTTCTTTAAAATATTTTTGACATTTATTTTCGAATTCTGGTTGTATATAAACCTAACAGGTCAGATAAAAAGATTAAACCAAAAAAATACGAACAAAGAAAATAAATTCTCGCGCATGCGCAATGGTTCGCGCACGCGCAGTCTCGCGCGGTTGTTTTTGAACGGCTCCATATTCAACGAATCAAGCAGTTTAAAGCTTCTCGGATTCCAGAAATCTTTCCATCAAAATGGTATTTTGGGTTATATATATGCATGCAAACAATATATCGTTGCTCAGTTTCTTTAAATCAAGACAGATAGCATGTATTATCTCTCTTGTTTTGTGCATGCATGGATGAAAATATTTTGCATGCATTCCCCACCCACACTAGGCCCAGGGCGTTGAAATTAAATTTTGTCGCATTGAGACAATCCATAGGAATTCGAAGTTTTACAACCAGTTGTACTCTCGTATTGCACCTGCCTTTATTTTGGATTGTTTGATATACAAATAAACTGTTAAATTGTTTTCATTTGTAGTACTCCAGTAGCAATTAGTACACAGATCACTCATTGTCAGATTTTGGTTGGATAATGGTCGGGTTTAGTCGGATAAATGGTCAGATATGGTCGGGAAAGCGGTCGGATTTTGGTTGGATAATGGTCGGGTTTTTGGTCAGAAATGGTTAGATTTATGGTCGGATGTTGGTCGGAAATTGGTTGGTCTATCCGACGTCGGAAACTGACGTCTAAAAACGTTTCATTTCTAACTATTTTCCCGACGGTCATCTGACGTCGAAACCCGACGACTATCTGACGTCAATCTGACGTCCTGTGTTTGCTGGGAGATAAGCTCGGGTCGGAAAACGATCAGGTGATAAGTCGCCAACCAGTAAATGCACCCCATCTGACAATTTATACTGACCTCAGCTGTATTAATTAAAACAATTCATCTAGAAATGATAATATTTAACAACATTGTTATCGCAAAGGTTACAATTGAGAATTGTGTACATGAACGCTAACACAATAAACACTTATCTGAAGCATTTATAGTATCAACTGCGTTTCATAAGCTTGAACCATTTTTTTCTGTTGACAAGATATTCGACCTCAAGTAATATTTATATAGAAGATAACGAGGTGGATAATTGATGATTGTTTTTATTAATGCACGTCAAGACTGATCTTGCAAAAAGATCGCTTAAGTCACAATGTTCCTCTAAGTACTGAAACATATTTATACAAGATTATTTTTACCATTTGTAAGCTTTCATAGAGAAATAACCATTTTATATTTCGGTATCTTGTGAAAACTTTAAACAGTTGGCATTAGGCTTAACAACACTTTTGAAAAGCATGAACTAAATAAAGTAAACAATGGCCACAGGCAAATCAATAGAGCTTATGTAAAGTTTAAACGCTATCAGTAAACTTTGTACAATCATTGTGGACTATAAAGGGGAATTTCATACTTCTATTTATAACTCCTCGTAATGTAATCAGTCAGGTGTATAGGGCGACCATATTGGATATTTTAAATCGGTTAAATTGTGATATTTATTTGAAAAATAAATTTACCTGTGTTCCTCTTGTTTTTAATTCATACAAATCATCATGGGAGAATTCGGGACGGAATCGATTGAGATAAACAAAACACCACAAAGATCGGATACAAATAAACTCAGGACGACTTGTGCGCTTTTTGTCCTATTAAATATTTTACTCGCAGTGTTACTCGGTCTAACAGTGTCATATATGCTGAAAGACTTGAATGCTGAGATAACTCAAGACGTGGAGTTATGTGTTGATTGTTCTGACTTACGTGCACATCCGGATGATGGTATACCTGGAGTCACACAGAAGACCGAAAAGAAATGTTGTATCGAAGGCGAACAGAATCTGTACGATCTGGTGCATTTGGTGAGTATTACTGTATAGCCCCTGTAACCCGGACTCCCTGAAAACCGGAATTCTTTGAAATTCGGACGATTTTTCAAGTCTCATTGTTTTCTCTTCTATAATAATACTTCTTTGAAAATCGCAATTCTGAGACCTTTGGCCCAGTCCTGAAGGGGTCCGGTTTTCAGAGGATATACTGTATTATGTATTATTGAAGAATTTCCTCATTCTTAGAAGTTATGTCTGTCCATTGACTTGTCAACTTTTATGTGATCATTTTACAATTTTTATCTTCATCCACAAGCATTCTCATCATATGAATATTAATTCCTGCGACCTTAAAGGCTATTGTTATTCTGACATAAAACACATTGAACTTACTACTTATTGTTGATTCTAGACAAATATACGAGCATCATAAGTTATAAAGATTTTGAATGATTTTGAATATTGATGCTTGCTGTGTAGCTATTCTTGAACCGATACATTTATATTAGATATTGTAACAGATAGTTTATATAAAATAGTAGACACAATTCTGTCATTTTGATTGAAATAAAAACGCCACATTTTAGTATTATATTCATATAATTTCAGTTCGCTGGTAATTGGATAAAAAAGGAGCTGGCAACGAGTAAGTACATTAGGTGGTGTCATATTATTACAAGAGGGCCAAGATGGCCCTTTTTCGCTCACCTGAGTAAAGATTGCAACTTCTATGGTTTTCCTGTGCTTTGACCTTGTGACCTAGTTTTTAACCTGAGTTGACACATGTTCAAAGCTGTTCATGATATCATTAATACAAACATTCTGACTAAGTTTGAGGAAGATCCAATCAAAACTGTTGCCGATAGAGGGTTAACAAGGTATTCCAGTGATTTGACCTGGTGACCTAGTTTTTGACCCAAAAAGACCCATGTTCGATCATTTGTTATATGGTCATTAATTGAAAACTATTAAAAACTTACATAATATAATAACAAATTTTAAACACGTTTTATAAATAGATATCTAAGTAATCACTTTATTTCGTATTATTTAAGCAAATCCCAAATACTCCAAGTACAAATGTGGGAATAACGACGAACCAGCAACGATTAAACTAGTTGGGCTGGATATTAAACAAGGTATTTTTTCCCTTCAATGCAACTCGACATAAAATAAACATCACTTTATATAAACACTTGGTTACAAACCGAAGACTTCTTTTAATTTCGTTAGCGATGGTTTTATTCACTCATTTATCAATCCATTTTCTTTTTTGTTTCGCACTTCTATCAAGAAAAATATTTCAAATGACAAGTAATCAGAAAAAAATGATTTCATATTCTGATACCTGCTGACTTATATGAAAGCCCTCGTAAAGAGGAGTTCAGTCGTTTTATAGTCTGCAAAGCGGATTTTTCTTTCATTTCAAAGACAATTTCTCCCTAAGTCACTGATATTATAGACGATTCTATCTCTGAATTGGAAGCAGCTGAGTTGATTTTTCTTGATATTCCAGAATTCAGTCACCATAGGAAGTTGCTATGGGACGGTGATTCTGATCTGGCAATAATACCTACAGATAAGCACCTGACACATCATCGCGAGCATGGATTCATTGAAGTAAAAAAACCTGGCTTATTCTTTGTATACAGTCAACTTGTACTTGAACATGATGGACCAGGTAGTGTTCATGATTTCACTCACGGTCCTGTGACCTACCAACACTCCGTTCACCTCATCAAATCTGGCAGTTCACAGCTGGATGCGAAGTCTATTTTAAGTAACAGAGACACTAGGTGTTCGTGTACCAAAGATAAATACAGGTTCACCAGTCACATTGGTAGTACCTTCCAGTTGTACGAAGGGGACAGATTGTTTGTGAAGGTGAATAATGCCACAGAAGTCGTACCAGATCCGCATATGAACCATTTTGGTGCCCACAGACTGTAAATAACGAGGGTGCCGTTTAAAACACATAATATCCTACATAAAAATGACCATTAAGAATCTTTCAATCCATTTTTTTTGTGAAAGTGATCTATTTGTACAGTATTTGTGAAAGTGATCTATTTGTACAGTATTTGTGAAAGTTATATATTCGAACAGTGTTTGTGAAAGTGATATATTTGAACAGTGTTTGTGAAAGTGATCTATTTGTACCGTATCTGACAGCTTCATTGTTCTTAGATGTAATTGCCAGTTGTCAATGAATGAACATTGCATGATTTGAAAAAAATATTGCAGTACAAGTATATCCTTAAACATATTTGGTTATGTATACACTTTGTACACTGTTTATGTAATGGATATTTCCATTTAACTGTTACTTCTAAAGACATTTGATTAAGCTAAATTCAGTACGAAATATATTTTTGGCGATGCAAATAGATGTAAATGTCTTTGATTGTTTTTAACCTTTGCCCGCCAAATGACAAACCAAAACTATAACTAATCTTCTTAATTGCTCAAACTTATTTTGACGAGTACAAGGAAACTTATTATGAATCTAAATTTTGTATTTTCTCAGCTGTAAAACTTTTGGCACATTCGACTTCATGTATAAAGGCGTAGTATCGAAATTATTTGTCTGTTTAACTGTATTAATAGGCTGATGACCAATTAAAAAAGCTATTATTACATCATACAAATCTGTGATCTCAATGACAAATCATATTATATTTTTATAATAAAAACATTGAATATTAATGAAGTCGTTATTTCTTTTGTGAAGTACAGACAGTGAAAGCTGAGTGTAGGGGGGCTTCATATGAGAACAAACATTCATATTAGAAGAGAGGTTACATGACAGGTTAAAACAACAGAGGTTACATGCCAAGTTAAATCAACAGAGGTTATATGACAAGTTAAAACAACAGAGGTTACATGACAAGTTAAAACATGAGGTGTTACATGACAAGTTAAAACATGTGATGTTACATGACAAGTTAAAACAACAGAGGTTACATGACAAGTTAAAACAACAGATGTTACATGACAAGTTAAAACATGAGGTGTTACATGACAAGTTAAAACATGTGATGTTACATGACAAGTTAAAACAACAGCGGTTACATGACAAATTAAAACAATAGAGGTTACATGACAAGTTAAATCATGAGATGTTACATGACAAGTTAAAACATGAGATGTTACATGACAAGTTAAAACATGTGAGGTTACATGACAAGTTAAATCATGAGATGTTACATGACAAGTTAAATCATGAGATGTTACATGACAAGTTAAATCATGAGATGTTACATGACAAGTTAAAACATGTGAGGTTACATGACAAGTTAAAACATGAGATGTTACATGACAAGTTAAAACATAAGATGTTACATGACAAGTTAAAACATGAGATGTTACATGACAAGTTAAAACATGTGAGGTTACATGACAAGTTAAAACATGAGATGTTACATGACAAGTTAAATCATGAGATGTTACATGACAAGTTAAAACATGAGATGTTACATGACAAGTTAAAACATGTGAGGTTACATGACAAGTTAAAACATGAGATGTTACATGACAAGTTAAATCATGAGAGGTTACATGACAAGTTAAATCATGAGATGTTACATGACAAGTTAAAACATGAGATGTTACATGACAAGTTAAAACATGTGAGGTTACATGACAAGTTAAAACATGAGATGTTACATGACAAGTTAAAACATAAGAGGTTACATGACATGTTAAAACATGAGATGTTACATGACAAGTTAAAACATAAGAGGTTACATGACATGTTAAAACATGTGAAGTTACATGACAAGTTAAAACTTGTGAGGTTACATGACAAGTTAAAACATGAGATGTTACATGACAAGTTAAAACATAAGATGTTACATGACATGTTAAAACATGTGAAGTTACATGACAAGTTAAAACTTGTGAGGTTACATGACAAGTTAAAACATGAGATGTTACATGACAAGTTAAAACATGAGATGTTACATGACAAGTTAAAACATGAGAGATTACATGACAAGTTAAATTATGTGAGGCTTCACGACAAGTCATAGCTTCAGAGGTCGCACGAGCAGCCAGTCTGCCAAATGGTCGTAGAAGTTTTTTTATTGGAAATTTTGCCATAAGTCTGCAACCAGACGGAGAATGGTGACTGAATTATCTTATTTACTGCAAATAATGTACACGTAATCATAAATTTAGCTCAAGGTTATTTATAGCCATTTTCAAGGAATTGACAGATCTAGATTGTTGTAACATTGATAAACCCAATACTTCATGCATCTCACGCAAATAAAATAAAATGAGATTTTCACAGTTTGATTTAGTTGTTAATGGGATATTTCTGTGTTTGTTTTTAACCTGTTTATTGACAACTTCTGTAAGTTTATACTCAATATTAAAGGAAAAATCAAATCTCAAACAAAAAGTGTCAGATGAACTTTCGGTTTATTGCGAAGATCTTTCTTTAAGTCCTGATGAAGACGAGGAAACATTTAATGTTGAAAAGTCAAAAATTAAACAGACTGTCATAGGATACAGATACATTTGCTCGACGGACAACTCAACAAAGTTAATTGATAAGGTAGGAAATATTGAGTTTACGGTCGGTTTTATCACATTTTAATAAGATGTTAAGCCTTTTTATGGTCATGTTGTTGTAACCAATGACAGGACGCATATAGTAAATAACGAGTGAATAAATAGATAGATACACGTAGGTATAAGTAGACAGACAGATATTTGATAATATGCAACTTGCGACGGGTTTATAAAAAGAACTACATGTAATTAAATGCAGGTAAAGTTTATGCGACAACATGCATTGGCAAGTGATTATGCAGATATCGATTTTTGCACTGTTATCTGTTAACCTCATTTTGTCAACAAACTGGCGCAAAACAAATAGCTCGTGTTTTTTTTCTTTTCAGTTTGTGCAAAGGGCTTTGAGATTGAAACTTGCAGAAGGTATGCGTGCACATATGGTTTGTCAATGTCATATCGTACCGTTAGTAGTGTGCAAAATCTTCCACTGATTAATAGGCTTACTTTAGACTTGTAGTACAAATCTTTCATGCATATTCATATGCATATTGCCTATATTTACTCATTAGTATTTGCTTAATGCGTAATTTATATCTGTCATTTAAAAGGGAAGGCAAAACATTACTATGCATGGCTTGGTTATTTTATCCCTATTTTTACTGTTTATTACGTGTATTTAAAAATATCTGGATAGCAATTCCTGCGGAGAAATATATTACGTTTAATTTTAGTTTTTTTTAAAAAAAAAAAAAAAACTATGATTCCTACAATTATGAATGAAGAGCTTAATTCTTTAATATCGCACCGAATTTTTCATCAAAAAATCTCGCTTACAAAGTAGTTTATGATGAATTGGGTCGTTGACTAATACGTGAAAGACTGCACATGGCGAATTAATAGCTTAAAAAGAATATGAGGCGGAAACACAACCCTAGCGAGAGTTACGTCATTGATTATAACCGGACAATAATCAGCTAAATGCAGGATACCACGTATGATTTGTGCAGTTTTAGTGTAATCTCATTGGATCATAGCTTAACTGCGCATGTTTCGGTTACCAGGTAGTAACTATAAACTGGAAAATTAATTAATAATCCGCACGAAACACATTAACCTTAGGTTTCTATAATGTTGACACTCTGAACCACAATGGCGTCATGTAGTTTCTGTTTCGTTCGCTGTACGATATTATTAGGCATCGTGGTTGAATGACGTCATGCGAGAAATTTTCGAGATAAAAATGAAAAAAAAATATCGAGTGATGTTTTGATTCCTGTACTATGTTTACTTTCTGGGAAATTATATTACATCGTATTTGAAATTAAGTTGAAATTTTGTAACATCACATCTAAATGAAAGAATGCGCGGACGGACGCACGGACGGACGGACGCACGGACGGACGTTTTATCATTTTACCATAAAATCGAACAGTGAATCTTTTCGGATTTTTGCTGTCGAGATGTTGTTGCTAATAAGCGTTAATTAGGTTGCTTATAAAGAGCAGTTAAGTCCATATAACATTAACACTAACGCTTGCAGAGTTATCTTTGTTAACATAAAGTACATTGTATATGCTTTGATACCATGTAAAACTTGTTCTTAACTTTATGTACAAATCAGTGCTACATAAGCTTCATGTAAGATGCATATACAGTACAACACGGTTATAGTGAAAAACTGATGACTCTAATAATTGCTTTATTATGTCCGTATTTCACTGCGTCCATTACAATTGAATTAAGAAAGACGTATTCGGGGAAAAATACTTCACTATGTCCAATTCTTCTCTCTATCCGGGTTCATTATAACCGCTGTATACTGTATTATTGAAATAATGTTTGCTATATTTATATTAGCCGTATGATTAGAATTCAAGAACAAAGCAATAACCTCTATTGTTGTTTTTTTTAAATTATGATTAAATAGGAAGTTCTGCGGTTTCAGGGGAAGATACGAGAGTACATTATCTAAGTTGTGGAAACTCGAGTCTGGCACCAAAGACGGGATATTTATCAGTAACATTCACAAGAATATCAGACGAAACATTTAAAGGTAAACTCTATAGACATTCTACAACATTTCACCAATTTTATTAAGGAGCTGTTTTCAGAAATAAATCATCAACCGCATGTTCATTGATGACGCAGTTTTGTTTTCGCTACAAACTGATTTCATGATATTATTTACTTATTAAAGAGAAATGCCTCTTTAATAAGTAAATAATATCATGAAATATATTAATCTAACAGATCAAAGGATCATGTCAGTGATATATCTGTGAATCACAGTAGTTTTATTTCGTGCCAAACATAGACAAAATAGGTAAAACACTTTCCAAAACATTTGCAATCATATACTTTAATACCAGGTAGTACGTAAATGTGATATCATCCAACGCATTTTTTTGTTATCATTGGAATGTAAAAAGATCAATTTCACATTTATTCTTAAGGTCAAGGACAGGACGGTATAGTTTACTGGGATATCCAGCACCCATCTTCCTACAAATGGCCGACGTTTGGCTACAAAAGCGGAGGTGTAACAGTGTCAGAGACACGGGAATATTATGTCTTTGTTACCGTAATGTTTCATGTTGGGGATGCAAGCGTAGAAGAAAGACAGAACGCAAATAACCCACATCAGCTGTATGTGCGAGTTTGCCTAGAGAGGTACGGGCATGAAACTATTGTTATGCAGACAACAGATCAGATAAATATTACAGAGCCTAAAGCAGCGACAAGTCTGCACATTGGGAGTCACTTTTTGCTAAGAAAGGGCGACATAGTTCGGGTCAGAGCCTCAGATCACGAAAGACTCGCGCAAGACTCGAGAGGAAACGCTTTCGGCTTGATACCATCAAAATGACCTTTACTTGGTATAAATGTTTATGATAGAATCAACGGCGAATACGCCAAAGTTATTAAGACAAAAGTTACCATACATGTACATATATAGGTTTGTCTGATTAACATCATGTGCGTAATTCAGTGATATAATTAGACAGAAATGTAAATAGCACGAATAAACTGTTCAGTTTTATGGTTATCTATGTTCTACAATGTTGTTTAGTTTTTACCTCTACAAATTGTTAAAGATTTCCGTCTTTGTAATTATCTAGTCTTAGTTACTGTAGCGTGTAAACCTCATTACTTACAGGAGAGTAAAAATCGCGTATTATTGATTCAATGGTGACTTCTTTTTAAAACTGTTGAATGCATTTTTGTGACATAACACATGAAAATATCGATGGACGAATGAGATTGATGAATATAAAACATTCTTCATCATATCTTTCATAAAAATATCTTTTAACTACACGTGTAACCAGTCTTACTCTCCAAACTTTACAGTATTATACTTGAAGGGATCAGCGTAAGATTGTACCAACCCCTTACTTTATCAAAACTGAGATCTCTTGCACTTATCCCTTCAATTGTATGTGTTTTGTCGCACAGATTTTTAGCCTTCAACTGTTTTTAGTTCTATTGTAAGATGTTGTATTATACTTTTTGAAAATGCTTGTGCAATGCACATATTACATTGTAATCGATGCAGCTGTGTCCTGTAATTCGGTGAAAAATATCAGCCAAACTACGCTCCCCCAAAACGCTTTAATTCCACTACCAATACATTTGAGATTCGTGGTAAAAAGCGAACGATACAAGGAGTGTAAGTACGTTCTGATGATCTAGTGCTTGGGGTTTTTTTTTCACATCCGGTTTGAACCCATTAGTAAATAATCTTATTTAGTTACACTCGTAATTAAAAGTTTGTTCTGTAATGTTGTTATGAAGTTATGTTGATTTTCCTCCATACGTGGAGAAGTTACTGGCTCCATGTGGAAGGGTAAGTTAGTACTGGTTATGTGGAAGGGTAAGTTAGTACTGGTTAGTACACAATCCAGAAAAACTGGCTAGGTGAGCCGGCTGCCGTATGTAACTGAAAAATAAATGTTGAAAACATTACAAACCTAGAGCCAATGTTACATAAAAACGGAACTAAATACAACATACGCAGAAAATATAAAATGACCGAATGGACACAAGTCGAAAGTGTACCATAGAAACGTATAAAAATTGTTGATCTTCTGTAACAAAGCAAGGTTTGCATGTAAGAAAAGCAACGTGAGAAATGCATGAAAGTCAGTCAGCTTTGACAAACATTTCCAAAAGCAATTGTATGCAATCTATTTTAACTGCCCGAAAAATGCGGAGTAACAAATGTCTTAGTTATTACCTAACGTTTATTTGTATGATGACGTTACTAATTCCTTCTGCAATTCTTTGTAATGTAATTACTAAAATTAGCAAGTAAGTATTCAGTCGTGCGAAGCTACGTCTCGAATTCCTTACAAATACCAAACCCATGAACTGTTATCTAGTGAAAAAACTATGACTTATTTAGCATAGATGTGGTTAGTGTCGATATTCAAACCAATGACCTGTCGCATAATAAGAATATAGATAGAAATCAAAACCACACAGGATCGTTGTTTTGAATAAAGAGATACCACAATACTTCACCACAATTCATTTGCAGGTGTATACAAACCACAAAGTGGTTATAAAATAATTGGTGCCACGTAATGTGTATACTATATCAAGTGATATTGAGTTCCGAAGATTCCCCAAAACTTATTTGATACAGTAAAACCTCAAACAGAGACCACCTCAGCATAACGATCACCTTGTCATAACAAACACTTATTTTCTGACCGGCTTTCAATAACTCCCCTATAATTCAACTGGGTAATAAGACCACCTCATTATAAACGACTTTTCGTGGTCTCATTATCGAGGTGTTACAGTACATAAATTCAAATGACAATCAGAATATATAATAAGCAAGGACACCACATATTTCTGATCCTTAGATCACCCCCAGTCTTAATGTGGTTATAGAGGTAGTCTATAACCTAGATCACAATGTACTTAAACTTGCTGATAATTAATGTCATCGAAGGTAGCACGCCTAAACTCTCTTTCGTCCAATATATATTACATAGCGATGTTTCTAGATTGTTTCTAATTGTTGCTAGGTTGTTGCTAGATTCCTGTAAGTATTGCCAGATTCTTGTAAGAGTTGATAGATGCTTGTAAGTGATGATAGATTCTTGTAAGTGATGATAGATTCTTGTAAGTGTTGATAGATTTTTGTAAGTGATGATAGATTCTTGTAAGTATTGATAGATTCTTGAAAGTGATGATAGATTCTTGTAAGTGATGATAGACTCTTGTAAGTGTTGATAGATGTTTGTAAGCGTTGATAGATGTTTGTAAGTGTTGATAGATGCTTGTAAGTTTTGATAGATTCTTGTAATGATAGATGCTTGTCAGAGTTGATAGATTCTTGTAAGTGATGATAGATTCTTGTAAGTGATGATAGATTCTTGTAAGTGATGATAGATGTTTGTAAGTGTTTATAGATTCTTGAAAGTGATGATAGATTCTTGTATGTGATGACAGACTCTTGTAAGTGATGATAGATTCTTGTAAGTGTTGATAGATTCTTGTAAGTGATGATAGATGCTTGTAAGTGATGACAGACTCTTGTTAGTGATGATAGATTCTTGAAAGTGTTCATAGATTCTTGTAAGTGTTGATCGATTCTTATAAGTGATGCTAGATTCTTGTAAGTGATGCTAGATTCTTGTAAGTGTTGCCAGATTCTTGTAAGAGTTGATAGATTCTTGTAAGTGATGACAGACTCTTGTAAGTGATGATAGATGCTTGTAAGTGATGACAGACTCTTGTTAGTGATGATAGATTCTTGAAAGTGTTCATAGATTCTTGTAAGTGTTGATCGATTCTTATAAGTGATGCTAGATTCTTGTAAGTGATGCTAGATTCTTGTAAGTGTTGCCAGATTCTTGTAAGAGTTGATAGATTCTTGTAAGTGATGACAGACTCTTGTAAGTGATGATAAATGCTTGTAAGTGTTGATAGATTCTTGTAAGTGATTTCTGATGCCTGTTAGAGATGCTAGATGCTTGAAAGTGTTTATAGATTCTTGTAAGTGTTGATCGATTCTTGTAAGTGATGCTAGATTCTTGTAAGTGATGCTAGATTGTTGTAAGTGTTGCTAGATTGTTGTAAGAAGTGATAGATTTTTGTAAGTGTTGATAGATTCTTGTAAGTGATGATAGATTCTTGTAAGTGATGCTAGATTCTTGTAAGTGATGCTAGATTCTTGAAAGTGTTGATAGATTTTTGTAAGTGTTGATAGATGCTTCTAAGTGATGCTAGATTCTTGAAAGTGTTGATAGATGTTTGTAAGCGTTCATAGATGTTTGTAAGTGTTGAAAGATGCTTGTAAGTATTGATAGATGTAATGATAGATTCTTGTAATGATAGATTCTTGTAAGTGATGCTAGATTCTTGTTATGATAGATTCTTGTAATGATAGATTCTTGTAATGATAGATTCTTGTAATGATAGATTCTTGTAATGATAGATTCTTGTAATGACAGATTCTTGTAAGTGCTGTTATATGCTTGTAAGTGTTGCTAAATGCTTTTAGATTACATATCAGACCTTTGAGGTGAAGTCAACAAGCAACACTAATATACTGATATTATTGGGATAAAAATCACGAATCCATGAATAGAAATAAAGTTTAGGTGATTATTTCTCCTTTGCAACACATATTATAATATAGGTTTTGTGGAACGATCGGACGCGCGTAAGACACTTACATCATAATCTGCAGGTATTCTCTTTCTCTCTGCCATTGCTTATCTCTTCCATTTTAAATCTATTTTCGTAATGAGCGAACGTTCTTCACACCAAATGCCGTTCCTGAAGCAACATTAACCTGCACCAAACGCTCAATGTCTATAATCTTTGGTACAATCTTAAGAAACTATTTCATGCTTCATGTGGAGCAAACGTGTCCATTCAGATCTTGCAGATACATTGAACAAACAAATGACTGAATTTCGAAGGTGATGAGTAATGTCACGATATTAACAGATACAATGTATACATACATACCACCAATGATTTATATGTTTCGTTTTATGTGACATTATCCCTGGATTTAACGCCGTTTTTCAAGAATTTTTCAGTTATACACGGCGCCGGTTCACCAAACAGGCTTCCTGTTTTGTATTCTAACCAATACTTACTTACCTTTCCACAAGGACCAAGCATCTTCTCGACATATTGTGGAAAATCGACGTTTTGTCAAATTTTCATAGAAGGGTATGACCTGCCGCAACCGGGATTTGAACCCGGATCACCAGGTTACAAGTCCAGCGCATTAACCACTGGTCACGGCCAAAGATTTATAACATGATTCAGTGGCATGAACATGAGTGTAGGAATAGCTTTACAGGTAGTGACAAAGTAGTATAATGAAATTGGACATGAACTAAAATAACAATTTCTCATGAATGAATCAATCTTATATTAAGTTATACAAAAACAAAACGAACAAAAGCATTTTGTTGGATTGATTGTTATGCTACCGCATCAAAGGGACGTAAGTCGTAATGCCGACGTTCACCATTTGATCAGTTATCCTCCCTTTAAACGTCCATTATCCATAAATATCTAAATACATTATATATACACTTGAAAACACAACAACACAAACCATGAATCAACAAAACAATTAAAACAAACTCGAATGGCAAAACTTTTAAAATGAAATAAACTTTTTATGAAGGATAAATAATCCATGTAGTCTTATAACGTTATATCACAGGTCTGATAGACATTCATAGAATATTTTCATGTTTATCATAGATAAGCTTTAAGACTAGGAAGTCATATCATCTGTACCAATATCAGACATTGTTTAATGTAATCATTCTAAGGAATAGCTGCATTGTTCTGTATCTTAGAAACTTGATTGTTTTATTGTATAGTGTGAATAAGCTTCACCGTTCAATGTCAACATGAATTAACTCAAGAATATGTGGGAAGCAAGATTTATTTGACAAATTATGGAGTCAAATATACGCAACAAAACTTAAAATCTTATTAGTTACACTAAAATTATTTATAGTTATTATAGACAAATACAGAAGTGTTTTTTGTGCTTGAATTGTATCTGAGAAAGTTTAATGTGGGAACTTGATGTGAAAACATGTTTAGTTCGAAACATAATGTAAAGTAAGATTACATACGATTAATTTTAAATTTATACTTCCGAGGTACGTCAGCAAAAAATAATGTATTGCTCGTACATTCGTATACCTTATATATTTCACGCGTTTGACATACTCGAATGATTCAATAAAATTGTAGGTATACAAAATAGTTAATCAATGAATTGTTACAAGCATTTACTCGTGGACTATATTATACATCAAAATGTTATGGAATAAATCCGGAGACAACTTTTTAACTGCTGCTAAAATCTTCGTAATTATTAACGTGGTCTTCTTGGTAGCAGTACTTTGTTTTGTATCTTTATTTATCCCAAAACTTGCGCATCATGACAGATATGCTAGGACATGTCTTACCACTTCAGAGGGTCGTATTATGTGTGACCGGACGGAAATCCAGATATATTCTTATGTTAAAGACGTAAGTCTGAATTTTTTCTGTTGGGAATAATTTACATTGATTTGTTAGTATGAATTCCTTACGTGAACTATTTCTGTTTCATATTTTTCTGTTGATTTAAACTCGCAATTGTCTCATAAAATCTTAAAATGGTCGTTCAAAATGTGACTGAGCAGAATCTGAATAATGATTGATGAAAGAAATGTAAGTCAGAATAAATATTGCTATTCAAAACGACACAATGGCTTGAAGATGAGTCTGGTTTATTTACATTTTCAGATTAATACTGAATATTTATATATATAATATTGAAGGAAAATAGAAACAACGAACAACTTTTACCCGCGCGTACTATTCTACGGTTCTAACCAACAATCGTTTTTTTTTCTTTGTTTTTAAACACTAATAAATGTTCTTATTAGACAAATAACCTTAAAACTAAAACTTCCTCTATATTGTCTTTCATCTTTTTAGTTTACGAAACTGTACCTAACGCTCTTTTGCCGTTTGCAAAACATTCCAGATAATCTGCTGATATCTACTTTAAAGCATCGCTGTAAAAAGCAGTAAAGATATGATATTTTTTCCTCCATAAAACGGACAGCAGAATGCATATACAATATGAACTTTTACATAGTACTTGATATCTAAATCAGATAAATACAGCAGGTACATACTAAGGCCTCAATTACATCATTACACAAGTCATCATGTAAATCTATCAAATTATATAAAAAAATCGAACAACTAGCGATGTAAAAATGAATTATCACATATGTTCACTGCTGACGCTACCAGACTGACGCGTTGGTTTCGTGGAGTTTCAGAGGTGAACTTAGCAATTGCCGAATATCCAAATAGTTCAATGTAGTCAGCAAACATGTCATTTCTATGAGCATCATTCATGGAGCAGAACAATATGGAATGCACAATGATATCGTCTGTTGTTCTATAGCATCTAGAACACACTTGATTAAAAGTTCTTAGAAAAGTGCTTCGTTGAGCCATATATGTCACAAATCGAACATGTGACACGTGCGTGACCTTCGTCGACCATAAAAATGACATATGTCTCATGTGACATATTCGTTTGTTCAATTTCACAGTTAAAACTTTAAACGCATATGTCACATACGTTTTGATATAAAATTATGGAAATGCAAAATGTAACATAAACACAAACATCATCGTAATCATCATCATCAATTCCTCATCATCATCGTGAATACTCTGCTTCTCATCACTATCATCAACAACATAATTATTAATTATTTCTGTCGTGGTGATGGAGACTGGGGAAGCTGGTAGTTAAGAAAATATAACAGACAATAGCTCGTTGTGAAATGACTTTTATTGTAGAAAGTCGTAACAAATTGCAAACAATGTTAAGAATGCTAAACAACTTGTTGAAAACGGCTTATATTGTAGAAAGCCGTACCAATGAAAAATAGTGTTTATTTTGTGGAACAAGAGACATCGAAGATATTTTTCATTTTATTTGCGTTTGCCCGTGTTATTCTGATCTTAGAAGACAACTTTTGAAACGTAACTATTATGTTAGACCCTCTGTTCATAAATTTAATCCGTTAATGAGTTCTGATGAAAATTCTGTGATATTAAATCTTGTCAGATTTATTAAATTGGCATTAAATGTTAGAAACTCTATTGAAATTTAACTTGTTAGCAAACAATATGTCACTCTCAAATGTTTAAATGTTTCAAAACTTTCTTTAGTTATTAATTTTTAAAATGTTGTATACCAAGTCATGTGTATAGGTTTGATGTATTAATTATATTTTTCAAAGACGATGTATGTTATGTACAAGTCTAAGAAATATAGTTTCTATTCTGTTCTGTTCTGTTCTGTCCGGTTATTGCACAATATTTCTAACTTGAAATATCGTATTACGTTTTGAATTGAACCACATTTAGTTCGTTTATATAAAAATCTTATTATCATACTTAAATTACAAGTATTGCACTCCTTAACGAATTGAACTAAAACAGACCTAACAAAACCCTGAGCCAAAAGTACTATTTATGTATCATGTCATTTGTTTGGGCATTCAAGTTTTATTGAGATTTTGTCCATACTTTGGTAATGATTACATAATATATATCTTTAAAATCATTGTATGCACCCCCAAAGACCATTATCTATGAAAGTACTGTAGGTATCAAATGAACAGAAAAGTTTTGCGTTTCTTGTCGAATTGAAAACAATTGGCAGACTAGACGAGGACAGACGCGCACCCGCCTATACACAAGTACACAGATGAGCCCAATCAATTTTCAAAAATAATTATAAAATAAAAAAATAAAAATATATATATATGATAAATTATATAGCTAACAGCAAACATACTTTCAAATTATTTTAGGTTCTGGAAAACAAATACATCGAGATGAAGAAGATGGAAAATAAAGAAAGAGCAGAGTATTTCAAAATGATGGGGACATATCCTTCTTCACCATTTGTAATGAAGCCTGCTGCAAAACTGATGGGAAAGCGATTACCTGACAGTATAACTCTTTTTTATAACTTAGTCATATAAGAATTTAAACAATGAACGAGAAAACATTTAAATGCGTTAATATTATATATAGTATCACATGTATATAGAATTATGTACATAAAATACTGAGATATTTATTGTATTATAGAAATGCAATAACTCAGGATAAGAATTTGAAGTGTTGAATTTCTTGAAAATATCTAGGCCATTCAATGTATTATATTTCATTAAAAATCTTTGAACTGATACAAACATCTGACGTATTGAAAATACTGACAAATTTTCTTAAGGTTCATTGAATGTATCCCGCAGTTTAAGATTCCCGTTTTGCTATATTGGTTGATAGCATTACGGTTGTGTGTTCATAGGATTGAGAGGCATATTTTCCGTGCCAATTTTTCGAAGGTCAGTTCTCTCCCTTCTCTGAATGACTTCTGGTTTAAGAGGAACAGATCGAATGAAACTGGATAGGGAAACAGTTGTGCATGATTTAAATACAAAAAGATAAGCTATGTTCACACCATTACAAATTATTATCAGTCCATATTTTTTATTTGAGTGTATATTAGTAGCGTAATCATGTCTTAAAACTAAGCATGGCAGTTAGTTCTATCCATTCAATGCGACCTACAGGGATTTGATGATGCCAATGACAAATTTAAAGCTTGTAAGACATGTTGATCTTTGCTAATATTGTGCCAATGGCAAACGTGTCCTTCATGCAATCGGAATGTTGAAATATAATAATTCCTATAATTTCTTAAAGAGTCCTTGCGAAGAATTGTTGTCCATGGTGTCAACATATTATTAACTGTGGATGAAATAAGTATATGTACTCTTATCATCAATCAAAGACTTTTTTGTTTCTGTTGAATGTCAAGAAATGTCAATAAAGAGATGACACCAATCGATGCCTGGTTGGACGGTAGAGCATTAGAAGAAAGGGGCGGATTTCTACGTTATGGTGTAAGACAATATAAAGGACGTTTAGTTGTTCCAGTTGCTGGCTTATATTCCGTGTACGCGTTTGTGGAATTCTATGAACCTTGTTTCTATATAAACGGCACTCCTAATGTAGAAGATAAGATCAGTCCAATTAAACATGGTATTTACAAATATAGCACAGCGGACGATAAAAACACAGAAATTGTATTAAGTGCACAGCCACATAAAATTGCAAAAGATAATGATGAAAACGTGTACAGTAGTCATATTTCTACTGTGTTGTACCTACACGCCGGTGATGAATTGTCTGTACAAGTTAGTAACGTAACATTGCTTGCATACACAAGAGATAACTATTTCGGACTACGTGTGATTTGATTTAATTGTGTGCAAATGTGTAGTTGATAAATATAGCTTTAATACATTACAATAATCTATCGTAGCCGATTTTTGGTTAACTTCACTTATTTTTTACATGCTTGCCACAAAAGTATTGAAAGAATTGACCTGATTCTTCACAATTTTACACTTACACTTCTGACAGTACCCTCAGTCAACGGCGACAATAAGCGCAAATTCACAGCACATGACCAAACAATTATACGCTCGGAAATGACACTACAACTAGAAATATAAGTTTATCGCGAATGACAATGTGAAGTGACCACATTACATCAATCCAAATACATATCAAGCCTGGTTGTTTGACAAACGCAAATCCGAATATTCAATATTCAATACAAGGGTGGTCTGTGATTCAGTATTTGCATATCGACAATATTGATCAATCGGTAATCAGTATTGGTGATATAGAGACATATTGCCAATTTGGTAATATATTTCAGTATGTTAATGTAACATTAATATTGTTGTCTACGGATTTTACTATTTCAAAGTATCGTATCAGGTATTTACATACACGACTTTCCAAGAATGTGGTTCGCTGATTGGTCTCCTTGGCTTCGGTAAACTATTCTATTAATAGTATGCAATCACATCTATAAATATTCTATAAAACGTATTTATATTTTAGTGTACCAAATAGAATTAGAGCTTTTTTGTGCATGTTTTACTTTATAATTTGTTAAATACATGTTAATTCATGTTGACGACTTTGGACTGTGAAATTTACTTATACTGAATAATGAAACAATAAAGCTTCTAAGATACGGAACAGTGCAACTATTCCTTAGAATAATGAAATCGAAGAATGATAGATACAGGTGAAGTTAATATGAATTTCAAATCTTAAAACATATCGACGCGAGTCTTCTATGAGTCTCTATCAGGCCACGTCCTCTCTATATTATAAATAAACTAAAGATAAAAGTTGCAGTAAGTTTAGTAATGAGCATATTAAATGTATTGTTAAATTTATGTTTGCGAAGTTTGTAAACAACGTCCGTACAATTCTGGCTGAGAAATTCCATGTTTTAGAAAATTTTACATGACAATTGCATTTACGGTTTTGTTTCACGATAACGGCGTTTAAGAAATTATTTGCGTAATTCATGACGGTAACTTTATTAAGTATTTTTCGGCCCAGCTGTCTAATATAAGTTTTGATGTATACTTTTTGGCATGAAGCCTTAATGATTCCCGTTTCTATTGGATAACTTCATTAGCGCGGAAAATAGCGAGTTGATGATTAATAGGAAATCCTTCCTTTTGTTGGATGAAATCTAAGAGCGTGGAAAAATTAAAGCCACGCCAACTTACAATGGATCTGCAAGTGTTGCAGCAGGCGATTATGATATGCAAGAAAGAAATGATGCAACTACAACTATTTGCAGACCTACTTTTTGTGAAGTATTTATTAAGATGCTTTATTCATTTCCCTGTAAACATCAACAACGCGTTTATGACCTTAAGACATCTCTAGTATAAGAATTTATCCGTTTTTCCTTCCGTGTAATGATAAAAATATACTAATGAGTTAAAATGTTATTTTTCGACGTAACAAATGTTGGTTTGAATGTGTAAAATCTTCGTAATGATACCACCTTCGGAACCCGAAAAATTGGTCGTAATAATGAGGTGGTCTTATTACCAAGTTGAATAATAGGGGAGTTATTGAAGACCTGTCTGGAAATAAGTGGTCGTAATAACAATGTGGTCGTAATACTGAGGTGGTCGCTTTGTGTGATTTTACTGTATATGCATCATTAAACATGTCATTTGACCCAGTTCTTTTCGTAAATAATGAGAGGACATGCTTGCAATGATTTTAAGGGTATATATTATCTACTTTTTACCGAAGTATGACTAATTGTTTATAGAACATGAATACACATACATAACTTGCATTGTAGCTCAGGGTAATCCAGGCGCGTGCCCAGGATAGATTGAAGTGGATTTAAGAATATGCATTCCGTTTAACGCTATCTCAGTCAAGAATTTGACTGATTTAATCTCTTATTACAGTTATTTTACCATCCCTTTATAATTTATCACATATATTATTTTTTTTATTTTATAATTATTTTTGGAAAAATGATTATTATGATCATTTGATACCTAAAGTTGTTTCACAGATTATGGTCTGTAGGGTACATACAATGATTTTAAAGACATACATCATATAATCATTACCAAAGTGTAGACAAAATGTCAATAAAACGTGAATGCCCAAACAAATGACGTTATTTATAAATAGTATCTTCGCCCAGGGTTTTGTTAAATCTGTTTTAGTTCAATTCGTTAAGGAGACCAAAACTTGTAATTTAAGTATGATGATAAGATCTTGCTTAAAACGTGATTCAACAATTCAAAACGTAATACGAAATTCCTAGTTAGAAATATTGTACAATAACAGGACAGAACAGAACAGAACAGAACAGAAACTATATTTCTTAGACTTGTACATAACATACATGTCTTTGAAAAATATAATTAATACATCAAACCTATACACATGACTTGGTATACAACATTTTAAAAATTGATAACTAAAGAAAATTTTGAAACATTTAAACATTTGAGGGTGACATATTGTTTGCTAACAAGTTGAATTTTAATAGAGTTTCTAACATTTAATGCCAATTTAATAAATCTGACAAGATTTAATGTCACAGAATTTTCACCAGAACTCATTAACTGATTAAATTTATGAACAGAGGGTCTAACATAATAGTTACGTTTCAAAAATCGTCTTCTAAGATCAGAATAACACGGGCAAACACAAATAAAATGAAAAATATCTTCGATATCTCTAGTTCCACAAAATAAACACTATCTTTCACTGGTACGGCGTTCTACAAAATAAGCCGTTTTCAACAAGTTTTTTAGTATTCATAACTTTGTTTGCAATTTATTACCACTTTCGACAATAAAAGTCATTTCACAACGAGCTATTGTCTGTTATATTCTTTAACTACCAGCTTCCCCAGTCTCCATCACCTCGACACAAATAATTAATAATTATGTTGTTGATGATAGTGATGAGAAGCAGAGTATTCACGATGATGAGGAGGAATTGATGATGATGGTTACGATGATGTTTGTGTTTATGTTATATTTTGCATTTCCATAATTTGTATCAAAAAGTATGTGACACATGCGTGTTAAGTTTTAACTGTGAAATTGAACAAACGAATATGTCACATGAGACATATGTCATTTTTACGGTCGACGTAGGTCACGCACGTGTCACATATTCGATTTGTGACATATACGGCTCAACGAGGCACTGCTCTAAGAACTTTAATCAAATGTGTTCTGGATGTTGTAGAACAACAGACGATATCATTGTGCATTCCATATTGTTCTGTACCATGAATGATGTTCATAGAAATGTTTGCTGACTACATTGAACTATTTGGATATTCGGCTTTTCTAAGTTCATCTCTGAAACTCCACGAAACCAACGCGTCAGTCTGGTAGCGTCAGCAGTGATTATATGTGATAATTCACTTTTACATCCCTAGTTGTTTGATTTTTTTATATAATTTGATAGATTTACATGATGACTTGTGTAATGATGTAATTGAGGCCTTGGTATGTACCTGCTGTATTTGTCTGGTTTGCAAAAGTTCATATTGTATATGCCTCCGTATTATGGAGGAAAAAAGATTATTATCATATCTTTACTGTTTTTTACAGCGATGCTTCAAAGTAGAAATCAGCAGAAATTCGTGATTAACTGGAATGTTTTGCAAACGGAAAAAGAGCGTTAAGTACGTTTTCGTAAACTAAAAATGTGAAAGACAATATGGCGGAAGATTTAGTTTTAAGGTTACTTGCACAGGGGGCTAACACGTTGTATGGATGGAGTATAATGGCGTATTAGGCCTAAAATGGCCACACGGATCAAAAACACATATATCATATATATACATATACAAGGGTTACAACTTCCGAAATGACAGTTTCTGCACCAAGTTTGTTTAAAACTACGTCACTTTTTAAGGAATCGCTCAAATTTCTGATAACTGGTGTCTACAGATAGCTAATACATTATACTACACATAACCAGTAAGCACTTTGACCAATTCAAAACAATGAAGCAGATATTTGATCTTTTTCCTCCGAAAAATCATCAATTTCGTTTAGTCGAACGCGACCTCGCCACACCAAAATGTCCAGAATTACCATACTAAATACACATTAAAACAACAGGTAGAGGAATGTCAACGCGTGCTAACCATAAATATATCTAAAATACGAAACAATAAAAATATGAAACAGAAATAGACCTAGTGAGGAATTCATACTAACAAATCAATGTAAATTCTTCCCAACAAAAAATTCAGACTTACGTCTTTAACATAAGAATTTATCTAAGTGGTAAGACATGTCCTAGCATGTCTGTCATGATGCGCAAGTTTTGGGATAAATAAAGATACAAAACAAACTACTGCTACCAAGAAAACCACATTAATAATTGCGAAGATTTTAGCAGCAGTTAAAAATTTGTCTCCGGATTTATTCAATAACATTTTGATGTATAATATAGTCCACGAGTAAATGCATTTAACATTTCATTAATTAATTTGACACACCATTTTGTACACCTACAATTTTTATTGAATATTACGGGTATGTCAAACGCGTGAAATATAAAACGTATACGATTGCACGAGCGATACATTAGTTTTTCGCTGACGTACCTCGGAAGTTAAAATTTAAAATTAATCGTATGTAATCTTACTTTACATTATGTTTCGAATTAAACATGTTTTCACATCACATTCCTACATTAAACTTTCTCAGATACAATTCAAGCAGAAAAAAACACTTCTATATTTGTCTATGATAACTATACATAATTTTAGTGCAACAAATAAGATTTTAAGTTTTGTTGCGTATATTTGACTCCATAATTTGTTAAATAAATCTTGCTTTCTATATATTCTTGAGTTAATTCATGTTGACATTGAACGGTGAAGTTTATTTACACTAAACAATAAAACAATCACGTTTCTAAGATACAGAACAGTGCAGCTATTCCTTAGAATGATTACATTAAACAATGTCTGATATTGGTACAGGTGATATGACTTCCTAGTCTTAAAACCTGTCTACAATAAACATGAAAATATTCTATGAATGTCTATCAGACCTGTGATATAACGTAATAAGACTACATGGATTGTTTATCCTTCATGAAAAGTTTATTTCAGTATTTGCCATTCCAGTTTGTTTTACTTCTTTTGTTGATTCATGGTTTGTGTTGGTGTGTTTTCATGTGTATATATTATGTATTTGGATTTTTATGGATAATGGACGTTTGAAGGGAGGGTAACTGATAAAATGGTGAACGTCGGCATTACGACTTACGTCCCTTTGATGCGGTAGCATACCAATCAATCCAACAAAATGCTTTTGTTGGTTTTGTTTTTGTTTTGTTTTTGTTTGTAAAAGATCATACGATTTATGCATAATAGTCACACAGACAAAATGTATTTTCTGGGTGTCACAAAGAAAATTTCCTAAAACTATTGAATTTTACAATAATCGTTAAACTAAACTAACTTTAAATTTACAGGGCCTTTATGCAGAATGTGTTGCTTATTTATTTAATAACATGTCGTATTAAATACTTATCAATATCTAAATGGTGAAAACTTTGATACTTCATACTATATTTTCAAAGGTGTTTTGCTTAACAAAAGAATATCCCAAACATACAGAATTAATTTTGCTTCCTACTTTCATGTGATTGACTTGTAACCATTTTCTTGCGAATAAATAAAAAACACTAAAACAGTTCATGAAAACTTATTAAAAATGCTTCAATATTAATGACATAATGATAGTAACACAACCCAGCAGAAAATAAGATAGATAAAACGATATAGTGATTTAAATATACAAAATAAGGACGAGTCGATATATACACAGGGAAATTGCTTGTTATTAAATTTTGAGTGTAACCCCCAATACAAATGCTTTTTAACGTCGTCAATGGACAAATTATCATTTTATTACCACATAATATAATATACATTTTTCTATGCAGTTTAAAACATATTATTTACTGTAGATGAAATATTAATCAATGAATTGTTACAAGTTGGTGGACTATATTATACATCAAAATGTTATGGAATAAATCCGGAGACAAATTTTTAACTGCTGCTAAAATCTTCGTAATTGTTAATGTGGTTTTCTTGGTAGCAGTAGTTTGTTTTGTATCTTTATTTATCCCAACACTTGCGCATCATGACAGATATGCTAGGACATGTCTTACCACTTCAGAGGGTCGTATTATGTGTGACCGGACAGAAATCCAGATAAATTCTTATGTTAAAGACGTAAGTCTGAACTTTTTCTGTTTGGAAGAATTTACATTGATTTGTTAGTATGAATTCCTCACGTGAACTATTTCTGTTTCATATTTTTCTGTTGATTTAAACTCGCAATTGTCTCATAAAATCTTTAAATGGTCGTTCAAAATGTGACTGGGCAGAATCTGAATAATGATTGATGAAAGAAATGTAAGTCGGAATAAATATTGCTATTCAAAACGACACAATGGCATGAAGATGAGTCTGGTTTATTTACATTTTCAGATTAATACTGACTATTGATATATATAATATTGGAAAATAGAAACAACGAACAACTATTCTACGCGCGTACTATTCTACGGTTCTTACCAACAATCGTTTTTTTCTTTGTTTTTAAACACTAATAAATGTTCTTATTAGACAAATAACCTTAAAACTAAAACTTTCGCCATATTGTCTTTCATCTTTTCAGTTTACAAAACTGTACCTAACGCTCTTAACTTTTACATAGTATTTGATATCTAAATCAGATAAATACAGCAGGTACATACTAAGGCCTCAATTACATCATTACACAAGTCATCAAATTATATATAAAATCGAACAACTAGCGATGTAAAAATGAATTATCACATATATTCACCAGGCTGACGCGTTGGTTTCGTGGAGTTTCAGAGGTGAATTTAGCAAAAGCCGAATATCCAAATACATGTAGTTCAATGTAGTCAGCAAACATGCCATTTCTATGAACATCATTCATGGTGCTGAACAGTATGGAATGCACAATGATATCGTCTGTTGTTCTACAACGTCTTGAACACACTTGATTAAAAGTTCTTAGAACAGTGCTTCGTTGAGTCGTATATGTCACAAATCGAATATGTGACACGTGCGTGACCTACGTCGACCGTAAAAATGACATATGTCTCATGTGACATATTCGTTTGTTCAATTTCACAGTTAAAACTTAAAACGCATATGTCACATACATTTTGATATAAAATTATGGAAATGCAAAATATAACATAAACACAAACATCATCGCAATCACCATCATCAATTCCTCATCATCATCGCGAATACTCTGCTTCTCATCACTATCATCAACAACGTAATTATTAATTATTTGTGTCGTTGTGATGGAGACTGGGGAAGCTGGTACTTAAAGAATATAACAGACAATAGCTCGTTGTGAAATGACTTTTACTGTAGAAAATCGTAACAAATTGCAAACAAAGTTATGAATGCTAAACAAATTGTTGAAAACGGCTTATATTGCAGAAACCCGTACCAGTGAAAGATATTGTTTATTTTGTGGAACTAGAGACATCAAAGATATTTTTCATTTCATTTGTGTTTGCCCGTGTTATTCTGATCTCAGAAGACAACTTTTGAAACGTAACTATTATGTTAGACCCTCTGTTCATAAATTTAATCAGTTAATGAGTTCTGATGAAAATTCTGTGACATTAAATCTTGTCAGATTTATTAAACTGGCATTAAATGTTAGAAACTCTATTGAAATTAAACTTGTTAGCAAACAATCTGTCACTCTCAAATGTTTAAATGTTTCAAACCTTTCTTTAGTTATTAATTTTTTAAAATGTTGTATACCAAGTCATGTGTATAGGTTTGATGTATTTATTATATTTTTCAAAGACGATGTATGTTATGTACAAGTCTAAGAAATATAGTTTTTGTTCTGTTCTGTTATTGCACAATATTTCTAACTTAAAATTTCGTATTACGTTTTGAATTGTTGAACCACATTTAATTCTTTTAAATAAAAATCTTATTATCATACTTAAATTACAAGTATTGCACTCCTCAACGAATTGAACTAAAACAGATCTAACAAAAGCCTGGTTAAAAATACTATTTATGAATCACGTCATTGACAATTTGTTTTGGCATTCACGTTTTATTGAGATTTTGTCCATACTTTGGTAATGATTACATAATATATATCTTTGAAATCATTGTATGCATCCCCAAAGACCATTATCTATGAAAGTACTGTAGGTATCAAATGAACAGAAAAGTTTTGCATTTCTTGTCGAATTGAAAACAATTGGCAGACTAGACGAGGACAGGCGCGCACCCGCCTATACACAAGTACACAGCTGAGCCCAATCATTTTTCAAAAATAATTATAAAATAAAAAAAAATATATATATATATATGATAAATTATATAGCTAACAGCAAACATACTTTCAATTTATTTTAGGTTCTGGAAAACAAATACATCGAGATGAAGAAGATGGAAAATAAAGAAAGAGCAGAGTATTTCAAAACGATGGGGACATATCCTTCTTCACCATTTGTAATGAAGCCTGCTGCAAAACTGATGGGAAAGCGATTACCTGACAGTATGACTCTTTTTTATAACTTAGTCATATAAGAATTTAAACAATGAACGAGAAAACATTTAAATGCGTTAATATTATATATAGTATCACATGTATATAGAATTATGTACATAAAATACTGAGATATTTATTGTATTATTGAAATGCAATAACTCAGGATAAGCATTTGAAGTGTTGAATTTCTTGAAAATATCTGGGCCATTCAATGTATTATATTTCATTAAAAATCTTTGAACTGATACAAACATCTGACGTATTGAAAATACTGACAAATTTTCTTAAGGTTCATTGAATGTATCCCGCAGTTTAACATTCCCGTTTTGCTATGTTGGTAGATAGGCTTACGGTTGATTGTGTGTTCATGGGATTGGGAGGCATGTTTTCCGTGCCAAATTTTCGAGGTCAGTTGTCTTCCTTCTCTGAATGACTTCTGGTTTAAGAGTAACAGACCGAATGAAACTGGATAGGAAAACAGTTGTGCATGATTTAAATACAAAATGATCAGCTATGTTCACACCATAACAAATTATTATCAGTCCATTTTTTTTATTTGAGTGTATATTTGTAGCGTAACTATGTCTTAAAACTAAGCATGGCAGTTAGTTCTATCCATTCAATGCGACCTACAGGGATTTGATGATGCCAATGACAAATTTAAAGCTTGTAAGACATGTTGATCTTTGCTAATATTGTGCCAATGGCAAACGTGTCCTTCATGCAATCGGAATGTTGAAATATAATAATTCCTATAATTTCTTAAAGAGTCCTTGCGAAGAATTGTTGTCCATGGTGTCAACATATTATTAACTGTGGATGAAATAAATATATGTACTTTTATCATCAATCAAAGATTTTTTTGTTTCTGTTGAATGTACAGGAAATGTCAATAAAGAGATGACACCAATCGATGTCTGGTTGGACGGTAGAGCATTAGAAGAAAGGGGCGGATTTCTACGTTATGGTGTAAGACAATATAAAGGACGTTTAGTTGTTCCAGTTGCTGGCTTATATTCCGTGTACTCGTTTGTGGAATTCTATGAACCTTGTTTCTATATAAACGGCACTCCTAATGTAGAAGATAGGATCAGTCCAATTAAACATGGTATTTACAAATATAGCACAGCGGATGATAAAAACACAGAAATTGTATTAAGTGCACAGCCTCATAAAATTGCAAAAGATAATGATGAAAACGTGTACAGTAGTCATATTTCTACTGTGTTGTACCTACACGCCGGTGATGAATTGTCTGTACAGGTTAGTAACGTAACATTGCTTGCATACACAAGAGATAACTACTTTGGATTGATTTTGATTTAATTTGATTGTGTGCAAAGTATTGATACATTTTGTCTGTGTGACATTTATCATACTCGAATACTGTCTACGTGACAGTTTATTAACTTTGTCTGAAGCTGGAGATGTAAGAAATCTTTCAATGTATTTATTTCATTCATTTAAGAAAAGGGACAGCTTTTTACTTTGTCTAGAAGCATAAATAGTTTGTAATGGGTAAAATATAAATGTCATTCATGTATGTAAACTATTCTATCATTAGATGTCACGCTATTTTATGTAAAATGCAATACATGAACACATTTTATATTATATCCGTTGGTGGCCATTTATGTTTGCAAATAAAAGTTTCGAAGTTTATTATATGTATAAATCGTATGATCTTTCACAAAAAAAAACAAAACATAAACAAAACCAACAAAAGCATTTTGTTGGATTGATTGGTATGCTATCGCATCAAGTCAAGTCAAGTCAAGTCAAAATATTTATTTGCACGAACACTTGTTCATAGCAACAAAATATACCATTGACGGTGAAAAGTATAAATACATGTGAAGGATATGAAATTAAACAATATACAAATACACTACAGTCATACTATTCAGTTATGTAAAATTGAATCTAGATATACAAATACATCAATATTTCTATTTCATATAACATTCTAATCAATTTCCATTTCTTAAAGAATTAGCTAATTGAACAAATTTTGCTGATTTTAATATAGTTGTTTTGTTTGTGGTATTCATCAATAATTTGAATTTAACTAATGATGGCCATGAATGAAAATATTTCGGTGATAGATTTACTCTTATATTTCTATAATAAGGACTTTTCGTTTTGTAATGCTAAATTTTTTTCTGGCATTCAAAAACTCAGTCCGTGTGTCCTCATTCTTGTGCCGACAATATAATCGTTTCGCAGACCGGTAAGACCGTAGGGCATTCTCACAGTTACAATTAAACCATGGACTCCGATACTTCCTAGTTTGCCTATGATTCGATTTGCATACCTTGCCGGATATACCATAACTATCAAAAGCACAATTATACAATAGATTAGAGAAAGACTCAATGCCTTGGTCAATATCAACCTCACTAGATACAATATCATCAACAATATTTTGAAAAACATCCAAATTATGTGACACACCGGATACATATGAACGATTTTTATCAGGATCATTACACCATTTTAGTTTAGTGTAACTAAAATTTTCATCCGTTTTGAGTTGTACATCTGACTCAAAGTTGAATAATACTTGTATGGGGGCATGTGGTGAAAAAGAGAAATAATCATGTACAACAAAATTCCCAACAAAGGGAAACAACTCATACTTTACTAAAACATAATCAATTAAACTACAGCCATTATCTGACATGAAAGTATAATCCCCTGTACCGCTGTCCGATCCACACCGACCATTGACAATCTTTAGATCCGTACTTATACATAAGTCAATCAATTTGTTACCAGAGGCATTAACAATTTGGTCTTGTGAAAACCGACAAGGTAATACATAATGACGGTTAAAAACAACATCATCGATACATATAAAATCACATATGTTATCAGTAGGTACAGGAATGTCGGATTTATTGCCACAACGGGCATTTAAATCGCCAATTACAGACGTTTTCCCCAGTTCGGAGTAATGTCTTACTGTACGTTCAAGATACTCGAAAAAACCTTCATCGTGTGCATGAAAATATATAGAATTTTGGGGAGGGACATAAACAAAGCATATATAAACATCAAAATTAGTACCGCTGAATGCACTGGCTATTTTAATCCACAACATTCCTTGTGGATCCTGTTCAACTATTTCAATACCCGGGCGCATGTAATCCCTATAGAATAAACAGATACCACCGTGACCACGGCTACGACAATTAAGTATACTTTCAGGCCTCGGGAGATTAACGCATCCATACCCTTCTAATACTGGTTTGTCAGTAGTTTTCAACCAAGTTTCACAACAAAAAACAATATCAAACATATTTACAAAATTTACAAAATCTTCGTCATCAATACATGAATTCAGACCATTGACATTCCAAGAAATTACATTCAGGTCATACTTTTCACGTAATTCCTAGGTGGACTCGTGCGGTAAGGTGAATGGGTGTCCGTCGATGTAAAGTTTATCACGCACCATAAACGCCGTCTCTTTCTCTTTCCGTGCTGCTAGCATGTGCGGAATGAGCGCTTTCCTACGCTCCACTATTTCAGTTGGGTACTGATCCGTCACATTAAAATCCGTACCACGGATATTCACTTCCCGTAAGGCACTTTTAATCCGAGATTTGGAATCGGTGGACCTCAATTTAACCACAATAGGACGAATCTTATTTCGATAGAATTTCCCTATTCTATGAGCACGGTCGATCTCTATAACACTACTGGCGTTTTCAATCATAAGAGTTTTCTCACAGAAAAGCAGAATCTTTTTGGCACAATCCTCCACGTGACGTTGATCTGAAGCCTGGGCATTAATTACCATAGGTTGCTGTTGTGTAGCCTGGGTCGCGGCTTCAATCGGTTGCTCAATTGTGGCCAGGGGAACAAGCGGCGTTGTTGGCATTGTCTGCTCATGTGCTGTACCATCGGGCTGCGGTGCAGACGGGTATAATGGCGCGTTACCTTCCGGTATGCCAAAGAAGAGGAGATTGTCACGCATTGATCTGCACTTTAAATCTATAACGTCCTCATTCAATACATTGTTGGCTTGCCGTAGAGCACTGTTTTGCTGTCTCAAATCGTTCATGTCATCTTTAATGATCGAGATATCCGACTTATTAGTTTCCGCACTTTTTGACACGGATTCATATTTCTCATCAAGAAAACACTGGCTGCGCTCGATTTCCACAAATTTATGTTCAATACTTGCCAAGCGATCCGTAATGCTCGATATCGTGACCGTTATAGTGTCTAGTTGATTCAAAAGTTTGTCAATTTTATCCAATCTGTGGACGATACTTTGGAGAACCGCATTATCCTCGTTGTTTTGACTATAATTAAAATTTCGAGCAATGTTTTGGTTAGGCACAGGTTGAGTAAATTTCTGTGTATTTATCGGTGTCTGGTAGGACTGGTTATACCCCGGTGAGTATGAGTTACACATTCCATTCATACCAGATTGATATTGGTTCATGGGTGGGGTAGGTGCCGCTGGGGTACAAGGCTGAACGGGAAAACAATCATTACCTCCGCCAGTTGATAAAGCTGAGGGGGCTGGCGTATATTGCTGCGAAGTGACATCAGTTCCTGTTGCTCCTTGGGACATTTTGGGGGACGTATCGGCAGTTGGTTTCGATTTTTTCTTCCGTTGTCTTCCCGCTTTCGGATGAGCGTGTTCATTTGGAGAAATAACTTCTTTCTTCCGTTTATTACCATCAACGTGCATCGATATTAATTCCAGTTACCATTATCTATAGTTCACAATCAAAACATGCTATGTAAAGTCCAATAACAATTATTTAGTTCGAAAAATATCCAAATTCATCACAGTGAAAAATTTTTTTACCACCGCCATCAACGCGCATGCGCAACACAATATGTAAAATGCAATACATGAACACATTTTATATTATATCCGTTGGTGGCCTTTTATGTTTGCAAATAAAAGTTTCGAAGTTTAGTATATGTATAAATCGTATGATCTTTTACAAAAAAAAAAAACAAGCATTGTGTTGGATTGATCGGTATACTACCGCATCAAAGGGACGTAAGTCGTAATGCCGACGTTCACCATTTGATCAGTTATCCTCTCTTTAAACGTCCGATATCCATAAAAATCCATATACATTAGATATATACATGAATACACAAAAACGCAAACCGTGAATCAACAAAACAAGTAAAACAAACTCGAATGACAAATACGGAAATAAACTTTTTATGTAGTCTTATTACGTTATATCACAGGTCTGATAGACATTCATAGAATATTTTCATGTTTATCATAGACAAGCTTTAAGACTAGGAAGTCATATCACCTGTACCAATATCAGACATCGTTTAATGTAATCATTCTAAGGAAAAGCTGCACTGTTCTGTATCTTAGAAACTTGATTGTTTTATTGGATAGTGTGAATAAGCTTCACCGTTCAAAGTCAACATGAATTATTTCAAGAATACATAGGAAGCAAGATTTATTTAAAAAATTATGGAGTCAAATATACGCAACAAAACTTAAAATCTTATTTGTTACACTAAAATTATATATAGTTATCATAGACAAATATAGAAGTGTTTTTGTGATTGAATTGTATCTGAAAGTTTAATGTAGGAACTTGATGTGAAAACATGTTTAATTCGAAACATAATGTAAAGTAAGAGTACATACGATTAATTCTAAATTTAAACTTCCGAGGAGCGCTGCAAAAAACTAATGTATTGCATTCGTATACGTTTTGTATTTCACGCGCTTGACATACCCGTAATATTCAATAAAATTGTAGGTGTACAAAATGGTGTGTCAAATTAATTAATGAATTGTTAAATGCATTTACTCGTGGACTATTTTATACATCAAAATGTTATGGAATAAATCCGGAGACAACTTTTTAACTGCTGCTAAGATCTTCGTAATTATTAAAGTGGTTTTCTTGGTAGCAGTAGTTTGTTTTGTATCTTTATTTGTCCCAAAACTTGCGCATCATGTCAGATATGCTAAGACATGTCTTACCACTTCAGAAGGTCGTATTATGTGTGACCGGACGGAAATCCAGATATATTCTTATGTTAAAGACGTAAGTCTGAATTTTTTCTGTAGGGAATAATTTACTTTGATTTGTTAGTATAAATTCCTTACGTGATCTATTTCTGTTTCATATTTTTCTGTTGATTTAAACTCGCAATTGTCTCATAAAATCTTTAAGGTATCGTAAGTGGCTATATGGTGATATCAAGTTTTACTAATTTACAGTTTTAAAAAGTCAACCATAATTGTATACATTAATAAACCCACTATACAGAGTCTATTGCAAGTGATTTGAAACAAATATTGTACTTGGTCTGTCTTCTATAAACCAATATCGCACGTAATTTTCATATTTTTGAATAAAGATCACTACTCTGTATATAAGGATATATTACAACAATTAGCCTTAAAATAACAATCATGGTATAATGCAGGGAACCGTGTCACAGATTTTTGATAACGTCCTCCGTTCTTTAGATATTTGACTTTAAAGAAATTCCGTAGCCTGAACCCCGCTGACAATTACGTAATACGCCATAAAATAAAAACGAAAATAAATATCAAAATTCTGTGACACGGTTCCCTAGATAAGCATTTCCGCTACAAAATACCGAAAACCGCTTTGAAATCCATCTTCAAATAAGGCGGCAATCTTTGTTCAAAAATAGCACCCACTGCGTTTTTTTCTAAGCGAGAAATTAACAATAAAAGTGTCAGATCATTATCACCTTGTGTAATCAACAATTATTCTATAAATTAATACAGCCTACTAAAATTTGATAACCAATCACATTTGTTCATCATTAGCGGATCAATTAGTGAAACCGCCCACCATTTTAGATGACTCTAAAGAGCTTAATTACGAATTATTTGTCAAAATAGTATCATATCGTACCGATGCAATACACAGTACATCAGATTTCTCGTCAACCGAGAGGCTCTCAACGGGGAAAACGGCTGATTGGGAAATCGAGTTGAATATGGCTGGGGAAACCGCTATATAAATTAAATGAAAGGTAACCATGCATTTAGTGTAAAATTAAGAACTTAAGATGTGATTGATTTGTAGAAAAGTGTCTATGTTTTATGACTGTTAATGTAATCATTTAAAAACATACTAATATATAAAGGTAATTGGATACATAACAGAATAATATAAGATTCTCGAAAAACATGTGCGTCCGATGTCCATAAGGCGTTACTGTTTTTCATCTTATTGTTTGTTTGATAGCTTTTTAATATTTTACCAAAATATACAGAGTTGCTTAATAAAAGTGCACGTTGAAATAACTTTATTTTATTGATTACATCAATGAAATAGCGAAAATAATAATTTTCGTTGACCCAGTCTCCCTGTATTAATTTACTGGCGATTTAAATATATTTTAGTTTTATAACTTTAATTGTGTTTGAAACCTGACTCTGGAATATATAAATTTTATTAAACTTGCAAAAATGGTACGTCATAACATTAACGGGGTAACAGTCTTTGACAGCTCGTTTTCTTATCGTGTGCGTTTTATTGCATGGTGCATGAAGTGTCTGCATACCATATTGCTGTTTATTATATCTCCCGCCAAAACATAAAGAAATATGTGATGCGACATATATAAGGTCTAAATTGACCCATATTGATAGTATAATTAGCAAGGCGTTATAGTATGATATCGATATCAAACTTCAATAAGACCACCGTTCCGGATCAGTTATTTCATCATATATTTCATATTAAAAGTACATTAGATGCTAGTAGTCCAATCGACCAAGGTGTTAATGAATTCACACCTTTCTTGCACATCAAATGATTGTTGCAGTTATATATTTATTACGTAATTTTCCACCATAAAGTTTCCATTTTCACAATATGTCACGTCACTATGGTCAAGTTTTTTACGGGATATAGATTTATGCAGTTCGGTATATTTAGCATTCGTAAACCAACTTCCGCGAGAAAGAGATTTCTAACTACATTTTTCATTTTTTGAGAACACTCTAACACCTTGCTTAGCCTCATTTTTCTTATTTCCCATTTTAATCCGCTTGATGTTGATAATCTGTCGAATTTCAAATACTTATGTTAACATACGGCAAGCGATACCAAATTTAATATCGATTGATACAAAATTGCCCTTAAGGAGCCCCTAACAACGCCGCCTCCTAGATCGTTCTCGCTGATAAAGTGGAGTCGATATGGGGGTGCAGTTTTTATCGCGATAAAACACTATTTTTGCATATTCGGATCGATTTTTTTGTTGCATGGTATGATAGTATGATATTTAATTATTGTTAATAACTTAAAATGTCATTTTCGCTTATTTTTACGTTTGTAGCCACTTACGCTACATTAAATGGTCGTTCAAAATGTGACTGGGCAGAATCTGAATAATGATTGATGAAAGAAATGTAAGTCAGAATAAATATTGCTATTCAAAACGACACAATGGCTTGAAGATGAGTCTGGTTTATTTACATTTTCAGATTAATACTGAATATTTATATATATAATATTGAAGGAAAATAGAAAAAAACGAACAACTATTCTACGCGCGTACTATTCTACGGTTCTTACCAACAGTCGTTTTTTTCTTTGTTTTTAAACACTAATAAATGTTCTTATTAGACAAATAACCTTAAAACTAAAACTTTCGCCATATTGTCTTTCATCTTTTTAGTTTACGAAACTGTACCTAACGCTCTTTTGCCGTTTGCAAAACATTCCAGATAATCTGCTGATATCTACTTTGAAGCATCACTGTAAAAAGCAGTAAAGATATGATAATAATATTTTTTCCTCCAAAATACGAACAGCAAAATGCATATACAATATGAACTTATACATAGTACTTGATATCTAAATCAGATAAATACAGCAGGTACATACTAAGGCCTCAATTACATTATTACACAAGTCATCATGTAAATCTACGCTATCAAATTACATAAAAAATCGAACAACTAGCGATGTAAAAATGAATTATCACATATAATCACTGCTGACGATACCAGACTGACGTGTTGGTTTCGTGGAATTTCAGAGGTGAACTTAGCAATTGCCGAATATCCAAATAGTTCAATGTAGTCATTACTATGAGCATCATTCATGGAGCAGAAAAATATGGAATGCGCAATGATATCGTCTGTTGTTCTACAACGTCTAGAACACACTTGATTAAAAGTTCTTAGAACAGTGCTTCGTTGAGCCGTACATGTCACAAATCGAATATGTGACACGTGCGTGACCTACGTCGACCGTAAAAATGACATATGTCTCATGTGATATATTCGTTTGTTCAATTTCACAGTTAAAACTTAAAACATGCATGTCACATACGTTTTGATATAAAATTATGGAAATGCAAAATATAACATAAACACAGACATCATCGCAATCATCATCATCAATTTCTCATCATCATCGTGAATACTCTGCTTCTCATCATTATCATCAACAACATAATTATTAATTATTTGTGTCGAGGTGATGGAGACTGGGGAAGCTAGTAGTTAAAAAACATAATAGACAATAGCTCGTTGTGAAATGACGTTTACTGTAGAAAGCCGTGACAAATTGCAAACAAAGTAATGAACGCTAAACAACTTGTAGAAAACGGTTTATATTGTAGAGAGGCGTACCAGTGAAAGATAATGTTTATTTTGTGGAACTAGAGACATCGAAGATATTTTTCATTTCATTTATGTTTGCCCGTGTTATTCTGATCCTAGAAGACGACTTTTGAAACGTAACTATTATGTTAGACCCTCTGTTCATAAATTTAATCGGTTAATGAGTTCTGATGAAAATTCTGTGACATTAAATCTTGTCAGATTTATTAAATTAGCATTAAATGTTAGAAACTCTATTGAAATTTAACTTGTTAACAAACGATCTGTCACTCTCAAATGTTTAAATGTTTCAAAACTTTTTTAAGTTATTAAATTTTAAAATGTTGTACACCAAGTCATGTGTATAGGTTTGATGTATTTATTATATTTTTCAAAGACGATGTATGTTTTGTACAAGTCTAAGAAATATAGTTTCTGTTCTGTTCTGTTCTGTTCTGTTATTGCACAATATTTCTAACTTGGAATTTCGTATTACGTTTTGAATTGTTGAACCACATTTAGTTCGTTTATATAAAAATCTTATTATCATACTTAAATTACAAGTATTGCACTCCTTAACGAATTGAACTAAAACAGACCTAACAAAACCCTGAGCCAAAAATACTATTTATGTATCATGTCATTTGTTTGGGCATTCAAGTTTTATTGAGATTTTGTCCATACTTTGGTAATGATTACATAATATATATCTTTAAAATCATTGTATGCACCCCCAAAGACCATTATCTATGAAAGTACTGTAGGTATCAAATGAACAGAAAAGTTTTGCGTTTCTTGTCGAATTGAAAACAATTGGCAGACTAGACGAGGACAGACGCGCACCCGCCTATACACAAGTACACAGATGAGCCCAATCAATTTTCAAAAATAATTATAAAATAAAAAAATAAATATATATATATATGATAATTTATATAGCTAACAGCAAACATACTTTCAAATTATTTTAGGTTCTGGAAAACAAATACATCGAGATGAAGAAGATGGAAAATAAAGAAAGAGCAGAGTATTTCAAAATGATGGGGACATATCCTTCTTCACCATTTGTAATGAAGCCTGCTGCAAAACTGATGGGAAAGCGATTACCTGACAGTATAACTCTTTTTTATAACTTAGTCATATAAGAATTTAAACAATGAACGAGAAAACATTTAAATGCGTTAATATTATATATAGTATCACATGTATATAGAATTATGTACATAAAATACTGAGATATTTATTGTATTATAGAAATGCAATAACTCAGGATAAGAATTTGAAGTGTTGAATTTCTTGAAAATATCTGGGCCATTCAATGTATTATATTTCATTAAAAATCTTTGAACTGATACAAACATCTGACGTATTGAAAATACTGACAAATTTTCTTAAGGTTCATTGAATGTTTAAGATTCCCGTTTTGCTATATTGGTTGATAGCATTACGGTTGTGTGTTCATAGGATTGAGAGGCATATTTTCCGTGCCAATTTTTCGAAGGTCAGTTCTCTCCCTTCTCTGAATGACTTCTGGTTTAAGAGGAACAGATCGAATGAAACTGGATAGGGAAACAGTTGTGCATGATTTAAATACAAAATGATAAGCTATGTTCACACCATTACAAATTATTATCAGTCCATATTTTTTATTTGAGTGTATATTTGTAGCGTAATCATATCTTAAAACTAAGCATGGCAGTTAGTTCTATCCATTCAATGCGACATACAGGGATTTGATGACGCCAATGACAAATTTAAGGCTTGTAAGACATGTTGATCTTTGCTAATATTGTGCCAATGGCAAACGTGTCCTTCATGCAATCGGAATGTTGAAATATAATAATTCCTATAATTTCTTAAAGAGTCCTTGCGAAGAATTGTTGTCCATGGTGTCAACATATTATTAACTGTGGATGAAATAAATATATGTACTCTTATCATCAATCAAAGAGTTTTTTTGTTTCTGTTGAATGTACAGGAAATGTCAATAAAGAGATGACACCAATCGATGCCTGGTTGGACGGTAGAGCATTAGAAGAAAGGGGCGGATTTCTACGTTATGGTGTAAGACAATATAAAGGACGTTTAGTTGCTCCAGTTGCTGGTTTATATTCCGTGTACTCGTTTGTGGAATTCTACGAACCTTGTTTCTATATAAACGGCACTCCTAATGTAGAAGATAAGATCAGTCCAATTAGACACGCTATTTACAAATATAGCACAGCGGACGATAAAAACACAGAAATTGTATTAAGTGCACAACCACATAAAATTGCAAAAGATAATGATGAAAACGTGTACAGTAGTCATATTTCTACTGTGTTGTACCTACACGCCGGTGATGAATTGTCTGTACAAGTTAGTAACGTAACATTCCTTGCGTACACAAGAGATAACTACTTTGGATTGATTTTGATTTAATTTGATTGTGTGCAAAGAACTATCGATCATGCAATAACAGTTATACAATTTGATAGTTGATATATGTAGCTTTAATACATATGTATTTGTATCTTCCACGACTGCGTCATAGGATTTCACAGAATAATTACAAATTTCGAATGTACGGAGCATTTGTTTGTAGAACAAAATGAAAGTTCCTTATGTCAAGTTTGAATTTCTTCCATAATGCAATCAATCAATGTTAGTTCAGTACTTTTATTCAGGTCCATTAATTTTGTTATCAATCAAAAGGGTTTTAATGTTAATTTTTAAACTTCATTGAAATGTATTTTCATATAAATGTTAAAAAGTATTTTTCCCTGTGTATATAGACTCGTGTTTATTTTGTATATTTAAGTCACATATCGTTGTATCTATCTTATTATCGGTAGAGTTGTGGTACAAGTATAGTGCCATAAATATTGAAGTATTTTTGTTGATTTTTTGGGGGGAACTGTTTCACCGGTTTTTTTTTTAATTATAGGAAAGTGGTTTTATGCCTGTTTATTGTTCAGTTAAATGTTTGTGTAATTTTTGGTACTTAAGTTGACGGCGTTTTTCTCGTGATAGGTGTCCAGACTATTAGTATTGTTGTATGCTATTGATAATCTAATAAGTGGATAAACTGTATTCTGTATGTCGGTCATTCTTTTGTTAAGCAAAATACTAGTACCAGATATAAACATAACCATGTGAAAATATAGTATAAAGTATCAAAGTTTTCACCATTAAAATAATGATAAGTATTTAATTCGATATGCTCTTTTGATAAATAAGCCACACCTTCTGTAAAAAGGCCCTGTAAATTTAAGGGTAGTCCAGTTTAACGACTAAATCTAATAGTTTTAGGAAATTGTCTTAGTGACAATTATTGCACTTGGATACTGTCTATGTGACATTTACTTCACTTTGTCTGAAGCTGAAGTATAAGAAATCTTTTAATATGTTTATTTATTAATTTAAGAAAAGAAACAACTTTTTACTGTGTTTAGAAGCATATTAAATAGTTTGTACTGAGTAAAATATTAATGTCATTCATGTATGTAAACTATTCTATCATTAGATGTAACTTATGAATCATATTCTGCATTGTTGTATAAATGTATGTAAATATTTTGTTATTTTAATTTAGTTAATGCAATACATGTACATATTATATATTATATGGGTTGGTTGCCTTTTATGTTCGCAAATATAAGTTTCGAGTTAAGTTAATATAAGTTTATATTGCATAAACAATGAATTTTACTTATGAAACAAAATATGATCAAACGTTTCATTACGTATTAATTCGCATTAATCAACGAACACATTAGTCGGATTGATTAGCTTGCTACCGCTTCTAAGGGTTGTAAATCATTATGAAGAAGTTCACTATTTTATCAGTTATCCTCCCTTTTAACGTCCATTATCCATAGGAAAATTCCAATTCATTATCATACATATATTATACACGCAAACCATGAATCAACACAAAATTTATAATGGGGTCGTAATACAAGTGCCGATATAAACCACAGGCATTAATAACGGACCTGTGATGGTAAAAAAGTAATTATTTTCGAACAGAATTTTCTTCATCGTACACCGTCATGTCACAACAATATAGACCAATCAGAAATCACGTAACATTTGTTTTAGCAATGATGGTGTACAACTAAGAAAATCCCGTTCGAAAATATTTATGTTGATTACTCAAATATTTGGGTCTTCTGAACTCGGATGCAGACCTATATCAATGCATTTAAGTGTTCCTTTTAGGACTTATTGATCAATACGACCAATTATAGGCTGACAACCTGTATTAGTATGTGAAATTAGGTTATTTCAGTGTGGCCGCATTTATGTCGACTACAAGAAATCTGGTCAAATTCTAACGTTTCTTGTTCGATTTCTCGGCAACGGCTTGGGTAAGAAGCTTAGTTTTGGTCTCATTTTGTGCGAAAATGTATACCTGAAACCACTGCAGACTTTGTTTTAAAGCTTTCATCCCTGTTGTTTTAAAATTTTACGTTTTGTGAAGACAGTGGACATTAAGCGGAGCGAAGAGTTGTACGCCTTCTGTTAGTATATATAACAGGGGTCGAATTCTGTGAAAATGTTTTTTTTTATTTAAGGTAATTTTAGATTAAAACATGATGCTTTATAAAGAATATATTGCATTTTTATCATCACATGTCCGTTACTTATGCCTGTGATATAAACATGTTATGAAGGATATATAATCTGTGTTGTCTCATTATTTTATATCACGTGACCTGATAGAGACTCATAGAAGACTCGTGTTTAGCGTCGATATGTTTTAAGATTTGAAAGTCATATCAACTTCACCAGTTCCTGTCATTCTTCGATTTCATCATTCTAAGGAATAGGTGCACTGTTCCGTATCTTAGAAGCTTTATTGTTTCATTATTCAGTATAAGTAAATTTCACATTCCAAAGTCGTCAACATGAATTAACATGTATTTAACAAATTATAAAGTAAAACATGCACAAAAAAGCCATAATCCTATTTGGTACACTAAAATATAAATACGTTTTATAGATTATTTATAGATATAATTGCATACCATTAATAGAATAGTTTACCGAAGCCAAGGGGGCTAATCAACGAACCACATTCTTGAAAAGTCGTGTATGTAAATACCTGATACGATACTTTGAAATAGTAAAATCCGTAGACAACAATATTAATGTTACACTAACATACTGAAATATATGACCAAATTGGCAATATGTCTCTATATCACCAATACTGATTACCGATTGATCAATATTGTCGATATGCAAATACTGAATCACAGACCACCTTTGTATTGAATATTCGGATTTGCGTTTGTCAAACAACCAGGCTTGATCTGTATTTGGATTGATGTAATGTAGTCACTTCACATTGTCATTCGCGATAAACTCATATTTCTAGTTGTGGTGTCATTTCCGAGCGTATAATTGTTTGGTCATGTGCTGTGAATTTGCGCTTATTGTCGCCGTTGACTGAGGGTATTGTCAGAAGCGTATGTTAAAATTGTGAAGAATCAAGTCAATTCCTTCAATACTTTTGTGGCAAGTATGTAAAAAATAAGTGAAGTTAACCAAAAATCGGCTACGATAGATTATTGTAATGTATTAAAGCTATATTTATCAACTTCACATGTGCACACAATTAAATCAAATCACACGTAATCCGAAATAGTTATCTCTTGTATACGCAAGCAATGTTACGTTACTAACTTGTACAGACAGTTCATCACCGGCGTGTATGTACAACACAGTAGAAATATGACAACTGTACACGTTTTCATCATTATCTTTTGCAATTTTATGTGGTTGTGCACTTAATACAATTTCTGTGTTTTTATCGTCCGCTGTGCTATATTTGTAAATACCATGTTTAATGTAGCGTAAGTGGCTACAAACGTAAAAATAAGCGAAAATGACATTTTAAGTTATTAACAATAATTAAATATCATACTATCATACCATGCAACAAAAAAATCGATCCCTATATGCAAAAATAGTGTTTTATCGCGATAAAAACTGCACCCCATATCGACTCAACTTTATCAGCGAGAACGATCTAGGATGCGGCGTTGTAAGGGGCTCCTTAAGGGCAAATTTGTGTCAATCGATATTAAATTTGGTATCGCTTGCCGTATGTTAACATAAGTATTTAAAATTCGACAGATTATCAACATCAAGCGGATTAAAATGGGAAATAAGAAAAATAAAGCTAAGCAAGGTGTTAGAGTGTTCTCAAAAAGTGAAAAATGTAGTTAGAAATCTCTTTCTCGCGGAAGTTGGTTTACGAATGCTAAAGATACCGAACTGCATAAATCTATATCCAGTGAAAAACTTGACCATAGTGACGTGACATATTGTGAAAATGGAAACTTTATGGTGGAAAATTACGTAATAAATATATAACTGCTACAATCATTTGATGTGCAAGAAAGGTGTGAATTCATTAACACCTTGGTCGATTGGACTACTAGCATCTAATGTACTTTTAATATGAAATATATGATGAAATAACTGATCCAGAACGGTGGTCTTATTGAAGTGTGATATCGATATCATACTCTAACGCCTTGCTAATTATACTATCAATATGGGTCAATTTAGACCTTATATATGTCGCATCACATATTTCTTTGTGTTTTGGCGGGAGATATAATAAACAGCAATATGGTATGCAGACACTTCATGCACCTTGCAAGAAAACGCACATGATAAGAAAACGAGCTGTCAAAGATTGTTACCCTGTTAATGTTATGACGTACCATTTTTACAAGTTTAATTAAATTTATATATTCCAGAGTCAGGTTTCAAACACAATTAAAGTTATAAAACTACAGTATATTTGAATTGCCAGTAAATTAATACAGGGAGACTGGGTCAACGAAAATTATTATTTTCGCTATTTCATTGATGTAATCAATAAAATAAAGTTATTTCAGCGTGCGCTTTTATTAAGCATCTCTGTACATTTTGGTAAAATATTGAAAGCTATCAAACAAACAATAGGATGAAAAACAGTAACGTCTTATGGACATCGGACGTGCATGTTTTTCGAGAATCTTATACTATTCTGTTGTATATCCAATTACCTTTATATATCAGTATGTTTTTAAATGATTACATTAACAGACATAAAACATAAACACTTTTCTACAAATCAATCACATCTCAAGTTCTTATTTTTACACTAAATGCATGGCTATCGTTCATTTAATTTATACAGCGGTTTCCCCAGCCATCTTCAACTCGATTTCCCAATCAGCCGTTTTCCCCGTTGAGAGCCTCTCGGTTGACGAGAAATCTGATGTACTGTGTATTGCATCGGTACGATATGATACTATTTTGACAAATAATTCGTAATTAAGCTCTTTAGAGTCATCTAAAATGGTGGGCGGTTTCACTAATTGATCCGCTAACGATTAACGAATTTGATTGGTTATCAAATTTTAGTAGGCTGTATTAATTTATAGAATAATTGTTGATTACACAAGGTGATAATGATCTGACACTTTTATTGTTAATTTCTCGCTTAGAAAAAAACGCAGTGGGTGCTATTTTTGAACAAAGATTGCCGCCTTATTTGAGGATGGATTTCAAAGCGGTTTTCGGTATTTTGTAGCGGAAATGCTTATCTAGGGAACCGTGTCACAGAATTTTGATATTTATTTTCGTTTTTTATCTATGACGTATTACGTAATTGTCAGCGGGGTTCAAGCTACGGAATTTCTTTAAAGTCAAATATCTATTGAATGGAGGGCGTTATCAAAAATCTGTGACACGGTTCCCTGCATGATACCATGATTGTTATTTTAAGTCTAATTGTTGTAATATATCCTTATATACAGAGTAGTGATCTTCATTCAAAAATATGAAAATTACGTGCGATATTGGTTTATAGGAGACAGACCAAGTAAAATATTTGTTTCAAATCACTTGCAATAGACTCTGTATAGTGGGTTTATTAATGTATACAATTATGGTTGACTTTTTAAAACAATAAATTAGTAAAACTTGATATCACCATATAGCCACTCACGATACCTTAATTGGACTGATCTTATCTTCTACATTAGGAGTGTCGTTTATATAGAAACAAGGTTCATAGAATTCCACAAACGAGTACACGAAATATAAGCCAGCAACTGGAACAACTAAACGTCCTTTATAATATCTGACACCATGACATAGAAATCCTCCTCTTCGTTTTAATTCCATACCGTGAAACCAGACATCGACTGGTGTCATCACTTTATTATCAGTTCCTGTAAATTCAACAAAAACAAAAAGATAACGACTCATTGATTGATGATAAGAGTTCATATGTTTATTTCATCTACAGTAAATAATATGTTTTAAACTGCATAGAAAAATGTATATTAATATTATATTATGTGGTAATAAAATGATAATTTGTCCATTGACGACGTTAAAAAGCATTTGTATTGGGGGTTACACTCAAAATTTAATAACAAGCAATTTCCCCTGTGTATATATAGACTCGTACTTATTTTGTATATTTAAATCACTATATCGTTTTATCTATCTTATTTTCTGTAGGGTTGTGTTAGTATTATTATGTCATAAATATTGAAGCAAGAAAATGGTTACAAGTCAATCACATGAAAGTAGGAAGCAAAATTAATTCTGTATGTTTGGGTTATTCTTTTGTTAAGCAAAATACCTTTGAAAATATAGTATGAAGTATCAAAGTTTTCACCATTTAGATATTGATAAGTATTTAATACGACATGTTTTTAAAGAAATAAGCAACACATTCTGCATAAAGGCCCTGTAAATTTAAAGATAGTTTAGTTTAACGATTATTGTAAAATTCAATAGTTTTAGGAAATTTTCTTTGTGACACCCAGAAAATACATTTTGTCTGTGTGATAATTATCATACTTGGATACTCTTTACGTGACATTCACTTAACTTTGCCCGAAGCTGAAGATGTAAGAAATCTTTCAATGCATTTATTTCATTCATTTAAGAAAAGGAACAACTTTTTACTTTGACTAGAAGCATAAATAGTTTGTATTGGGTAACATATAAATGTCATTCACTAGAAGCATAAATAGTTTGTATTGGATAACATATAAATGTCATTCATGTATGTAAACTATTCTATCATTAGTTGTCACGCTATTTTATGTAAAATGCAATACATGAACACATTTATTATTATTATATCCGTTGGTGGCCTTTTATGTTTGCTAATAAAAGTTTCGAAGTTTATTATATGTATAAATCGTATGATCTTTTACAAAAAAAAAACAAAAACAAAACCAACAAAAGCATTTTGTTGCATTGATTGGTATGCAACCGCAACAAAGGGACGTAAGTCGTAATGCCGACGTTCACCATTTAATGAGTTATCCTCCCTTTAAACGTCCATTATCCATAAAAATCCAAATACATTATATATACAAAACAAGTAAAACAAACTCGAATGGCAAATACTAAAATAAACTTTTCATGGAGGATAAATAATCCATGTAGTCTTATAATGTTATATCACAGGTCTGATAGACATTCATAGAATATTTCATGTTTATCGTAGACAAGCTTTAAGACTTGGAAGTCATATCATCTGTACCAATATCAGACATTGTTTAATGTAATCATTCTAAGGAATAGCTGCACTGTTCTGTATCTTAGAAACTTGATTGTTTTATTGTATAGTGTGAATAAGCTTCACCGTTCAACATGAATTAACTCAAGAATATATGGGAAGCAAGATTTATTTGACAAATTATGGAGTCAAATATACGCAACAAAACTTAAAATCTTATTTGTTACACTAAAATTATTTATAGTTATTATAGACAAATACAGAAGTGTTTTTTGTACTTGAATTGTATCTGAGAAAGTTTAATGTAGGAACTTGATGTGAAAACATGTTTAATTCGAAACATAATGTAAAGTAAGAATACATACGATTAATTTTAAATTTAAACTTCCGAGGGGCGTCTACAAAAAACTCATGTATTGCTTATACATTCGTATACCTTTTTATATTTCACGCGTTTGACATGCGCGTATTATTCAATAAAATTGTAGGTGGACAAAATAGTGTGTCAAATTAATTAATGAATTGTTAAATGCATTTATTCGTGGACTATATTATACATCAAAATGTTATGGAATAAATCCGGAGACAATTTTTTAACTACTGCTAAAATCTTCGTAATTGTTAATGTGGTTTTCTTGGTAGCAGTAGTTTGTTTTGTATCTTTATTTGTCCCAAAACTTGCGCATCATGACAGATATGCTAGGATATGTCTTACCACTTCAGAAGGTCGTATTATGTGTGACCGGACGGAAATCCAGATATATTCTTATGTTAAAGACGTAAGTCTGATTTTTTTCTGTTGGGAATAATTTACATTTATTTGTTAGTATGAATTCATTTATCCTTACGTGAACTATTTCTGTTTCATATTTTTCTGTTGATTTAAACTCGCAATTGTCTCTTAAAATCTTAAAATGGTCGTTCAAAATGTGACTGGGCAGAATCTGAATAATGATTGATGAAAGAAATGTAAGTCGGAATAAATATTGCTATTCAAAACGACACAATGACTTGAAGATGAGTCTGGTTTATTTACATTTTCAGATTAATACTGAATATTTATATATATAATATGAAGGAAAATAGAAACAACGAACAACTATTCTACGCGCGTACTATTCTACGGTTCTAACCAACAATCGTTTTTTTTTCTTTGTTTTTAAACACTAATAAATGTTCTTATTAGACAAATAACCTTAAAACTAAAACTTCCGCCATATTGTCTTTCATCTTTTCATTTTACGAAACTGTACCTATCGCTCTTAACTTTTACATAATACTTGATATCTAAATCAGATAAATACAGCAGGTACATACTAAGGCCTCAATTACATCATTACACAAGTCATCAAATTATATAAAAAATCGAACAACTAGCGATGTAAAAATGGATTATCACATATATTCACCAGGCTGACGCGTTGGTTTCGTGGAGTTTCAGAGGTGAACTTAGCAAAAGCCGAATATCCAAATACATGTAGTTCAATGTAGTCAGCAAACATGCCATTTCTATGAACATCATTCATGGTGCTGAACAGTATGGAATGCACAATGATATCGTCTGTTGTTCTACAACGTCTAGAACACACTTGATTAAAAGTTCTTAGAACAGTGCTTCGTCGAGTCGTATATGTCACAAATCGAATATGTGACACGTGCGTGACCTACGTCGACCGTAAAAATGACATATGTCTCATGTGACATATTCGTTTATTCAATTTCACAGTTAAAACTTAAAACGCATTTATCACATAACCTGCGGTCCAGGAGTGCCGTAAACCCGTGCCGGAAATATCGTTCGGCACTGCCAAACCGTGCAATAAATATTCAAATTAGCCAAATCACTATATTTGCATATTTTGTATTACTACGCTACTACGATATTTGTAAACATGGTCGACTTTCGATTCGTAATGATTTTATTAACGAATAAAATTATGTTTGTGTGAATAAAATAACGATTTTATGTCTTTTATCTTACATTTTATCGCCAAACGATTATTAGAAACATGCGCTATTTTTGTGCGCACAGTAGTAAACAGTCTACACTAGACGTCTTGTACTGACGTCATCATGACGTCATCCTGCAGACTGTTTCATTTTCTGTGGTCTTTTATATAAATACGGTTATCTGATAAATAGAATCTTACACTCGTGCTCATCCTTTACCATTTTTATTAAACTTGTTGACAAAAACAATATGACACTCGGCAGAGCCTCGTGTCATATTATTTAGTCAACTCGTTTAATAAAAATGGTAAGGAATGAGCACTCATTCAAGATCCTCTATATGTCACATACATTTTGATTTAAAATTATGGAAATGCAAAATATACCATAAACACAAACATCATCGCAATCACCATCATCAATTCCTCATCATCATCGCGAATATTCTGCTTCTAATCACTATCATCAACAACGTAATTATTAATTATTTGTGTCGTTGTGATGGAGACTGGGGAAGCTGGTACTTAAAGAATATAACAGACAATAGCTCGTTGTGAAATGACTTTCACTGTAGAAAATCGTAACAAATTGCAAACAAAGTTATGAATGCTATACAACTTGTTGAAAACGGCTTATATTGCAGAAAGCCGTACCAGTGAAAGATATTGTTTATTTTGTGGAACTAGAGACATCGAAGATATTTTTCATTTCATTTGTGTTTGCCCGTGTTATTCTGATCTCAGAAGACAACTTTTGAAACGTAACTATTATGTTAGACCCTCTGTTCATAAATTTAATCCGTTAATGAGTTCTGGTGAAAATTCTGTGACATTAAATCTTGTCAGATTTATTAAATTGGCATTAAATGTTAGAAACTCTATTGAAATTTAACTTGTTAGCAAACAATATGTCACTCTCAAATGTTTAAATGTTTTAAAACTTTCTTTAGTTATTAATTTTTAAAATGTTGTATACCAAGTCATGTGTCTAAGAAATATAGTTTCTGTTCTGTCCTGTTATTGCTCAATATTTCTAACTTGAAATTTCGTATAACGTTTTGAATTGAACCACATTTAGTTCGTTCAAACAAAAATCGTACAATCATACTTAAATTACAAGTATTGCACTCCTCAACGAATTGAACTAAAACAGATCTAACAAAAGCCTGGATAAAAATACTATTTATGAATCACGTCATTGACAATTTGTTTTGGCATTCACGTTTTATTGATATTTTGTCCATACTTTGGTAATGATTACATAATATATATCTTTAAAATAATTGTATGCACCCCCACAGACCATTATATATAAAAGAACTGTAGGTATCAAATGAACAGAATAGTTTTGTATTTCTTGTCGAATTGAAACAATTGGCAGACTAGTTGATAATTTATACCCTTAAAGGTCAAAGTCGTTGGTCTAGATTTCACTATTTTCTGTTTATACACACAAAACCAAGTTAATTTGTGAAATTTTCTGATTTCTTATATTGATTTTCAACACAAAAAAAACGGAATTAAAATTCACGAATTTTGTACCGGGTCTAAAAATAGACTGAGTTACCTCTCTTTGTTTGTGACATCATACATGAACATCCAACATTCGCGGCCATTACATTCGTGATAACGTTATTTACTGTGTCGAGTTCAGTGACGTTTTTTACCAATATAACCTAATTGTGATGAGTATGGAGTATTTTTCTGACGAATCGGACATATTAGGAGATGAGGAAATCGTGAAACCATATCAGTATGAACCAGAATATGTTAAATCTTCATCGGAAAGTGACTCATCAATTTCTTCGGAATCGGAGTGTGAAATTGTCGGAGGAGTTCAAGATCTGTCAGAATGGTTATGAGTTATTATAATTATATTTTTCTTATTGAAAAACAACGATGAATGTCTGAAATTTTAAAATCGGTCTTTTTTTTCTTATAATTACGATAATTGATAACTGTAACTCCCGATCTTGTGAAGGCTACCCGACCGGGGCTGTTTCGCCCCGACATTCTGTCATACGCTGATTTAACTGGAATTCTCGACATAGATAATATGACTGGTATAATTAATCATAAAAAACAAGTCAAAAATTCATAGTTCGTGATGAGCATTCGAATTCCTTCGATCCTTTTTATTTTCTACTGTACATATTCATATAATATGTTCAAAAATTGACTGGGGTCGAAAATCATATCGGGTCAGTAAAATAATTAGATGCGCTTCATTCAGAAATAGATACTCTAGTAAATTTCTTATGTAATGAATCAGAAATACATTTCTCAATTACTGCTCTTTTTCAATACAGGTGTCAGTGTGAAGGCTGTATGATTATGCCAACGGTAAATGAGTGCAGGTGTTGTAAGACCATGAGTGTTGTTGCTGGAAAGACAGAGGGTCTTCGGTGTATCACTGACCATGAAGGGTTCCAAGCAAACTGTTTGAATATGTATGTTCTGGAGACTTCTTATTATGATTACGTTTTGGACATAGGACCATTAGAAGAAGGCCAACTTGTTCATGAGTATGATATTTTACAATTTACTCAACTATTCTCGAAACCATGGCTTGTAAACTTGTTTCACATGTATTTCAATATCAACAACTTCCTGGGTGTCAACAAACGAACAAGTCTCCTCAGTATTCATGTTCACTCTTAATAGAACTATGGAATATATTTTGTGAAATCCTTTCATGCAATAAAATCAAAATAATGGTCTTGGGTTTAAACTTATTTCCCAGTGTTGTATCAGACTAGACATGTTGACCATGCAAGTTTCCCTTCCTTACTATATATAACTAATATGTACTATGTCTACGTTTGCAAGAGTTGATTTTAGATTAAATACACATTGACAATGTTGATTATCTTATCGTGTTCATGACATTTTTGTATTGTAGGTTATACAGATATCTGGCATATAGACGCTTCACAAGATGGGTATACGGATTGATGTCAAAGAAGTGCCGCAAAGTTTTACCATCATGTGTAGTCAGAGCAATCCGGAACACGTTTCCTTCACAAGCATACTGTGGATTCAAGTACCCACAATGAAATTGAATAACTTGCCTGTAATTATGAATAAATGAATTGTAAACTGAGTAAATTTCTGTGTTTCTTTTCATATATGTTGTAATTACAGTGTCAGTGCTAGTCAACCATGCTGGAAAATGTTTTGTCTGTTCAACATTTATTGTAATACTATAACTAATACTATAACCTTCATACATTTTAATTTCAACATGTTGATGGGTGATAAAATTTTCTATTGTAGCTATTACATTGTGCAATATTATGTAATATGGGGCCAATATATTGGACTAGGTGTCATATGTGGTCTCAAACAATCAATCACAACAGGGGTTGCATTGGCTGGTGTCATAAAATGGTAATTAACTGAGACCATAATGATTACAGGAAGTGGAGCATGGCCCCCTCAAAGAGATAAGAATCACACTTATCTCTGTTGTGGACAGACATTAGCAATAATGTCTAAAGTCAATCTTTTAATTAATTCTTTGACTAATTGTTCATCTTTATTTTTCAAAAAGATTTTGCCATTTCAAATCAATGTGGGTATTTTTACACATTATGTCGTACATGAAATATTCAACTGACCTGAACAAATTATCTCCATATAAAAGTATTCCTGAAAATCTGGTAAAATTTGATATTATTGCACAATTAGGTTCTAGATTTTGTCTGCCAGAGAACTCCATGAACATTCATCTCTCACACAACTATGTTGACATTTTTAAAGCATTTAGTATTTCAATAAAAATAGCTTTGAAATGTAAGGGGGGGGGGGCAGGATAATCCACTGTCAGTGGAATTTTCATCTTGGACAAACCCTGCCACAGTGAATAATTGTAATTTAGTTTTTTGAAATATATCACTGCTTATAATACATTAAATGTTTCAAGTATGCACTTGATACCAATAACTTTTAACTTGACAATCAATTCAAAGACATGCTGAAATACACCCTTGTGATTAATGGATGATATATGAAGAAATGTATAACATAACAAAATCTATATTTTCTTTTAAAATCTATATATTCAGCAATCAAATCATTTTATCAAGAATATCAAGTATTCAGGATGTAAATTTATATATTTTGAAGCATTCTGAATTATGTCTCACTAGTTCCTATTCTTATTACACATATATTGCACATATATATTTTACATATCCATTTGGATGTCTGACACTGCACAAAAAAGGAGTCTTTTTTAGTTGTGAGTGGACTTTGTTCCGCGGCCACAGAGGCAAGGATATCAAGGCAAGCATCCTGTTCCACATGAACCAATGCCGATGCAGACAGTTGACTCTCAAGATTCCCATCATTTTCCTCAGCCTCAATATTCTTTGCTCTAAATGAATGTACAATCTGCAAAATAAATAAGCAAGTTATGTATTCTTAGTAAACACATGTATACTTGAAATATACTTTTTTCTGCAATTGAAATTCACCAGATTCAATCAAACACTATGGACAAGTCCCCACGATGTCTAAACTGCATATTGTCTTGCAACATATACAGTTAACACAAGTAATTTATGGATTGTAAAAGCAGGTATTATATATGCAAACATTGTGGAATAAGTTATAATTGTAAACAGTAAATTCTTAATTTTATTCACTTTATGTGTCACTCATTTCTAACAAATAATTATAATGCATATATATATATATTAAAAAATAGTAGAATGACTTAAAGGTTGACCAAAGTCATTGAAAAACAGGAGACTAAACAAAAGCTATAAGAATCTGAGTCATAATATTGACTGGAATTCTGCAAGACCAAGACTCAATGATCAATCTGTCAGACCAAGAGCAATTCCTCTTCATTGTCATGGTACAGGGTTCAATATAACTTTCTTGAAAGCAAGACCAGTGGTCTTGTCAGCCTGAAATTTCACTATATTGTCACTACCATATAGCGAGATGCAACAGACCGGACCAGTATGCATCTAGTGATTGTTGTTCAGACGTGCCTTAATGTCAAACCCTGTAGTATGCATATAATTTTTTATACACTCTGTCTCAATCAATATTATTTGACCCAGTGCCAGATATGCTGATTGGGACTTTGAAAAGGATGGTAAGAATGACAGACTTTGGAAAGTCTGAACAAGTTAACTAGCTACCCTGGGAAAAGCAAGACTAGATGATGACAGATTGTAAGTTCCTAGTCAACTCTTACGAAAAATCTGGCTGACTTGGTTGGTCTGACTGTAATTCATTCGGATATATTACACCAATTTTTTGCTGGTAGGAGTGAGCAAAAAAAGCACTAAAACACTTAATCTAAAAATACTCCAGCAAAACAAAAAAGTACAGAAAATAATATTTTTTTACAAATCATGTACAAGTTAACTAAGGGTAAATATCCCATTCAGGTATGACATGACTAAGGTACGAGTTGACTAGCTCCCAATTGTACAATTGACACTTTTCAAGATGACTTATAGGGTTATACAATGAAAGTCAAGACAAACTAAAATAATTAAAAATGCGTCCAAGAGAACACATGTATGTCATTTGATCACAGCTAGATTTTCATATAACTCTTGAGAAATTATATTCTCAAGACACAGATTTGCAAAGTTTTCTAACAAGAGTCTGTTCGTTCAGAAAGAAATTGTAAATTTGCTAAGTAATGTGAAATAATAATAATACCTCTATTCGTCGTCGTTTCACACCTATGTTGGTAGCCGATTTTCTTGGCGAATGTTTATGTCGATGACTAAAAACTGACGGAACCGCACTGATTTTCAATCTAGGTCTAAATTTACTGTCAAAACCAATACTTCTTGTAAGATGCTCACTCTTCTCGAAGTCAGTATCAACGAAATGTCTTGAGCACAGCCTAGTATTCACGTTCGGTTGGAAAAATTTCTTGTGCTCACCTTCACGTCCGATTCTTTGAATCCACAGTTTTTTTAGATGTTTGTCACTAGGGAAGGAGAAAAAACTGACTTTTTCTCTCCCAGAAGGAGAATTACAACCAAATGCAGCACAAACCACCATTTTGACTGCTCGACTGGCTCACTGACAATCGTCGGAACCACACTAACCAAAATCATACGATTTTCCGAAATTCCAATCATTATAAGAATGACAATGCTGTTGAACACTTATAACAATATCCAAATCGAAAATTCGCGAATAAAACGACAAATGAAACACAAAGGACTCAGTTAAAAAAGATAAAACGCTCACTGCAGACGACCAGTTCTACACTAACTCATATGCGCCGAATTGACAGATGTTCATCTATGACGTCACAAACAAAGGGAAGTAACCGGGTAACCGATTTACGAATAGGTCATTACCGGAATTAAAAATCGGTCTAACTCATAATAAATATTGGATTTGTTCGCGTAACTAAATTAATAGTGCTTAGATATGATATAAATCGATAAAGTTTTGAATTTAAATTCAATTTTGTGATTTTCTCCGTATTTGATCTTTAAAATCATTGCAAGCATGTCCTCTCATTATTTACGAAAAGAACTGTATCAAATGACAGGTGTAATTATGTATATACAGTAAAATCTCACATAGCGACCACCTCAGTATTACGACCACCTTGTTACGACCACTTGTTTCCGAACAGGCTTTCAATAACTCCATTATCATTCAACTTGATAATAAGACCACCTCATTATTACAACCAATTTTTCGGGTCCCGAAGGTGGTGTCATTACGAAGATTTTACTGTATTTACAAACCTCATATTCAAACCAACATGTGTTAAGTCGAAAAATAACATTTTAACTCATTAGTTTATTTCTATTATGATACGGAAGGAAAAACGGATAAATTCTTATACTAGAGATGTCATAAAGGTCATAAACGCAGTGTTGATGTTTACAATGGACCGCAGTGAAATGAATAAAGCATCTTAATAAATACTTCACAAAAAGTAGGTCAGCAAATAGTTGTAGTTGCATCATTTCTTTCTTGCATATCATAACCGCCTGCTGTAACACTTGCAGACCAATTGTAAGTAGGCGTGGCCTTAATTTTTCCACGCTTTTAGATTTCATCCAACAAAAGGAAGGATTTCCTATGAATCATCAAATCGCTATTTTCTGAACATTTACCTGAAGCTAAAGATACTCTCTTAATTCATTTACTGTTTCTGGTGCTATGCTCCGAAAATTAATTGCCAGTCGCAAATTAAACATGTGATGTTGTTTGTTTATATCAGATCTCCTTCCGGTCCAACGGTATGCGTAATAAGATCATGGGGCGATTAAGAAACAAAAGATTGGGATCATAATCATCTAGCTTTCAATGGATATATTGAAAAGGTCAAAATATTTATTTACAAGGCGATTTATTTATTCAAAGGATGGAAGTGTTGAAATAACCTATTTTAACCATTCAAGTGTTTTTATTTCAGGTTTTAGAGATCAAATACAATGAAATAAAGACTAAAGAAAAGAAGGAGCGAGAAGAATTCTTCGAAACAAATTTCCAGAGGGTATCCACATTTTCGTCTGCGTTCAGTTCTGCAACGAGACCATCAGCAAAATTGGTTGGGAAGAAATTACCCACACGTAAATATTGTAGCACAGTCATCATTATTTTAAAATTTCCATCACACATGTCCTATCCATTCTATGTGACTCACAGGGATTGGTTGTTGTAAATGACTCCAATGGCATATGGATTCCTTATGTGCAATCGAAATGTTAAATCATTATCATTTCTATAACGTCTTTTAAGAAGCGTTGCCGAGCATTGTTGTACGTGGTGTCAACATATTGTTCACAGCAGATAAAATAAATATACGAACTCTTACCATTAATCAATGAACTACAAAGATTGTTTTTGTTTTAGCTGAATGTACGGGAAATGACAATAAAGAGATGACACCAATCAATGTCTGGTTGGACGGTATGGAATTAGAACGAAGAGGAGGATTTCTACGTCATGGTGTAAGATATTATAAAGGACGTTTAGTTGTTCCAGTTGCTGGCTTATATTTCGTGTACTCGTTTTTGGAATTCTATGAACCTTGTTTCTATATAAACGGCACTCCTAATGTAGAAGATAAGATCAGTCCAATTAAACATGGTATTTACAAATATAGCACAGCGGACGATAAAAACGCAGACATTGTATTAAGTGCACAGCCACATAAAATTGCAAAAGATAATGATGAAAACGTGTACAGTAGTCATATTTCTACTGTGTTGTACATACACGCAGGTGACGAATTGTCTGTACAAGTTAGTAACGTAACATTGCTTGAGTACACAAGAGATAACTACTTTGGATTGATTTTGATTTAATTTGATTGTGTGCAAAGTATCGATCATGCAATAACAGTTATACAAACTGATAGTTGATATATGTAGCTTTAATACATATGTATTTGTGTCTTCCACGACTGCGTCATAGGATTACAAAGAATAATTACAAATTTCGAATGTACGGAGCATTGGTTTATAGAACAAAATGAAAATTCCTTATGTCACGTTTGAATTTCTTCCATAATGCAATCCATCAATGTAAGTTCAGTACTTTTATTCAGGTCCATTAATTTTGTTATCAATCAAAAGGGTTTTAATGTTTATTTTTGAGAAATGCTTTTTAAACTTCATTGAAATAATTCTTTATATAAACGTTAAAAAGTATTTTTTCCTGTGTATATAGACTCGTGTTTATTTTGTATATTTAAGTCACATATCGTTGTATCTATCTTATTATCGGTAGAGTTGTGGTACAAGTATAGTGCCATAAATATTGAAGTATTTTTGTTGATTTTTGGGGGGAACTGTTTCAGCGGTTTTTTTTAATTATAGGAAAATGATTTTATGCCTGTTTATTGTTCAGTTAAATGTTTGTGTAATTTTTGGTACTTAAGTTGACTGAGTTCTTCTTGTGATAGGTGTCCAAACTATTAGTATTGTTGTATGCTATTGGTAATCTAATAAGTGGATAAACTGTATTCTGTATGTTGGTTATTCTTTTGTTAAGCAAAATACTAGTACCAGATATAAACATAACCATGTGAAAATATAGTATAAAGTATCAAAGTTTTCACCATTAAAATAATGATAAGTATTTAATTCGACATGCTCTTTTGAGAAATAACCCACACCTTCTGTATAAAGGCCCTGCAAATTTAAGGGTAGTCCAGTTTAACGACTAAATCTAATAGTTTTAGGAAATTGTCTTTGTGATAATTATTGCACTTGGATACTGTCTATGTGACATTTACTTCACTTTGTCTGAAGCTGAAGTATAAGAAATCTTTTAATATGTTTATTTATTAATTTAAGAAAAGAAACAACTTTTTACTTTGTTTAGAAGCATATTAAATAGTTTGTACTGAGTAAAATATAAATGTCATTCATGTATGTAAACTATTCTATCATTAGATGTAACTGATGAATCATATTCTGCATTGTTGTATAAATGTATGTAAATATTTTGTTATTTTAATTTTATTTAATGCAGTACATGTACATATTCTGTATTATATGGGTTGGTTGCCTTTTATGTTCGCAAATATAAGTTTCGAGTTAAGTTAATATAAGTTTATATTGCATCTGATGAAGGCCTTTAAGTCATTTGAACAGCGGGCATCTATTTCTGAAGAAAGATTATTAAACGAGATGAAAGCAGTTAGAACTGAGGTAACTAGTGTTAAGGTTGAAATTGCACAAATAAGGAGAGAATGTCCGGATACGCGTAACATGTTAAATGAAGTTAAGAGAGAACAAGCAACCATGAGCATGGAACTACTTAAAAGTGGTGAAGAAATTAGTAATACACAATTTCTATGTGAAAATCTACGGTTAGATGTTGACTGTCTAAATGATTCTTGTGAAAAGCAACTCCAATACTCAGAAGAATTGAATGATAGAATAGAATACATGGAGCGTGAACTAATAAATAACAGAGCTAGAATTTTTGGTCTTGGAGACAGTCAGTGTGAAACAAACGATGAATTAAAGGAGAAGGTTTTAGAAAGGGTGCTAAAATTAGCCCGTCCTGATTATGATTTAATTCAGAAGACATTAAGTACGTACAGAGAGTAGGTGAGTTCAGGGAAGACTTTGACAGAATGGTATTGCTAACATTTAGACATGATGATGATAAGTATGCAATGTATAAAGGCAGAGATGCACTCAGAAACAATGGTATACGTGTTAGTGATGATCTGACTAAATCACAGAGAAACAAGTTGAAATTAGCTAAAGCGCGTGGTGTAACTGGCTATTACTATAAAGGTAAATTTTGTGTACGTGACGACCAGTCACATGAACCCAAGGAGCGTAACAATGCAATTGCTCAAAGTCGAGTCTTCAAGAAAGCAGCTCGTAATATATCTAAGAAGCCAACAGTGGATACAATAGTTGAATCTCAAACTGAAACTACTGTACAAATGGAAGTTAGTGATGCAACATATACCGATGTCAATGTTAAATAGGGGTACGGCCAAGGTCCAGGTGATTCAAACTCAGTTAAGTTTATTTCTTGGAACATAGAAGGTGCAAAATCTAAACTAAACGTTTTAAACACTGCAGAATATCTTAAAACATTTGATGTGATTAGTCTTATAGAAACTTGGTGTGTAGATACTGAATATATCATGGATATGTTTCCGGAGTATATCTGTCGTTATATTGATGGCATTAGGTACAGCATCCATGGTCGTGCAATGGGCGGAACAGCTGTTTTTGTTAGAAAGGAATTAAATGTGTTTATGAAGAGACTGCAATCAACTTGTGACTTTGCCGTCATACTTGAAACTGTAAATGATGTTTTCTTGTATAAAAGAGTCAAACTAATCTTTACATATTTGCCACCAGAGTCACCCCCATTTTACACAGAGAAAGATGTTAAGGGTGTTAATCTTTTGGAAAACCTCTTCAGTGACCTTGACATTAATAAATATTGTTCTCTGCGTTACATAGTATAGCCGAGAACCACTGTCTCAACAGGCACGTGACCAAAACCGGTTGGTCAGTTCGTGCATGGGTATATATAGAGGTGTGGTTACAAAGCGAATCATTCTACGTAGCGAACGCACTAGTACGGAAATTCAATTTTTGACTATGAATTATATAATATGAAAGATGTATTGTCAATACTTTATTGATATCTTTTATTGGAAAGACCATTATTCATTTATATAAAATTAGTTATCGTTCATTATTTATGAATATTTTCGTTTTATAATAGTTTAATACTCAATTAATAATTGTTTTCTGAAGAGTGCATTTCGTGAAATCTTCCGTTTTATTCCTGAGAATAATAAATGTCAGACAGTGGTAAGATACACTGAACTGTTTGAAGCAATCTCGTAAAACGAGAGTATCCTACCTGGGTATTGGTTATCTTCTACCTCCACTTCCTTTTAAAAAGGTTTGTGTTGGGGCAGCCGACTCGCAGTTTTTCTGACATTTACTTATTATTTGTTTGTCATATTTATACATAAACTATAGTCATGTTTCTTTCTAGGGTTAACTCTTTAGCGACGTGTTTGAGTGTCCGCCTACAGTGCTGGGGGTCCCGGGTTCGAGCCCGGTTGGGACCCTGGATTTTTCTCACTCCCAATTTACTATAATGGTGGCAGCGGTGTTTGACGAAATCATGTTTCTTTCTATATTTTGACATGAACATAATATGTAATACTTCACTTATTAACACATATACATAGTATCTGTTATAAATACATCTTGACAATATACTTCCGTACAAATAAATGCGTCTCGCTCACGCCAAACTGTAGTAGTGTTTGTCGTTTTGGTTTTGGTAAGGTCAGGTGTTGAGACTAATACTGAACTTATTGTGATGGGTGATTTAAACGCAAGAACAAGTAATGTTGCTGATTATGTCGTTGGAGTAAACAATTTAACTCAATTTGAAGCATTTGCTGATTTATTTGATGCGGACAGTCATTTCACTGACAGAGTGTCTAATGATACAAAACTGAACACTTTTGGTAAAGATTTGATTGAACTGTGTAAAACTTACATATTACGTATGGCTAATGGACGGGCTGATGGAGATAACGATGTTGGCCAATTTACCTACATCAGCGGATCTGGTTGTAGTGTGATAGACTACTTAATAATGTCAGATGGAATTTGGGGTCGCCTAAAACAATTTACTGTCGAGGAACGTTCAGAATCGTCACACATGCCTATTGCCTGTAAGATACTTAGTGGTAGATGTAGTCATGTGTATAATGTCGATGACGATATTGAACTTAACCAAACAAAAATTAAATACTGCTTTGATAGTGAGAGCTGTGTAGAATATAGAAACCAACTGAAGCGTATGCTTACCCAAGATTGGATGTACAACATATCTAGTATAATTGAGGATCCTAATTCAGATATAAATCAAATAGTTGATTCTTTCAATGATGTATTACGTCAGTGCGCTGAATGTTGCAGGAAACAAATGAAAGGATTCAGAACGCAACAGCCAAAGTGGTTTGATTCAGAATGTAGAACTGCCAAATATAAGAAGAATAAATTACTGAGAGCATTTCGTAGGGACAGGTCGGACATTGACCTACAAACATATATCAGTGCTCGTAATGCATTTAAAGTACTTTGTGATAATAAACAGGAGGCCTATTCTAGTGAAAAACTTAATGAATTAATTAACAGTTCAGGTAATCCAAAATCGTTTTGGAAAATTATTAATTCTGTATGTGACCAGAGACGTACCATAAAAAATTCAATAACTCTACAACAGTGGCAGATACATTTTGAGCAATTATTCTGTTGCCTGAAGATGGAGATATTTTGTTAAATCCTCTACAAGATATTGAAATAGATGAACTTCAAAACAATTTTTTCAATTCCAAAATAACTGAAGAAGAGATTTGTAAAGCTGTGAGATCGTTAAAAAGTGGGAAGGCAGGGGGTGAAGATGGAATCATTCCAGAATTCTTTATACATGGAATCGATCTGATAATTCACATTGTCATACGTTTATTTAACAGACTGTTTAATACAGGTGAATATCCAACGTTATGGAACTATGCGACGATTGTTACGCTGTATAAAAAAGGGGACATCAATGTCCCAGGAAATTATAGGGGAATATCATTACTTGACATATGTAGCAAAATATATACAAGTGTATTGACCAGGAGAATTACTTTCTATGTAAATGTATGTGACAAAATACAGGAGCCGCAATCGGGTTTCAGACAAGGATACTCAACTACGGACAATGCCTTTATATTACAGTCGATTATATCCGAACAAATGTCTAAACCGGGAGGACGTCTGTATGTTGCTTATGTAGACTTCAAGAAATGTTTTGACTTAATTAGACGTGACAAATTATGGCCGGTCTGTGTGAATAATGGTTTCCGTGGTAAAATATTAAATGCTATGTATGGAATGCACAACTCTGTGAAGGCACGTGTTAGGACATCAGACGGGTTGTCAGAACCATTCAACTGTCCAGTTGGCCTCAAACAAGGATGCCTAGGGTCACCAATCCTGTTTGTAATTTTCATTAATGAATTAGTTAAACTCTATGAATGCTCTAATAACCATGGAATGCAGCTATTTCCAGACACATACGAAGTAAAATGTTTGTTGTTCGCAGATGATCTAGCATTGAGTGCTAACACTGATTTAAGGTTGCAGAGGCAACTTGACATTTTAAAGACATTTTGTGATGACATGAATGTTAAGGTCAATATAGACAAGTCTAAAATAATGGTCTTCAAGCAAGGTGGTTCCCTATCACGTCATGAAAAGTGGACTTTTGATGGTAACCCTATTGAAGTTGTTAAAAGTTTTTCATATGTTGGAACCACATTCAGTTCCAGTCCCTCCTACTCCAAGATGGCAAGTGAACAAGCAATGAAAACTAAACGTGTCTTGATCCATACTCTGTCAAACTATATAACTAAGGCCAGTTGCCTAGAAGTGTTTTCTTCAACATATTTGACACTAAAGTTAGTCCTATTCTTTATATTGCTCAGAGATATGGGGTGTTCATCGTCAACCCTCCATTGAACTGATACATAACTATGCTTGCAAACGTTATATGTCGTAAATAGACGAACTGTGAATGCAGCTGTCCTCGGTGACTGTGGGAGATACCCATTATATATTACAGCTGCAAAACGTGTTCTAAATTATTGGTGTGAAATTATTAAATTACCAGACACAAGACGAGTTAAGAAATGTTATAACATGTTATTATTTTTATTTAATAATGGTAAGAATAACTGGGTTACAGACGTGAAAACCTTACTATGTTCTAATGGTATGGGTTATGTCTGGAATAATCAATGTGTACATAATAACCAAGTATTCCTGAAACAGTTTGTGAGTAGATTAAAAGATGAGTATCTTCAAGAATGGAATTCTCTCATTAATGACTCTAACAAACTTGTTCTTTATTCAATGTATAAACATGACTTCGTACATGAACTGCATCTTGATGTGTTAAATATACGTAAATTCCGTAGCGCATATTCACGTTTTCGGACATCTTCACATGACCTTGAAATTGAACGAGGTCGGTACAACGGAGTTGATAAACGTTTAAGAATTTGTAAATTGTGCCATCTCGAAGTGGAAGACGAATATCACGTTTTACTCAAATGCCCACGACTTTCAAACATTCGTGCAAATTACATACCAAGAAAGTTCTATGAAAAACTATGCATCCAAACATTTGTTATTTTGATGAGTAGCAGAAACTATACTCTAATTAAAAATGTTGCTATGTACATTTATTACGCGCAAATAGAAAGGAAACGTATTCTCAGTGAACATTGAACTATGTACGTTTTTATTGCTAGGTACTCTTGTATTACAGATGCAGCTTTGTAGTCTTGTTATTTGTTGATCTTGGGCCGTTGGCCATATGTCAATAAACTATTGCCATTGCCATTGTCATTGCATAAACAATGAATTTTACTTATGAAACAAAATATTATCAAGCGTTTCATTGCGTATTATTCGCATTAATCAACAAACGAATTTAGTCGGATTGACTGCCATGCTACCGCTTCGAAGGGACGTAAATCATTATGAAGAAGTACACTATTTTATCAGTTATCCTCCCTTTAAACGTCCATTATCCATAGGAAAATTCCAATTCATTATCATATATATATATATATATATATTATACACTCAAACCATGAATCAACACAAAATTTATAATAGGGTCGTAATACAAGTGCCGATATAAACCACAGGCATTAATAACGGACCTGTGATGGTAAAAATGTAATTATTTTCGAGCAGAATTTTCTTCATCGTACACCGTCACGTCAAACAATATAGACCAATCAGAAATCACGTAACATTTGTTTTAGCAATGATAGTGTACAACTAAGAAAATCCCGTTCGAAAATATATATGTTGATTACTCAAATATTTGGGTCTTCTGAACTCGGTTGCAGACCTATATCAATGCATTTAATTGTTCCTTTTAGGACTTATTGATCAATACGACCAATTATTGGCTGACAACCTGTATTAGTATGTGAAATTAGGTTATTTCAGTGTGGCCGCATTTATGTCGACTACAAGAAATCGGGTCAACTTCTAACGTTTCTTGTTCGATTTCTCGGCAACGGCTTGGGTTAAAAGCTTAGTTTTGGTCTCATTTTGTGCGGAAATATATATCTGAAACCACTGCAAACTTTGTTTTAAAGTTTTCATCCCTGTTGTTTTAAAGTTTTACGTTTTGTGAAGACAGTGGACATTCATCGGAGCGAAGAGTTGTACGCCTTCTATTAGTATATATATATAACAGGGGTCGAATTCTGTGAAAATGTTTTTTTTCATTTAAGGTAATTTTAGATTAAAATATGATGCTTTATAAAGAGCATATTGCATTTTTATCATCACAGGTCCATTACTTATGCCTGTGATATAAACATGTTATGAAGGATATATAATCTGTGTTGTCTCATTACTTTATATCACGTGGCCTGATAGAGACTCATAGAAGACTCGTGTTTAGCGTCGATATGTTTTAAGATTTGAAAGTCATATCAACTTCACCAGTTCCTGTCATTCTTCGATTTCATCATTCTAAGGAATAGTTGCATTGTTCCGTATCTTAGAAACTTTATTGTTTTATTGTTAAGTATAAGTAAATTTCACAGTCCAAAGTCGTCAACATGAATTAACATGTATTTAACAAATTATAAAGTAAAACATGCACAAAAAACTATAATCCTATTTGGTACACTAAGATATAAATACGTTTTATAGACTATTTATAGATGTAATTGCATACTATTAATAGAATAGTCTACCAAAGCCAAGGAGACAAATCAACGAACCACATTCTTGGAAAGTGGTGTATGTAAATAGCTGATATGATACTTTGAAATAATAAAATCCGTGGAACAACAATATTAATGTTACACTAACATACTGAAATATATGTCTCTATATGACCAATACTGATTACCGATTGATCAATATTGTCGATATGCAAATACTGAATCAATGACCACCCCTGCATCGAATATTCGGATCTGCGTTTGTCAAACAACCAAGCTTGATTTGTATATAGACTGATGTAATGTGGTCACTTCACATTGTCATTCGCGATGAATCCATATTTCTAGTTGTAGTGTCATTTCTGAGCGAATAATTGTTTTGTCATGTGCTGGGAATTCGCGCCTATTGTCGCAGTTCACGGACGGCTACATATACAATCAAAGCTCTGAAAACACTGATGTTGTTCGGAGGTTCAAAGTAATCAGAAGTTGTATTTCCTAGTAGGGTGAGAGCAATGGCGTCTTTTTCAGGAAAATTTTCGCGGTATTATGATCACGTGATTAACAGTTGCAAAATGAATGAAACAGCGATTTTCAATTCCTGTCAAATATATTGTCTTTAAATGAACCCATACTTATTTCAAATCAACTCAGCATGTTTGCCACATTGTATTTTTTTATCATTAACATAAGAGTAAGATTTGAGTAAGTCTCGAAGATGTCAAAACATTTTCTAATTAAAACACTGAGAATACTGCCAGACGCGTAAGTTAAAATTGCGAAGAATCAAGTCAATTCCTTCAATAGTTTTTGTGGCAAGCATGTAAAAATGAGGGAAGTTAACCAAAATTGGGCTACAATAGATTATTGTTCTTGGTCACTGCACTTCCTCTGGTCTCGGTCGATATATTAAGTACAAACTCAACCTTTTAATACTTCAATAGCAAAAGGGAGGTAATTAATAAAGGGAAGAATCATCAATAGCCTCTATTCGTGCAACAAAGAACGTGGACAAGTTTGTCATGAGGTATGCTTTAGACGATAATAATATAAATACAAAAGGGGAGATAATTTAAGAATAGGTAAGTAATAAACTAGTCTCCGTTCCATGTTGCGGCGCACTAAAAGAACAGGTATGGACTAAATTATCTGGCTCTCTGATTGGTCAATGCGTTTGAGCCATGTGACTGGCTGTCCATTTGTGAAACATCGGAGATTTCCGTATATCTGTTAGATGTAAACGAAGGTGTTACCTAAGCCTGAATACGTTAGATACAAATTGCCCCTCTTAATCAAAATAAAGCAGTGAATGCTAAATTTAGTGACTCTACATAACATACTGTAGAGACCCTGATGTTTTGGTCTATTTCTAAATTATGTGAGGCGTTTCGAATGCGAAGGCTCGCGAGATCCCACGGGCAAAATTCTGCCCGGATTTAGACGGCGATTGACCAATCAGCGTCCTGGAAATTTTGGACCATACCTGTTGTCTCTGTACACCAGAGTCAACGGGTACCAGTTTACGTAAGTAATAGTTGCGATTCTTGGTCAGCACTTATCCTGTCATATATTGTAATCAATGTATTAAGTTTCATCTCAATATTTTCAATACTTCATGTATCTCCTGCTCCAGGCAAGTATAATTTCAATAGAAAAAGCGAGAAAATGGGACAAAACAAAGTTATGGTTCTTTGTGACAGCACGTCCTACCCATACGTGAAGAACCATATCAATGCCTTTAATAGTTTTTGAGGTAAGCTCTGGACAAGCATAATTTCAGCATAAATACCGTTAATATAGATATAATTATATTAGGAGTCACCAAATGCCAATATGTTGAGCCTACTAAGGCACTAATTACCGTTCTTTTTACAGTCCAGACAAGGTAAAACATGCCAATTTTAGCTCTTAAAACCCAAAGTGTGACCTCGACCTTTGAGATATGGACCTGGGTTCTGCATATGAAACACCATCTCATCATGGTGAACAATTGTGCCAGATCATATTAAAATTCATTGACGCATCGGGAAGAAATGGTCCGGACAACGTCAGACAGACTAACGCACGGACACACGCATGCTCATACATGTAACCACTCACTGCAAGCGGGCAGGACAAAAATGAACCAAGCTTACAGTTTTTGGTCACTAAAGTTTTACCATTGTGTAAAGTATAAACTCAATCCCAAAAGTACTTGGAATGAGCAGACGCCAAATTTATATCCCTCCATCTTCGACGGAAAACACTAAAGCCATTTGAGACTTTAAGAACAGGAGAAATGCCATGGTGATCTCAATTAAACTGAAAGACTTGACAAATGCTGATACTAATATCAAAAGCAACACAAAATGCAACTGTATTTTATTTTTATTTAACTGTACTGTTTATAAAAACTAACAAATTAATGAGAGTATTTAGAAGCTAATACATGTACATCATTCCATACAATGTTTGTCTGTGTGTGTTGATTATAATGAGTTTGAAATTAAACCAAGCATGCAAATTTTAATCATAAACTTTTGAAAGGAATAAAAAATATCACATTTATGGGTACAAAATCTGATTAATCAATGTCTGTATTCTGGAGAGAAAGAAGAGCATCAGCAATATCAGATAACTCATGTTAGGGAACATCTTGCAGAGGCAGTAGTGTTTGTGAGGCTTCAAATAGTTGCTTTTTTGATACTGATTGTGCTCTGGTGTGGGTGCCTTCTCTCTGAAATGGAAATTAATCATGAAAGTCTGACAACATTGTTAGCAAATCCATCAGTCTATATCTCAGAGAATATCATACGTGATTCTGATGATGTGCAAAATATAAATATCTTTCCGATTTTAAAATTCAGCTGTAATATATACATTAGAGGACAAATGTTTTATGATAAATTGTGGATTTCAGTTCTTTAACTTTTTACAAATATCAATGGCAGCTAATGACATATTAACCGACATGCAATGACATTCACGTCTTCCATAAATATTAAGGTATTAATGCAGAAAATCTATAACACAGACATTGTTATGCTTGATCTATCTGGTATAAAACTAAAATATAAAATGACCTCAGTAAGTATCCGTCGAGTTTGTAAATGAACTTACTTGCAATGGAGTAAATCGGATCGGGATGGTCCGAGGTTGGCACATTGCCTCCAACAAAATGTTTGAAACATTGTCTATATTTTCCGTCGTGAAACCCTCTCGTCCACACGCTCGTATCCAGCGTAGACATTTTTCTTGTTGACGTTTGGACTTAGGGAAAGGAATCTACGTTCTTCATATTTTCCCGGTCCCCGTACCGTGAGTCATTGTTACACAGACCGTAACATTTGTCCAGTAGCCCCAGTTGGTTTTCTTTTTTTATTTCCCAAATTTTCTCTGTTGTCCTCCATGATTTTCAATCAAACTGGCGACCGGTTCTGAAAGCCGCCGATTGGCATATCGGCAGTGCTAGTTAGAATAACAAATTGTTATTTATATCCACAACTATACATGATTAAATTGCGTCTTTTCCTGTGCTTGTTCTTTATGCAACTGGAAATTTATTTAAAACATAAAATACAGAACAATAATCTCAGATTATGTGTAAATGTCATTTATTTAGTATATAATAAATGACGGAAAACATATATAAATATCAATATAAAAGGACTAAAATTATATTGGCTGGGGTAATTGCACTATACCCATTTACTGAAAATAATCTTATAATTTTGATGAGAAAGGTGCCATTATCCCAGCCATGACATAAACATTTTAACATAAATTAACATTTACATAAAGAAGGTGGTGTCTAAAAAGGCCATAGTATTGGCGAAGGAGAAAATATATCCTAGACAATACATACACCACCCAAGGAAAAGACCAAATACAAATGACAAGGAAACAGAATTATAGCATATTTACATAAATATCTACAGTGCGCAATGCAAAGTCAAATAAACACCTAGAGTAACGGATTTTAAATGGACATATGATGACCATAAAAATATGATAACTCAAAGAGATTGTTAATTACATGTGGCATAATCATAAATTGGTAATTATAGTGACTGAGCAGCCACATGCTAACCCTAGGCATAGAAATAGGAACTACTTGAGGTATGAAGTACACATTGCATAAACACAAATCGATACATATAGACACTCAGCAAACAAAAACTGACCGCAACAACACTAGCACACCCTGCAATTTGTGCCGTAAGTCCGTATCTAGCATAGGCACTAGTAAAGATAACACATAGAGGCTGCCAGATGCTGACCTCCAATTGAAATGATATCGTATAATACATAAATATATATATATATATGAAATTGTAACAATGTATAGAATTATAAAGCATACAGTATGAAGTAAAGTAACAGTATGAAGTGAGCCTGTAGTCTGTGCAATAAGGTGGATAAGGGCAAAAGATAATGGATAAAAACAAAAACGAAATTATCCCTGTTTCTAAACACGAGCAGTCCAATGTTGACCGCAGATGTACAGATAACATTAGTTTAAAATGCCAGCAATGTATATATCCTTAATTTTGGGAATTAATATTTAAAAGTATCGATTCTGACATAACGTTGAACAGCGTTTGAGTTCCAGCGGTCTAACTGTCGAATGACAGTTTCAGACATACCATTTTTTGCGGCTTCTGTAGCCGCTCCTATTCTGAAACTGTGGCCCAAATATACCGATGGGTTAAACCCGATGAAAGAAATTGCCTGTTTCAGATTAGCTGAAACAAAATGATAGGATACTGGGCAACCTGATTTGAAGGCAAAAAGTGGCCCAGATGTGTGCTGAAATCTAGAAATGTAGGTTTTTAAAGCAAGTACAGGACAGAGATTGTGATTGTTGGAAGACAATGCAATAGTTACTGGTGTGTTGTCTTTCATGTTTTTGAAATGTTTTAAAGTAAGCTGTACTGATGAGTTACTCGTAAAAATTACGTCTTGCCTTTGGAGGACTTTAGTGTGATAAGATTTATTTCTACAAACTAATTCACCTAGCCGCATGAATCCATAAAAGGCGATGAGAAATAATGCTGTTAGCATTATTTGACAGTCAAGATCTGAAATTGTGTGTTTTAAAGCCTTTATTAGTCTAATAAGAATCTGTTTAGTAATTGGTAACCTGGTATCTGCTCGTTTACCAATGTTTTGAGCACCTTTGAGTATTTTCCTAACGACAAATGAATGCGTAGGGTCTTGCACTTCGCACATTTTGTGAACGTAACTGATAGCAGATACATGGGACAATATTGATGCCGGGCTTAAAGGTTTTTGAAATAAATCGCCCACAAAATTACATATTAAAATAGTGGGGCAAGGAAATTTAAAAGCATTGTTTGTGTTTTTGCAGTAAGCTATTAACAACCTCCAACTCCTAAGGTAAGCTTGAGCTGAAGCTGGAGATAACGATGCTTTCAGCAACATGAAACTGACATCTGTTAGATGTGAATCTTGTCCGGTGGAATATGTGTCATTTGCTTGTCTAACCATGGAGCCATTACCCGTGCCTCCTGAAACTGTAATCGAGACAATCTGACACAGAATAACAAATTGTTATCGCCGATCTCTCCTATAGTTTATGAATGAAACTATTTTTGACCGAACTTCCGCTGCGTCAAATATTGGTAATACGTAAATTGAGATTTACAAAAGTAGTTCAGCAATATTTAAGCGCCATTCTGTCGATTTTGATGTTTTGCATATTTTTACGACTGTGTTACTCGGTTATAATTACTCGATTATAATTATGCATAGCCATCTGATTTTGACTTGAATGCAAATTGCCTGGAAGTGTGATATTGAAAATATTTTTGCACTATTTTCCAGTCGGAAATGCAGAATGCTCATTTTTTACACTCCCTACAGGTGACTTGGTTGTGTGCAAAGATTGTAATATACCAATGTGGAAAGATTGTAATATACCAGTGCATTTTCACTGTCACTATTGTATTCACTTTATTAATTGGCAGGCGTAAAACACAGAACATCAAAATTGGCACAGCAACAATGATATTTTCTCATACTGTTATCTGTCGGTTAGATAAATCAATTCTAACAGAGCAAGGAACTCGGTAATGTAATGCTGTTCTCTGAATCTATAGCATATTCTTTGAGGATATGGAATTCAAAAAATTAAAAACAAAACATTAAAATGCCATTTAATTCTGTTTGGCATGACTACTTAACATTGGAATGGCAGATATTTTGAAGTTGATTCAATTTTGCTATACACAAACAACCTTATAAATATGCCTTGAAATCAAATTAACGTAACACGAATTACATACTTAAGTTAGTTTAATATTCGTAAACGGGCAGTATTAATTCCTACATGGACTAAGAACTCTACCATTTGCTTTTTGTCAACGGGGTATGGGTGCATTAAATTAATCAGATGACCGATGTAGGTATATATATCTAATAAACCTCAATGTAAAAAACATCTCGACGACAGATGTGCTAAGTTCTCTGGTTTCTACTAACCCGACCGTCCGATACTTTTCTGCCTACCTTAGACAGTTAAGTGACGGCCTTTTCTTCTGCCAACCACACTGTCTTTGTGTCGGCATTTTTTCTATTGCCCCAGACAGTTTAAGTGTCGGCTATTTTTTCTGCCGATCACACACTTTCACTGTCGGTAATTTTTTCTGCAGATATTTTCATTTTCAAATGAACTACTCGTATATCTCCGAACGTAACAAAAATACACTAAACAAGAGGGACAAGATGGCTCTTTTTCGCTCACCTGAGTAAAGATTGCAACTTCTACGGTTTTCCTGTGATTTGACCTAGTGACATAATCTTTAACCTGGGTTGACCCATGTTCCAAGCTGTCCATGATATCGTTAATACAAACATTCTGACAAAGTTTGAGGATGATCCAATCAAAACTGCGACCTCTAGAGGGTTAACAAGGTTTTCCAGTGATTTGACCCGGTGATCTAGTTTTTGACCCCAGATGACCTATGTTCAAACTTGTCCAAGATATTATTAAGACAAGCATTTTTACAAGGTTTGGTGAAGATCCAAAAAAAACTGTGACCCCCAGACCGTTTACAAATTTTTTCTAGGATTTGACTTGGTGACCTAGTTTTTGACCCCAGATGACCCATGTTTATACTTGTCCAATATATTATTAGAACAAACCTTCTGACCAAGTTTGATGAAGATTCAATCAAAATTGCAACTTCTAGAGCTTTAACAAAGTTTTCTGGTGCGCTGACCTAGTGACCTAGTTTTTGACCGGAGATGACCCACATTCGCACAATTTTACAAGATCATTAATACAAACATTCTGACAAAGTTTCATGAAGATCTAATCAAATCTGTGATTTTTAAAGTGTAAACAAAATTTCCACTCTATTTGACCTGGTGACCTAGTTTTTGACCCCAGATGACCCATGTTCTAATTTGTCTAAGATATCATTGAGACGAAAATTCTGACTAGGTCTGATGAAGATTCGCTAAAAAGTGTGACCGCTAGAGCATTAACAACCCCATGTGTAGACGACGGGCGACAGACGATGGACGCAGGAGTAGACTGACTGATGACTATAGCTCACCGAACACTATGTGCTCAGGTGAGCTAAAGAGGTTCTGCCGAACAATTTACCCTACATTTTGGGGGATACTAGTAGACACAAGGTATCTTTTTTCCTGTCTATTGATCAAATTTTGCATAGTACAAGTACAGTGTACATAGTGTATATTGTACAAGCATTTTATCCACGGATCCTGACATCAAATTAAACTTCTTAAATCAGATTACAAGTACTTACGTAACTTGCTACCTCAACATTGTGATCAACCGTCAATTTTCCGTAAACTGTTTGACATGACTTTTCAGCTCGCCATCATTTTCCCGCATGCTAGTTACACAAGAGTCGTAAGCGACGTCTGGATGAAAATCACGTGACTCTACATGTTTAAAACGTTGTTTTAACTGGGAAATATTGAAGTAATCAATGTTTCTTAGCTAAGCTCTTTTTTGTTCTTTAATCGTAAGATCTGGGACCAATATTGGTCCCAGATAACATATAGTGATAATAGGATTTAAACTTGTGTATCCGTCGGTATTGTTACTGAACGATGTTTATTCTGTGAAAATTGTGTAATCTAGGTGTTATAGAAGTTTTGTTGTTTAAGGACCTTGATTATCACGGCGTTTTTATGAAACACCAAATATGGATAAAATCAAGATGAATGGTTATTCAAACTCATGCAAAAATGCAAATATTCTGCAAAGTGTACATAAAAGTAGTACTCCACCATACTTCACTGAGGAAGAACACGAAAAAAGAAATGAGTGCGTAACACCCCTCAAACTTGATTATGGAAAAGACAATCAAAAGGATTGCAGAAAAGTGAGTCTAAAAAAATATCCATCAAATCAAGAACGACAAGAGAAAATTGTGTGCATTGCGTTAGCAATCTTTAATTGCGTCTTCATTGGGTTAATATTCATTCTAGAGGCCATTATCTCCAATGAAAGCACTGTCCCGGAACCTGTAACCGACTTTTGTCTTTCACGAACCTTGATCGAGGGTCACCCGTACGATGGAGACGTACCGACGTCATGCAATGCTACCCATTGTTGCTTTCAGAATTTGAATTCAACGGGAGAGATAATTCAAAAAGTGAGTAAAATGATTAATCTTTACATTTAATTACATGGTCTTGCCTTTTCACTCAACTTTGAAGGTTTCTCTTAACTTTTTAAATCACACGTAATAGTAACGGACCTGTGTTTGTAATATTACAATAAATTCCTTTTCAAACACCCACATTTAACTATAAATTACCCGATATACGACCCCGTTTAACAGGTATATATATATATATATATATAGTTACACACACACACACACGTGTAAATATGTATACATTAAAGTCAGTATTAGTATTATATATATCACATGTAACTATGTATACATTGAAGTATATTAAAGTTTCATTTCTTCTCTTCAGATAACCAACCGATGGTTAAAAGAAAAAATCCTAAATGGTACAAAAACATTTTTGTTTCTATTTTTATTTTTTTTACCAATGTTTCTGTGATCTGATAGTATGTCATTCATTGCTACAAAAAAGATGTAAAGACTGATGTATTCGACTCAAGTTAAAACTTAGTTTATAAATATTTCTGCATGATATTATAGACAAAAAAATATATGAAAGTTATTCTGTATATCCAGCTAAACATGTAACTCAATACATAATCAATGGTTTTCCTTCTGAGTGTTTGCACGCTCATGATTGTGGTTATCACATTATATTGTATATGATTAAAATACTGTCTCTATCTTACCTCAGATAAAGAGAGATCATTCGCACGATATGACTGTGGTGAACAAAACAAGTCTGTCATAGGTGGCACCATCAAATTGCTAGCTCCAAGAGATAGAGAACGCCGCAATGTAGTTAAAAGTAAGATTATTACAATAAAACCTCACATAGTGACCACCTCATTTTTACGACCACCTTGTTGTAATGAGTACTTATTTTCTGACCAGCTTTCAATAATTCCCCTATAATTCAACTTGATAATCAGACCACCTCATTATTACGATTTTAGGGTCCCAAAGGTGGTCTAATTATCCAGGTTTTACTGTACAATTCATGTAAATGTGGGACTTACTACTGAATCTTTAGCAGTTTTCTACATAAGCTGCTTGCCATGCATATATGAGACAACTCAACCTCACCCTAGACATTAAAAATTGCCATTTTCACATTTATAGTTTAATTAACTTAAGGAATATACAATGTTGGGAAACAAAATTCAATCTTAAAAGATTAAGTCAGTAGCTAATGAAGAGTACTTAATTTATGGACATTTAATCAACTAACTTTTTAATGATTTGATAAAGAAAATAATTACAATGAAATACAATACATGTTATAAGGCCATGATTTTTTTCATTTTAAAGTATAGGATGTAACCATCATTTGTTTTATACTTGAATACATAAGTTTGTTTGTTATATGGTATTATTAGTGCATAAAAGTTTGACCATAGTAATGTACAGACTCTGGAAAACATTTTCTTTTTCAATTTTCAGACTGTGTACTGTGGGAATACCAAGTAAACAAGACCATTCTGCCAAATGAAAAATACTTCAAATTCCATAGGGATAAAGGTTACATTGAAATAAAAATCCCAGGAATGTATCATGTTTACAGCCAGGTAAACATATACTATGGTGAAAATGTCCTACAAAACTATTTCCATTGTGTCATTTCCAAAAAAAATATTGACTCAGTAAATGAGCGCCTGTTGATGAGGAGTTCCAATTCTCAATGTTCTTGCAAAAACAGCACCCAGCTATTTTCAAGTTATCTTGGGAGTGACTTCTATTTATATGAAGGGGAGAAATTGGCTGTCAAAGTGCATGAAGATTCAATACACTCCATGGAATCAGATTCAAACCTGTTTGGAATTCTCAAATTGTGAATGAATACCAGTTAAGAGAAAAACAAATTCTTAACAGAAACGATCGGATATCAATCTATAAAGTGATTTCCATGTTCACTGTACTGTATACAGTATATTATTAGTGTAACAAATTTATCTTACTGAATAATATTCATAAATAATTTTACCAAACTATTATGCCATCTCAGCTATTTTTACTTTGCAATTATGATTACTGACTGGGTATAAATTGTTATTGACCTAATATGGGAAAATGTTAGGTCGGCTTAATCAATCAACTGCAAGTATTTTGTACGAGGTAAGATAAAGATTTTTCCATGTGTTATTTTTTCTATGCTTAAAGCATAGAATTTAAATTGGAAGTTGATAAACAAAAATGCTATATAAGTAGTAATTATTTGTCACAACTGACAGATCAACACTGATTTAAAGTATAAGTCTCACAATAATTCGAAACCAAACAAAGGAGTACACTAATTTACACTAATTTACACTAATTTACAGTTTAATATTGTGCGTGCACTTGAACACTTGAATTTAACGTGGCACAAACTGCCAGGATCATTTGACTACTTTCCAGCTTTAACGGTGGAGGAAGACCACAGGCTTACACCTGGGTAGAGCCTCTGATCTTTCGTAAGCTAGCTGGACAGCTTCCTCACATGTGAAATTTGGTCTGGTCCCAAATGGGATTTGAACTCACAGCAATAGCGATTAGTGATTACTATTCAGAGGCCATAACCACTCGACCAGGAACATTGGACAAGTCTTACTGGATTTTGTACATGTACTGACTTTGTTCTCCATAAGTAACTTCTCCGCAAGAATCTCTCAAATCAGTGGGTAGTGGACATATACCCGTAAACAAAGTTCCTGCAACTAAATCGTCGAAGAGAATATGTACAGGGTCCAAGATTCGTACTCATGCCTCAAAGGTCGAAATACCTAACACTATTTGGCTAAGCGGGTAGGCTAACAGTATGCAGCACATGAAAAGTTCGGATACAGCATTATTGTATTACAAGTATTCAACTAACATTTCAATCAATGCAGCGAACATATTACCTCATACTCAACAGTTATTTGTTTTCTCTAACCTAGACAATATTGATTAAGCCGTTGAAAGCCAGACAATGAAACGTGGCCAGGCGAAAACAGCAAGTATAAATGTTTATACTACGCAAATTATGTTCTCTATTTTAAATGCAATATTTATGCATTTGTTGATATAAAGTACACTACAATCTATGTAGGTCAAGGAAAAACAACTATTGCGCAGTTTAAGTAAATATATCGGTCACTTCAGTTGCGTATATTGTTGTACGAATACAAAGTTTCATTTCTACGGTAAGATGTCAGGGACGTAGCTTGGTCCGAAATAAGTTCTAGACATAATATACCCTTTCATTATCGCCCGAGTCATCTATAAAAAATGTTTGACAAAATTTACGCATCAAAATAATTCAAAATAATTCATGTATTTTCATTGGAATGGATCCAACAACCATTTATCTTCGCTTACCCGTTTTCTTGCAAAACATCTGCCGCTTCAAATGAGGTTAAACATTTGCACGGTGATGTGTTAAATTCACGAATGTGTAAAATGATTTCAGGACCGTGAGATAAAGCACATGTAACAGGGGATAATATACAACCAGGCTTACCGCTTAATATATGTGGTGAGTAGAATACATAGATAGTGCAAGTGAGAAATGAGAGCTATAATAGCATAACAACATCGCATCTGGATCCTTCAAAGAATACATTCAGCGTTGTTTGCGAAAAAACCGCCATGACTTATACGTATATGCTATACACATTGGTCATCACAGTATCCCCGGAAGAGACCCACCTAATCATGTTGGTAATCATCATTTAGATGGTCACATATAATTATGTTCTAAAATACCGAATAAACCCGAAATGCATGATACAGTGTACTGAGTATACCAGTTACACGTATTGATAAAAACTTTGTATCATATTAGAGGCTTTCATTGACTTGCTCATCATCAGGTTATGGGAATATTTCTTGCTTTTCGGTTTCCGGTTCGTCATATTCAGATACGAACAGTGTGCGAATAGAGTCGTAAAGTGATACGTATAAAAACACAAACCCGCAGGTTCTTGTACCAAATTTGATTACGTTTGACAATAATATTAGCCGTGATAGTTCACCACAATAACGTCGCTCGGACGTAGCACTCGACTTAACCTCTACTCAAACTCTCGGCCTTGATTCCCAGGCCTAGGCCTTCCTGAGCAAGACTCCACGAAACGGATTCAAAGTCACCCTACCTAAACTTTGGTTAAACTGCTGTGTCTAACCCTGATTTATGTAAGATTTAATTTTAGTATATAATTAATATATCTACGGGTATAAACAATAGTGATTTCATTGGTCGTATGCATATGGAATAATTATATGTCATCATTATAATGTCGCATACATATATAATTAAGTAGATTTATTTGACCATAATAGTTCAACTGCTTGTTGATTATTTAAGTATTTAAAATAGATACAATTTTGAACATCTGCAATTCCAAACCCTTGTCATTATGTGACATCATAATATGAAAAAACCTCATGTAGAATCAGGAAACCGAAAATGAATAATTTGATTAATAAGAAATTGACCTAATATCAAAATGAGTAATTTGGATTTGGGCTTTTCTATCTTGACAATGGTATGAGCATGTGTGGATTTTTAGGTAATGTTACTGACATAGTCGATCAGACTGAACTGAAAACGATAAAGTTTTATAAATTCTGTCGACTTTGTTCTCAACTGTCACCCACTCAAAAATATTGAGATCCATGCCTAATGTACATCCTAGAGAATACAGGTAAGAAAAGGATTCCTTTAAAAATTCCTTAGAAAAAAACATACATACAAACAATCCCACCTTCCTTCCCTAAACTACTAGTGTTGTATGGCGTTGACGTGAAAGCTTTTTAGCGTGAAACTTAAATGTTCATTCCGACACAAATTCTTGTTCTACTAACCATTCTACTGTGACCTTACGGTTTTGATAATAATAAACCTGTAAATATCCTTTGTTAGCAGGTATCAGTGCATGCATCAAGTACAATCATTGTGAAAATATCATTTACAAAAATACCCAAGTATATACCCAGTATGTATCAATTCTGGCAGTGAAATACGTCATTACAAATGACAACTACTTGACTAATCTTAGGGTAGTTTCCAAATAGTCGTGTAAATTACGAATAATAAACGCAAGAAAAGATCATGTTCTACAAAACAGTAACCTTTATAAATTTGTATACCATATGTTCTAAATTCGACATTAACTTCAACATGAAATGAAACTATTCATATTTTACTATAATGTAATACATGTACCACGGTTTTGTAACTGTTGTGAAATGGTAAGATTGTATGAAATAACAGACAGTTGGCACGAACCGCGTCTTGCGTATACTTATATGTTTTATTTTTAGGCAAGACTGAAAGTTCATAGAGGACAGACAGAATAAATATATATCCTACGTAAAATTAAAAAATAACAAAAAAATGAGTCATGTTACAAATTATCATACGTACAAGTGTATAACCAAATACATGTATTGTCCAATCCGTTCTAAAAACAGAGAGAAATAATTATGATATAAAGATACCATTTTGGAATTACTCCTGAGTGGGGTTAAAATAAATTATACTAGATTTAGTAAGAATTCGTGGTGAGCGAAAGGACCACATTTTGTTGTGAACTCTTAATGCAAGTTGTACTTAAATAAAAGGTTCATGTTTGTTCACTCCGTGATCGAGTGGTCTAAGCCTCTAATTAGTAATTACATGCCCCTAACAACTGTAATTTGAGATCAAGTATGAAAGTCACACGTGAGGAGGCTGTCCCGATGGCTTACTGAAGGTCAGTGTTCGAACCTAGGCTTTCATCCGCCATTTAAAGCTGTAAATATCGCTGTATGATTCTTACAGTAAGTGCGACTATTAACCTAACAAAATGTATAAATATGTTATATGCTAATTGCAGTTACACAAGCGTAACTCCGCAAACTTAAATATAATTCTCCTCCGATGTTACCTCCCCTCATACAGCACAAATCTTACTGCTTCCATCAGTATCATTAGATACATTGATGTTGCCTCCACGCTTATATATATGCCTATAAATCGTAAGAATAACTAATCATAAATAGCGAATGCAGGACCATCAATGTAACATTGATGATTTCGCGTTTCATGAGTTCTACAGGGTTCCATTTTGTGCAAGATACATTGAAAAGACTGGTAAAAGCATCACAAATAAAGCATCATATCGTTTTATCAGTCACTAAACCTTTAGCAAAGATGCATTTTGAACAGCGCTCCTTTTAAGCGGTGTGGTGTTGTTAACGGACTTAATCCGTTAATTTATTTTTTGCAATTTTGAGAACGGGTCCGGGTCCAGTTCAAGTTGAAAATAAATGCTTGGTGCGTTGACAAAAATGGGAATTTTTAAGTCAGGAATTTGGAAAATGTCTTTCTTCTCGATTGGAAAGGGTCCGTTTGCCGGACCCAAGCAAAGAAGGAAAAAATCGCTGTTAACACTAATCGCGATGTTAGTTGTAAGACTGGCGCAGCATGCTATATTTTCATTGACAGCACAAATGTACAAACTTTCAGAGTGATGTTACCTATATACAGGACCAATGAAATGATTAAGTGTTCCGGCATCAACACGGTCCAAGCTCAGGATAGGACTATGTGTGCATTTTGACAGAATATACCCAGTGGTAATGATTATTCGTGCAATCCGTAGGTGGTTACCGGTAAAATGTTTTAAAGCTACATTCAATAACAAAAGGAGATTGAACATAAAATGGTGTCGGGAAACAATGGGTGTAAACTCAGTATTGTCGGTCAATCAGCCGGTAAATTGATAACAAGAGAAATTATAGCATGCGTAAGAAACTAAGAACGCATATAGAGCATAGTTTATGGCAATCTGTCACTCTAAAACTTAAATAGACACGTACGTCTGTCAGTACATTAATTTCATGTAATCTATTTTTAGATTGATATTGGGCTGGGAAAACCGGCATAACTCTAAATATAGATTGCAACATGGAAATTGATAATTACATATTTCGATATTAAACAAAACATATTAACACATTAAAACATATGTAACTGATGTAAGATATACATTACATTGATTCGCCTTAATTTCCTCTGTGTCATATCTAATCCTGATAACTCCGTTAACAACAAATACTGATATTAGCTCCATCTAATCGCACAAATATACGAAACACAAGAAATCACACTTTATTTTATTACTGAAACAGAACTACAATCATAGATCACATTTAATCCAGAAAGAGAATTTATTCTCCATGTTTTTTCATCAGCGAACTTAACACGTGTCACTAGCTCTGAGCACCGTAAGTGCAGAAATGCTTAATATAGATGTACCGAGTTATGATCATTTTCAAAATGACGGTGCGTGATTGCTTACAAAGGTCAATGACGACATTCTACATGCATATGAATGGGAGATAATCTCTTAGATATATAGGTATATACATGTAATTATTTTTTAAATTTCGCGTAAATGCGTATTTTTAGATATGTATTATTAACGTATCAAAGGAAAAGTTTGGAAAAATTTAACAATGTCGAGCTTTGGTATTTTTCTATAGGTCAACTACGTAAGGACCATTATTTACCAAAGTAAAGTCTTTTCCAACACAAAAGCACAACCGAATAAACGGATTGATTTAAACTTTATTTTAAGCAATGAGCAATACAAAGAACACATGCAAAATTGTGTATACATAATTATGCTTCGGATTGGAAAACAAGGTCATAGCGACACTTATGTTAATTCCTTTCCTTTCTGATTTTTAAATTGTGAAATTACTTTATATGGCCAGGAGCTCATAGTGCATGAATAAATGTGGAGGACTTTGAAATGCTTAAAAATAAATTAGTTAATATTAAATGAGTTGCTTACAGGAATATATTAACTTTTAATAAATAAGCTAAATTAGTAGTTTCTTTGTTAAATTTAAAAAAGAGAAAAAAAAGGGGAAAAAAGATGCTCAATGGTGCGTGGACCCCTTTAGAAGGCCTGATAGCCAATCTAACAGAACGTAGTAAATCGCTTTGTCGCTATAATATATCTCTGGACGCCAGTGATTATAGACTCGTTCTCTCGGATGGAGAGCCTATCATAGCCGTTTAGAAGATTGGAAGTTGTGAGAGGACATGATAGGCCTGACAGAGATGAATAAACGGATTGGATCAGGATTTACACGTGGCACTAAACAAATATAGGTTTCGGACTGAAATGGAAAAAATATAATTCTTGATGTACATCATTATGAAAATATAAGCTTAAATGATGCTTTTGTATGTTTGTGATAACGCCAGTATAATCGTGTCGACGTTTACCAGATCGACCCTCGTTTGGTGCCGACCCTAAAATTTCTAATCGTACCACGTATTCTCAAAAATTGATCGTAAAAAGACGGAAACAAGTTTTCCAACTTACCTATCGCATCCTTTTTGGTCAACCAACCCTGAATGCATTTATTTTGTCCAGCCTAAGATAGTTCAGACGGAAATACACACTTGTGCCTTTATCCTAACTTCTCATTTCTGAGATGAGACATTTTTTGTAATGCAGAAATCTAAACAACTTGAGAGATACATAAGTTTCATTAACCCAACAACTTCATATTTCCCAGGTAAATCAATACAGTGAAATCTTATTTGTGACTACCTCAATTTTATGACCACCTCATTACAACAACCACTTGTTTCCAGGCGAGTTTTCAGTATTTTCTCTATAATTCAACTTGATAATAAGACCACCCCGATATTATGACCAAATTGTTTCTTACGTTGGTCTTAATATTAATATATTACAGTGTAACCTCTGTACTGTGGTATAGTCAGAGCAGGTAAATGCATTGATGTCCACTATGTTCGTGAATATAATTACATACAAGGAGAATCTAACATGCACAAGGTGTAAGATTACATACCAGACAAAGGTTTAGCATTATTATCATTTAAAATAACTCGAGTATGTCAACGAAAAAGCTAATTTCTGATAAAGGGGAGGTAATCTATGTTAACGGAAGATGGTATACATGTACGAGTGATGTTTCTTCTATTAAAGTGTATTTTTTTACATAAATGAGATGATGTTGGTTAAGATAGCGTTAATATGTTTTCACGTTGACCATGTAATATTTATTGTTTATACTATTAACATAATAGCAAGATTTGAGTAAGTCTCAAAGATGTCACAATATTTTAATCAAAGCACTGAGAATACTGTCAGAAGTGAAAGTTAAAATTGTGAAGAATCAAGTCAATTCCTTCAATAGTTTTTGTGGCAAGCATGTAAAAAAATAAGGGGAGTTAACCAAAAATCGGCTACGAAAGATTATTGTTCTTGGTCACTGCACTTCCTCTGGTCTCTGTCGATATATTAAGTACCAACTCAACCTTTTAATACTTCAATAGGAAAAGGGAGGTAATTAATAAAGGGAAGAATTATCTTTAGCCTCTATTCGTGTGTGAAGCTTCAATAACTCATGAGGTATTTTCTAGACGATAATGATATAAATACAAAAGGGGAGATAATTTGAGAATGGGTAAGTAATGGTTGCGATTCTTGGCCAGTATTGTTTCTATCATTTATTGCAATCAACGTATTAAGTTTCATCTCAATACTTTCAATACCTCATGTATCTCATGCTCCAGGCAAGTATAATTTCAATAGAAAAGGGGAGAAAATGGGACAAAATAAAGTTATGGTTCTTTGTCACAGCACGTCCTACCCATACATGAAGAACCTTATCAATGCCTTCAATAGTTTTTGAGGTATGCTCTGGACAAGCATAATTTCAGCATAAATACCGTTAATATAGATATAATTATATTAGGAGTCGCCAAATGGCAATATGTTGAGCCCGCTAAGGCACTAATGACCGTCCTTTTTAACATTTGTATTTAAATTGTAAAATCTTTAAATACTAAGAAAAAACTGCATGCTTACTCATCATAATATATACTTAAGCAATGTACATATGTGTACAACTTTAATGAATCCTAAAAACATATCGACTCCCCGACTGTTCAGAGTAATTGTTTACCGATAAGGTGTGAATAACGTCTCTTTACATCTTTTTACCGGAACATCCAAGACAATCACTTTATAGAATCAATTTACCGAACTCATAATTTACCGAACTCATAATTTACCGAACTCATAATTTACCGAAACTTCCGTAAACCGTTTGAAACTAGCTCAAGTCGAAATTACATCGGTCATATTAAAATTATTATTGAATTTATTATGTTTGATATAGAAAATGACCTCAGGATGTATCAGTCGAGTTTGTAAATAAGCTAACATGTAATGGAGTAAATCGGACCAGGATGGTCCGAGGTTGGCTCGTTGCCTTATAAAAATGTTGGAACAAATATTAGTTCATTTGCGTACATTTTCCGTCGTAAAACCGTCTCATCCGCATCGTATCCATCATAGACATTTTTCTGGTTGACGTTTTGGTTTGGGGAAAGGAACCCACCGCGCGTTCTTCCTATTTTACCGGTCCCTAAACAGTGAGTCATTGGTACACAGACCGTAACATTTGTCTAGTAGCCCCTGGCCAGTTGATTCTATTTGTTTATTTTCGAAATTTCCGTTCATTGTCATCCATGATTTTCAATCAAATTGGCGACAGCGATTGACTGACCTATTCTGCAAGCCGCCGATTGGCATATCAGCAGTGCTATACTTAGTAACAAATTGTTATTGTCAATCTTTCCTATAGTTTATGAATGAAACTATTTTTGACCGAACTTCCGCTGCGTAAAATTTTGGTAGTACGTAAATTGAGATAACCAGAAGTAGTTCAGCAATATTTTTGCGCCATTCTGTCGATTTTGATGTTTTGCATATTTTTACGGCTGTGTTACCCGATTAGATTACTCGATTACGATTATGCATAGCCGTCTGATTTTGACTTGAATGCAAATTGCCATTGAGGATTAATATTGAAAATATTTTCGCACTATTTTCTCAGACGGAAGGTTACGGGAAGCTCTTCGATATGTAGTAAAATTTGCCCGAACGACTGTTGAGAACTGGCTACATTATTGTTCGTTCCGAACAATAATAATAACAACTTGTTTTCATGGTCTCACACAAAGGGGAATAACCACTAAAAGACTCTGTAACGCATTAGGAAGAATTGCATAATTTGGCATGGATATGCTCGAGTAGTTTGTCTAGATAATCCATCCCGAGGTGAAGCGAACATTTAATTCAAGAAAAACTAATGAATAAAGGACATTTGTAGTGAAAATATTTAAATGAAATAGATACAGTAAGCTGTTGTGAATAATTAAGAAACAAATCTATTTTCTCATTAAAATTAAGACGCCAGGACAGTTGCTGTTAAATAACAATAATGTATTTTCTTACCACATTACTTGCGTGTTTTTTATCTTTATAATATTAAAACAAACATTGAAAACAATATACAAAGTAGTTATACACATTATGTTACCTAGTCATGGAGGAGGGATAGAGCATTGGATTAACGATGAAAACATTACGCCAATTGACTGATTAACAACAAGCCAATTACAACATCTAGATTATAAACGCGCATGCGCGTAAAGTAACTGTTCACTTTCCGATGGACTTTATAACTACAGACTAATTTGGTGTGGGCTGTTCCCCCTGGTCATGCATAGGTCGTGAGGCATAAATAATTACGTACCCGCATGGCCACTGAGTTAGTCAATGGCGGGTACAAAATTATCGCTTTTAAGGGATATTTTTGGGGGATGAAAAGCCAACCAAAAAGGCGGTGGAATTTAAGCGTTTGTTTTTATATCATTTATACCGCTTTGATATTTTGTTTGTTTGCTGTTTCTATTATGAATAATGCTGCGTCATTGTCAGTTATTTTTCATTCCAGTACACAAGTAGGACTCGCTTAATTACCAATCAATCAATCAATCAATCAAGTAAGTTTATTGGCATAACCAGCAATAATAAATTGCCTTTGGCCATTTACAATGGTTTGGAAAATTTTATGGCAAAGACATAAAGTTCAATTGAACATAAAGGCATGAAATAACATGAAATTGTTTCAAATAGTTATACATACAAAAGATTCACAATCATGAATATAATAGCTGAAAAAAATCATTGAAAATAAATAGAGCACAAAATATGTTATATTACCAAAGAGTACTTTACAGGTGTTTAATCTGAAAACAAACAATTCTTCAAATTTAACTGGGAACATTTTGTTTTTAGTTCAGCCAAACTATCCATGAACGACTGTTAACCAGTACTTTAAGGCTAAACTCGTAACAGTTTAATCCATTCTAAACATCGCCCAACACCAAAATAAAACATCTTTATACCCTTACATATATAACGTACATTTACCTGATTTTGTTTTATTACCGAACTAATCAATTGGTCAACTAACGTCATTCAGGTGCTGTGTGGATTGCGACTGAATCAAGACAGTATGTCTCCATTAGATACAATGAGCTTGTTACCAGGCAACTAATATTGTTGACAAATGATAATGCGATATTTCACCTTTTTCTTTGTTCTTAATGGTGTGTTCCCAGTGTCGTTTTACCGTATTTAGTGTAAATTATTTCAAAACAAAGCAAATAATTTGTTTTCGATATTATGGAATGTGCAAACACGAAAACAAAGGCGTAAATGTACTCATTACGACAAAATCACCACATTGTGAATTCCTCTCAAAAACACACAGTATTGTATACGTCTTAATATTGACGTCCGTTTTATTTTGGCAGTTTTGGCTAACCGCCAAAAGTAGAACTTGGAAATATAAAACGATGCCAACAAGAATTATCGCCAAACATTTTGTCAAAGAAATGTAACTCTTGCGATCCAAAATCACGTCATTTATTTATGGTTTGTAATATCAGTGGTACATAGAAAAAAATCGTAAATGCCAATAATGTCAACAACACGACTCACCCAGATACGCTGCTGTTAAGAGTCATAGCACCTCACCCGAGGCTGTCTTCAGGTCACCAGACCCCCGAGGTTATAAATTATGAGGACCGCCGTTGAAAAAAAATCAAATTTTAATTCCGTTCTAAGAGTATTGGCTGAAAGGACTTTAAATCCATGTTCGGATCAATTTTATTGACTGAATAATGTATGATTGATATCATTTTTGGCCATAATTTACTCGAGAGACAAGTTTTATTCACTGTGTTCGATTTTCTCTTAATCAGAGTTCACTGTAATTGCGTGAAACTGTACTTGATATTGATTCATTTTTCCTAGTTTAATTCACGTGTCAAAGACAAGATACACCTGAGCTCCTGGTGAAACATGAGTTTATTCACTTTGTTCTGAATCAACAATTAATGTTATTTGTAATTCGTTCAGTTTTATAAATGTTTGAGAATACGAGTAATTATATTTGTTATTATTGATGTTATTAAACATGACTGTGTTTATTTATTTATATAAGAGTGTATTGTTTGTGACTTGTTTTAGAACGTCCCTTATTCAATCGATCTTTTTTCACTAACGTATAGAGTGTTCACCACGAAAGGTTTCCAAAGTAGTTCTAAAAAATGTTGATAATAATACCTTTTGTTTAATTAGAGATTAATGGAAGGTTCAATCAGAATTTCCCATTCAGGAAAAGCACCAAGCAGGTAATTAGTATTTGGCTATATAAATTATAAAAGATCATTTTATTTATCTAAAGACTTGTACAGTTCATTATCTATATACAAAAACGTACTTTATTTACAAATATATAGCATATATAATGATTTATAGTACAATATTTAGATCATTTACAGGGTTGGGTGTACTTTGTATAAATCCACACAGATTCATTCTTTGTTGATCACATTTACCAACTTGTAATTAACCACAAGGGATTAAATCGACCTGACTTTTACAAAACACGTTTAACATCTCGTATCTTGGTATATTGTGGCTTGTAGACCATTACAAGAAATATCAAAAACTGTGTTCCAACTCGAAGTTCAAGGACTCTACTTCCTCCGTGCTGGAGTGGTTATGGTCTCTGACTAGTAGAAGTCACTATCCACATTCCGCTGTCAGTTCCAATTCCAACAAAAACTGCTCAAATTTCTCATGCGAAAAAGCTGTCCAGCTAACTTACGGAACGTCTGTGGTTCCACACAGGTGAACGCCTGGTACCCCAGCACTGTCAACCAGAAAATCACCATTCCAAGAGTTGGTCGATGTCAGTGTAATAGAGATGTTTAAAGCAATGTCAATGTATTGTACGTAGTAAATCAAATTAGAATTTTTAATGGAGGTAAGATATTGTTGGCTTGAATTAATGAGCGTGGCTTTGAATGTAAATCATAAACCTAATGTCACTCCCTGGTTCGTACATGAACAATTTCGCAACACGTGACTGAGATTCCGGTCAAAATTAGTAAGGTTTCGCGTATTAAAAGCTATATCGTTAAATCAAAGAAACGTCTAACGATCATCTTGAATATTTCGCGCAATAATTGTTACACAAATAAGATGTTAGAATTATTAAGAGGATTTTCTCAATCTACTCAATCAAAAGTATCTACTTTTTCTAAACTAACGAGGAATTTCTTCACGTGACATCTTGTAGCGTGACTTTGTTCCGGTCTTGAAATTGCAAAATTAAACAGAATAACGACTTGAGATCGAACAAATATATGTGAAGTTTGGTAAATTTCCTTTCATGAAGATAACGCTTACCGCTTGCGGTTGAGTTCGAATCCCTCCGAGTCCCAAACATTTTATTTGGAACTCTCCATTTCGCTCAATCGCTGCCATATTCGGCAACCAATAGGTTCAATGTTCGATCTGTAAACGGCAGGGGCGGTGCACTCTGTACTTGATATCGTTTGTCCTGTACGTCTGCATAAGGGGAAGTGTCCATGGGGGCAGGTAATTACTGGTTGGTAACCCAGATATACCAGCGAGGGTCGTATAAACGAGAAGCAAACAACAAATAACACGCTCAAATTTACCGGCCATGTGTTGGAGTACATTTATATTTGCTGTTTTTCCACGGCATCGGTTTACTAGTGACGTTATGCATTACACTTCGTAAGTTAATGGAAGATTTCATTTTCACTACTGGGTGAATTATAGACAGTAGTTGGAAGCCGATTGGTGAATTCTGTGGAGTGAATGGAATCAACTTGTGTTGTGTTATAAGTACCTGAAAAATTTCCTATGACATCTACAAAAGTTGGCGTCCTATTGATAAACACGTGAACACCGTCGCTATTCCATCGAGACTGTTAAGCGATCAGTGGTCGTGTAATTACTAGGCTATCTAATCGGTAAGTCTTCGCTTGATGAGTTATTTTAGTAATAAATTAAAAAAAATACATTTGAAAATTCTTTTTTTAAAAACGTATATTTGAAATTTAATTGAGTGTTTGCTTTTTGGAAGTATTTCCCTTTAATGAATAATTTCATTTCATGAGACCATTGCTAAACGTGTTGGTTTGCGGCTACGCGGCATTTTCTTTATTTCCTCTTTGTGTACATTATATAATTGTTCTATTACGAATTTTATGACGATCGTTACCGTTTTTTTTTGTTCTATGAATTATTTCTACTTAGTCGAGTAACAGCTTATCAACATATTTTAACGATGGCCTAATCTCTCGTTTTAAGATGAAATGAATGTTCGATGCATAGGGTGAATATCGCATGCAATTCAATTTCTGAGTAATCTGCAAACAAAATCAAAACAGAAACGTTTGAATGTTTTCAACAAATGAATAACAGAGGCTAGTGTCTTATTCTTAACTGGGTTCTTCATGCTGGGTTATACATTGTCACTTATTTTCGCGACATTTTTTGATTTATTTGTCCTGATAAAATGCGTAAATAAGGTCACGCTTAAAAAAATGTTTGTTTGCTGTTTGCAAGATCTAGAACAGTTGGTGGGTATTGATTTTGGGGTTAAGCGTTATATTCTAACACCGAAAACGAAAAGCTGGCATAATAAAAAATAAAAATAAAAAAATACAAAATCGCTTTACAAATATTGGGTCGGGGATTTTGCGTTTTACAGTAAACCAACATTTTTTGAAAAATATCAGATGGTTCAAAACATTTTATCTGAAGCGTAGTAATAGTTTATACCCGTAACGTTTTCGTTTGGAAGACAGGAAACACAGTTGATAAAAATGCATTTATATTTGATTGTTGTTAATTCTAAAGAAAAGTCATATTTACTAGAGTCTGCACAGTAAAATATGTTGAAACATGTACATCCTGTTTTGAACCAAGACTCTACTTCATCGAATAATGTAGAAATATTTTTTTGGCCTGGTAATTCTTGTTTTTTATTATTTTTATTGAAATACGCACGAGTATGACACTATTTTATAATTTGCATTTTAACTTCAATTATTTCTAGATTTCTTTGTTACTAAACCTCGCCGTCTGTGTGGCCAATATTTCTATTGAGCATAAGGCCATTCTTAATAAATGTTATTTGACAGTTACGCAAGAGGTTTATTAAAAAAATCCCACAACCCCCAAAAAACATTGAACGATTTTGATAAAAAAGTGTTTCCGTTCCTTATTCCCGGTTTTTGTCTTTAGTACCAGCAAATAATGTTAACACGAAAATACCAAAAATACCTAAGTATCTTCCCACTGTTAGGTTTGAGTCCCGTTACCATAAATCAACATTTTTAAGGATGGCCTTTCGTCATAGATTTGTTTTATATGTAAGAATCAATTTAATTTAGTCATGTCTCGACGTCAGCGTCCAATTTGAAGGTCAATAAGAAATAAACGAGTTCCTGGTATTATGGAAGTGGTTATACGGAACAAATACGTGAAATTTTAGTACAAATTAGAATTATTTCATGAAATAATATTCAGAAAGTAATGTTTTTATGGGGCTGTGTGATGAGTTCAATATAGATATTAGCTGCGTAACGTCAATTGAATATTAAGGAAATAATAAAATTTTTACAAGATGTATTGACCGGAACCTGTCATAAATGTGTTTCATGATGCATAAAATAACTCCATTTTTCTCAAGTTTCCGCTAAAATCCGTAAGCTGCAACAGACGATAGTTCCTGATGGATCGAGAATTTTATTTACTCAATTATTTTATAAGTATATTATATGGTAATAAAAACATTGACTTGTCTTCCCTAATGTAACGTTTGTGTGCTCTTTGTACGCTTGACTATTAGATGCGGTTTCTTTCTTTGCATATTTATCTAAGTGAAAAATTTGCTTCTTCTATCCCTGTTAGCAGACCAAATACATATCAAAAGAGAAATTGAGGGAATTTATTTATACATTTAAACGAACATTTAAATATATGTTTAAATGAGCTGTTAGTCGTGAATGCGTAAACATTCTGATTGACCAGAAACAAATACATCAGTGTTTCCGGTCACCCGACCGGACAGATCCTATTTTGGGGGCCGAACAAGTTTTTAACAGCAAAATCCAAAGTACATACTGTCTAGGGACGAATCGTGTCTCCAAAATACGAAAGATATTTTTTTAAAAAAAGTTTACATAAAAAATAAAAATAATGAAATGTTTTGCGATCTACCTACACTGTTTGTTTTTTCAAGTAATCCTCAAGTTTTTTCGTTCCTTTCCAAACTTGAACGACTAAAATAGTTTGTTATTATAATAGGAAACACGTCTAGTTCATATTTTCATTTCAGGTATGGACGTCACACTCAACACATCGTCGGCGTCTCCATCAAATGACAGTAGCCTTAGTAACGGAACGACTCAAAATGGCGGATACGCCCGGATGACGATAGAACCAATAGTCTTTGATATTTACAACATTTATCTGTACTTAATGACCTGTCTCGGAGTCCCTGAGAACTTGATGGTCCTCATTGTATTTGCTCGTCATCGTCCTACCACAACAACAGACTGGTTCATCGTATTTATGACAGTTTGTGACTTCATTTCATTCGCTGTCAATGTACCAGTCTACGCCACATTTACGAATGGATTTTGGAGATTGTACGGAACAACTCTTATATGTCGAACTCATATGTTCATCAGTCAAACGTTAGTTCTGTCGTCATCATTCTTGATCAGTGGTTTAGCTTTGGATCGATACATAAAAGTTTGTCGTCAGAAAATATCGTATTCCAAAGCAAAAGTTAGGAATGGTTGCATAGCAACAATGATAATGACGTCACTCTTGTCCGTGCCGTGTTTCGTGATGTTTGAAAATCGATCTGGTATATGTATATCTGTGGTTATGGATGAAGAATTGTTTGCATATTACCTAATGGTATTTTTGACATTTGTTTTTGCTATAGTGACGGTCGTGTTTTCGTACATCAAGGTTACCAAAGCCGTTATCATAAGCGAGAAAAACGTCAAACGTCACGGTACAATGCTTCGTAACAATAAAGTCATCCCAATATCATCAAACAAAACAAGCGGCTTGTTCAAAGATACTCAGCAAAATGAAGCCTCTGCGTCAAGAACACACGTCTCCAACTATAATTCGATAATTGGCGGTGAATCCAAACAAAGTTTTAATGTAGCAGTGATTGGTAACGAACCTTCATCGAGCAGAAATCTTGTTGTCATTGGCAACGAACTTTCATCAAACCAAAATCTTGTTGTTAATACAGGACGACCACGACAGACTTCATCGTCAATAACCCAAACACAACAGGTAACAAACAGCAGCACGAGGACGACAAAGATCGCTTTCTGGGTATGTACAGTGTTTATATTGAGCTGGATACCACCCTGGGTGTCCTTCTTCTTTGTAACTGTGCCGTCTTTGAAGACAAACATAAAAGTTATTCAGTTTATGGTGTTTGGTAGAATGACGTATCTACTTAACGGTGTGGCTAATCCCATCCTATACGTTTGGTTAAACCGGAAGTTTCGGGTATATATAAAAGAAACTATTTGTCTGAAGAAGTCGTAAATACTGCTTGCGTGATAACCGCAAGAGTCAAAGAACTTAAGCTAAGATGTGAATAAGGCCTAAAAAATAGGTTTGTTTCCGGTTACCCGACCGGTCCCATCTTTTACCTGCCGACTCAAAAGTTTTTCGGCAACCAAACATTAGTGCTATATAGTAATTTTCACTACAGTGTTGCCGATATGTGTAAAAAAACGTAAAAGAAAAAATCCCTACCTACCGACCCATATTTTAGGCATGTAACCGGAAACAAACCTTTTTTGTTTAGGCCTAAAAAGCGTGTTATCATTGGGCTTATTAAAATGAAATGGGTATCCATGGTAATGTTAATTGTCGTGATGTTGTCGTGCACGAACCGGGGAACTGAGATATCATCAAAGTTTGTCATGTGTATGTATCGAGGTGTTTTTCTTTCTAAATCCAATAATTGTTTGATAAATATTAAAAAAAACTATTTTTATGGTGATCAAAGTGTGATGTATATTCGTCAATTATAATTGTTATAGTTTTGTTACAAAACGATTAGTCAAGATAAAGTATTATGATGTGATTAAGTACTTATTGTTTTAATTTGTCTTAATTGTGATTCCATACTATTGTTTCTGGCCGCGTTGACTCATAACACAAAGTTGCAGTGTGCAAAAAAATATTAGTAGGCCTATGTCATAATCATATTTTCGGAAATTATCTTATCGACACAAACCAACATGAAGCGGGACTAATTGCTTTGTATCAGATTATGTCAAAATATGATTTACAGTATACTCGCATGCAAACCACTTCAAAAATAAAACCACCTCATAACAAAGACCACCTCATTACAAAGCTGATACCCAGTGTCACATGCTACAGATTTCACCTTTCTATGCACACGACCAAATCCACAATCCAAAAAAAGGTTCATTCAAATATTTACGCCTGGTCAGAAAAATAGATTTATAGTTTCGAAAGGCAAAATCCAAAGTACGAACATAACTCGGGATGAATTGTACCACGTTTTCTCACAAAAAGTATTTTGAACAAAATTTGTAAGTTTTTTGTCTACCAACTCATTTTTCGTCATGTAACCCTCATTCTTTTTCTAGCCTAACAATATGTCCACAAAACAACTAATACGGTTAATACTTAAATACACACACAACAAACATGGCTCGTACAAATATTCACACTACAAACATGGCTCGTACCAATAGTCACACTACAAACATGGCTCGTACCAATAGTCACACTACAAACATGGCTCGTACTAATAGTCTCACAACAAACATGGCTCGTACCAATAGTCACACAACAAACATGGCTCGTACCAATAGTTACACTACAAACATGGCTCGTACCAATAGTCTCACAACAAACATGGCTCGTACTAATAGTCACACAACAAACATGGCTCGTACCAATAGTCTCACAACAAACATGGCTCGTACTAATAGTCACACAACAAACATGGCTCGTACTAATAGTCTCACAACAAACATGGCTCGTACTAATAGTCACACAACAAACATGGCTCGTACTAATAGTCACACAACAAACATGGCTCGTACTAATAGTCACACAACAAACATGGCTCGTACTAATAGTCACACAACAAACATGGCTCGTACCAATAGTTACACTACAAACATGGCTCGTACTAATAGTCTCACAACAAACATGGCTCGCACCAATAGTCACACTACAAATATGGCTCTACCATTGTCTCACAACAACCAACATAACGCATACATGTATCATTATCAACAAACAAAATATGTCCATTACCTGAACCACACGTCAATGTTGAATAAAGATATTTTAATTAAACATCAGCTGGTAGCATCACAACAAAAGTGATGCACCACTTGTAACATGCAAGTTGACATCAATGGCTCATAAAAATAGATATCTGGTCACATCTTCACTGTGACTGGATAAACATTGCACTCAGAAGCAATTTTTTATTTCAATTTTTACTCAAGAAACGATTGAATGGCTTTTTTGCTTCTAGAATGCCATCGACAGAGATTATATACAACTCGTCAATCTACTGAATGAATATAATGATACCGTACACATAGAAGATGAAACGACTGGTATTAAAGTCGTCCACGCATTAGCGTCTCTTTACCAGTTTTATAACCGAGAGATCAACACATTAAGGTTGTTTCCGTTATATTGACCAACTACTACCCGGAGATGACCACAGAACTTTACTAATTGTGACCAATATGCTGGTTTAGATCACCGAAGTGTACAGTTTTGAAGGTAATGAGGTCACTGATGGATATGTTTTGGTCTTTACTAAGGTGATGCTTGGCTTTACCATCGCTTCAAATGTAGACGATGAATGCTAGTGGACACAAATACTAGTATCAACTGACATTCTTGAATGTAGATTATATAAATAGTATTATCCGTGATTGACTTTTCTTATTCCAATTGTTTTCTATGCTTCTCTTTCGTCCATTGAGATACGATTCGTCCCCAAAGATTTTCGTACTTTGGATTTTGTTATTAGAAGCTTTAGGGTCGGCGCCAAATAATAGGGTCGCTCGGGTTACCATAAACACGAATATTTTTGTGACCTCGTGACCAGTATCATTTATGTTAAAATGTCTCGTCAATATTAGCTTTATGAATATTTTGGTAATAATCCCGATCAAACAGTCGATCAATTTTTGAAATACTTCCTTAAATATACATGTAATATTTGTTCGCAGTGGTTAGTGCGTTGGACTTGCAACCAGGCGACTCAGGTTCAAATCCTGTCATGGCAGGTCATACCCTTCTATGAAAATTTTACAAAGATCTCGATTTTCCTCCGTATGTAGAAAAGCTGCCGGCTCCTTGTGGAAGAATATGTTAGTACTGGTTAGTATACAGACCAGGAAAACTGGTTAGGTGAACCGCCCGCCGTATAAAACTGAAAAATTGTTGAAAACGGTGTTAAACCCGATAAAAACAAAATGATATTTGCCGAGAATAGCATGATTTTGACGGAATTCTCGGAAATTCGTTCTTGTATTTTCTTGTATCATACAAAATATACGAACCATTGACAGGCAGCAGGACAGGCATTAACAAGTCTCTTGCAAATAGCTCTGTACACAGAGTTTACATTCGTAAAAAAAATGTTTAATATAATTATGCAGTAAACTTTCTCTTATGAAGGAAGCGTCATCCATTTTGTAATACTAAAACTAATCATAAGACAGTTAAAAAAATGACCACAAATCACAATACATACATGTAACCAATCGTATACTTGCATGAGTATTGTCAAGTTCATTTCCATATAAACAAAATCTTATTTTTTCTCTCTGAGGTTTAACATTATTTGGCGTCAGTTCCATTTTGAATGGTGCGGAAGGCACTAAGCACCAGACACCTGCGTAGAACCACGATCCTTCGGTAATCTAGCCGAACAACTTCCTCATATGTGAAATTCGAACTCACAGCGGTGAGAGACTAGTCATTACTAGTCACAGACCATAACCTCTCGACCATGGAGGTCAGAATCTTAAGGCGAACAAGAAGACACAGACACACTGTAGCACTCATGTATTATGTACGGTGAGAAAAGTCAGTTGTTCTTATTTAAAAATAATTCATTTGTTTGTATTTCATCCATATCGTATCTGTTATACCAGTTTCCCTATTCATGTTTCCGTATCGTCTTGCGTAGAATGTCAAATCAATCCTGTCCTTTTTCAACATGTGCTAATTAATTTCCTTCATAAAGAGACATGGGACAAGCAGTAAACTGCACATGAAAGATTGTCATCACATGCAGCCTGGTACCAACAGAGACAGCGCCATCTACAGGTTGTTTCATTCCAATACATGATACATTGAGATCACTTTTGACGTGTCAAATGAAAATTATAATCTCCATATTTCCGGGACAATTAGCTAAACAAGAAAAAGTTTTTAACAGACGAACAACTTGAACGTTAGAGATTTGCTAATTAGCACGTATCAGATAAAGGCACTCAACTATAGTGTCGTATTGAATATGTTGCATAATATTCAAGAAAAGCAATTAATGCCAGTAAAATCTCCATTTATATAAAATTCAACATAAGGATTCTTTATACACATGTTACAGTAGTAACAAATTAAATAAATTTTCTTTAGTGCTCCCTTGCAAACAGAATTAGTTAGAATCAATTGTAAAGGATATGAGTATGAGAAAGCTGTCCAGCTAGCTAGTTGATCTGTGGTTTTACCCAGCTAAACGATGGAGTCTTCCTCCACCATAAAGCTGGAAAAGTCGCCAAAAGTCTCTCTGTAAATTGATTAATATTATACATTGTAAACATTATTATATTTTGTAAACATTCTTGTAAAACGTTTACCCTTTTTCACATATATTTGTATTGATGGCTATAAATATGCTATGCTATTTTATGCCAAATAAAGATTATGTTACGTTATGTTGTGTTGTGTTGTGTTGTGTTGTGAAAAGTCGCCGAATGACCCTGACTATTTGGTGTAACGTTAATTCTCGCGAAGAAGGGTAGTATGGGAATAAGTTCCACTGTCCAAGTATTTAGTAAGAAATTTTCTGTCAAATGACATACTTTATCAATTAATAAAACATATAAACATATGGCCATATTATCTTGATGTTTAGTCTAGTAAATAATTTTAAAAAATATGCATTTTTTACCTTAAGAAGACAGGAATTAACTTTCAATCTACTCTTACAGTTTGTTCCTCAGTATACCACAAACCTTTTGCGACGTTATCAGCCATTTTAATTACCATGAGGTTATGTTTTTTGTCGAAGAAAGTATGGATTGGTTTAGCTATGTAAGCGTCGCACATCTTGTATTTACCAGATATCTTATATGAGCTATGTACATATCATTACTCAAACGAAGAGAGTGGAGCCAAACAGCTTCTTTTATGCACCCACTTTAGCGCAAACAAGAAATGTTTTTAAAAAGCCAAACGGCGTAGAAATGAAAAACAATTTTGTTCTTCGATGTTATTTACACTGTTGAAACTAAGAGTACAGCTACAAGGATATCTTTCAGCGTGCAATACGGATTAATTACTTTCTTTATCATATAAGACTATAAATAAGATAATTATTTTCATAAATCATTAATCACTTTACGGCCACCTCAATATGAAGACATCTCATTATAAAGACCGCTTATTTGAGGTCCGGTTTTTAATATTATCACCATATTACAATTTGAAATAGGACTACTAAATCATAAGACCATTTTCTGGTCCGAAGGTGGGTCTGATACAGAGCTTTTAAGTATTTTGTATTGCGTTCATTTTACAAGCGCCATTGTTGTTTTTCCAGATCGACAGGTTACCAGCTGCTAAATTAACATGGTTTGTCTCAGACAAAATCTTACAGTTTTACTTATATCATACTAATGAGCGATGCGGCAGAACTTTATTTACATGAAGATAACAAGGTACACTAATGAAATATATATCATTGATACACCTGTTCAATGAAAGACAAAAATACTTATCACTTTGAATTTCTTAAGTTATTTACTTGCGTTGTGGTCTGTGTCCATGGAGACGTACAAATTGTAATCCAAAACGAGATTTGTCTTGGCTTTCGTTTACGCCATCATTATGTAAATGCATGTATTGCTGTAATAAAATATACCCACAAAAATGTTCTATGTTTCTTTATCTTCGTTTCATAGCATCTTGTAAAGAACAAAAATCTATAACAAAGAACGTATGTATTTATGTTTACTCGGAGACAGAAGCTAAAGATTCAATAAAGATTAGGCTAAGTGTGTCATGATGTTAATTGATGCGCATGTAAATGTCGCCATGATCATTTTACTCACGTCTTAAGACGGTCTTCCTAGAAAATATATTTCAATTAAAGACTTTGTGTAATTGTAAAGAAAGAACTTTATGAATCGCCTACATTCTGACTGCTAAACAAAACGTATGACTCGTTGTCAACAGCACACCGCATGGTTCAGATAAACAATGTATATGAATTAGTTTGTGATATGCGCTGGGTACCCAAAAAGGTTACGTTATTTTATGACAACAAGATGCCAACATGTGAAGTAATAGATATATTACAATTATACATGTAATACGATATCCTGATTCCTGGATCTCATTCACTCTTTCAAGAATCGTGGTACACAACAGGTCGAGCTGTGATATTCAGCACCCCATAAATACCAGTTTTCACCATGGCGTTAGGGACTCAATTATGTTAACTTTAACTTGTATTGATAAGTGAATCAAGTATGGAGGCCGTCTTATCTGCTGATATAATAAATGGTCACTAATTGACGGACGGAACACGCGTGGAATACGTCTTATTTATTGAGTATGGTTCATTAACAGCAGCTATAAAACTTGTAGTCTGTGTTTGTCTTGGGAACACACTGTAGACTGATATGAAATAAACGTATAGGATAAATGTTTAGTCAGCGTAATATTGTATTAAGTCATAGAATAGTTGAATGCAATTTCATTCATTTTTTATACACCATAATGAAAATGAGATTTGTTTCACAGTCTTTTATATACATATATGTCATACATTTCATTAGAATATGTTTTGCAGATATATACTCTATAACATCATAAAATACATCACGTAAGGCAAATGTTGGTTTCTTTTGTTAAATTTGGGGGAAAAAGGTAGGGTGACTAAGGAACGTATAATAATGTTAAACGCTTGTCTCATACAATTAAACCTGTGTTTGCGGTCACCTCCGAATAAAAACCACCCAGGGACGTAAGGCCGTTCTTTGAAAAACACGTCACTGATTATTTAGAACAAACTGATCTATAAATAAAGGTCAATTGTCAATAAAGGCCACAATGCCTTTCCCAAAGGTGGCCTTTTTTCACGGGTTTGTCTGTACATATCAACATTACTGAAATGCTGTTGAAAAACTAGCGAGACATAGATCGGCCGATAACCTTAGCTAATGTATCATTTTGATAACCTTATCTAATGAGTCATTTTGATAACCTTATCTAATGGGTCATTTTGATAATCTTATCAAAGGTGTTAATTTGATAACCTTTAAATGTGTCATTTTGACAACCTTATCTAATGTGTCATTTTGATAATCTTATCTAATGGGTCATTTTCATAACCTTATCTAATGTGTCATTTTGATAACCTTATCTAATGGGTCATTTTGATAACGTTATCTAATGAGTCATTTCGATAACCTTATCTAATGGGTCATTTTGATAACCTTATGTGATCTGTCATTTTGATAACCTTATCTAATGGGTCATTTTGATAACCTTATGTGATCTGTCATTTTGATAACCTTATCTAATGGGTCATTTTCATAACCTTATCTAATGTGTCATTTTCATAACCTTATCTAATGGGTCATTTTGATAACCTTATATAATATGTCATTTTCATAACCTTATCTAATGGGTCATTTTCATAACCTTATCTAATGTGTCATTTTCATAACCTTATCTAATGTGTCATTTTCATAACCTTATCTAATGTGTCATTTTCATAACCTTATATAATGTGTCATTTTCATAACCTTATCTAATGTGTCATTTTGATAACCTTATCTAATGTGTCAAGTCTAATTGCTTCAAGTATTGTTTGCAGAAAATACACAAAAATATTATTTGGATGTGAATTTATTTTGCTTACAATTATACCACGATGACAGAAAGGTTTATTCATTTTCAAGGTAAACCCAGGTTTTGAAATGGAGTTATTGCAAACCTGACACGTTTTTAACCCTTCGGGATCTGCCTTAGATGGTTGTTAATTATATATTTTAGACTGACTGGTGTATTCTTCCATTTCTTACAAATTGGTGAATAAGTAAGATGAAAAATCCAACGGAACTGCAGTAAAAAGAATGACCACATACGCTGAATCTATTACTGAAAGACGTTTGATAGAAAGCTGTACTTACGAACCATACTGCGTCCTTAAAGTGTCACGAATCTGCTCGGTCACACACTTATTAAGAAAGAAGGTGAAACAACGTTCATTTAGCTACTTTCATCCAGTAATTGGTCTAACTATAGTGTTGGATACAGGTATTCAATAGCTTAACTCTCTATATCTAATCAAGCATACCAGGAACCTAAGTTGACTCCAGATTAGAAATAAATCAGTGTAGGTAATTGTATGGTGTTAATGAACTTTTATCATGCCCCAATACACTCCTTGTAAATCTTTCAAATAAGGCATAAAATTGTTTGTTTCTGGCTACATGCACATTAAAAATAAGGAAGGTAAGTCGGGATTTTTTTGGGGGAGAGGGTATTATTCTTGAAAGCCACTGTTGAGATTACTTTATTAGCTATGAATGAGTATAAAATAACTAATGAATATTAAACACTGTACATTGCGATAATAAGACTTATAAATTCAAGGTTAAAAAGTACAATAATTATAAACCTTCAATGAGTCAATAGCATTATACAATGAGTTAATAGTATTATACAAGCCGCGGCCGTCGTCCAGTGGTTAGTGCACTGGACTTGCAACCCGGAGATCTGGGTTCGAATCCAGGTCGCGGCAGGTCATACCCTTTTATGGTAATTTGACAAAAATGTCGATATTCCTCCATATGTGGAGAAGTTGCCCGCTCCTTGTGGAAGGGTAAGTTAGTACTGGTTAGTCCAGGAAAACTGGTTAGGTGAACCGGTCGCCGTATATAACTGAAAAAATTGTTGAAAAACGGCGTTAAACCCCAGTGACAATAAGTCACATACAAACAAATAATAGCATTTTACAATGAGTCAATAGCATTTTAATCCCCAAACAGCAATTTTGACCACTGAAGCAAATTAAACACAATGTATTAAGAATCAAGAACTCCAATTTTCTATTTCCAAGCATATTCTTCTCCTGAACTCTCAGGTTACTCCTGATTTGGTGTGAGAGTCCAAGACAGATGCGTTTAAATGGGATGTATTCACAAGACGTTCAAAGCACAAACAAGTATGTTCTACAGCATGGTCTAACTGTTAATGAGGAAACATTATTGAAATCTTCAGTTTCATGTTTGCAGTAAATCACAGTTACAGTAAATTCAGATATAGCTACATACTTTGAGCTACACTCACCGTTCTTAGACACGCTGTCTCATCATTTGGAACATTTCACCCGCCCCCCCCCCTCTCATCTTATGACTAAGTAATGGTCAGGATGACCAAACCGTGGACAATCTGGCAGATGAACAGACACACATACACCAAAAACAAGCTGCCATTGTGACATGTTGAGCTCCCAAGCGGGCTGGTTAAAAATCAGATACAGTGACGTATCTATTTCTCCCTGTACAAGGTTTTCCTTATTTCATTGTTTTTGAATATAGTGAAGTATAGATATTATGAGGTAATTACTCGGGTCCCAAGGGATTCTCTATAACTGTTCTCTACTGCCTCGTGGTTTTAAAATCCCTGACATTAGACTGACAATGTCATACAGGAAAGTCTTCACACGAAAGAGCTATAAAATTTTGCTTGTTGTATATTCATATAGAAATGAATAGAAACAAAATTCTGCTTTTATCACCATACAAGTTACTTCATTAATTTAACCGTCTCATAATAATTATGTAAACTGTCAAAAAAGGTGAGACAGATATACAAATAAAGGTCAACAAAATAAAGAACTGTCACGTAATATGTAAGACTTAATGTAACAGCTTACGTAAAAACGCTGCAAATGTGGCAAGTATCCAGTATCAACATGTCGCTTCTTTTGTAACACAATATCCACGGTGACAATGCTTGTATTGTAAAATGAAACCCATCATCTGCACATATACAGAGTACAGTTGAACCTTTCTAATATGAACTTGTTTGGACAGATAAAAATATTCCGATTAGTGGTTTTCGGAATACAAAAGTTCCGGATTACAAAGGTTCCGGATTACAAATGATTTTAGCGTTACATACATTAAAGAAACATCGGGACCTATTGACATCTTCTGGTCTAAAGCTATACTAAATATAAAACAACAACCCTCGTTGCTTGACCAGACGGCGGCCATTGACAGGACGTAGTGATTTATTGCAGTATACAAATAATTACAAGACACGTCTACATAAATCTAGGAGCAATGCAAATTACTTCGTCATGATGACGCGATTCGACTCGCCCAGGAAACAACCAGAGATTGACTCTTATTTTTTGTCGTTGCTCTGGAAAACCTGTGTCCGTTTGTCTATGTCGTATCGCTTAATGTCGGACCTCATCACATCATTACACTGACAGCTTAACATGTTGAATTACAAATTTTATCCATTGTACATAAATCTCTGTTACATACATATTTAACAAATATATGTAAAATTAAATTGAGTTAATACACAAGTACATAAGACACTATAAGAAGATAACGCTTAATCATTTTCTTAAATCTGTAGATTCTAAACTTATTAAATGAAATTAGACCACAAAGAGACCAAGTTGGGAAATTATTTGTCGTCCAACTGACTGAAAAAAGCTCACTATTTACTTCTAAATCAAATATAGTGAATAACTTTACAAAATTACATTAATTTCAATCCGAAATGATGTCCTCAGACTGGAAATTGAGCGTGTGACCCTGTCAAAAGCGTCTGGTAGAATGACCAATATTACACGTATAAAAACTTCGACACACCCAAAATGGTCCCATGAAATTCACGTGCCCAAAACTATTTATCACTGTATTGTAACCATTACGCGTAGACAAATATTTCACGCTATTCTTTGAAACGCGTGAAATTAAAATTAAAAGTGGATTCTTTTGGCTTAATCCATACAAAACAAGATATTTACTTTCATATAATGAAGTTTTCAGTCATAGTGTCATCAGGGGATAGACAGAGGTCATTTGCTTATTATTCTGTGTAGAGATTGACACAACACCTGTATACAGAACATCAGGTGTTGAATATAACAAATGAAACTTTATATCACGCTGTATGAACTACACAAATGTGATAAAAACTGAATATGTATTAAAACATCAATCACCTCTCACTCTTCAACCTTAGAGAATGAAATTGAGATGTGAGCTTAGGGACTGTTCTCAAGTTTATAACCTCGGGGCCTGATCACGAAGAAGACCTTCAAAGGGGTAAAACATGGCTTTCATAGTGGTTTAGTTTTGATGATTTCTCAGACGAATTTGAAAAAAGGCTATGTAGGGTAAAAAACTTGGTCAAATCACTGGTAAACACTCTATACTACTCAAAATTTGCACGGGGAAAAGGCTACCCATAAAAAGAGGCGTGGTGGCCACATGTACAATTGTACACAATTTCAAGTTATTCACTTGAATCTAACACATTCAGCTTAAAACTTACTGAATACGTAAAATATGGCGAATTTGCGCGTACGGCATCGTTTAAGTAGGGAAGAAATGAATATGGGGGTCGGGATGCTTGCAGCAGGGCGTTCTCAGCCTCACGTGGCACGTGCACTCGGCGTGTCACAGAGTGTAGTTTCACGGATGTGGAACCATTACCAAACTTATGGTGACGTTACCCACAGGCATGGGGGTGGTCGTCAAAGAGCAACAACGCAGGCTGAAGACAGGTTTTTAGTTATACAAGCTCGACGTCACCGGTTTATGAACGCAACAACGCTACGTAATGACGTTGAAAATGCAACGGGAGTGCGGGTGTCGACTCAAACAGTACGAAACAGACTCCATAGTGTTGGTATGCGCGCTAGAAGACCCGCAATCCGCATTCCATTGATGCGGCAGCATTTGCAAACACGCCTTCAATGGGCCCGAGGTCACGTCACATGGACGTTGAATGATTGGACCCCGGTACTGTTCACCGATGAGTCCAGATTTTGTGTGGACTTCACGGATAGACGGGCACGGGTGTGGAGAATGACCCATGAGCGTTTTGCACCTGTTTGCATTGCAAATCATGATCGCTATGGAGGGGGTTCCATCATGGTGTGGGCGGGGATCAGCATGCAGGGCAAGACTGACCTTCATATCGTGGATAACGGCAGTCTGACGGGCCAACGGTACGTTGATGAGATCCTGGACGTGTATGTCCACCCGTACGCTGGCGCTATAGGCCCTGAATTCATTTTAATGGACGACAATGCAAGTCCACACAGGGCCATGGTGACCAACAGGTACCTCCAGGATGCCACCATCGTTCGAATGGACTGGCCGGCACGTTCCCCCGACCTCAATCCCATAGAACATGTATGGGACATGCTGCAGAGAGCCATTTCAGCCCGCCCTGTTAAGCCCACTACAGTCCAGGAGCTAAGACGGGCCCTCTAGGAGGAGTGGGTTCGAATCCCACAAATCTCAATCCGGAGGCTTGTTAGCAGCATGCGCCGGCGATGTCAGGCGGTTATCAATGCAAATGGACATCACACTCGATACTGACCAAGAAATTAATTCAATTAATTCATTCGCAGCAAAATTTCACATTTGGCACATCCATACGAAAACGTCAATTTAGCGCCCATTCAACTTTTGGCTTCTGTCACGCTTCAATGAATACATCAAAAAACTTATTTCTATCTTCAAACAAATAGAGAAATGCATAATCTTTCAATTAAAATAATAAAAGTTTGGTAGACATTTATATCCAATCAAATATAAGCAATCTAAAAAGCTATCCTTATCAAATTTTGAGTAGTATATTGGTCACAGTTTTGATTGGATGTTCACCAAATTTTGTCAGAATGTTTGTCTTAATGATATCTTGGACGAGATCAATCATGGGTCATCTAGGGTCAAAAACTAGGTCACCAGGTCAAATTTCTGGAAAACCTTGTTCACACTCTGGAGGTCATAGTTTTGATTGAATATTCACCAGACCTCGTCAGAATGTTTGTCGTAGAAATATCTTGAAAATTTTTTTACATGGGTCATCTGGGGCCAAAAATTAGGTCACCGGGGCAAATCAATGGAAAACCTAGTTAATATTCTAGGGTCATAGTTTTGATTGGATATTTACCAAACCTCGTAAGAATGTTTGTCTTAATGACATCTTGGACAAGTTTGAACATGGGTTGTCTGGGATCGAAAAAGTAGGTCATCACGTCAAATCAGTTGCAATCTTTACTCAGGTGAAGGAATAAGGGCTATCTTGGGCCTCTTGTTCTACACATCGTTTGTGAGAATACAAGATACAATTCAACCCCAAATATTTTCATATTTTTGCATTTCACCATTGAAACTTCAGAGTTTGAACCAAAAGGTTTGGTTGGTCGGGTAACCATTACAGACTTTTTGCTGGCCTTATCCTTTAAATGTAATTTCTTAAAAATCATCAATAAAAGACTCATGTAAAATTGTATGTATATGCGATGTACCGGGGATCCACAAAATTGGTAAGAATATGTACATAAATCCATCAAGTCAAACGTAAATTTAAAACAACGTCAGTTTAAACATACATATACCATAGCTGAAATTTATATGAAGCATAAGTTCATGAAAAGATGTAGTTCTACATCAATAATAACAATAACAACATCAAAATTGTTCCTTTCATTGTTTATTTCATGTAACTGTATACAGTGCAACCTCTCTAAAGCAACACCCTTTGGGAGATGCAAAATTATGTTGTTGTGGAGAGGTTGCCGCTCTAGAGAGGTTAAATAAATAGTCAAATCGTACAGTGGGGAAAAACCATACTGTTGTTGAAGGGAGGTTGTCGCTCAAGAAAGAGCCGCTCTGGAGAGGTTGCACTGTATCTATGTACAAACACTAACATAGAAACTTGACAGTATCTTCTAGGTAATAGTAATATTTATAAACATGTAGACAGTGGCCATGTATAAACGTACACCATATTACAATAGCCAGAAAATGATGAGTTATATTACATTTTGCAACACTGATATATAATCATAAAGAAATCAAGCCAATCTAATGCATTCAGTAAGGATAAGGATTTTATCATTTAAACAAAAGAAAAAGTATATAGCCACGACCATGGTTAAGAAGTTAGTGCACTGGACCTGTAACCCAGAGATCTGGGTTCAAATCCTGGTTGTGGCAGGTCATACCCTTCTATGAAGATTTGACAAAAATGTCAATTTTCCTCCATATGTGGAGAAGTTGCCAGCTCCTTGTGGAAGGGTAAGTTGGTACTGGTTAGAATACACTCCATGAAAATTGGTAAGGTGAACTGGTCATTCTAACTGAAAAACTGAATAACTGAAAAATTGTTAAACCCATCAATCCCAATGAAAACAAGAGGGCCATGATGGCCCTGCATCGCTCACCAGAATAAATATTAATTAACTTGTTACTAAAAAGGTAATAAAGGTACACGGTGATGATCCAACCACTGGTTCATGAAAAGAAGTCATTTTAAGGTATTTCTATGTTCTAGCTCTAGTGGCCCCTAATTGGGGCCAACCATTTTTATTTCAGCAAATCTAATAGAACACTGTCTAAAGATGCTTAAAACCAAGTATGGTAACATCCATTTTTAGCTCTTGCGGCCCCTAAAAGGGGCCGGCCAAATTTATTTGAGTAAATTTGAGAAAGGACCATCTAAGGATGCTACAGACCAAGTTTGGTGATCATCCATCCATTGGTTCATGAAAAGAAGACGTTTAAAGATATTTCAATTTTTAGCTCTAGTTGCCCCTAATAGGGGCCAATCACTTTTTTTCGCAAATCTGATAGAACGCTATCTAAAGATGCTAAAAACCAAGTTTGGTAATAATCCATCCATAGAAACATGAGAAAAAGTCATTTTAAGGTATTTCTATTTTCAGCTCTAGTGGCCCCTAAAAGGGGCCGACCAAATCTATTTGAGCAAACTTGTGAAAGGACCATCTAAGGATGCTACAGACCAAGTTTAATGATCATCCATCCATTGGTTCATGAGAAGATGATTAAAGGTTTTCTATTTTTTGCTCTAGCGGCCCCTAAAAGGGGCCAACCATTTTTATTTGAGCAAATCTGATAAAAGTCCATATAAGGATGCTACAGACCAAATTTGGTGATGATCCATCCATTGGTTCATGAGAAAAAGATGATTAAAGGTTTTTCTATTTTTAGCACTAGTGACCCCTAATAGGGGGTCAACTGGTATAATATGAGAAAATTGCAATTAGAACGTCAAAGTGCTTCTGCACAGCAAATTTGAAGTAAATCCGACAGGTAGTTTCTGAGGGGAAGACCATTGTTGACGTCAGACGACGGACGACGTATGCCGGAGCATACACCTACCCATCCTAACAGCTCACCCTGAACCTTCGGTTCTGGTGAGCTAAAAAAGAAAAAAAGAAGAAATATATAAAGTGGGTCCAAAAATAAGTGGTCTTTGTAATCAATAAAATAGTCTGCATACGAGGTTTACTTAACAACTGGACCACTCACACGACACACTCATGATTGAATTATTCCACATCAAAAGTTCCTCCTTTCCATATTTTAACAACAGACATAATGATAATTTGATATTTTTAAATCCAACAGTCCAGGCCCTGAGGTTTTAAAACTTGAGATCAGTCTCTGAGCTCTAATCTCGTATCTTGTCTTTTAATGTTTCAAAGTTAATTATGATCAGACAATAACAATATTATTGATACATTATTCTGAAAGTATGATTGACCTGAATATGTATTTAAACATTAATCATCTCTATCTTTTCAACCATAATACTCTGGGAATGGAATTGAGAACTATGAGAGTGTTTTGAAGTTTTATAACCTTATCAAGTCTGAAGAGGACAAAAGTTACTGACCAGATACTCCGTTTTTAGTCTTTGCTTCTATCTGAAGTCATTAACACAACTTCACCCTTTTTTCTACTAAGAATTAAATCCCTTAATAACATTACAACTTTTACAACGTTTGAAACAAACAAGAGGGAAATGAATAAAACAGGATCTTCATAGAGTCAGTTCATCATTTCAAATAGAGAAGGAAAAATTGACGCACAATATTACTGGTAACAAATTTAATTATCAGTCATTTTTACTTATCGTGTCCTTGTTAATGTCAATCACTTTAATCATATTCTTGTTAAGATCAGAGCAGCATCTAATGTTATAAGACCATCTTAAAAAAAGTTGAAGTCACAAAACCAACTCATTCAAAAAAAACCCTGACACAAAATTTTTTTAAGTAACTTTGACAAAAAAAATTACTTCGCTCTTCATTCCAGCCTTTTTTGGTACAGTAATGGATAATATAATGTATAAAATAAAGCATAAAACACCTACCAACCAACCCAAGTTTGTGTCATGTTTCAATAAACCAACATTTTTTAATTATGGCCAAATTGATACCAAAATCACAAGTCAGTAATTTTAAGGTGAGAATTTGAGGTTATCATCTTTTATGTGGTTTTGGTGATACAAGAACTTTAACAGGATTACATAGTTCAATAACGTTACTTTCTTCAGTACCAGATGATGATTGAGATTTAAACTTATTTTTTGCCTCTGAGGAAGCTAGTACCACCAGACTGACCTCTACTGTACACGCCTCTGAAAGAAATAATCTTATTAATGAAATAAATTTGCTATCAAAAATAGACTGGTTATAAATATACACATGCAGTTGAGTTTGATAAACCAGTCTAGGAATGCTGTCTTAACATTGGTCCATATGAAGACTGGTAACAGAACTAGTCAACTGGTCGCTGTATTTCTATAGACTGGTCATCATCCATACAGCTATCATAACATAAAGATGCTTAGATCTATATTCAGAATTATTCATTTCTACTCTTAAGGATTGTCATCTTCCGTACTACACTGAGCAATGAAAGTATATACACAATAAAACTTTGCTGTCACGAGCATCGATACCACTAGCACTCAACTAATCTTGAAGAGGTTCTAAAGTCCTGTCAATATTTGTTCTTATTTGTGTATTATTTTCAACAACAAACAAATACCTCGTTTTTACAAGCACCAAGTTTATCTTGAACATTTAGTCTGTTCTGACAACTCCCCAAGGTAATGAAGTTTTGCTGTATTTTAATTAAAGCACTTTCCATTTCTCACTTAATTGCCTTTCACAAATTTCCACAAATTGATGTTTCAACAAAAAAGAACCACAAAAAATAAAATAAAGAATTTTACTTCTGACAGGTTTTGTTTAAATGTAATTCTGGGCCACAAGATGGATCAGTGGTTTTGGGGCCAACACACTGTTTTTTGTCCATATAGGAGTACTCTCCATTTATCAGTATACATGCATTAATTGAAAGACAATTAGGCACATGCATAAAGTGACAGATTTCAAAAAAATGTGAAACACTTAATAAGTAAAAAATACTACAAGAATGTATAAGATTTTGAATACTGATCGTAAATACCAGATATAAACTAATATTTTTTTACCTGACCAATGGCCATGAGACACCAATATGTGAGTTGATAGTCTATAACTGAGTGCAGTCTTTTTATGGATGTCACAAGATGGTGGTATCGTCAATGATGTGTTAGTGTCAGGGTACTTCACCTGTATAATATAAATATAAAATCAAAATGGTCAGGCCAAGGTGAAACTTAATAACGATCCTTTGATATCAGATTTCTGTGATACAAGTTGTCTATAAATGTTCATCATCCATACGGTGTTATGCCATCTACATCAGGGACCATGTGTCCTCAGTACTGATGAGCATGACATATGGCAACTTATTTTCTATGCAGTTTTGTCATATCATTATCTTATATATATTTTATATCTATTATCATAAATCACCTGTGATTAAACATGCTGTTCTTTAGGAAGCATCAAAGTCTACGAACATGGTACATTCTAAAATCATCCTAATACATGGTGATGTCATAATTCAGCTCACAATCAAGCTCTATAGGTTACAGGTCTGACTCTTATCCAAAGATCATGGGTTCAATTCAATACAGACTCTCCACTTTACAAAATTAGGCGTAAGTACTGGTAGGAAGTAGTAATGATCAGACTTCTAGCAGATTTCAATACTTCACTGTGAGCATAAATATCACTGACACATGATTAATGACAGTTTTAAACACATGACCTTGAACTCAGAAGTTTGACCGGCAGACTGATATGCAGAATATGAACAGCTGTCCACTGATCAGTTAAGACTTTCTCATCCCGTTGTCTCACATTTTGTAATATTTACCTGAACTCTGATGTTTTCAACTCCAGAAATATTCTCAATATCGGCAACTAATGTGACAGCTGTGGTAAGACCAGAAGTAAACTTGATTGGATTGTCAGACAGTTTGGCTGGTTCATGAATAACGGCATATGTTTTCTGAACTTTGTTCAAGACAGGACAGGTTACTGGACGTACAAGTTTGAGGGCTGAATGTAGGACATTTTGAACCATTGAGAGTTGGTTACTTTTCAGATTAGCGAGTTCTGACATTAAATACGATGTACAACTGTCAGACTGTGAGTCACTCGTAGAGAAAAATCTGAAAATTTAAAAACATAGCATGAATTACACAAAACAAACAAATCATAGACAACTGAACAACCAATTAAAAAACTTAAACAATGTAACAACTGTACTATTAATGAGCAGATTTTGTATACAAAAAACCACTTATCAACAATACCTCAGCCATGTACACCATGAAGTTTACCATACACAAAATTCTGCAGTACTTACCGGTACTAACCCTGCTTCGGCCCCATCCTGTAACAGGCCAGTCAGGGCTTGAAAAATCCACTTGTTCGCTCGTAATTACGAGGACAAATTGACTCAGGATGAGTATAAAACTACTTAAATCCATGAAAAGGAAACACAGACGTTTGAAATTGAGATTTGCAATTTCATTAGATGACTCAACTTGATAATGAGATTTATTCAAATCACCTGCAGGATCACAAGCACTGGTCCTATTATCAAGGTATTACAGTGCATAATTAAAGACTTACTTCTGAAGATTTGTCAAATAAGTTGTATAGACATCCTGCGCTTTCATCTGAGTCGCTAGTTCCTGTGAGTTTGCCAAAGTTGACCCCAGTCTGAAGGTCAAGGCTTTCAATTCTGTTTGTTTGATTAATGATAATTCATGGTTTCCAAGTCCAAGAAATAAAGTTTGTAATTTGTTAGTAAGATTTAGCACTTTATCAACAAGAACTGTGAGGTTGCTAACGGTTACACTTCCAGTCAAAATATATGCATGCTGTGACAGTAACTGAAATAAAAAAAAACTGAATTATCAGACAGAAAATCAAAACAAAATCTTATTAAAAATCAACAGTCACAGAATGATAAACAAGAGGGCCACAATGGCCCTGCATCACTCACCAGAATAAATGTTAAAAAACTTGTTACTAAAAAGGTGATAAAGGTACACTTCTGGGCAGATAATGAAGAACAATAAACTTAATAAAGGACCATCAAAGGATACTACAAAGGAATATTCGTGATGACTGAAGGATGCCACAGACCAAACTTGGGGATGATCCAACCACTGGTTCATGAAAAGAAGTCATTTTAAAGTATTTCTATTTTTAGCTCCAGCAGCCCCTAAAAGGGGCCAACTATTTTTATTTGAGCATACCTGATAGATGACCATGTAAGAATGTTACAAACCAAGTTTGATAATAATCCATCCATTGTTTCATGAGAAAGTCATTTTAAGGTATTTCTATTTTTAGCTCTAGCGGCCCCTAAAAGAGATTGACTAAATTTTTTTGCAAACTTAACAGAGGACCATCTAAAGATGCTACAAACAAAGTTAAAAGGGATGATCCATCTATTGGTTCATGAGAAGGAGACATTTAAAGGTATTTCTATTTTTAGCTCTAGTGGCCCCTAATAGTAATAGGGACCAACCAATTTCATTTTAGCAAATCTGATAGAACACTATCTATAGATGCTAAAACCCAAGTTTGGTAATAATCCATCCATAGAATCATGAGAAAAAGACATTTTACGGTATTTCTATTTTAACTCTGGCCTCCTCTAAAAGGGGCTGACCAAATTTATTTGAGCAATCTTGAGAGAGGACCATCTAAGGATGCTACAAGCCAAGTTTAGGGAAGATCCATCCATTGGTTCATGGGAAGATGATTAAAGGTTTTCTATTTTTAGCCTTAGTGACTCCTTAAAGGGGTCAACAGGTATAATAAGAGCAAATTGCAGTTAGAAAGTCAAAAGGCCTCTGCACACCAAATTTGAAGTAAATCTGACAGGTAGTTTCTGAGGAGAAGACCACTGTTGACACCAGATGCCAGACACCGGAGCATCCACACACCCATCCTAACAGTTCACCCTGAACCTTCAGTTCGGGTAAGTTAAAAAATGAGAGAGACCAAGACCACTCGACCATGGAGGCCCCTGATTCAATAAAACTATGACCAAGTTTGCAGTATACACGATACCTGTGTTATAAGTAACTGACTCTTCAGAAACATGCAGATACATTCAGCAGAGGCAAACGTGTTTGTGTCAAGTTCTGACACTCGCTGTAAATCCCTGAAATAAAAAAATAATACATGTAATTCTTTTCTGAATTAAATTTTAAAATTTTCTCAGTAATGTCATCTAAAGAAATAAAAAGTATAATTCAGTACATAGAGGGCTGGTACGTTGTTGCGATTGTGTATAATAGTGAATTTGGGCCTAAAATGGCCACACAAACAAAAAATGCATTTTTCCTGAATGTATGTATGTTTGTATTTATATACAGTAAAACCTCATTATCTCAGGGGGGTCATCAAAACAGACTAACTGCTTGAGGTAAACATGGTGCTATCAATAATGAGGTATTTGTTTGTTGGTTGAAAATTATATACAACTAATAACCAAAAAATTGACAGGACTTTAAGAACTCCTTGTGATAAGTCAGGGTGCTCGTATATCGATGCTCGTAATAACGAAATTTACTGTTTATAATATCCATCATCCCAACAACGTATCAGCCCCTTATGATACAGTGAGAGTAAGAAATAAGTAGATGGTAACATTTGTGAATTATACAAACTTAACACATTTCATTCTAAACTTTAAAAAAAATGTTTCTAATTTCCATCAAAATCAATAAAAGCTGATCACATTCGTTTGCATAATTAATGAAGCATCAACTTAAGATTTCTGCTACAGAAGCAGATTTCATTTAAATACAGCAAAAAATCTCCACATTAGACTTTAAGAAGATAGATCAAAGACTTATAATGACTGCTGTATGCAATCAATCAGACTTCAATTTAAGAAGAAGCTTGTGTAACATCTATTTAACAAGTTTTGGACTTCCAGCATGTGTACCATAATAAATTGTAATTATACTCAACACTGTATAACGAGATCCTACCTGACTGACGTCTCTAAAAGTTGTTTGGCTGTAATTGTATCCAATGAACTCAGGTCTGATAATTCCTCAATGGTTGATTTAATAAATGATGAAGTTAAGTCGGATTCCTCAGATCTATTTTTCTTCTCTAACTCAACCACAGACAAACTATCAGGATGCTGAAATATATAACAATATGAAACTGAATAAGGGCATCCTTAAAAAAATGGTGGTTTGTGGTAAAGTGATTGCAACTTTTAACAGTGGGAAGGTAGGAAGGAATTATTTTATGAATATTACACAGTCATACTGAAAATGACAAGCTGGAATAAGGAACGATTTTTGTCAAAATTGCTAAAACTTGATTGGATCAGGAGATTTTTTAATTAATCAGTCACATAACTGTAAACCAACAATTTTTTAAGAATGGCCAAATTAATTAGTTACCAAGGTAATTTTCTAATCAAAATATATTTCACAGTTCACTACAGTTTCATTAATGCTAAATTTCTGTTTTCTATGCCTGTATGCTCTATCTGTAGTCTTACTAATGCAATCAGTCAGATACAGAAACAATTCAAGTGTGAGGCAGCTGTTCAAGCAGAAACCTATGTTTCCGGTTGTGGACATTTTTTAAAGCCACCATTACTGCTTACTAATTATTTTAATCCAATCATACAACTTAGAAATTTGAATACTGACTACTTTAAGCTTTTGCCTCATAAGCATATTTTTGATTTAATCAAATTCAAAGCAAACATTCAAAACACCAATTTATTTAAGACAATTCAGTTATTTCTATACGACAGAGTGAAAACATTGTGGCAAATGAAGCCATTACTCATTATAAGCAATGGCTTCTTTTGCCATGATGTTACAAAAGTCGTCTGCTTCAGATATAGGGAAATGCGGTTCAGCCAATCAGATGACTTGGAATTGAAAAGTATTAGTTTCGCAATTACAATCACATCATGCATTATTGCAGATAGAAATTTTCCAATCAAGTAATTAGGACTTGTTTCTAACCGAGCCTTACCTGTAATTCAGGTACAATTTCAGGTAGACTGTCTCTCAGGTATGTATAGTGCCTCCAGGTATGTTCCTGAAACATTGGTAAAGCTGTACGGTTCCCTGCTGCAGCATTGAATACTAACACAAGTATACTGATGTCTGGAAGTCAGTTAGGGAACCAAAGCACTTGTATTGAATAAACTGACAGTAAACATACATGTACAGTACAACCCCTGAAAACAGGACTTCCTGAAAACTACAGATCTCCGAAAAACTGATATTTTTCAAGTCCCATTTTTTTCTCTTCTGTAATCAAAAGTTCTATGAAAACCAGAATTGTCAGGAAACTGGATTTTTTGCCAAGTCTGGAAAGGGTCCAGTTTTCAGGGGCTTACTGTATATACAAAATTGACCAATTCTCCAAACAGGTATACTTGTCATGTAGGCAAATATGTAGGCCTTATTGGCACTGAGAAGGTTAACAGTGATCAAATCTAATATAACAGTAGTTCGCATATTCTTATAAAACAGATACTGTCCAATTTATACCACAAACTAAACCAGACAAACTAAGCCAGGGGCCTATCAAGAGCTGGATATTCATTAAATTCAAACACATCTTGACATGAATCACAATGATACAAAGTCTTATTTCGTTGCTCAGGTAGACAATATTTCATGTCATATGCATATAAGTGTATGTGTGCTGGGTTTTCACTAGACATCAAAAGTTGAGGGTCAAAAATGACCCTTGGCTGATGATAATTTGAAGAGTCAACAAAATTTCCTTCTAATCTTATTGTAAATTTGACCCTTTGGTACAAATTGTCAAGAGTCAAAAGATTTGTTTTACTGATTTTACTGATAGTTTTTAAGGTTCAAATGAAAGCCCTGGTGTGTGTAAAACAAGGATACATGCAGGGTCGTCCATCTCTGGTTCTGGAGTATCAAAGTATGGATGTAAACACAGAAACTCCGGCATCAGTGGTAAAGTTAAATTAGTACAATTCTTCCCAAGGTGTTGCATACATCTGTAACATTACAACAGAATGGAATCAAATGCCAATTAATCATTTGTTACAGTTTCAGAATTCATTTACAATAAGAATTATAGCATAACAGTAATTCCAAACCAGCCTACTTCATAAAACACACAAATCAATAAAACGAACAAATAAATCAATAAAACAAACAAAATTAATCAATAACCATACAATTAAAACATACAAAATAAATCAGTAAAACATACAATTACTACAAATTATGGCCTGACAAAATCATTACTTTCCATTAGAGCAAGATTTAAATATGTCTAAAAATCTTAAACAATGATAGGATTATTCCATACTGAATATATTAAATAATTACACAAATTAACACTCTTATTCAATATTCATCAACATCCTGTATTTGTCACATACACCTACACTATGTAGCATTATAATAGTTTTCATGGCATTTCTTGAGAAATGTCTTTTTTAGGCCAAAATATTGAATTACAGTGTTTTTTGCATAGTCACCTTAAACAAAGAGTTCGTAAACATACATTTGGTAAAGGCATTTAAATTAAAAAATTTTCCTAAATAGTACAAAACTTTCAAAGATGGAATGAATCACTTACTTCCAAATGCTAACTCTGTCCTCAGGGTATCTACGCAGATTATCTAACAATGCTACCACACATGATTTCAAACATTCCTTTGTTGCATATTTCATATCACATAACATCTCACGTAACGACTCGCGGGAAACATAAGAAAAATCCTAAAATACATGTTTTACATAAAAAACTCTCGAAGAAAACATTTTTCAACATAAAAATAAAGTTATGCTCCAAACCTCGCACAGACACAAAATACTTTCAGTCATGGAATTACATACAGCGATAAAATGAATTTAATCAAGACTATCAACACACTTCATCAGATCAGTAAAAATCTGGTTTGATAAAAAAAAGGTTTCGATAAAAAAAAGGTTTCATTAAACAAAGTATAAAAACAGCTCATTCCAAACTACAACTACAGTAAAGTTTCACATAATGACCAGTCCATTAATACAACCAACTCAACGTTATATTCGCTTTTTAAAAGAACTGAATATTTCCCTATATATGTCTATATTATCATGGTCCGAAATTACGATCAGTCCGCTGTTACAAAATATGACCACTTATTACTGAACAAACAAGTCATATTGCGTTCTTTTAGTGTCCAATAAACTGACCACCTAATTATCATGCTCGTCAAAACTTCAGTGTTGAGTATTTAAAGAATAACCCTGTTTAACGACATTTGAACACTTCACGTTAACAAGGGAGCAAACTTATGAAAATCTGTTTGATAAACAATGCGATGATTGATAATCAAAGCCATTGAAGGCTTAAATGATTGTGGATCTGTTTAATTGACATTAATGCCAACAGTCGACCAAAGAAAGTTCAATTTCACAATTCCTAATTATTGAATGGGTACAAACAAATTAAAAGTATGATATAAAAGTATGGTCTTATGTTGTGACATTTAAATGATGTGCCAATTCAACTTGCAATTTGACGTTCATGTTGCATCATTTTGATTGAACTATATATTTGACAAGGCTAATTCATGTACCATTCTGTGCCTTTCAATAAATTCTTACCATGTATGCCTCCTATACAAAGTAAATAGGGTGCACAATTGCATTTTGAGGGAAAAATGTCAAATTTAAACGAATAACTTACAAAAATGGCATGTTTGTTGTACTTGTTTATATTTTGTATGTCAGTTAATAGATCAAAGTAAAGAACATATCTGTATTTCAATAATATTATTCTGTTATCAAGGATTTACCCTGGAATATGTTGGGTCTCAATAATAAGACCGACTCTATAATAAGACCATTTTCATTCAGTCCACTTGGTGGTCTTAATAGTGGAATTTTACTTCGTTGTGAGGGGGTATAACAATCTCCATTTATTATTTACTAATTTACTTCAGAATGATGGATGAGGGGCACACAATACACTGAATTACAAAAAGAGCAAAGACTGTCGCCTTCAATAAATGATTCAAATTCAATTTCTTTCAAATTCACAAACAAGCTGAAACACAAGGAACCACAAAACATACCTGTAACACTCCCAGCATGATGTCTAACTGATCTTCTCTTATCTCAAGATGTTGATTGAGTTTCTTCAAGCTGTTGATGGCATTCAGCCTCACACTCTCTATCTCATCATTAAACATATCAGCCAAGCTGTCCTGACATAGCACGGCAAATTCTGCATTTTGGGAGGCCAACTCACATATGGAGTCCAATGAGCAGTTTCTTACCTCTGGAGAAATTGTAAATTTGAATGGTAGTTACATATAAAACAATAGCTAAACTATAGACACTAATTCATTGGTCATAAACCTGTCCTGTAATTGGAACAATTGCTGATCTCTAAATTCAGTAAATAAGCCAAAGTCCAATATACACTCTGGAAAATTTTCAACAATTTATATTCATGACATTTCAATGGTATTGATTTTTCACATTGTCTGAACCAGCGGTAAATACTGGTCAATAATCATACTAAGATACAAACATACATAATATATCAGTACACTAGGGTCTGCCATGTTACAAAACATAAATGGCCATCCACCTGCCATCACAGATTAACAAATCTAGTGAGAAAGTTGACAATAACTCTTTGAGTAAGCAGGGAACAGGCAAGTACTAGCGCATAACCAAAGAGAACCAAGTATGATAAACTGAGCACATTCACTACTTGAAATATTTTTAATAAAGATCTCTAACAGAAATAACAAACATACAAGCAAGCAAATATACAAACAAATATACAAACGCACATACAAATGTACATACAAACCTACATACAAATGTACATACAAGCAAGAAAATATATAAACAAACATACAAATGTACATACAAACCTACAAACAAATGTACATACAAGCAAACAATTATACAAACCTACACACAAACTAACATACAAGCAAGCAAATACACAAACAAACATACAAACGTACATACAAATCTACATACAAATGAACATACAAACATACATACAAATGTACAAAAACAAACCTACATACAAATGTACAAACAAACATACATACGAATGAACATACAAACGAACATACAAACATACATACAAATGAACTTAACAAACAAACAATGTACCTGCAAACTCATCTTCCAGTCCATGAACAAAGGCACCACAAGCCCCAATATTCATCAAGTTGATACTCTCAGGATCTAATTCTTCTTTAGGAGCATCATCCGCCCACTTCTGACCTGTTGACCAAACACCTGATGAAAAATTATCCTTCGCTCGTTCTGAAGCAGTTTTCTTTCTCTGAAACAATTACAACAAAGGTTCTTTAATTAATGGTGCCCCAAATGGCTTTCTCATTGTTCTCAGCCCAAATGCTTTGTATTTATTTGTAACTATTTGCCCAATCAGTTGTAATCATTTGGCCCCACTGAAAATATCCGGTCCCATTTGCTCTTATCATAACCATAATAATCCCTGGCTTACCTACTAGCACTTGGTAGGGGAGATAACTATGCGAGGTAATATACAAGATAAGTCAAATAAGAATAAAAAAAGTTCAAGTGTTGAAAAAAAATCTGTGGCTTACCCTCATATTTGACATCAATTTTTTGTCCAATGTCTGTTCAAGAAATCTAGCACTGACGAGATGCAGAGATCCCTGTAACAATACAAAACAATGGTGTTATAATAGTGGCTGTGAGCTAAATCTTGAATAAGAAATATCAGACAAGACAAATATTTAATTCAATTGTAAATGAAAGATCCTTTAGCCATCAATTGATTCATACTGCATTGCTATTGCATGTTTCATTATTGCAGAACTTTTTTTTCATTTGCAACCCTCTACCAAAATACAGGTGACAACAAAAAAAAGAAGTACAATAAACAAAAAATTAACAATCAACAATGAAATAACACATATACAACTGTGTATTCCTTAATTTTGCGCTTACTCGTATACACATTTTTGAAATATTTAAATCTAGTTGACCTATTTAAGCAACATGAAATTTTTTCAAGGTCGGTTATGTTCAGTTGCAAATATACCTGAAGATTTGATTTTCTTGAAGTATGCGATAAGGGATTAAATAAAAAAAGCGAATACCAGACCTTCAATTAAATATTAATCAACTCAATAAGTGCACGACAGAATTAAGCATGATGGTTCTTTTACAGATACCTTTGTACAGCATAACCCCTGAAAACCAGACTCCCTGAAAACCTGAAAACTCTGAAAATTGGATGATTTTTCATGTCCCATCTTTTTCTCTTCTTGAATGAATGGTTCTCCAAATAAAGGAATTCCTAGAAAACTGTCTGGAAGGTCTGGAAGGGGTCCAGTTTTCAGGGGTTATACATATTAGTACTGAGGAGACTTTAAAATATTACACATAAAATGACAGTGAAAAAAGTATACCATACATCAGTGTTTTTTTATGTGTATCTAATTTTCTTTATATTTGCAAGTCAAAAAATTCTTGAAAAAATGCATCATGAAAATAAATATGTCCTATGATAAATTTGCCATGACTAGATATTGATTCAAATCACAAAGTTTACCACATGCACAAAAAAGATACATGTAAAGAATTCTACTTTCAACATTTCTGTTTTAGTTTAAAACACTGTTTCAGTATTTCAAAAGAAAGACAACAAATTCAGTTGTGTAACAGTTTCTGCTCTAAACAAGACTGAAATATTAGAACATGAAAAAACAAATGATCATATATTAGGTCTATATGTGTTAGTACTGTCAAAAATTGGTCATGCACAGGTTTTTAACATAAAAAAATAACATTGACACACATACAAGAAGACTAGCAGCTTTAGTCCTAACTTTCACAGATATATCATTGATCATATTACATATCTTTACAAAGCCATCGTCCACGAGTCGTAATTCCTCATCAGAATCTGGTACAGGTACAAGACTGAAAAATAAAAATTTAAGGAATTAAAGGTCTGTGCCAAAGCCACGGTAATACTGAAAAGATTTAAAGAAGAATATACCGGGTGGTCTAAAATTATCAGTTTTTAAAGGTAGACCTTAGCCACTTTATACTGAACAGCTAGTATTACAATAGTGACTGCTTTATTTACATTGACAGAAAATGAAATAAAATGAAACAAATTAGATAAGTCAATCATGATGATATTTTCTGAATTTCTATCATTGATGGCAGGGCTGTGACAGGTCACTGAGAAGAGGGGTAGAAATTGTCATGCAGCAGAATACCACCCAATAAAACCAAGGTTTTTTTCCCTTCTATTGCAGGGGTCGTTTACAGGCATCTTCCCCTCAGGAAAAATTACGCAGTTTTACCCTAAAATTCAGTTTACGTCAAGTTTTTTCTTCCCTTTTTACAAAAATACTGTGTTATTTTTTCCCAACATTTAAAAATAAAATACCTGTGAAAAAAAAAGCCCTGAACCCTTCAGATTTTCTAAAAAGTAACAAAGGGTTTGTTTACCTTTCAGGATAAAGATGACTAAGGACCCACACAACTTGGATGGCTGCCAATCTGACCCCTTCATAATCATCCGTCAATGCTTCCCACGCTGATTTATATAAACTTTGATCTACTTTCACACCTCTTTCATGAAGATTCAACTGAAATATTGAACACTGGGGTTTCACATCACACCAAGAACCAGGGTCATTTAGCAACTGTTCCAGTTTTAACAGAGAAGGAAGACTGCAGGTGTATACCCAGGTAGAACCATCGACCTTCCGTACACAAGCTGGACAGGTTCCAAATATGTGAATTTGTCTTGTCCCAGGGGGATGGGATTTGAACTCACAAGGGTCAGGAGCTAGTGATCACAAGTCAGAGACCACGAAGGCCTTGGAAATATAGAACAATGAAGCAAAGATAATAGACAGACCAGATACAGTTTACAATATTTCTTATGTTACTAAATGTTTAAGAAGTAAAAAATAGCAGAAACAATCAAAATCAAAACTGAGTAATTTTACAGAAACTCTCTTTTCCAGTCCAAGACTTTTAGTTTGTGTATTATTTCTGAAAGTATTTCTTTACCAATGCCTCAAATGAACTTGATCTCACTCTGGGATCTTGATCTTGGAAAAAAGTCTCCAACAATTTCTGTGTGTTATTGGATTCTGTATCACTCTTAGCAATGTCATGTGACTCCAAACAACCAATCAAGTGAAGGCAACTACTTCTCACATGATGGCTATCATTTGTTAAATTCTGTCAACAAAATACAAATGAAATTAAATTGTTTGCAGAAAGCAATGAAAAAGCTACCAACAACATGACTCAATTTATGACCCAGATACTGTAGACACATATTTATTGTACAAATCTCACACAATTTTATTAAGTAAGATCTACAACAGAGGTAATTAAATCTCATTTCAATGGATCCTGTACTATCCTTTATCCTAAATTTACTGTTTTATCAGAGGTGTATGACACACTAAAACATACTTAAACTTAAATTCAAGCGCAAAAAAATGCCACACAAAAAAATCACGGAAAAGTGAACGACAAGTCAGGTTCCATAAAATAAAATAAGAATTACAGGTTCCATCTCAAACCAGAACTTTGAACTTTTTCATCCAGCTAAAATAAATGCATAACCTGAGTAACAATCATCTTTACATTTTATTCTGTAAATATATATGCAGGTTTTTTCCTTCTATAACAAGGGCCGTTTATAGGAGTCTTCTCCTCAGGAAAAATCCTTTAATTCATGCAGATTTCCCCTAAAATTCAGTTTGCATCAAGTTTTTTCTTCCCCTTTTGCAAAAATACTGTGTTGTTTTTTCCCCAAATTTAAGAAAGGCCCCTACCCCTACCTGTGAAAAAAAGCCCTGATATGGAAAATGTAATAGCAGGGCATAATGTCTGAACAATAAAAAAAGAACAATAAAACTAAAAACAACACTATGAATAAAGAAACCGATATTTTTTAACTCTAGTTGGTGAACTCTGAAGCAGTATATTTTCCCTTACCTGTCTGGCTATGCTAACCAGCTGTTTGTGTAAACTTCGTAAGCTTGCTGCAGACTGACCAATCACAGACAAGGATGCAATCAGCTGACCTTTCACCTTTTGTGAATCTTGGAAAAACATATGCAAATTATTTCTTACATTGATATATAATATTTAATAAATTATCATAACTAAAGCAACACAGCAAGAGATAACTCAAATACTCAGAACGACTTTGTGTTGCAGTTTTTCAGTAATTGCATGAGACAGGAAAGCAGAAAAAAGCTGGAAATTTATTACTACCCACAGAGACAATCAGAAACTTCACTCAGGCCATACTTAAAAAACTGTAATGGGACTGACTCATAAAAATCGCTGCAACTCAACTTTTATTTTACTCTCCTGGTAAAAAAATTGTTCTACCCCTTCGTTATTTAGTAATTGCTTTCTGGTATTTTCAAAAGAAAAAATCCCTACCAATTTACTCACTGATAAAATATTGGGTCGCTTTACCGCAAACAATTTTTTAAGGGTGCCCTCACTAGAGACTCAAGTCACAGATTGGGAGAGTCATTACAGAGATTAAAGTCAACATTCTTATTATAACAAACAATTAATAATAAACAAGAGGGCCATAGTGGCTCTTTTTCTCTCACCTGAGTAAAGATTTTACTTCGACAGTTTTCTTGTAATTTTTACCCAAGTTGACCCATGTTTAAACCTGTTCACGATATTATTGATACAAACATTCTGACAAGGTCTGGGGAAGATCAAATCAAAACTGTAGCTAGAATGTTAACAAGGTTTCCCAGTAATTTAACCTAATGACCTGGCTTTTGACCGCAAACAACCCATGTTCATATTTGTCCAAGATATCATTGAGATGAATATTCTGACCAGGTCTGATGAAGATTCACTCAAAAGTGTGACCTCTAGAGTGTTAACAACCCAAAGGTGTGGACAACGGACAACGGATGCCACAGTAGACTGACTGATAACTATAGCTCACCTGAGCACTATGCACTCAGGTGAGCAAAATATTATACGTTGTTACATTGACAACATTAAAAGAGAACAAACATACAATCCTAATTGATTTGAAACAAAAGTTAACATTTAAAACTGATTCAAAAATCTTTTCTGGTTTTCTAAAATTATACTAACCTTCTTTTGCCATCAGGGTAATCACTTCTTCTGCCATGTTCTCTGCACTAATTCCAGGAATTTTGGTCAATTTTCCAAGAAGTGCAGCTATTTTACCTCTTACAAATGCTTCCTTTTCCTTACCATAGTGTTCTAGTAAAGTTCTAATAACTGGACCTAGGCTCACACTGGCAACGGGTAAACTTCCCTCGAACTTTAATAATGTCTGTAAAGCTTCCTGAGAGGTGAGTCCTGAAATATATGATTTTATTTAACCTTTAAATACACTCTTTAATACATGGTAACAAGTCGCAGCTGTGGTCCAGTGGTTAGTGCGCTGTAGTTGTAACCTGGAGATCCGGGTTCGAATCCCAGTCGCAGCAGGTCATACCCTTCTATGAAAATTTGACAAAAATGTCGATTTTCCTCCACATGTGGAGAAGTTGCAGGCTCCTAGTGAAGGGTAAGTTAGTACTGGTCCAGGAAAACTGGTTAGGTGAACCGGTTACCGTATAAAACTGAAAAATTGTTGAAAAACGACATTAAACCCCAGTGACAATAAGTCACATAAAAACAAAACAAACGTGGTAACAAACAAGTAAAATACAACAGATGCATTGAGTACGTTTTCAAAGCAACAAATTATACACCATACAAACTACTTATCATTAGATTACAAATATCACTTATTTCATTGAACCTTAAGTAGGAAATAATAGCTTACCAATTAACAATGTTGTCAAATGAAATTGTCTTTTTCTTCTGACTTTTTGTGGAGAAAAATAATACTGAATAGAATACACACAAACATGTGTTTCACCTTATAAATTGTAAACTACCTCACCTTGAAGAGAAAGCTGAATGCCTGACTCTGGAACTCTCTGAATGAGACGTAATCTCTTGACTGGTTTTGGTGCCTCTTCCTACAAAAATTCAGAATAAAGAGGGTGCAGACATGCTCATATTTCTTTCACATACGTTTTTTAAAAAATGTATACACATCTTTAAGATACATTGATCCTACATGCTGAATAACATGGGAGGCGTCGTGGTCAAGTGGTAGAGCATCCGACCTCTGATCCAAAGGTTCCGAGTTTGAATCCCAGCTTCAACAGGTTTCCTTCATGAACTTCACGATCCCGGATACAGTATAGCTGTAGTGTCAAGGAAGCAGACTCAAGCATGATTAATATAAGCAAAATTGAGCTAAAAATAAATTAGTATAGAACAAGTGTCAGAGTCATTCATCTCCACTAGATTACAAATTGTGCATTTATAAAAGAAAAACAATATTGCAATCAACTGCAAACAAATTCTAATTTTAAGTGTAAATAATCATATGCACTTTAGTAAATACAAAAATACATTCGCCAATACTAGCTAATGATCATCACATAGACATTTTCTGAATCTTCCCAGAAGAGTTTAATTAATCCGAAAACTCCCCGATTGTTCAGAGTAATTATTTACCAATAAGGTGTGAATAACACCTCTTAACACCTTTTCAACAAAACAATTACTATACAAAATCATTTTACCGATTCATGCAAGGCAATCACTCTATAAGACCTGATTAACAGAAATCTCCAGCACCCGGTGAAGCGAATATGACAAGGGACGAATCGTAAAATACTTCAAATGATATGAATGAAAGCATAGAATGTAAGAACGAGAGGCTGATAAAACTAGAAGAAACCAAACAAGAAAAACACATATTTTACCTGAATTACTTGACTGTATTCCGCAAGGGCCCGTTTCTTCAGCAGCGCAGCCATCGTCTATAAAAGAAAGTAGAAATTAAGGATAAGATACGAACATTCCGAACAACTGAGTTCAAGCTAAAGTTACGACCAATCCGTTACAATGCACGCACTAAGACAATATATATATGTGCATGTAACTAATATGATGTATTTTTGTTAATATCAAAAGTGCCATAAAATCTCCACATTTTGTACACTATTGAAGTCAGATCCACAACATGCATTATCAATTAAATGCGTATTTATACTCTAATCATACCTTTTATATTATTCTCTATATGTATATGTGACCTGTTTTCCAACTATTTGATAAATAGAGTTTAGTGGTTTAATGAAGTAAAAAAAATATTCAAATACAACTCATTGATATCTTACATTGAATCAAATATCCAACCATGTGAAAGGTTAAGTTGGTAATGTAACACGTTCCGGTTGTATTGGTCCAGTATTTTTACTCGTGGGACGCGAAATAAACGTTCATTGTTGTCGCGTAATAAACTTTAAACGCGAATGAATATTGGACGAATCGAATAAAAATAGTGCTAACAACTTTTACCATATTGTAATAAATCGAGCCTAATATGTTGTATTTGTAGTCTGTAGAACAAATAAGGCTTATGATAAGAATCGATTCAAAACTGAAGATTTTGTTTTAATTGATTTTATGACAACCTTTGTGCTGCCCTCTTGGAACTACTTTCAAGATGGTTGACATGTAATTGTCAATAGGAAGTAAGTTCGGACTTAAAGTGTTTTCAGCTTAAAACGCTGTCTTTTGATTCAAAAGGAGAACATTAAGGTATTTAGATACATTTTCTTTGTGATCCAATTTCGTTAATGTGTATCTGTCGTTTGTGTTCTTTTGAATGTGGGACGGTTTCACTGGAATTTGCATGCATGAGTCATCCCAATGTTTTTGATGGTCAATTGATACCATCGGGGGTGCGAAAGTCAGTGACATATTTATCTACTCTCCTCCTTGCTGTGTCAGTGTATACATTTGTTTGACTACAAGAATAGTTTTTATGTCTTCAACGACACATTAAATCAATGAAATTTTAAAATGAAAAATATTCACTTTCTTTATTTAAAGCAATGGTCCATTCCTTAAAATAAAAGTTATTAACATTGTTCATTGTTTTCTGCTTGTGACCTTGTATGTATGAATGTAAAAGTAAAGGAGTGTAGTCTAGCGTATGTTATGCTGATAATAAACCAAACAATTACTTCTGTTCATTCTAATTATATTATGTTATCAACTCTATACTGATAGAATACTGATGAAAATACTGAGTTCTCTTCCCAGTAATTAATATATAGTTATATACTAATAACATTGGTAAATGCCAACAGTTGTCCAAACCTGAAATGCCCTGTTTTGATGAACCATGTTTCATCTTCAATTCTGAAGTGCAAATGATATTCAAATCTGGCATTTGATTATTTTAAGTTATTTTTATACAGTTTGACTTTTTCCCATTTTTGTCCAAAATCTAGCGAAAATTCTCAATTCTGGGGGTCAAGTCATGTTCCAAAATGCTGAGAAAAAACCTTGAAGACATTGACTTGCTATGGTTGATTTTAGCTTCCTCTCTATTTTTCTTTGACATTACACTATATTATGGAAGAAGTATGATGTACTAATAGTATCTTGGATATTTATACATTTCATTTTATGTAAACAATTAAGATTTTATAAATGACTAAAACTAGTATCAGACTAAGAAAAAATTCAGTATCTTTCAATATTCAATATTATTCGATATTGTTACGCTCCACTGAAGCGTATGTGTAAATATGTGTGTATGTGTGATTTTACTTACAGAAAAGTAAAGACAGACTAGAACTTTAAATGTTCAAAAATCTATTTTGCAACATTATGCAACAATACAACAATGAATAATATAACGAAGTTTCAATGCCCAGTCTGACTAGATAAAAATAAAACAAATAAAACTGACTCCAAAAATGGTGCTTTGCAAAATTGTCTATTTTACATAGATTTCAATAACAACAATCTATTGCTAAAACAAATCAATAAAAATGTGGAGATAAATAAATTTACTTAATAAATATTTTGTTAGCATGAAACGTTTCCGATTTATTAATGCAAAATTATCTCAAAAAAGCAAAGTTCAAACTTAAAAAATCAGATAAAACGGACGTGGCCTTACGTGAGCAAAAGAAAATCTGGAGTGTCTTCAGAAATTTCTGCGGAGCTATTTATACTCCCACAAACCCCACATCCAAAATATGTGGGGTCCGCAAAAAAGATGTGCGGGGTCCACAAAAAAAATGTGTGGGGTCCGCATCGAAAAATTGCGGAGTCCGCACAGAAAATTTGTGGGGTAAAATTAAAACACTGTTTACTAATTAAATACTGGACTAATATTAACGAAACTTGACATTTACGTAGGAAATATATAATAAAACATGACTGCTACCTGAAATTTCCTCTTAAGTGTGTTTTTAGCATGAAACATGTTTCTTCACTATTCTGACAGTTCGGAGAAATTCTGTTGTAAACAAAAAGATAGCAACAGTAACTAAGGAGAAATCCCATAATGCCACGCGATACATGTATACAATATGGCTGTCGACGTAAATGTGCAAGTTGATAACTACAAATTAAACGGGTTTACTATTCAACAGACGATAGTAGTAAGTGATTTCCTATCTGCATGCAATCTAAAAATGGCGTATATTATAATTTTAAAGTAAAAATGCATGACATTGCGTAATAACAAAAGTACACAGGTTTAAATACGCGAAACATAAAATTAGGTCAAGTTACTGTGGGTTCAAGTGTACTTAACGCATCGGCTGCTAAATACTGGGGCATTACACTACCCCCCTCTTTATATGTCTAAGTTCCAACTGACATTAAAGACCTTCAACAAAATAATCACATCAAAAAAGTTATATAAAATGTCAATAATGCAACAAGAATAATGGACATTACCATGTAATACCAATTAACAACAATGTAAACAAATAAATACAGTATTTAACATCAATTTACATAACAAAAATCTAATTCAAGCTTCCAGCCAGTCAATATTCATCCAGCGTCACCAATATGCATCTCAAATTTTAACAACTATCATTGGTATTGCATAAATTTCATAAATTTGTTTGGTCAAAACTACAACATGGACAGGTATATGCTCTATGTAAGCACCACAATAGTTACATTCATCATTGTAATATATACTGCTCTGTAATAAATAACACCGGAGACAAATATGCACCTACATACTTTCAAGCACCTTTAATGACATTTAGAGGATCCACCATTAATCTCAGATACATAGAATTTCAGTACAATTATCAGAAAAAACATAACTGAATCAGTATAAGCATACCAGTAATAATTAAAGCTAGAATATAGCGTCTATCACTATGAGATCATTAATACACAACGTATGTATTGAGCTGAAACTACACAGATTTCACTTTTCACTTATTCTAAATAACATCTATGAGTGTCCTCTGGGTTTCAAATGTATCACAAGTCACTAGTATAAGTAATTGTATACTGGCACATAACATTAGCACAATAAATAGTTCTCATATTCTGAAATGTCTATGAGTGTCCTCTGGGTTTTAAATGTATCACAAGTTACTATCATTAGTATTTGTATATTAGCACAATAAATAGTTCTCATATTCTGAAATGTCTATGAGTGTCCACTGGGTTTTAAATGTATCACAAGTTACTATCATTAGTATTTGTATATTAGCACAATAAATAGTTCTCATATTCTGAAATGTCTATGAGTGTCCACTGGGTTATAAATGAATCACAAGTTACTATCATTAGTATTTGTATATTAGCACTATAAATAGTTCTCATATTCTGAAATGTCTATGAGTGTCCACTGGGTTATAAATGAATCACAAGTTACTATCACTAGTATTGGTATATTAGCACAATAAATAGTTCTCATATTCTGAAATGTCTATGAGTGTCCACTGGGTTATAAATGAATCATGAATTACTATTAAGCGGGTTCAACTGGATAGAAGCTGGAGTTTAGATTTTCCTACTTTCTGTTTACTACAGACTTCAGTGCTTTCCTGGGAGGGCTCTTTGGAGAAGTATTTTCTCGCTTATGGTAGCTGTTGTTGGCTATCCTGGTTACTGACCGTTCTAGCCTTGACAAAACATTAACCATCTCGCCAATTGTTTTATCTTGATTACGGATGGCTCTACTGTTCCAATCAATTGCTGCAGTTATCTTTCCCAGGGCTTCTGTTAGTTTCATAGTTTCATGATTCACTGGGGCTTCAGGTTGAGGGTCAGTTTGTGTGTGGATGGATGTCTGGGTTGGGACTGGATTCATGCTGAAAGCAGGAGAACTTGGAATCTTTTCAAGCAGCTGTGGAAGAATGTCTTCAGTTACTGGTGGGACAGATCGTATAGGTTGTAGGGGTGTAGTTTCAAATAAATTAAGTTCATCTAGCAAAGGGGTGCTGTATCCAGATGTCAAGAGTTGGTTCTGTGTAGGTTGGATGTTGTTTGTTGACGAGGCTAACTGGTTTAAAATATGCGGCGGTACTTGAAGAGGTAATGATTGCTGTTGTGGGGGTTGAGACAAAAGTGGGGCAGGCTCAGGGCAATCAAGACCATCGAAATCCGTCAGTAACAGCTCATCAAGCTGGTCATCCTGCGTTTTGTTGACAACCACCTTGAAATCAACGTCTTCAGTTATAGACTTAGGGGATTGATTGCTTACCAGCACTTGCGAATTATCCACTGGTTGTCCTTGTGCCATAAGAGTATGTCTCTTGTATTGAGTGACATGCCTAGTTAAAGCTGCGTATGTGGTACACCTAAACATGCATAGCCGACAATAGAAAGGCGTCTCATCTAAGGAAAGGTGGTGCTTCAGGACATGCCCAACAACACGGTACCGTGCTTCCTTGTAGACCTTTCCCACCTTCTCACAATGCAAACAAGTGTACAACTTCCCCTTTTTGTTGTTCTTTTCAGCCATTTCAGCCTGCAGGTAAAAGAAAAATATTAGGATATGCACATATATCATTGATTAATCTATTTAAATAATAATCATGGAGAGTTTTTTCAATGATATACATGAGGCAGGATTGGTAATCATATTGTAGACACTTCATGGAACTTGGATAGGGCAACTCTTCTATATTCTATGGTTTTGAAGCATAATGCATGTAATTTCCTTGTAATGAAAGTATGTTAATATCAACATAACATATAACCAGTGGATGTCTCTTTACATCTATTTCATCTGACATAGGCATGAATTCTATCAAATAAAATCAATGGTGTGTGAAGCGTTGCAAAAAAAATAAAGCACTGCCTGAGCTTAAAATTATATTGAAAAAATCAAAGCACCATGTCAGCTTTAATTTTAAAGTATAAAATATGCACAAAGTGATAATCTCTATTGTTAACAGCTGGTTACAGAATAATATCACTGCAACAAATCAATCACAAAAAACACAATTTCAATGTCACTGACAAATACAGGTGCAACATCATATCAGTTTCAATGATAATAATCACTAGATGGTCACTACATTTTTAATAATGAATTTTGTTTTCTGACCACCCATCTAGGTGGTTGAGATCCCTGGTAGGGTTTCAGCTTGTCGTGGTGTACCAATCTCTCTTGGCCTTCAGCATTCAGTATTATGGTGAAATTGAAAGGAGATGTCTTTTCTTTTACAATATATGGCCCGTCATAAATTTTCTCCAGTTTCTGGTTTACTCCCACTTTCCTTGTCTCATGCCGGCACCATACTAGATCACCCTTCTTGTAGTTGTGGTAGGAGATTTTAGTGTCATAAAGATCCTTGCTTCGCTTTGAGTTTGACTTCATGTAATTCCTGGCTAAATTTTGTGCAAGTAACATCTTATCTTTGATTTTCTCTATATGTTCACAATGCCTCAGTTCTTGATCTGGGTTAGTTGTACTGAATACTAAATTGCCAGGTAAACGCACCTCTCGGCCAATTGTTAGCAAATTTGGGGTAATCTTTGTTGATTCATGAGGGGTAGCCCTGTAAGCTCCCGCTATGCAGCCTAAATTTACATCCCATTCATTTTGTTCCCCTGAAAGGTATGCTTTTATCATCTTTATTAAGGTTCTGTTAAATCTCTCCGTCTGTCCGTTACCACGGGGATGGCGTGCACTGGTTCGAGTTTTTCGTATTTCAAAGAGGCTACACAGCGACTTGAAGACTTTACTTTCAAATGATGTACCTTGGTCACTATGAATAGATAGAGGGGAACCCCACCTGGATATAAAATCATTGGCTATTCTAGATGCACATTCTTCGGCAGACTGATTTGGTACTGGCAGTACTTCAACATATTTGGAGAAATGATCTGTCAACACCAGAATATATCGGTTTCCTCTACTTGTCAAAGGGAAAGGACCGATATAATCTATGGCTAGTTTATCCCATGGTGAACCACTTTTCAAGTGACCCATTGGAGCTTTTGGTTTTTTCTGCGGTACTTTATCAGCATCACAAACATCACATTGTTTTATGAACAAGTTTACATCTTCTTTCATGTTGTACCAATAGAAATTTTGTCTCAACTTTTCAAGGGTTTTTTTAGTTCCCAAGTGGCCAGAAAGGATAGAATAGTGAGCCTGATGTAGTATTTCATTTCTAATACACCTTGGTACAATGAGTTGTGTATAAGAGTCACTACCATTTTTCTTATCAAATGTTCTATATACTAAATTGTTAATGAGTTTGAGATTCTCCCATTGTATCCAATAGTGTCTAGACGCTTGCGACTCAGTTACCATAGCATCACTTGTGGGTTTATTACCTAACCGTAATGCGGATAGGATCACTTGTATATCCTGGTCAGACCCTTGCATACTTGAAAGTTCCATGGATGAATATTTCTTCAACCAGTTGCATTCCTCTCCTGTTGACTGGGTGGATGTACTTGGCTTCTGTTCATCAATTGCTTTGATTGTTGGTGATTGAATTTTGGCTACGGTGGTAAAACGGTCGTTTTGTAGAGCCATTAACTCAGCCCTTCTGCGACATTTCTTGCATGGTCCGCACTTTAGGGGTTCACTTGTGTCAACTTCGTGACATGTACAATCTGTTGGAGTTTCGCATCTGGATAAGGCATCGCAATGACCCTGTTTTGATCCTGGGCGGTACTCAATTGCGAAATCATATTGTGCCAAGATTTCTAACCATCGCGCGATTTTACCGCTCGGCTCCTTCAAGCTAAACAACCATACAAGAGCTTGATGGTCAGTTCGGACAAGAAATCGCCTTCCGAGTAAGTACTGTCTAAAATATTGAATAAAAAAAACAACCGCCAAAAGTTCTTTTTCCGTAATACAATAATTACGCTCGGTCTTATTTAAAGCACGACTCGCATAAGATAGGACTCTTTCGCGGTTATCTTGTAACTGGCTACAAACAGCGCCTATGCCAACACCTGAAGCGTCAACATCGAGGATGAAACCACCTTGATTTAAAGGGTATCCCATAACATCTGTACTAGTTAAAGCAGCTTTTATATCTTTGAATGCTAACTCACATTGGTCTGACCACACAAATGGTTTGTCCTTTTTTGTAAGGTCAACTAATGGCCTTGCTCTTTTGGCAAAGTCTTTAACAAATTTCCTGTAATATGACCCTGTTGCAATAAATTGTTTGACTTGCTTAGGTGTTTTAGGGTGGGGCCATTGAATAATTTTGGCAATGTTGGTTGGATCAGGACGGACACCATCTTTTGAAACTACATGACCAAGAAATACTACTTCAGTTTGCAATAAATTACATTTTTCGGACTTAAGCTTAAGACCTGCATCTTTAATTCTGCTGAGTACTTCATCAACCCTCTGCACATGCTCTTCAAATGTAGTGCCAAATACAATTATATCATCAATATAGACCAAGCAAGTAGTCCATTGAAGACCTTGAAGTGCTATTTCCATTGTACGCTGGAAAGTGCTAGCTGCATTATTTAGTCCAAAAGGCATACGGGTCATCTCAAATTGCCCATATTTGCAAACAAAAGCACTTTTGGGTATATCTGACTGTTTGAGGGGTATCTGAAAATAGCCACTGGTTAAGTCAAAGCTACTAAAATATTTTGCACCAGCTACTGCATCTAAACAATCTTGTATTCTGGGGAGGGGGTACCCACTAGGCTTAACCAGCTCATTGACTTTACGGTAGTCGACACATGGACGAACTGCACCAGATTTCTTTCTAACAAGAACTATAGGAGAAGCCCATGGTGATGAGCTTTTCTGTATGATACCCTTTTGCAGGAGCTCTTCTATGGCCTTTTTCTCTTCAGCAGCATGAGCAAGTGGAACCCGCCTTGGTCTCTGTTTTACGGGTGGTGCATCACCAGTCTCAATACTATGCTCGGACAAGTGTGTCAACCCAATATCCCAATCACCCTTAGAAAATGTGTTCTTATATTTCATTAACAGACAGGCAACAGTGTCTTGTTGGGTTACAGACAACCCTGCGCATGACCTTTTGTATAAATCTTGCAAGTGCTCTGGTAAGTTAGTATGTTTATATGAAGAAAAGGACATAATATTGGCCTTAGTATGGCTAGTTTGTATGTGTCTAATTCTTCCATGATTAGACTCTTCATTTTCATGCTCTTTGGACTGAATGGTAGAAATTATTTCTAATATTTTCTCGGCTTTGCCTATTTCTGCATCTTGCTTTAAAAGCACCTCATTGGGATAAGGGTTCAGCAATCTAACTTTGCAAGTGGTACCATTATTTACATTTACTAGAGTGGCCCCCATCATAAGTTGATATTTTTCTTTGAAATGGTCAGTTGATTCAATCAAGTAAAAGGGTTTGTCATCACGGTCATCATTATCGGATCGGTCAACATATACATCAACTACAGCTTCAGAACAAGCAGGCAAACATATGTCTTTAGCTACCCTTACTTTTCTATTCAAATTTATGTCCACCGACCGAATGCAAGGGATCTCATGCCCACCGAGAACAATCTTGTTTTGACTCAGGAGAATATCTGCAGGACCCATTTCACCACCCATGAGCACATCATACCCCAACAGAGCATCATCTTCAATGTCAGCTACTACAGCATTGCAAGTGATCTCTAACTGGTATAATTTCAAAGCAAACCTTGCTTTCCCCAGCTCCCTTATAGGTGACCCTCCAGCCCCTCGAAGACTTCGCGTCTTACTCAGCCTGGGACGTGCATTTTCTCCAATTTGATTGTATACACGGGTGGATATGACTGTAATAGAGGCACCAGTATCAGCCGTAAATACTACTGGCACATTCTCGACTGTACCATTAATGTATACCCCATTACACAGAGCCCTTTTTATTTCTTCTGTCTCTGTGCAATCTGATGCCTCTCCTTTATCTACCCCTACATCCATGAAATCTTTACTCTGGCCGTTACTTCTGTTTTCATCTACATTGTCTAATTGGACCCCCCTTTGGCCACAAGAGCTGGTCCCATGGAGTTTAAAGGATTGTTTTCTTCACAGGGTTTTTTGAATTGGGGTCTCCGGTCATTAAATTGGGATTTCGCAGGACATTCGCGAGCAAAATGGCCTAAAACCCCACAACGGTAACATGTTTTGTTAACCTTATAGTCTCTATTTCTGTTGATTTGTGTTTTACTTTGCTCTTTTTCTTTCTCTAATCTCTCAAGACGAGCCTTAAGGTCATCCACTACTGATTTTTCAATAGTTATGAGGGTACCTCTTTGGTTGCTAATCTTGGCACTCTGTCTAGCAGCTTCCCGACTAATGCGTATCTCATCTGACGTAGAGTCACCATCTTGGTCATCTTCATTGGTGGCTCTCACTTTATGTCGATTTCTCTGGCAAGCGTTTCTAGTTTGTATAAAGTTTACAACATGGAACACTGCCTCATCAATGTTATCAGGCTGTTTGTGGTACTCAACTTCAAATTTGACTTCATCGTCATACAACCCATCTAGAAAACGCCTTGTTAGGTCTTCGTCTCTTGTTTTCTGGTCCCTATAACTGTGTGCTTTGTCATATAACCGCTTGAGATCAGCAGCAAAATCTTCAGCAGTCTCACCAGACTTCTGTGTTCTACGACTAAATTTAGCCGCAAAGGACTTTGGGGTCTCAATGACTCTATATCTACTGTTTAACTCTGATGTCAGGGCATCATAGTTGTTAAGCAGCTCAGGCCTTAATTGTGAAAATACAAATTGGGCTGATTGGCCCTCTATTTTTGGTAAGAGTTGATCTAGTTTGTCATTATTATCCCAACCTTGTCTGTTAGCTATAGCTTCAAATCTAGCATGCCAGACGGACCACTGTTCTTTACCGGTGAAAGATGGTATTTTAATATGTATTTTTGGACGATTATCATGTGCATGAATGGCAGGGTAGACAGGACAGGGTTGTGAACTGTATTGCATGTACTGGTGGCTATATCTGTTGGGCTCATTTGGTCCTAAATTGTGGTTACTCTGTGTTTGGGATGAATTGTTGTAAGCAAGGTCTGCGGCATTAGAATATATGCATGGGTCACCAGCTTGAATATGATTGTATTGGTCAGGAGAGTTGGTATTCAATGTAGACCTACCATTATCGTGTGGAAAATAAGGTATTGGCCTTGTTCTAGCCTGTTCTGAGTTGATAGCATTATTGTCTTTTAAGGATTTTATATCTTTCATCATGTCTTCGACCACCCCTGTCAGTTTGCTAACTATGGAAGCGAGTGAAGATTGGTCAATTGAAATATTTTGACTTGTATTATGTGATTCAGGAGGTTGGGCCTGTTCAGTTCTACCAAGGGTATTCTGTGATCTACTGTTACTGGGAAGACAAAAAGAGATTTCTTCATCGACTGTTGTCATTTCATCATCTAAGACTGCTGATCTCTCTGCATTAGCCATCGCTAGAGCACAGGAGTTGATTCGCAGGAGAGTCAATAAAAATTGATTCCACCCTTCTGACACCAAAAATGTTACGCTCCACTGAAGCGTATGTGTAAATATGTGTGTATGTGTGATTTTACTTACAGAAAAGTAAAGACAGACTAGAACTTTAAATGTTCAAAAATCTATTTTGCAACATTATGCAACAATACAACAATGAATAATATAACGAAGTTTCAATGCCCAGTCTGACTAGATAAAAATAAAACAAATAAAACTGACTCCAAAAATGGTGCTTTGCAAAATTGTCTATTTTACATAGATTTCAATAACAACAATCTATTGCTAAAACAAATCAATAAAAATGTGGAGATAAATAAATTTACTTAATAAATATTTTGTTAGCATGAAACGTTTCCGATTTATTAATGCAAAATTATCTCAAAAAAGCAAAGTTCAAACTTAAAAAATCAGATAAAACGGACGTGGCCTTACGTGAGCAAAAGAAAATCTGGAGTGTCTTCAGAAATTTCTGCGGAGCTATTTATACTCCCACAAACCCCACATCCAAAATATGTGGGGTCCGCAAAAAAGATGTGCGGGGTCCACAAAAAAAATGTGTGGGGTCCGCATCGAAAAATTGCGGAGTCCGCACAGAAAATTTGTGGGGTAAAATTAAAACACTGTTTACTAATTAAATACTGGACTAATATTAACGAAACTTGACATTTACGTAGGAAATATATAATAAAACATGACTGCTACCTGAAATTTCCTCTTAAGTGTGTTTTTAGCATGAAACATGTTTCTTCACTATTCTGACAGTTCGGAGAAATTCTGTTGTAAACAAAAAGATAGCAACAGTAACTAAGGAGAAATCCCATAATGCCACGCGATACATGTATACAATATGGCTGTCGACGTAAATGTGCAAGTTGATAACTACAAATTAAACGGGTTTACTATTCAACAGACGATAGTAGTAAGTGATTTCCTATCTGCATGCAATCTAAAAATGGCGTATATTATAATTTTAAAGTAAAAATGCATGACATTGCGTAATAACAAAAGTACACAGGTTTAAATACGCGAAACATAAAATTAGGTCAAGTTACTGTGGGTTCAAGTGTACTTAACGCATCGGCTGCTAAATACTGGGGCATTACAATATATTTCTTAAAATGTGGATACTGCCTGCATTGTATTTATAAATAAATGGTTATAAAATTTTATTACGTCTCCAAAAGCTGAGCACCAACTCATCTTTTCAGGGCTCAACAAATCCACTCATCTGCTTGTATTTATTGGCAGAAATCGCCTCCATACAAGTTCAAATTGCTGTAGCCGGGATTTGTGCATTTTTTAAACAAATTGTTTAAAAAAAGATCTGCCTAATGCCAAAATAATCTCCAGGGCCTTTTTTCCTTCTATAACATAGACTGATATTCCCAGTTACAAAAAGCCTCTTTTTTCCCAATTTTGAGAAGTGTCGGGTCAGTCGTTGTTTATTGATGTATCTTGAAAGTAAGTCTACCTTTTTCCAATTTGGCTGTATGCGTTCCCTGAAAGGCTAAGGCCCCTTCCCAATTTTCGGAAAAAAGCCCTGAATCTCCGCTGTCAAACCTGTTGTTGATCTATTATATGACATGTTAAAATAAATCCCATCCCATATCATTCCATACGATTACTTTTGCTTGACCATCTAAGAACTTTCTCTCTGTGGAGATGCTGAAAAACACTGGACTGATGGATTTTACATGCTGGATTTCATATGAATCTACATGCCATCATAAAATTTAGTGTGACAAAAAGACTTAGCAGATATATAAACATGTTAGTTCCAGGTGGATAATTAAACATGTGAATTCAGGGTGGAGGTGATAGTGAAAAAGGGGAAGCAAAAATAAAAAATGGCCACAAAAATTTAAGAAAACAGATTTCAATATCTTAAATTTGACTTGAATCCAGAGATCTATATTTACATGACTACTCTTTGTTCTGGAGCTATAAATCATGTATAATGAAGAGATCATTTTATGTAAGTTTGAAGTAGATTTTTTTTCAAACAAGTACTAAAATATCTTGCACATTGTGATTGATCTTTGTAAGTAATGGTTTGGGCTGGTTATGATGCATTAATAGAATTTAGAAGTAGTATCAACTGACAAATTTTTATGTCAGTGTGTGTTGGCTGACTTCTTTCACAGATCTGACAATTAGCTGGATATGAAGAGTGTCTCTAGAATGCCATTATTTTCAGCTAGGATTTAATGTTTTGAAATTAAATTGCAAATTGTGCCATGAAACGATTAACATTTCTATCATCCATCCCATTGAAAAAGATGATTTGTAATGGGGTATGGAACGGATTGTTTGAAACGAATCTTTGAACGTCCGAAAAGTGAAAGAATATACTGATTATGTTTTTTTTTTTCATTTTAGTGTAATTTGTATATGTATCTCCATATTTTGAGATGCTGTTTTGCATAAATTAGTTACAAAACCATATACATGTAGGAATCACTATTAAAACTAGTGGTCATTATTACCATAAAAATTTGCTAATATTGCTTCGTAATTGACAATTGAATTTTATAAAACATGCAGTGTGTACAAATTGTTCACATTGTATGTTTTATAAAATTTAATTCAATATTTACTTGTAGCATTATTGTATCTATCTAATATGATGACATGGTAAAAACAATTAAGTTCCCAAACAGTTGAATTAAATTTTATAAAACATGCAGTGTGTACAATTACGTAACAATATTAGCCAATTTTTATGAATAGTAACATAATGATGATATTGAGGCAATGTCTGGTGAAAATTGAATTTACATGTATATGTATATATATATATTGTAAAAATCAAGGCCTAGTTTCACATTGCTGACACTACAAGAAGAGATTTTTCAGTGACTTGTTCTTTTAAACATTAAAACATGAGGCCATCATTAAAAATTGTAAGTTTGCTGTTAGCTGAGTGACTCAGTTAAAAATCCCAGATCTAAAAGATATTTAGTGATTTTGATAAAAATTTTGTTTTTGTCCTTATTCAAGCTTTTGTTTTCAGTACAAAAATGCCTGCTTGCTGCCTACCTGCCTACCTCCTTCCTGTCTTATCCTTGAACTAACTAATAACGAGTCAGTTTTGTCAGGATTTTAATATTTAGATATCCTTGCATGGCCGTCAGTGGGCATTACCACATTCATAAGATACACGTAACAGCTATTGTAATATTTATTTACAGAACGATATGGTGTGGTTTTCTTTTTTTCAGATGGCCATGAAGTTTTATATGCTTAAGTGTGATTTCAAAAGTGTGATTTCAAGCCTAAACTAAGTTTATATTTAAAATAAATTGGCCCCTTTGTTCTGAGAATGTCTGTAGCATATTCCCTTTTTCCCGCTTTTTCCCATTCATTGAGTTAATGTTTGGAGGATAACAGTAATAGGCTTGTAATTATTGAAATTAAACTTGCTCCTATCTCTGCAAGTCTTTGCTTTTTTAGATTGAGTTAAATTATGATTGTGTTTCCAATTACTGCTGGTTGAATATTGTGTGCTATCATTAAAGCTAAGTATAAATGTTCCATATTGTAAAAATTAATGTCACAATACAATGTAGTGTTTGTCTAGACTGTCAGAGTAGACTCAGATGTAATTTTGAAAAATGAGCGTGTTTCCACCATCAATTCAGTTTGAAGAGTTTATGTACCTTTATCATAAATTACAAACTTTTTTTGGGACAATTTCAAAGAAAATGCTTGGAAGTTAACATCAAAGGTCAAATAAAAAGAGAAATTTCCCATGATTGCAAAAACATCTCTCAGTGGCCAGACTAGTGAAGATCTACTTTGTACTGATAGTAATACATTCAGGCATAATAACTTCAAATGATTTATCTAGCCTCGTGTTATTAGGCTAGTTGTTTTATCAGTGAGATTTCTCAAGCTTAGCTGTGTATGTTTTTCCTGGCAGTCTGAGCTGTATGGAACCATCAGGTGGTCTTAATGTTCAGAGGGAGAAACTCCTCCATACACTTGATGTAAAAATTCCACCATGTCTTGATGAAATCACATAACATCCTTCCTTTAGATCTGATAAAATTTTCATTTTCCTCCTTTTCTTGAAATCACCATTTTATGTAGACACAGTTGCTGGGGGCTGTCTTCAGTGCAGTGGTTCTATTTTTATCTCTTGAGGACTATGATGTGGTGGTTTAAGCTCTACCTATGAACGCTATTTTTACACTTGGTGATGTTTTATACGTGATTGTGAGTTTTTTCTGGAATGTTACAAAGTTGTCAGTGGATGTTTATTATGAAACAGATCACAGTTGTTTGATAATTTAATAGTTCAGAGTTCATTCAAAAACAATTTCAAAGAATATTATTTGTTGTTGTTGTTGTTGTTGTTTGTGGACTATGTGAATGAATATTGTGTGAACATGTTTGACAGTCCATTATGATGCTGTATTAATGTTCTCGTTTTTTCTGAATGGATGTAATTTCATCTGGTTATTATCATAAATGTGCTGGCTTGATTCAAAGTGTGACTTAATTAGTTAAGTGAAGACCAACTTTTTTTGTAGTATTTATGCCAATGGTTATTTTATACGAGTTGAAAATTGTCATTCTATAGTCCAGATGGACTGAATTGCAAATTAGTGATTTAGGTTCATTTTTTGTTGTTGACATATGCATTTATGGGAAGCAGCTTCATTGAATTAGAAAAATGTCCCTTACTTAATTGACATTTATGTGAAGATGACAACAGAGATATTAATTTTTGCCAACTTTGTGGAATTAAGTATACAGATCAAATTGACAAGCACCTGAACCTGATTTGAAATATGGCTTTATTAAAAACTCCACTATCTCCAAAGTTAGATAAAAGTGGGGTCCATTTCTTGTTGCCACAGGTTCGAGAAAAGGAAGTCTTCAAACAGGTAATGTGTATGTATATATTAATACAAAACAATGTAAATATAGATGTAATATTTATTTTAAGTATTACATATATTGTAAGTATAGATTATAATGTATTTTTAAAGAGATTAAAGGTACCTTCAATATTTCTACTATAATTATGTGTGACTTCAGTATATGGAATGGGTGTTCCAAATTTGTAATTCCCTGGTTTGCAGTTATGTGACTGACTCATTCTAAAATCTTGCCTAAAAAGGTTTAAGCAATAATTGAATTTGGACAAAACATTTTTTCGTTTTGTATTTAAGATCTTCAATTTCAGTAAAGGTACAATTATAATGTTAACAAAAAATGCCATAGACCTACCTACCTACTGTTAAAGTTTGGGTTGTGTAACCTGTACAAACCAAGATTTTTTAAGGATAACCATGCTATGTATATTTTTTTAATGTGTTGAGTATAAATAGAGGGGTTATAAAACATTTTTGCAGAGTCACAACCCCTTTACTTTGTCACTAACAGTTTGGGGCTTGAATTAAGGGAGCACCATTGATAAGGGTATATATGGTATACAATATCCACCTATGACTATATCAGGGGTTTGATGTCATGACAATAGACCTCATGTTTGCCATAAATATAAAACAATTTAGATCAGTTGTAAATGATATCATACATTTCCATTTTGTTGCAAATTAAGTATAATTTAGTCACATTTTTATAGCTATTGTTAACAAAAAGTCCCAATTTACTTTGACATGATAATTGTACAAGTTTACTGCACACTTTCGTTGTATGATTGAGGTCAGAGGAAGAATGATATAATTGCGTATAAAACCATATTGAACATGAATTTTGATTGAAAAAAGATGAGTTTTAAATAAACAGTGTGTTTTGGATTTTTGGAGCCTAGGGTGAAATGAACCCTGGATTTAGGTGAACAAAAAAATGTTCTACAGTTTAACATTAATCATGGTGCCTACCCATAGAACTGCTTTGTTTCTTTAATTTGGTATGTATTTGTGTTTGTTTGATCTGTTCATTTATTTGATTTTTCTTGGATGAGGAGACGTTGCTGGCTCCTTGTGGAAGGGCAAGTTAGTACTGGTCAGTATACAGTCCAGGAAAACTGGCTTGGTGAACCAGTCGCCATAATTAACTGGAAAATTGTTGAAAAACAGCATCAAACCCCTGTGACAATGTCACATAAACCAAAAAACAAATAAAGTAAATTTTTGTTTTAGCTAGTGTATTGTCTCAAAATAGTGTATATGGTAAATTGTTTATTTTCAATTGTCCATTCATAGTTTCGGCTAATGCTTTAAAAATAGTTTGAACACTGAATAGTATAATTGCTGCCATGTAGTAAAAAAAGAATGATGAAATTAACTTAGTATCGTTGCAAGTCTAGCAATGTAATTGTTTCATGCACTTCATTAGTGGAAGATATCTGAACACCACATAGATACTGTTAAATTAGCTTAATGATAAATAATTACCGATCAGTTAAACTCTTGACATTATTATATTTAGGTATTGTTTGATGTGTACCAGCTGTTTTGTCTCTTGTTATTTTTAATACTTAGTACTCTGGGGGTGAAAACTAAGTACTAGCTTAGTTTTATGTACCTTGACAGCTTGATAAGGCAGAGGGAAAATAGTCATGGTTAGGGTTACTTAAACAAAATACAGTAATTATAGGGTAGGTAAGGTAGGTTGGAAAACCTTTCTTCCCTTAACATACCTTTTTAAGGATATGAGGTACAGGATTCGATTCATCCCCATTTATTTTAGTAGTCCCTATTTGCCATTAGAAACTTTAGGGTTGGCACCAAGAAAGGTAATCTTTTTTCCTGGCCTAAAACATGCATACATTGAGGTTCTTACCTGGACAGTGTAAGGTTGAGTTTATTATTCTGTGGGTGCATTTATTTTCGTTAGTACCCAGTTTCATGGGCTTCCTAAATCAGTAATTTCTTGGGACCAAACTTTCTGCCACTCTTTGAGTGACAGTGCTCATGCTGACAAAACATAGGTCAGTTCACTTCCCCATTTAATTAAGTGAAATTTTGTTCTTTACTTATATAAAGTGGATTAATCTCTTAATCAAGTTAATGTCTTATTAATATTATGTATGTATGTTTATTCATTCTGTATTGGAAACTTCTGCTCCAAAAACAAATAATCTCTCTTCAAAATGAAAAATAATCAAACCTAAGTCTGTTGTTGCCAGGGATGAAGACCAGTATAGCTGTAACACATTAATGATGTCAGGGATAAAGACCAGTATAGTTGTAACACATTAATGATGTCAGGGATAAAGACCAGTTTAATTGTAACACATTGTTGATGTCAGGGATAAAGACCAGTATAGCTTTAATACATTGTTGATGTCAGGGATAAAGACCAGTATAGCTGTAACACATTAATTATGTCAGGGATAAAGACCAGTTTAATTGTAACACATTGTTGATGTCAGGGATAAAGACCAGTATAGCTTTAATACATTGTTGATGTCTGGGATAAAGACCAGTTTAGCTGTAACACATTAATGATGTCAGGGATAAAGACCAGTATAGCTGTAATACATTGTTGATGTCAGGGATAAAGACCAGTATAGCTGTAACACATTGTTCATGTCAGGGATAAAGACCAGTATAGCTGTAACACATTGTTGATGTTAGGGATAAAGTCCAGTATAGTAGTAACATATTGTTGATGTCAGGGATAAAGACCATTATAGTAGTAACATATTGTTGATATCAGGGATAAAGACCAGTATAGCTGTAAAACATTGTTCATGTCAGGGATAAAGTATAGTAGTAACATATTGTTGATGTCAGGGATAAAGACCATTATAGTAGTAACATATTGTTGATATCAGGGATAAAGACCAGTATAGCTGTAAAACATTGTTCATGTCAGGGATAAAGACCAGTATAGCTGTAATACATTGTTGATGTCAGGGATAAAGACCAGTTTAGCTGTAATACATTAATGATGTCATGGATAAAGACCAGTATAGCTGAAACATATTGTTGATGTCAGGGATAAAGACCAGTTTAGCTGTAACTTGTTTACATATCATTCCGTATGGTTACCAACCCTGTGTACAGCATAGATAGTAGTGTATAACACCAGTGTTTTGAACATAAAATTTATTTTGATTTGCGTGCGGTATGGGGGCTTTCATTTGACCCTTAAAACAGCATTTTGACTCTTGAAATAAGTAAAATAAATCTTTTGACTCTTGAGAGTTTGTACCAAGGGGTCAAATTTACAATAATTTAAGAAGAAAATTTTTTTGACTTCAAATTATCATCAGCCAAGGGTCATTTTTGACCCTCAACTTGACGTCTAGTGAAAACCCAGGGTAAGCAGTTAATGGTAACATCCTTTTATTATGGTGGTGTATTGTTTAACGATTGTGGTCATCTTTGTGATCATATAACTTGGAGGTTGTGTTAAGGAACAGACTTCAGAATCACAGTAGAAATAAGTGTTCTCTTGATCTACATGGTAAATTACCTGATTAATTGTAGATTATTCTGTTGATTACAGATAAATATTAACCTTGCCATTGAATCATATCATTGCCTGAAAATCTAAGACCACCTGCAGGTATGATGTAAAAAAGAAAACTTGAATTGACTGTCAGATGGTAGTCAGATGATAGTGTCAGCTTGCATAGCTACCTTCCATTCATCCAGTCGGTCAGCCATGAAGTTGTGTTACCAGAAAGTCAAAATATCTCATAATGTGTGTGTGTTATGACAGCTTCGTATTATCATGTTTTTTGTTTGTGCTCCTCTATGTTTGTGCAGTTTTCTTTCTGTATCTAGTTAGTATCATTAGAGAAACAGAAAGAACATATGCTTGGTCAGTGAACCTTGTAGATGATGTATTTAACATATAACCTTCTCAGATCATTATGAACTTCTGGGAACTATTTTCAGTCAGGCCATATATCAAATCTTAGTTGTTTTATATTTTGGTATGGTATGTTTTGGCATGAGGAATAGAAAGTTACCTAGAAAAATTCAACTGGGTTTATAGTTATTGTGATGCAAGGTGCATTATGGGGGGTGGAGGGGGGCCTTCTAAAATCTGGCAAGCATAAGTAAACTTCAGTTATGTGCTTATTTAGTCCATATTCTTCATGAACATGCTATTAATAGACCTCTCTCCCCACTTACTAAAAGTCTTGTATCCATTCCTGTGATGAATGACATGTATTAAGTATGAGATTCATTTGATATTAAGTTTTTGTTTGATCGTAATGATGCCTTGATGTATGTTGAATACAAAAAATATGTATGCTGATCTTTAATAAAAAGCTGTTTTTGAAGGATTTTCAAAAGAAACATGTATCATTTACGTAAAGTCCAGGTAGAAAAGACTTACTTTATAGTGTATTCAGGGGTGTAGAAATGAGCCAGAAGCCAGAATAATCAACTGGCTATTTGAACATTCTCGTCAGCTATTTTTTCCACAGGGGATGTTGCCCCTTTACCCACTACTGGGCTTGCAAAGCCCGTAGACCCCCTTCTACTTTTAGTAGCTTACTAGCTATATGAAAACATTGCTACTCCCCTGGTATTGTATATTTGTCCTGAGTGTTTGTGATAATTGAAGGAAGAATTTCCATTAAAACCAGGCTTAAATATCAGTAAATGTGATCTTTTTATTGTGATTCGTTTAATAGTTTCTCTTTATATATGTATGTACATGAATGTATTAATGTATACACCTAACCATTTGACTACATTTATTTTAAATCCTCTGTTTTTCCTGAAGGCTGCATTCATTGATCTTAAACATGTACATTTTGTTACTGATAACTGATGCAGTTTAAAACTAATATGGATGAAATTAATTATAATATTATGCTGATTTATACATACCTGGTACTTAATAATTGATTTGAAAATCATGAATGTATTTGGCTGTAAATGATACATTCAGATATATGTTATATTTCTTGTCCCAAACGCTGTATAAAAGTGACAAAAGGGTTACTGGGGCTAATTCCATTCATATTTCTTAACTAAGATGGAAGTCAAATGGTTTGGATCTCTGACTAGTAAATACTAGCACTCAGTGGGTTCGAATCTCACCCAGGCTTTGCAAATTTAACCTATGAGGTCAAGCTGCCCTGAAGGTCATTGGACCATTAATAATTGGTATATTTGATCGCTAAGATATTCTTATGAAACAGGTCCCTAAACATTAAAACATGCAAATATTCAAAATACCACTCATTACCATGATGATTGAATGTATGTAAGTATACATTTATATACAGCCACAAGTTATTAGTTGGATTCAATGAATTTTTTGAAAATGTTCATCGAGGTACATATAAATATTATTATGATAGAGTCTGCCCTATGTTTGGTATCTGTAATTTAAAGCCTTTTGTTCAATGTTGGGAACAAGTAAAAACCAGGTCTAGTTGCAAATTCTTCACATTTTATTCAGGGATGAGTTTTCTTGGCATGTACTGGATTTTCAGACCCACACTAAACTATGATTTATTATGCCACAGCTCAGGGCTCAAGTTTTTGTTTTTTTTAAGATTTTCAGCTTTGACCCATTTGTTTTTATGTAAAATAACATAATTTCATAGTTCAAACTATCAAAGTGTAAGTTTTTGTGGTTTTTTTTCTCCATGTTATTATGACCCTTAAATCAATGACTTAATTATCTAATTGGAACTCCATGTATGTAAATATTTTCTTCTTTCTTCTCTCAATATTTTGCCTAGTTTCTTGAATTTCAATATAATGAAGAGGAACACAACACAGGTGTATGACTGTGTACACAAACCCCGCTGTAAACTGGCTGTTTATTTCACAAACTTCATGTATATAATCATGTACACCTGATTCTTAAAAGCTACGTACTGATAAGCCCTGTTTTCATGGAAAATAATTTGTAAATCTCCCAATAACCTAGAGATTATAGTCTGATAAGGAAAGAGGCCTGGAGAAATGACTGCTTGTTTGTGCTACATTATAAAATCTATATATACAGGTAGCTTCTGGCTTCATAGGAAAGCCATGAAGTTAAGGTGTTATGTTTTTCAGCTAAATCCATTTTGTCCCAATCTCTGTTACTTGTCCTTTTCTTAGGTCAAATTCTTATGTCATTATATGACCATAAGTGAATTTATCAGAAAATAAAAGTAATTGTTCACTCACTAATGCCAGAAAAAAAAATGTGCTAACATTACCTGCCCAGTCCAGTGCTTTTAAGTGCTGTGCCTGAAGTTTCTAATGGGAAAAATCTAAATGTGAAAATATTTGGGGACAAACCATACCTTGTATTGTCTCAAAGGTTTGTTTTGAAAAGGAAGTATAAAGGTTTTCAACCTATCAACTAACCTACCCTAATTTTTTGGATGCCAAGTAGCACGAATCATGACTATTCTTTTCTTCTCTAGCCTAGCCGTGGCTGTGGTCCAGTGGTTAGTATGCTGGACTAGTTACCCAGAGATCCGGCTTCGAATCCCGGTTGCTACAGGTCATATCCTTCTATGAAAATTTGACAATAATGTTGATTTTCCTCCACATATGGAGACGTTGCCAGCTCCTTATGGAAGGGTTAGTTAGTACTGGTTAGATGAACTGGTTAGGTTGCCATATATAACTGAAAAATCATTGAAAAAAATGGTATACACCCAGTGAAATTTCTCTAGCCTAATTATTATATTGTTATACGTGTAAATCTTTAACTGAAGTAAGAAAGTCTGCCTGAGTCATAGTCAAACTAAAACTAGATAATGATGGCTGCTTATCAGATAAAGCAATCCTTATGCTACAAATAAATCTCTACCCTGATGCATGGTTTGGTGCTGAATAAAAGGAATTGCATGTCTTACTAATTCTATGTAAAACTTGCTATATGCTTGTTCCTATCTGGCTGTTGATTACTGAGATGTACCTCTCATACAATTGTGCTCATTTTATCAGCAATAATAATTATTTACAATTCCCAATTTGTCATCCATGCTTTTTTCTGAGTTTCTTTTGTTGTTGTTTTTTTTCTTTAAAAAATGAAATAAGAAGAAAATGAAAGACAGGAACCAGAAATGAACACCATTTTACATACTATGATTAAACCTTCAAATAAAACAAAAACATTTTCTGTACAGCTAGGTTGTAAACAAAATTCTATTTGATTTTGGGTTTATTGATTGGCTATTAAAGATCTGTGTTCAAATCCGCAGTCTTATTGGCCAATTTTAAGATAGCGCTCATAACCAACTAATCAGATGTTTCAATTAGTCTCTATAATTAAATTTTACAAAGCCTTTGATAATTGGTATGGAGATTGCTCTCATGTTTTATAGCTGCAGTCCTTGAGAAACCAATCAAGCTGGCCAGAAACCTTAAAGAACTGTTGCTTCACTTATAGCATTTATATGATGACCATTTATTGTTGTTTTTACAATGTCTTATTGCCTACATTGGCTATTATTGTCCCATTTTGTTACTTCATGTTTTTGTTATGGTTGGTGTAATTGTGTACAGTGGTTGTATATATCGTTGGTCTATTTTGGGATGTATGTGAAGATATTGTTACAAAAATCATGATCTATTGGTACATGTATATGTTTCGTTGAAAAGGACATCTCGCCATTATTTATGATCACTTAGTGTTTGCATGTATCATATACATTAGTGTCTAAATGTATTGAATATTAGTCTGTGAACAATACACTGAAGAGTACATTCATCTTTAGCTATGTGATGTTTGTACTGACGCTGTGTTGTTGTTTTTGTTATAAAACTGAAAGTTAGGGATAAACTTCAGAATGAAACGAATTCGGACTTTCTTGTGCATGTGTGTGTTTATCAATTGAAACTTTTATAAATTCAGGTTCATTACTTGATAAGGGATTTAGGTAGTAAAGTCAGATTGGAACTAATGTACATACATGATCGTAATTCTATAATTTTGATACTCATTAATTTCAAAACATTGATGTCATTTAAGAAATGTTTTCATGTAGCTGGTAAGCTTCTAAAAGTATAAGGGGGTCTGAGGGTTCCCCTAGTAAGGGGGGCAAGAACTCCTGGCAATGCCCCCTGTAGAGAAAAAGTAGCCGGCAAGAATGCTCAAATAGCCGGTTGATTTTTCCAGTTTCCAGCTCATTTCTACACCCCTGTTATACATCTTTATTTTCAAAATGTCTGGATGCTCAGTTACTGAAGAGAACCTGCTAATTTTCCCTGGGGTTTAACGTTGCTCGATCCAAGAGCCAGGGTCATTTGGGGAATTTTTCCAGGCGCACTCTGACCTTCCAAAAGCTAGCTGGACAGCATCTTCACATGTTAAATTTGTGTGGTTCCTAGGTAGGATTTAAACTTACAGCATTGATTGTCTAGTGATTACTAGTTGGAGACCATAACCGCTTGACCATGGAGGCTACCAGAGCGCCTGCTCATATAATGTAGACAGTGCTAAAGTTGCGATGGAATGGGTGGAGGTTGCTGTCTTAGGCATGTATTTCTACGTGACAGTCTGACTCAAGATAATACATCCTATGTATATTGTCTTCCATCTATGACTCACTCATAATGTGGGAAAGTTGACCGTTGCTTATGAAATGCGGGGGAGTGGGCTGGTACTGGAAAGTATCTAGTGACATTTTGTGGGACAAACTGTATGTATTACATGGTTATTCTCATTGATAGATTAAATACAATATTACCAAACATCATGTACAGTACATATCATAGTACATGATTATGTCTGACTCACCCAGTGTGTCTTGTATAAGTTTATGCCTTAATTACTTTTGTATTGTACCATTAGTGACTTTAATTATCGTTATTTAGTTTCCTGCCTTAAATGTCTGTACAACTGTTGTATAAATTAACTCAACCCACAGGGATGGAATAATGTAAAATATCCTAAAATCGTTGGATTCTATGCAGTTTAATGTGTTGCGTAGATAGTGTTCGGATTGTATGTTTTTGTCTTTCATAGCTATCCATTGATTGGTCAGAATCTTACGTTTTATCAGGTTACCCATCCAACCCTATTTTTTAGCTCCAACAATAAAGTTTCCAATCTGACATCAAAATCTAAAAGTATGGTGTATTTGTGGACGGATCATACCTCCAAAGTATGATTATTAATGTAGATTTATGTTTAGAAAAAAAATAGAGGAGAAAGGTTTTGTGACCTCTCTACCCTATTTTGGGGTCCAGTTTCTGTAAACATGGCCACTTTTTTCTAGGCATAGATTTAGGCATTGGGCCTCTCTTTCCCCACAATAGTCTGATGGCACTGTGGGTAACATATTCATCTATTGTGGTTTCTTTGTTCTTTTTTACTGAGTATTTTTAGGATAAAGAAAAGATAATTACACCAGTGTTTGGGGAAACATCCACTGTGTTAACAGTGTGTAAAATTATTGTGGGTTGTTTAACTGTTGTTGTTGTTGTACTTAACGGCTTTGTTAAAACCACTTGTTTCTAATTCCTTGTTTAAAACGAATAAATCATGCCTGTGTATGATGTATTCCGGTTACCACAATCAAGTTATCATGAAATTACATCCTGGTTGAAGTGACTGCTTGTATATAATCATTTTATCATGAATAGGATCGGTATGCCTTTCATTTCGATACACAGTGTAGATAGATGTGTTGGGTTTAACTTGAAGCTCTTGTAAGATTGCTTGGTCATGCATTTAAAAAAGCTTTTTTTGGGATGAGTATATTGGTAATGATACATGTATATATACATGAAAAGTTTACATGCATGGTATGTTTTACACAAGACATCATAGCCATATAAAGAAAACTTAATTTGTGTGTGTACTGGTATGTGTATCATTATAGATATATATAACAAGGCCTATTAAATTTTGCCTGATCAATAGCTCTGCCACTGTTTCAGACTTTGACAATCTTGGATGTATATGAATATAGTTAAGTTGTTTTTTTTCACTTTTTCAGGAATGTTCAATGAGTGGAGCCAGTAACATGGGTGATACGGACCAGTGGGTGATAGCGAAATATGATTACAAGGCGGAAAACAGCAAGGAACTGGATATGAAAAAGAATGAAAAACTTATTCTAGTTGATGATACAAAAGAATGGTGGATGGTTCAAAATAGTCGTAATAAATCCGGTTACGTGCCGTCAAATTATGTAAAACGATCAAAACCGTCATTTTTCTCTAGTCTGAAAAGTACTTTAGGTCGAAAGCATAAAAATGAATCAAAATGTGTTGGTAGTCCAGTTGTAAGTCGGAATGGTAATAATGCTGGAATGGGGGCTTTACCTCTCCCACCAGCTGATACAGGAAGTGATCAAAATAGTACAAATAGTGATAATGTGCAAGTGTGTGATCCAGTTCAACCGGCTTTTGTGAAATATAACTATACAGCTCAACAACAAGATGAGTTATCATTGACTAAAGGTGAAACAGTTATGGTGCTAGAAAAATCCAGTGATGGTTGGTGGAATGGTAGGAAAGGTAACTCCAGCGGTTGGTTTCCATCCAATTACGTTGAAATACAAACTCATACTAATGATAATGCGGATGTGACTACGTACACAACCGCTGCCACATTAGATATAGCCACCATGCAAGAAATTGTGACTGCTTTATATAGTTTTACTGGTTCAAGTAATGAAGAGTTAAGCTTTGAAAAGGGAGATAAACTTGTTATTGTTGACAAGCCACCAGAGGATCCGGAATGGTGGCGGGCTCGAAATTCTCGAGGAGATGTTGGATTAGTGCCAAGAAACTATGTTCAAATCTTGGAGGAAGGGAGTGATATATCGGCGACAAACAGTTCATGTACGCCACAATCCCAGTCCACGAGTAGCTTGTCAAATACTTCCAGTTTAGGTGGAGGTGGCAGAAAGCAGTTCTGTGTGTCCGGACCTCTATCTGACAAAGAATGGTATTATGGGAAAATCACGCGGCAGCAGTGTGAAGAAATGTTGTCAAAATATGCGGCCGATGGTGATTTCATTATTAGAGACAGTGAATCAACTGTAAGTACATACAAAAATATATTTCTGTTACTTATTTTTCTTAATGATTGCTCATTGAGGTGCCATTTTCATACTTACACTCAAACTTGTGTTAAAACCTTTGACTACCTTTGAATATCAGTCACCAGTGAACACTGGTCTCTATACAGCTAACATATATTCATAATGAGGCCAAAATAAACTTCTAAATAATGGTCATTGTTAGTTAAGACCATATTTCCACCCTTTGTTTGGTGGCCTTAATTCACAGATGTGACTGTATACACTGGTATACAGTAGTTACTAGGTGGGTACCTTGCTCCTTTGACCTATGAACACTTTTATTTATAAACAATGCATTATTGTTCCAATATTGTTGTTGTTATATGTCAGAGATGTATTAACAATGATTACAAAATTCTGAAAATTATTTTGGCAACTGGTTCAAAAATGTAAATATTTACAATTATTTAAGGATTTGTTCTGTTCAGTTTTATTTGACAATTGGTGGACAATATTTGGATGGAAAGGTAGTTTATCAGGTGACATGTTTTTTCCTTAGAAACGACCATCTGGTTATACTTTTGTTATGGCAGCTTGGTCTTCTATAACAGAAAATTAGGCAAAAAATTAATTAATAGTTTCTGCTAACATGCTCTGAAAATACTGAGTCAGTTGGTTGGAAGAACTTTTTTTACATGTATATTTTTCAGTTTGGAAATAAAATTCTTATGAAATTGAAACTACAGTAAAACTTCGTTATCTCGAGGAGTCATCGGAGCAGATGGAATGCTCGAGATAAACCGAGTGCTCGTAATAACGAGGTTTTTGTTTGTTGACTGAAAATAAACTGTGCATCATGCGCATAAATAGGCGTGTTTACGATAATAATATGAAATGCTTACGTAAATTGTTCTCTATGATGTCTAAGGTGAATAAACATGATAGTTGATTGCTGAAATATATATTGATCATTTTTTCTAAGTACTTTATCCACGATTTTTTCGTGTTTTCAATTGTACAATGTCATGTCCGAATATTGTGTCACTGACATGCGGTGAAACGTCATAGTGACACATCGTGAAAGATACATGTGTTATGTACGTCTGTAGCAAAAAAGAAGCATGTTAATAAAAGATTTGTCTCTGTTTTTATTAGTATCTGCTTATCAAACTTGTCATTAAGTTCTCATAATTAAGGTCTCGTGATTAAATTCTCAATAATTATTAACTTTTATAACATTAGTCTTTGATCTTAAAATTTTACTTCAAACTTACAACAAACAAATACATGTACATGTTTCATTGTCATTTTTTGTCACTACATGTGAAATGCAAAGTACCCGATTAAGATTCGTTCTTTTATTGTGTAGCTTTAACGACGTGTGAAAAACAAAGTACTCGATTAAGATTTGCTCTTTTGTTGCGTAACTTTAACGATGTGTAGAAAACACAGCGTTCGCCGGCGCGCTGGTGCGAACGATATCCAAAATGACACCCCTCAAGGTAATCGAGGTAATTAACGCTTAAAAATAAGTCAAGGGACCATGATTTGTGCTCGAGATAACGAGATAATGATGCTCGTAATAAACATGGAAATTTATATACAACTAAGAACAAAAAATGACGGGACCTCAAGATCTCCTCGAGATAAGCCTAGAGCCCGTGATATTGATGCTCGTAATAACGAAGTTTTACTGTATTTGAAAGAGAAAATTGACAGAAACAGGAAAAGGGGGGTCAGTCAGGTTAGCAGAAACCAGGAACATTTTGACACCTAACCATATTTATTGAGAGCTCTACCCTAGCCTCATGTATTCCTTTAATGAAAATCTGGTTAATCAGTTAGTCTCATCTATAGTTCACATTTGTCTGAATGTAAAGTTAAAATATTATCAGTTATATCACTTTCAATTTACAATAAAGCTAATTGCAAGCTTTCAGTTGCCAGTGGCCTCATACTGATTTCAATAGTTTTCTAATTAGAATTGACTTAGGCCAGATATTAATAATTGTATGTTTATGTGTACATTCCTGTTTTAAAACTTTTATGGGCCAGACTAGATTTGAATGTTTTCCCTGCATAATTACATGATGAAGTTTTACTGCTTGCCTGTATAAATATTCAGTTAATTTGGTATTTCAAGATCTCTTTGTATTATGATTTTATCAATTGCTGAAAATTAGAAGCTTAGATCCAAACTAAAGGATGTTTCTCTTCACTCAGATTCTGCACCACTGGTCTGTACAATGATATAATTGGTTATTGATTGAATCTGATAACAAACATGGCATCAATGCTCATTGAGAAGGCTTTAAATGTTATATCGGGATGAGTGTGTAATATAACTTATATTGTAAAAAGAACAGCTTAAATTTCATGTGCACATCCTCAGTTCTTAGATGTTTTTTTTTATATTCCATGTGTTATCAGAAATACTGAGTTTTATTGCATTATCTCAGTTTATGTATCATCTTATCATTATGTAAAATGTACCCTGTGTAAAGAGTTGTATGTCAGCTGTATCATCGCACACAGGGGCAAGTAAGTCATGAATTTTTGGCAGATACATATATATTTTTTTGAGAATAACTAACCCCTGTGTGTTGATTGAATCAAAAAGATTGAAGGTTCGTGTATTCATAATATCAAGACGTCATGCTGGTGAATGTTGTATGTTGTTAAACTAATGAATTAAGATGTCAGCTCTTCTAGTCCTTCTATTTCATCGGTTTTAACGTTGTTTTTCTACAATTTTTTATATATGGTCGCTGGTTCACTACCAGTTTTCTTGGACTGTATACAAACCATTACTAGCTTGCCCATCCACAAGGAGCCAGCAAAAAATCAACATTTTTGTCAAATTTCATAGAAGGGTATGACTTGCCATGACCAGGATTTGAACCCAGATTGCTGGATTACAAGCCCGGTGCACTAACCACTCTGACCTTGGCTGTGGCATTTGTCATCATTACTGGATAAGTTGATCTCTGATGGTACTTAGTGAGGACATGTATTTAACATGTACACTTATAATTATAATACATATCACTTGACATAGTCAGTGTTTTATTATAGTGGCACTTAATGTGTAGCAATAAGGAAGTGAAATTCATTGAAATTAACATGTACACTTATAATTATAATACATATCACTTGACAAAGTCAGTGTTTTATTATAATGGCACTTAATGTGTAGCAATAAGGAAGTGAAATTCATTGTCTTTATTAACGTTGGTACTTCGTATTAATGTAAGTTACTGATATGCAATTTATGCTACTAATTACTGAAAGGAACTATTGTGTATGTGAATTTTAATTATGATAAATCCAACTTATTATATTTCCTTAAAATTTCTGGCCCATGATGATGCTTTTACAATAGCATACAGTCAACCTTGTGTACAGAGACCATCTAGTTGAGAAAAAAATGGTATTTACGTATAATCTTTAATTAGAGGTTATTTTGATGTATTTTATTCATACTTATGCATGAAAAAGTGGGCTTCATTCACATAGTAGCATCTATTTACAGGTGGCCTTTAATTCAGATTTTTATTCTTTAGTCTTTATTAAAGTTTCAGGGGTAGTGGTTAGTGTACTGTACTGGTAACCTGGAGATCCAGGTTCGAATCCCGGTTAAGGCAGGTCATACCGTTCTATGAAAAATGTGACAAAAATTTAAATTTTCCTCCATATGTGGAGAAGTTGCCGGGTCCTTGTGAAAGGGTAAATTAGTACTGGTTGGTATACAGTCCAGGAAAATTTGTTAGGTGAACCGGTCACGGTATATAACTGAAAAATTGATGAAAAATGGTGTTAAACCCCAGTGACAATAAGTCACATAAAAACAAACAAAGTTTCAGGGAAATACTGTATATCTTTTAATTAAGGTCATCCTTAAAAATATTCTCCCTTAGTTATTGATTATTGACAGTAGATAGGTAGGTTGGCATTTTTATAGTAAACGGTATATGTTTGTACCAAAATGGAAAACTAAACTTCATAAATTTTTTTTTTCCCAAAATCACAAAAACATTTTGGGCAGGAGATTTTTTAACGAGTCAGTCATGTAACTACAAACTGACAATTTTGTAAGGATGGCCTAATTGTTTTGATGAACTTTCATTTTTTGCTCTAAATGCTTGGTAACTAGCTCTTATTTGTTTGTAAAAAGTATGTTCAGCTGACATTTTTTTTTCCGGATTTGATGCTAGTTTTTGCACCAGTGCATTCTTTCATATTTTCTTCTTTTCTTTACAGGCTGGTCATTATACAGTTGTGTTAAAAGCCCCAGAAAGAAACAAGCATTTTCGTGTACAAGTAAATGAAGGACTTTATCACATTGGAGCCCAAAAATTTATTTCTATGGACGATCTTATAGAGCATTATAAAAAACACCCAATATTTAAGTCAGACAATGAAAAATTGTACCTCGTAAAAGCTTTCACTTACCCTTCAGACTTTTGAGAGCCGGAAACCAGTCACAAATTGTATTCATATTATCAGGATAATTAGGTAGTTCTGGTTCCTGGTTGATGATGAAGTTAGGAACTGCCGACAAGTATTGAACACCAGCTTACATTTAGTCACGAAGTAACAGTTGGTCTGTGCTGATTATAGAACCAGCCGTGCATGCTTAACAGAGACATTGGGTCAAAAACCTAGTTTTAAATTCTGTGCTACTATATATCAATGGCACTGACTGGTTAACGTGCAACACAGTTATTACAGTTGTTTGTAATGTGAATATCAGCACTTCAAGTTTGTAAGACCAGAAAAAAGACCAATGAGCAATTTGGTCAAAAACTACACCAGTCTGATATCAGTGATTAACTGATATACATTATTCTACACCAGTCTGATATCAGTGATTAACTGGTATACATTATTCTATACCAGTCTGATGTCTGGTTAACTGGTATGCATTATTCTATATTAGTCTGATGTCTGTGGTTAACTGGTATGCATTATTCTACACCAGTCTGATATCAGTGATTAACTGGTGTACATTATTCTATACCAGTCTGATATCAGTGATTAACTGATATACAATATTCTACACCAGTCTGATATCAGTGATTAACTGGTGTACAATATTCTACACCAGTCTGATGTCTATAGTTAATTATCTGATATAAAAGTTCTACACCAGTCTGATGTCTGTAGTTAATTATCTGATATAAAATGTTCTACACCAGTTTCATATCCATGTACATGTGTGAATTGTTTCGGTATTTTTGTCTGTAACCTTAATAATAAGATCCCATAGAGTCAGCTTTAATACAATTAGAAAATTATTTTACAAAACTAGTAGAAAAGTATGTATACTGGGTATGGCAGATTTTTTTACCTCTAAAATGTTGACTTTTTATTTCTACTAGGTATAGATTTTTGGATGACTTTAAATGCGTTTTTCTATCTACTGGTTTTGTGTTAAATCATCATGTTTGTATACATTTTAGTGTCAGTTTAATATTTATGTATGCAGGATACTTGAAAAAATATCTTCCTTTGATCAAGAATTAAATGTAATTAAATGTATTGTCTTGTTAGAGTAACCTCCCTTTACCCCATGTAAGAAAGAATTGAGTAATCTTAGCTTAGCGCGCATAAAAAATGATGAAAATAAGCAATAACCAGTTAAACATGAAACCTTAGATAAAATTCTGTGATCGAGGTGATAACAGTGCTATTTCGGCTCCTATCTTAAACAAGGGGTGTAAAAAATTCTCAGCTATGTTGTAGATGAAATGCCTGATTGTATTTGACCTTGAATTTGACATCTGAATTACGTTTCAAACTGATTTTGTTGTTGATTTTTACAGTTTTTGTATGAAAAGATTACATAATTTATTATAGCAGGAAATTGCTGTGGGTAAGATGAGTCATATTTAAATTAGAATAAAATACAGACATGCTGCATTAGTTGTTAATTTGGTTTTAACTCTTAACTCATTTTGTACTGTTTTTTTTATTAAGAGAATTGTGCTATTTTTATTTCTCTGTATTTTCCTTGTCTTTGTGTGTAAAGAGAGGCATGTATGATTACTGTTAATACTATTGAATTATCTCCCCTTGATTTGGGACCACTGTAGATTCATGTATGTATAATTCTGTATGTATATCATGGATGTTAAATACTGGTAGACTCATTGTGCTAAAAATGTTTTACTAGATTTCTGTGTAAGCAATCTCAGTGCTTGGATCAAGCAATGTTTCGTCCATGCTATGATAATTAATGGTCCAAATCCTCTCCCATGCTGTACACTTCAAGTTCACATTGTTAGCAGAATTGTACCAAATATAGTGTAAATTAGACCCTTTTTTCTTATATACCAAGGACATCATAATGTATATGATAGCATGAATAAAAATGTAATTATATTGACCTGAACTTATGTATAAAAACAGATAAAATTTATCTTGTACAGATGGTTTGAAATGCATGTTTTTAATTGTTCTGGCAGACATTGTTAGGTAAAAATGTTTTTAGTTAGCTTAGGAAACCTTTAAACTATGTCAAAGTTTTATTTCAAGTCGAAATTTGATTCATCCTAGTCTGTTAATTGTATGAATTATTGACTTTCTTCATGTTAAATTGTTTTTCATTTCTATGAAGTTTGATATGACTGTAAGGGAGATCACTCTGTATTTTATTGAGTTTTGTGAGAGTTGCCATGGAAACAGTATTTTGTTTGTTAGGAATCTCACTCAGTCATTATTTTTACTACCTCCCATGAATATCTCCCTGAAATGACCACTTCATGTTGTGTTTTTGCTTTTCATGGTTAGCAGCGTGTGTTTTTCTTCCCTTGTTATTTTTTTTCACTGTTTTATCAATTTAAATTAAGATTCCAGCCCTGATTATTAATTAAGGCTAAGTGACTTAAAAACAAAATGTATAAGAACTATTACCTGTATGCTGGAAATTTTTAATTGCAAAAAATAAAATATTTTTATGAAAAAGTTCACTGAATCGTCTGTTTCCTAGCAAGAACTCTTACCTGTTCCGTCTTAACTTTCGTACAACTCTTATCAATATGATTTTTAGCATCAGTTTAATGACTGGAAATAACTGGTTTTATCTGTGGCACTTGATATTATAGGATAGTTTTGATTTTATCTGTCCAAATTTCATAATTCATGTGAAAAAGTCTATCCATATTTATTGAGGACAACGCTGATGCAATGTAAGCTTTGTTTAAATGAAATAACAGGTGGTTTTGATAGGAAATCTGAGTGTATAATACCTTAATTCTTATACTGAGACTTTGTGTTACCGATATTTTAATGAAATGTTTACAAAACAAAAGATAGAAGACGCATTTTGTTGGATGCAGATATTGTTGAATTGTCTACAATGGTTGTAATCTAAACATTAAACTTGTTCACTGGGAGATGTTACTCTGTCTAGCTGAAATACTGCCTTCTATACAAAGCTTTAACTGTGACAGTAGTTAGTTCTTTGTGTGTAATTGATAAATTATTTTGTATAGTTTTTAAAGAATTAAATGCATTTTAGCGAGCATTGTGATAGTGTTAATGTATTTAATGTAACAGTGACGATAAGGGTAGAAAAAAAACAGTTGTGTTTAGGGTTCCTGGACCAAAATAATTTAGGTCAAACAATTTTTTTATATTTTATCTGAACATCATATGTGAGAACAGAGGTATGTTCCATCCCCAAATATCTCCATCTGTTGGATTATGCCATTTGAAACTTTAGGGTTGGTGCCAAAGGATATTACTGGTCAGGTATCTTTTTACACAACTATTTTTGTTCTGGCCTAATTTTGTAGTCAGTTTGTATTCCAATCTAACAGCATGATAATTTATTATGTCAAGTTAACGTTCTATTATGACTGAATGTTCAACTTCTTTGTATTTTATCTATTTGCCTCTGGGTCCAATATTATAATGTGAGATGCAATTTCAGCTTCAGAAGTTAGTTTGCTATTGGTTGATTTTATTGAGATTTAGGGGCGTTTTTCGACCCTGTTTTTTAGCTCACCTGAGCACGTAGTCAGTCTACTCCGTTGTCCGGTGTCCGTCGTCCGTCGCCAACACCTGGGGGTTGTTAACAGACCTGGTCAAAGTGTTCATCTCAATGATTATCTTGGACAAGTTCGAACATGGGTCATCTGGGGTCAAAAACTATGTCAAATAGAATGGAAATTTTGTTAACTCTCTAATAGTCACAGTTATGATTGGATCTTCATGAAACTTTGTCAGAATGTTTGTATTGATGATCTTGTAAAATTGTGCGAATATGGGTCTTCTGGGGTCAAAAACTAGATGACCAGGACAAATCTCTGGAATACCTTTTTAACGTTCTAGAGGTCACAGTTTTGATTTAATCTTTGTAAAAATGTTTAAAAATGTTTGCTTTCATGATGTTTTTGACAGGTTCGAACATGGATCATCTGGGGTCACAAACTAGGTCAATAGGTCAGATCTCCTGAAAACTTTGTAAACCTTCTAAAAGTCACAGTTTTAATTGAATCTTCCTCAAACTTTGTCAGAATGTTTGTATTAATGATATCATGAACAGGGCTGAACATGGGCAAACTCAGGTTAAAAACTAGGTCACCAGGTCAAATCTCTTGAAAACCATAGATGTCGCAATCTTTACTCAGGTGAGCGTAAAAGGGCCATCTTGGTCCTCTTGTTAAGTTTTGTCAAGATAAGTGGTGACTATGGATAACAAGAAATGCGTAAACAGGTGTTCCAACACATATTTCTGATACCTTTATATGCAACAATATTTTACACTTGTCATGTATTGATTGTACTGTATTTCAATGAGACTTGTTTTACTCTATCACATACTTATTTAAAGATTCATTAGTATATAGCTTTGTACTCAGTTAAAATTCACTCATGATACCATAACTTTGTGTGTTGCCAAAACTACCATCAGCTTTGTCTGATTCGATGTACAGTATTTATATTCCTCTCTCATTCTTCACACCATATATTACAGTATTTTCTCATAAAACTACTCCAGCATAATGTCAAACATTGAACAAACTGTCATTTTGTGTGTATGTATTCATATTAATACTGGGCTTGACAAGTTTTTCCAGTCTACTCATCCTGCAGGACAACCAGCTAAGAATTTAACTAGTTTTACAGTAATTTCAACTCATCCTGAGTCAATTTCTACTAGTAATTACGAGCAGATGAGTGGATTTGTCGAGCCCTGTAATATGATATTGATGTAAATGTACATAACTTTGTGCAATTGCTATCATAAATACATCTACATTAGTTATCAATGAGTCATATTTATTTATAATTTATTTAACATTCAAGTTAGGTAATGTACTAGTGTAAGGATTTTTGTCCACTGTTTGCAACGCATCACTAAAGTTCTTAATATTTAAAACTTCAGAAATTTTTTTTTCAAAATGACTTCATTTCTGATTAGCCATTAAATCTTAAGGCATCTTTTTCAACTTTGATCACTATTTGAAGAAATTTTCAACTAAAAGATCCATTCTTCTCTAAAGATATGTCAAATTTTGTAAAATGATTAATTATTGTAATGTGACTAGTTTGTTTGAAGAGGTACAATAAAATCATATTTTAACTAATTATAACTATAAGAAATAATTCTGTAGATTTAATTGCAAAGTTTACTGACTTAGGATTGTTTTATAAAAACATTGGGTTTTTGTCCTAGGTATTTTACAAAAAAAATGTAAATTTTATATTCCATATTTTCAGAATATCACGAGGTAGATTCAGGACTAAGTTGTCAGTTTTAGCAAATTTACAAGCAAATTGTGCTGTCTTAAAAATTATATCTGAGTTGTCTTAACTTACAAATTTTATACAATATCCTGAATCTCATGGTTTATGTGTCTAGGTCAATACAGATAATCAATTTACAACCGCCGTAACTTCTTGTATTCAATCCTCTCTTGATGTGGAATTGTTCAGATATTTGCATCTTTGCAATTTATGCAGCTTGTGTTAAACTACAGATGTCAAAACCAAAAAAATATCAAATTTGTGAAGTGTGACATTTTGACATCTAATACTAATGTAGAGGTTTTGCATATTGTATCGATATAAAATACTTTAATTTCTATCCATGCCTGATAATAGGAAACCAATTTAACCATTGTTTTGTGTTTATGGTGTGTCAGTAATTCAATTCACATATGGGAATAGTTCTGTGGATTTTATTTCTGTCAGTGAGGTTATTGTTGGAACATTTGATGATGAAACAGTAGTGTTATATTGACATAAACATGTGACAAACTGGTGTCAAACTATGCATTGTTTTATGATTACAAATATTCGACTTCATTGAAGGAACATAAAAATAGCAAGTTTATACAAAATTGTCAACCATTTAGTGATTTCTTGTTTTTTCTGTGCAGTTTTATTATCAAATTACTTTCTAACAGTCGATATGAGATGAGGATGTAGCTTTTAAATATTTATTATATGAAGATTTTTGTCTGGGACAAACTTGTCAAATGATTAATGATAAGCTGTGTTCGAAATTTTGCTTGTTTTTTTATTGTTCTGTCTTCATGTAATGACTGTATGAAATATTGACAGTCTTCATAAAAATGCTACTAGTTGATAGATTTATTCTGGTTAATAACACTCTCATACAAAACTATTTTTCATTTTGTTGTTAGTGGTACTAAATTTGTTAAAACAATACATTTTATGAAAAAATATAACAAAAGGTGACATTCATGTCAATAAAGTATTTTTAAAAGTTGATTAACTCTGAGGTCTTAAAAGAAGGGGCATTAAAGCTTGTATTTCAAAATTCTATATAATAATAAATTCTAAAAAAAGATCTATCTGGTGGAATTTTTGGATAATTGTTTCCCAAAAGTTTAATCATTGTACTTTGTTTAAATACAGCTCATTATACCTGTAGGATGTAGCCCAGTCCTTGTTTTATAGTTATCACATTTTTGTCCATCTAACTTGATAATATAAAAATACACCATTTGAGACCACTTACTCCTGAATACCCTCCCTTATCTGGCACATTTTGTGTCACGTTTACGTGGAGGTACTCTTGTCATCCTTTTAATTCAGTTTAAATCTAAGTCTAATTATTTCTAAGTATAATAAACCACTGGCAACTTTATTTGTACTGAGATGACTGTGTGATATATTACTAGCATTTCTTCACAATTTGCAATAGTTATCAGCTGTAGAAAAGTATTAGGATGGTCAAATCAGATATTGATGTACATTTTTGTGTGGCCTTACATTTATTAGAGTTGCATATTTAAATGTTCTGACTAATGGACCACAACTGGACTTTATTGTATAGATTTGTTGTTTCTGTATATAGATGTTGGACAAATTATTTATTTGTATGTATTTTGGCTGGCCAAATATGCACTTGATTCATCTTAGAGTTCTTGGGACAAGGAGTTACACACCACAGTTAAACCACAGTTAAAGACCAGGTTTGGGAGAGCAATCCTGTTGGTCTGAAGAGATGAATTAGGTCTCTTAATGGGAAAATATTTTTGAATTATTACTTGTTCAATAGCTTTGATGATGGACTAAACATTGGGTTGATTTTTCTGGCAATAATAAAAAAATTATGTTTTCTCTATGTAATATTAGTTTTCAAAATTAATGCTCCGAAGACAATATTACCATAAAATAGCACTGTTTAATATTTTTACAGCGTCAGCCATCAGACTAAGTTTTGAGTATGCAAAACCAAGAAATGTCTGAGTGGGTGGGGTACTTGTATTGGTGTCTTGTTTTTCCTGGTATTTTTGTATTAATTTATAGATTTCATCTTACTCAAAAACATTTTTTTCTATCTCTCATACTCACAAAATTACTCATATTTTGTGCAAATAAGAATGAAAAATCCTTCCCTACATTTTTTGGTCACCATGGCGATAGCATTTGATTTTTGTGTCATACACATCATTTTATAATAATGCTGAACTTTATTTATTGTCTCAAAGTACATTTATATACTAGTATCATGTGTCCATTCATTTATATCACATACACTTTTCTAAATTATTTAAATATTTGATTAACATTTATGATGATGTATACAAGGGGCTGACATTATGTTATCTGTTGTAGAAAAAGATAAAAAAAAATGGTCTATGTAACATTTACATTGTATGCGTGGCTTCTATCATTGAAATGTGATTTTCCTTGTTTAGGAAAACGTCCTTATTCTTCAAAATTGAAACTATTTTAGTGGTCTCATACATTGAAATTAGTTATGTTATGGCTTGGGACTATCTGTATTTATAGAGGAAGTAGACTTTTGGCACTTTGCCAATCCTATCTTTGGAACTATAGTGCAAGTGCTAGGCTTGTGATTGAAATGTCCTTGGGTCAGTTATATTGTAGAAGCAATTCTAGCACAAAGTTAATTGTGTTACTATTATCATAATTTGATACTTAAGTGTCTTTTGCTGTGTATAATATTAAGACCTCTGTAAAAATTCCCTTATTTTCAAACTTTAATTTTGTATCAGTAATTTGGGCATGTAAATTAAATCAGATTTAGATGTTTGATCATCTTTACAGTGATGAAGTGATCTCTGTTTTAGAAGGATGTGTTTTTAAACTGATGATAGTTTTTTCATATAAATCTCTGTTTTATTGTTGAACTGATGAGCATTTTGTCATAGTATTTTCATTTTGTCATTTTCATTTAAACCAAATTAATTAGCCACTTTCTCGTAAATATATTAACAAAATATACTGTATTTACACGCAGAATTTAAACTAAAATATTGGATATATAGGGGAGGTTGTGCGACATACTTCTGGTTGTGTCTGTAACAAAGAGCCATTATTGTGACTTGTATGTATTAGTTGTGTGAAAGGTAGATACTCATAGATTTACTGACCTATCTCTTCAAGTAGTGTGTTTTTCAATTTATTATCATGGCAGTAAGATTTGATTTTTTTTCTATTAGAATTTTTGCAGTTTATCTAAAGTTTTGAATGTATTCCCCAATTGTTGATTTCTATGCAAAAACTGAATTGCATTTTGATTAACAGATGAATTCCATTGCGCATTGGAGTTGACAGTGACAAAATTAAGTCTACATACTGTTTTAAAAATGGAGCTTTGCTATTGGCTGAGCTTGAAACGTGACGAAAACCAACCAATCAGATGCTTTAGTTTGATCTAAGCTTAGTTATAGAACCTCAGACCTTAATTGTTTGCTTGTGTGTCAATTTTGGTTTTCATGTTTACCTGAATGTTAACTGAATAGATCATTCAAATTCTTTACCATAAAGGAATGAATGGGGAGGTTGTTAACTCTGTTTATTTAGCTCTAGTTTTGTGGGATGGTCACAGAATCCTATTTACCTTATTAGTAATGACATCCACATCATATTAATAACCATTTGGACGTCCACTATTCACAAACTAATTCTCTTCATGGTGTATTTATCAGTTATTTTATCAATGAAAATTATTTTTACAATTTACAGATTTTAATAGTTTTTCAATTGATATATTTTGAAAACTATTTATTTGAAATTGTTTGTTCATTTTTCATAGATATTCAGTAATTTGAAATGTAGTGCATTGGGTGTGCCCTCAAAGCTATGATTCTAACAGGGTGAATGTTGAAAACATAGATGAGATAAAAATGTAGTCTATTATGTATTTCAACTCATCTCAGAATAGATAACAAAGCCTTTGATTTCGAGTTCAATAAAACCTTATTACCCACAAAGCACTTCTTTGTTGCCAGTATTTTTAAAGAATAAGTTGTATGTATATTTGTTACGCATATTATTCCTAAATCTAGTTCATTTAACGTTACATTCTGTTCTCAATTTTTCTCAGAAGTTGTATTTTAGAGGATTTGTAAACAAGCCAAATATTTTATTATATTTATGTAATAATCAGTTAATTAGCTGAAATGTATTGCAGGAAATCTTGCTGATAAACAGTCTAATTTGTTCGCTTCTGGTATTTATCGAACATTCTTGAATTTCACAGCTAAAAACCTGATAACTCTGTAAGTATACAAACAAGAACTTGTCAGTCAAGTCTCCTTGGCTTATTCCACTATTCAGCAGTAAATTTCTTCAAATTTTATATGCAATATATTGGCTATTCAATTTTTTCTGTTTTTTTTTCGTGACTGTGGTATGGATTCTATAGTGCTATAGTGATCAAAATATTCATGGGTGAATTCTTTCACACATATGCTTGAATTTCCAGATTTTTTTTCCAGGACTGGACCCGACTGGTTTTGTTTCCATGGCATCAAGTTTTAATTTTACATTCTTCTTTTCAAAATTTTAACTTTCACCCCATGATTGAATATGTTTCAATATGGTTAGACTAGTTCTTTATTTGTAATAGCCATCTGTTATATTTTTCAATATTTAAACATGATTCTCAAAATAATTGTACATTCACATATAATTCAAGAATGTTTGGTTAATACTGTGGAATCGACTGAAGATTTATTATTGTACCATTATATGATAGTATTTAATTCATTCATACATGTGTGTATGTATTTTAATGTGTGGCTGTTTATGATATAAAGTCTTGTTTACAAGAGCCATAATTATTATGTATTTTATGTCATGTTACTATGTGTTTTTCTAGACCACATTATGTATTTTAGTCTAGTAAACCGATTTGTGCATGCTTTTATTATGATACAGGATGTATAAGTTATTACAAACTGTTTTGGATGTAAAAAAAATCTCTGTTGTTTATTTCATTCGTCCATTTCTGTTCAAAAAACACATGGAATTCAAGTCCCCCTCCGACACAACATTGGGTGCCATTCTAAACTTAGGAAGAATAAGATTAAAATGTTATTGGGTTTGAAAGGACTTGATGAGATTTTCACATTTACTAACATGTGTGTTGTATTGAGCCTCTTATCACCATGGTAACAGCTCCTACTATATAGATTCACCAATTACAGTATTACTTTTACCCAACCATGTGCTGCTTGACTAACCATAGTAACTGGATCACCATGTTATCATAATTATGTATCATCAATTATTCAATTGAAACATTTCTTCTTACTGGACATATCGGTCATTAAGTTTTCCTGGAATCTGTACCAGTAACCTTGTTCTCCGCAAGTAACCAATAACTAGCAGCAGTGGAGGACAATGACAAATACATTATACATTTCAGTTGAAATGCTTGGATATACTTTTATGATAACAAAAAAACTTGACTAATACCAGTATTCCATGAATCTTGAATTTACTTGCAGAATCAAAATAGGACAAAAATTGTAAAGTTTATTTAATAAAAACATAGAAATATGTCAAGAGTAGCACATGATGAAACAAGTAACACAGAGAAAACTTAAGCTAGAAATTAAAGAACCAGGAAATAACATCAAGTCTTGGAAAATCTACTCAGTGATATCATTTATCAAAATAATGTCATAGACATTAGTTCTAAATAAAGTATAAACATTCTGATAAAGTCACTTTACTCCACAGACCACTTAGCTAACATGTTTGATATTCTTAACATCTAATAACCAACTTCCTGCTGAAGAAGAAATAAAAAAATCTTTACCAAAACCCATTGCTGCCTGTTTAAGTAAAACAAATGAAATGTGCACCATGGTCATGATCTTTAAGACAAAAAGTGCTGTCTTAGCATAGATATGTCCATGATACAATACTCTGTGGACTAACTAGTAAGGAGTCGCAAATATGTAACAAGGCTTGACCGGTATAATTTCATAACATACTAGATAACTATCCTTTTTTCATGCTAAGATCTTGCTTTACAGTCGAGTGATTTGTATCTTTCTTTGAACACTTCATGGGCACATTGTACTAGAGACGTGGTATGCTTCCCTTTAACATTTACAAGTTGATAATTTTTCTCAGATTGTGCAATACGTCCTGAAACACGCTCACAGAATAAGCTCACAATTTCAGCTCTTGTGTCTTCATTTCCCTGAAAATACACAAGGAACAATTTTAGTTTCATGGATTTTATACAAATTTACTGTAAATAAATTTATCTTTTTTCACTTAAATGAATTGCTGGAAATCATCAAATGATTTTATAGCACTGAAAATTGGTAAAAACTGAATAATTAATGAATAAAGACAGGGATATTTGAGTATCAGAAAAAAAAGTCAAACAATAAATTACCAGTTAGTCCTATCTTACTATCAGTATCATCAGAAAATTAATACTTCAATAACAACACATACACTTGTCTGAAGGTCACAGTAGTAGGTCACATGGCTTATTTAAAGGGAAAACTCACACATATGCAGTACTTATCTACACATAAGGTACCTTACATAAAGCCAAGAAATCTTAACACTAATATTTCATCATACATTTAACAGAGGATATACGAAGTAAAATAGCATATGTCAGTATCAGGTTTCCTTTTCTGTGATATTTTTATACTCAACTTTAAGGCAAATTAACCTAAGTCTTAGACATCACTCCAGACATCACACAAGGAATATATAAATAGACACCACAAACCTTAGGCAGTGCAATATAGGCCACTGTATTGTTTGACGTCTCTACTACGAGTATTAATGGTTTCGTCACTACAAATGTTTTCATCATTTTGTTCAACTGAAACAGAGAATAATAACACTATCAGTATATTATTCCATCAAATAAACTCAGTGTATTCTTCACCAACCACACATTTGTGAAAACTTACCAAATTTTTTTAAATGACCCAAAGATTATTATGCATACACATGATCCATGAATGACCCACAATAAAATGTCGCAGATTTAATAAAATATAGAAGGTTCCAAAATGAAATAACTGGACAGATACAAGAACTGGTAATTCTACCAGTACTTATAATACATCATTGTTTGACAAGCATTTGAGAAGAACAGGCTTATCCCCTCTTTACCAATCAGATTTTCTAAACAAATTACATTAAAAATGACCCCATTCTAATCAGATCCGCAAAAATCCACTGAAAAATCACTACCTGTTAACAGTACTACATAAAGTATAATTACTCAACACATAAACTACATCAAAGCAACAATTAACACTCAGGTACATACTTTGGGTAAAACTTTCATAGCAAACTGTTGAACAACATAGCTCTCATCACCATTCATTCTGTCAGTCAAATCCTGTAAAATATAACACTATCATGTTCAACAAATGTCATAAATGCTAAAGTATTTTATTATAAGTTTTTTTTTGATCCACAACAAATGTAAAAAAAAATACATTTAAAGTAATTCACATTCAAATGCTCGAGCACAAAATAAGCAAAAACATAAAGTTGGCCATTTCAAAATCACTACTGTCTGTGTCATGATTTGACAAATTAATGTTAATCAAATTAGATATTGCAAAGTATTCATTCACAATAACAATGACATACTAACAGCAGCTTTACACAGAAATACCCCACCACTATAAATCATCACAGTAAACAGAAGCACCCCACCCACTATAAATTTTCACAGTAAACAGAAGTACCCCACCCACTATAAATTTTCACAGTAATCAGAAGTACCCCACCCACTATAAATTTTCACAGTAATCAGAAGTACCCCACCCACTGTAAATCATCACAGTAAACAAAAGTACCCCACTCACTATAAATCATCACAGTAAACAGAAGTACCTTGTTGAGATTTATGAAGGCTCTTTTATTAATGGCTGTATTTAAGTCGGTTCCTAAATTAGCAACCTTTGTTGTCATTTCATCTCTAAAGGATTTTGGTAAAACTTCGGTTCCCAGCACCTGTTTATCAAGAGTTAATTAACTAAGTACATAATATAACAGTGTAAAATTTCATACTGATATTTCATCACTCCAAATATACATAAGTAACTTAAATATTCATTAAGGACCTCTGCGGTTGAATGGTTATGGTCCCTGACTAAAAATCACTAATGCCACATTGCTGCGAGTTTGAAACCAGTGTGGGAACAGAAAAATTTCACGTGAGGAAGCTATTGGACTAGCTTATGGAAGCTTGGTGGTTCTACTAAGGGGTATGCATGAGATCTTCCTTCACTGTCAAAGCTGAAAAGATGCCAAATGACCCTGGTTGTTGGTGTGACATAAAACCACAGAAAAAAATATTCATTCAATGTTTGACATTGTAACTTTACATCAAGTATATAATATATGTCACACAGATATAACTCAGAAACTTCATCAAACAATAAATGTTGTATTTTACAAATTGAGAATAATTTATGTACATTTGTTCACATAAATAACAAGCAGTCAATTCTTACCACATTAATCTGTTTATGTAAATCTATACATCTGTCTAACTGTTCAATGTTGTTTATACTTTTATGAAGGTCCTCATACACAGCCACAATCTCTTCAGCTTTCAACTTGGCCTGATGTAAAAAAAATTAATTTCCAATTAGGCCTAAAAAATAGCTAGTTTCCGCAACTGGCTCTGAAAAATATAGGGTTGGTAGGTAGGGATTTATTTTTTGTACTTATACTTTTTTTAATTCCTGAATATGACTGACAATTTTTATTTTACAAAACTATAATTTGACCACATAAAATCATAAGGTCAGCGGCAAAAAATTAATTTGTTGGGGTAGCGGAAACAAGCCATTTTTTTTAGGCCTTATGATATTCCTACAATACCCGTCCTACTTCTTATACTGTAGGTAACATTAAGACAGTGTCTCAGATCTAATATTAGCAAATAATGAATAAACAAAAGGTATAAAATATAACAGATTTTATTTTTTTCTTAATTCTACATATGTAAGTCAAATTTTATACAATCAACAGATATAACAGATATATCTCAGATCTTATACTTAGCAATAATGAACATATAGAAGGCATGAAATTGTACAGATTTAGTTCACTTTCTTACTTCAACAAATGTTTCTTACAAGCAAAATAATACACAATAGCAATGCATTTTAGTTTTATCATTGGATGTATAGCAGGCAAAGCAATCAAATTTTATTCTTCAATGTGGTTAAAGTGTATGCGATACAGAGCCAATGTACCTCCAACTAACATATAATGTATGATCTTTAAACAGACTTAATTTTGAATCAAACAGTATATATTTGAATCCTACAATAAAATGGTCAAACTGCGAAACCTGAGTTATTAGTTGCCAGTGAATAATGACCACTCTTTACCACAAGTACATCAATAACACAGAACAACTGAACCTCTTGATAAAGGTCACCTGTACATAAAGGTCATATAATCTGTAATCTCCCATAGGAGGTCATTATTAACCCTTTCAGTGCCAGACACACATTGCCTACATTGTATACTGTATTTTTCAGGGAATGTTTAAGAAATGACACCTTAAACCAATTCTCCAAACAAGTATACCTGTCATGAAGGCAAATATGCAGAGCTTTGTGCTGACTAGTATACCTGCCTTATTGGCACCGAGAGGGTTAACAGGGTTGACTATTTTTAAAAAAAAAAAACCTGCTTAGCATCTTCTCCTGTAACACAAACGATACTCTTCGTACCTGTACTCTGACCTTGAAAACGTGTGATACAAAAATCGTCTAAATCTCCTGTGTTTAAAACATGTCTGTAATGAATTATAAAAAATTATGCAATCAATCTAGTTTACCATCTTGTATGAAAGCAATTCTACTTAATACTGATTCAGAAATTGAGATAATGAAATGTTGCTTCATAGTAGTCAGTAAAAACAACATTCCTTACAGACAACAAAGCAAGTCTGATGTTCTATATATGACTATACAGTCTGAACTAAAGCAAGCCAAGGGAGACAACTATAGCATTATTGCACATTTGATGTCTATGCTGAAGTTTGGTTTATGGAATAATTAAATATATGCTTACAGAACAGAAAGTGCTCATTTTATTCATAAGTCATCGTTAAATTTAATTGATGGTTTTATTGTATGTAAATTACACAGTATACAGAAATGTACTGAAAGAATCCATGCAAAACATGTTAACATAAAGGCTAGCAATACGAGACCAATTTTCAACATTGTCTCAATATTTTGACTTCATAATGAGATCTGCTCCTTATAAAGATGGATGTTTTGTTTTAAAAGGTCATCTTCTGATGAAGGTTTTAATGTATGCAAGGTTTTAATGCTGCAATTAGCCGAGTACAGTAAAACCTTACATTGCAACCATCTCTATATTACAACCACCTTTTTTTAACAACCAGCTTTCAATAACTCCCCTAATATTTTAACTTGATAATGAGACCTCCTCATTATTACAGCAAATTTTTCGGGTCACAAAGATCATCTTGTTATCAAAGTTTTACTGCATATTACTGTCTATTATATTACTGTCTATTATATTACTGTCTATTATATTACTGTCTATTATATTACTGCCTATTATATTACTGTCTATCATATTACTGTCTATTATATTACTGCATGTTATATTACTGCATATTATATTACTGCATATTATATTACTGTATATTATATTATTGTATATTATATTATTGTATATTATATTACTGCATATTATATTATTGTCTATTATATTACTGTCTATTATATTACTGCATATTATATTACTGTATATTATATTTCTGTATATTACATTACTGCATATTATATTACTGTATATTATATTTCTGTATATTACATTACTGTATATTATATTACTGTATGTTACTGTATATTACATTACTGTATATTATATTACTGTATATTACATTACTGTATATTACATTACTGTATATTATATTATCGTATACCATACTGAGTATTTCTGGTCCTGAACCCAAGTTTCTAACAGCAAGATACAAAAACATTTGGTGACAAATTGTACCTTATATACTCTCAAAAAAGTATGCTTTAAAAAAAAAATTAAAAAAAGAAGCTTTTCAACCTACCTACCCTAATTTTTGGGTTAAGTAACCCTTAAACATGACTTTTTTGCCCAGTAAGCGCACAAACTTATTAACACAAAGAGTAACCACTTACGTCCCTCCACATAACTCCATGGACAGAGTTTTATCATCAGCAATGTACACAACATAAACTTCTGAAGGATAAACCTGGAAAATTATATGAGAAAGAATTCAGCACATCACCAAAAACAGTCTCATTCCTTAAAGAAATTGTCTTCAGTTTAGAGTCCTGTTTAAGGGAGGTTGCGTACATAAGGTGTATTTCATAGACACACTAACAAGAGCTACATGCTAGACAAGTTGTAACTAGTCTAAAGCCAGACAACATCATGTTTAGAATTTGAATTTAATTTTCAATGTTTCATATGGCTAATTCAGCCAGAATCTTTTATGAGAACAAATCTTTTGGAAAGGTTCTATGAAATTATGAAAATAACAAATAAAGTATTTATGATTCCAAAGTTATGTTTTTAAAAAATTGGAAAGTAGAAACATAAAAATCCTGCATCAAGGTAAGTCAATGAACAATGTTAGCATTTTACTTACTGTATTATCAAGGTAAACTAACTCCTCTCTATCTACAGCCTCTTTGAATGGAGTTAATGTTCTTTGTACCGATATATTCTTGTTGATTACTTCAGTCACATGAGCTTCTATCTCTTTAGCGTGATCTTGTAGAACAGAAGCCTGCAAACATATTAATTCTTGCAACAATGTACTGAGGATTACGTAAGATTTTTATAAGGAATAAAAATCCACAAAAAGTAATTGTGCATACACATGCAGTACATGCTAAATTAATGTTGAGGTATAAGGTTAAAGACTAAGGAAAACTATGTGTTTGTACTTGTTTAAAGGCCAATACAGACAAACCTGTTCATAATGGACACAAACATAGGGGGCTAGTATGTGATGGGGATGTGGTATGTGGGTATATATACAGTCAATCTTGTCCATATGACCATGTGTATTAAGCGACCTTTTCCTTAAGCGACCACTTCAAAATCCCCCAGGAGCGTTTTTTCACTATGTTTTTAATGTATTAAGCGACCTTTGCTCAACGCAATCAGCGACCGCTAATTCGTCGGCATAAGGTGACTGATGCTTTCATTAAGCAACCGTATTATATGTAATATGCAAACACAAATGTCCAAAATTAACCCAAGTCAAACATTGTGAAAAATATTAAGAACAGTACACAGTCGCTAACTGACAGTATAAATAATGTACAATTGTGTATTATCCAATTAAATCATCCAAAACAAGATCATACTCCGCCTTCATGCATAAACACAGTAAATAAACTTAGACCTAATATAATCAGCTGTTTATTCTAAATTGTTCCACATTATCAAATTAGATTCAACCACTACTGTGAAGTTTTTTGCATTCAAAATGTTTTTTGTAATTTCTCGAGTGTATATTTTAACATAAAACATCCTTTGCAAAAGCAGCATAGAGTAGTCCTAACAGACTGTTAAATCTGGGAGTTGTTTCTAAATATGAATCATGTGAAGGGGAGCAAGGGAATAATTATATTAGTCATGTGACCAAGAAACATGTCATACAAGTGATATGTCATCAAGCATGAATTTCTAGTCAATTTTGTAAATCGTGAACAAATTGTGACTGTTTATGCACACAGTTGAATGACACATGGGGATGTCGTCACAGGTGCCAATGTTTACCAGTGATTTGATTAGTGACCTAGTTTTTGATCCCAGATAACCCATATTCGATCTAGTCCAAGATATCATTAAGACAAACATTCTGGCAAAGTTTGGTGAAGATTCAATCAAAACTGTGACCTCTAGATGGTTAATAAGGTTTTTTAATGATTTGACCTGGTGACCTAGTTATTGACCCTAGATGACCCATATTCGTACTTGTCCAAGATATCATTGAGATGAACATTCTGACCAGGTCTGATGAAGATTCACTCAAAAGTGTGACCTATGGAGAGTTAACAACCCCAGGTGTGGACGCCAGATGCCGGAGAAGACTGACTGAGCACTAAAGCTCAGGTGAGCTAAAAAGATGTTAATGTTTAACAATCATTTTTTCCAATGAGGGATAAAAGACATGTTCATAAAAATAAAAACATTTCTGGGAAACCCTTCTAATCCTCCTGACCTTTCACCTGGTCTGAACGTATCAGATAAGGGGTTCCTTTGTTCGATATCAGAACTCACCCAACAAGAGAAATCAAATGATAATTTATCGCTTGTGACCAAAGATCCACACTGCGTAACATCTGAACCTAACACGCGTCTTAAGGCTGCGTTAACGAGATGTGTAGCCGTGTGATTTCTCATACATCCAAGCCGATGATCCTACAACATACATCATCATTACGCCTCTTAGTCTATCACAAACACCATATTATTCACAGTGTCACATAATTGGTTGAATACAATAACAGTCTCATGGTACTATCAAAATTATTGTAAAAAAGCAGAAAGCAGTGTTAAATTCTAGCATTAACCTCAGTATTCAGTCTTTTATAGATCTGGTAAGAAGGATTTAGTCAATTCAATTTTAGGATTAATTTCTAACAAAAAATGCAACATGTTTTACATTTCAGTCTACAATTCATGAGCACTGTAAGGATTAGTTATTTCTCTAAATAAAAGCTATTTGTAAACCAAGAAAAATACCCCAGGATTCAATTAAACAGATACAATGCAAACTATAATACCAATTAAATAGCAAAAACAAGAGCTGGGTAAACTAACAACATACTTGGAAGGTAACACACCAATATTGTGTACGCTTAATTACATTTAGTGTAATTATACCAAATATCTAAAATCATAAAAACCCACAAGAACCTTTGGTCTACAGTTTTTATATGTTTCAACTACACAATCACATAAAATGTAATCAGATCAAAATGAAGTTGACAAACAATCAATTAAAGCTTTAACAAAAACATACAGTAAAATAACAAATAAACCTTACTGTATCTATTTCCATGGTAACAGTCTGACCAGTTTCAATGTATCCGTCAGTTACTATGCCAACATGTAAAACAATATCATGACTAGACTGTGTATCTTGTATTTCTACTGAACCAGTCTGAAATATATCAATCAAGTTTCAAATTGAAAAATACAAACAAGAAACATCCACATTACTTCAATCTTTTTGATTACTGGTAGTGAAAACAAGCTATGTATCTCTAAATCACTTCTGACATGATACATGACATGTGTAGAGGTTCTATACACCATGCTTTATGGTATGATGTAATTGTATCGCAAAACACTGTTGCAACAGATGGCCCTTCAATTGCCATTGACAAAATGTGCTTAGGAACCTTTACACTGTTTGATTACTGGTAAAGCATTCTGACAAGGTAAAAGCTTTGTCCAGGGTGTATTAAATATTAATAATTCATAAAATATTAACAACACACAAGATAACAAGATAAGTATTTAAGATTTCCACAGTGAAATAAGCAAAAAACGACTTGTTTTTTTTTTTATTTGATATGATTCTGTCACTTTTTTTATGAAAATATTGCTTTGAAATACACTTGACTGTATAGCTGACTGCTGATACAGACCATAGACTAACATTACCATGGTAATAGAATCATACTTGGGTTTTAATTAACCCTTTGTCTCCAATTTGTCCCCCTTTCTCTGAATAAAATATGGTCTGGTCTAAAATAACACCAACTTCCTGCCCTATGGATGCCTGGCATACAAGACTATTGTTGTCATCTACTATACATGTAACAGTACCTTCTAGAGGGGAGAATTCTGAAACAAATATTGAATTTATATAATGCATTTTTCCCATTAAAATGCAATTTTCTAATAAATCTGCATGTGATGTCATCATTAAAATGGTACACCAGCCTCTTATATGTATCATGTCATCATTTTTCTACTCTTTCTCCAGGCATACAACAAATTTAACACAAATCGTGTCCAGAAGTGGAGCGGGGTCATTCAAAAGTTAAAAAAAAGAAAAAAACTGGGCCGATAAGTCTTTTTATTGAGGTGGTTTTAACTTTGAAGTAGTTTAAAAGTGACGATAAACAGTATTTAATTCAAAAACTTACAAGTTGAGAGATCAAATTATACTTACCATATTGACCATCAGACATCTTACTATATTTATACTTAGCGTGATCATTAGTACATGGTACATTTTTATTTGATAACATATTGAGTAATTCAGCCGTAAAACATGGGTATTTCCTATCAGCTGTAGTTGTTGGAGTACCCTAAAATACAAAATAAATCCTACCTTCATTCATGCCAAATAAATACATACAATTTTCTCACTAGGAATTAATGTCACACCAACAGTCAGGGTCATTTTGTGACTCCCAGTTCTAACAGAGGAGAAAGACCACATGGTTACACCTGGGTAGAACCATCGACCTTCTGTATGCTAGCTGGACACTTCCTCACATGTGAAATTTATCTGGTACCAGGTGGGATTTGAACTCAGAGTGGTAAGGAGCAAGTGATTACTGGTTGCAGACCATCACCACTTGACTACAGAGACCCACAATATTCTCAGTTTTTGAAAGTGCTTATTTCCAAACTGGTTGGTAATTTGATTACAGTAGACACTCAAAAAGTGAGCACCTCAACATGAAAACCTTTTCATGAAAACAAACATTTACTGTCAGACTGGTTTTCCATATTTCTTTAAGTCATACCCTTTAATGAAAATGTGACAAAAAATGTAAATTTTCCTCCAGATGTGGAGAAGTTGTCAGCTCCTTGTGGAAAAGTTAGTTAGTATCAGTTAGCATGCAGTCCAGGAAAACTGGTTAGATGAACCAGCCACTGTTTGTAACTGAAAAATTGTTGAAAAACAGCATTAAACCGAGTGACAATGTCATATAACAAGAGAAAAAACCCAGACACTTCATGATTTGACTGAAGATGATACATCACAGGTCCCTTGTTTCCCATCACTGAATTATTTCACCTTTAAGTGGAACATCAACAGTTACTTACAGATAAGTGAGAAACAGACTAGACAAGAAAAAAAATCCCGTGTAGGATTACTAGTACATGGCAAAAAAAAGGGTAGGTAGGTAAAAACGTTTAATATCCATTTTGTTTCTAAACATACCTTTTGTACTACAGAGGTATGAGTTGTCCCCTAATATTTTCATACTTTGAATTTGCTTTTAGAAACATAAGAATGGGCAGCATTAAAAACAAGAGCTCTGCAGAGCAGCACCACCATTCATCTGTTTTACATCTTATATTTAATACGCAATTTTGACCAAAATTATAAATTGAAAAGGGGTGTAACTCCAAAAATTTAGCTTTCAGAAAAATGCCCCTTGTCCTGCAACTGTGTCTTGTCATGATAATCAAGTATTCCATGTGTCCTATTGACATCTTTGAAAGTGTTTGAGTAATGGCTACAATCAAGTTTTTGCACAACAACAACAGCAACTACAATGACATCACAGCGATCATAATACATAGCTAGACTTTTTCTTCAAAACAGGCTAAAAATAGGTCTGGTAACTGTCAACACAACTATTTTTTTCTGGCCTAAGTACTCACATGTTGAAATTCATTAAATTTCTCCATTTCAACAGGATCGACATGCAGATTATACTTGGTTGCTATGATCTCTATCATATCAGATGACATTGTGTTACCATAGTAACCATCATGTAATTGTCGTATATCATTTTCTACAAAAAAGAGAGAAAACAACAACTGTCAATGTTTAACAAAATCACACAATAGATAGTACATCACACAAACTCAGACACAGTGTCGCGATCTTTCACACATGGTTCACATATTTCACATCTTTTCCATCTTTTACATCTTTTTTTCATACATTGCTTAACAATTTCTGTTCGTAGAATTGTCACCAATTGTGGCAGGGTAAACTATAAACACTAGAGTTCATATAGGTAAGAGATACATCAACTGAACATGAAAATAAGTTAACAATGATTAATAAGTTAAAAAAAGTTGAAAAAGTCAAACTAGATTCTAGATTCAAATACTGAACTTTCACCTATGCGTACCTGACAGTGTCTTTTTATCTGGATTCCTGGACAACATTTTATTAAAATTCTTCACACCATCACCCATAGACTTCAAGTATCGGTCTTCTGTAGAATTTAATACTTCCCTAACCTGTATAGAAAACAACAAATTATACATAATTATCAAATGAGACTTTAATTGATACAATGAGTATTTACCCTATAATTACCGGTCACAGCTCAACAATTATTTTTCAGAACATCTTGTCCTGCAGGGCAATCAGCTAAGAATTTCTATTCGTAATTATGAGTGGACGAGTGGATTTGTTGAGCCCTGCTAGCTGAACCTTATTTAATCCAACTAGAAATAATTATCTTGGATTGGAACCAGTCTAGTCTGACACATGTCCTAGTATGAATACATTCCTTTTAAAACGCATCTTTTCATCCATATTTTTTATCTAAAAAGTCCATCTATTCGTGAACAGTTCTTTTGTATAAAACAAGTCTATTTTATTCTGGACATATTAACTTATTTCCAGTCACAGCAAGCATGGATCCAATAGATTTTTTTAAAAACAAAAATGCTACATGATAATTAATCATTTCAACGGACAAAATCCAGGCATTTTTTTTCAAAAATTTTTTCATAAATAGGTAACTTATCAGTAATAACTGAGTGACATAAGATTAGAACTATCCAACCTTTTCAGCATGGATGTCGACTTCAGGAAATGCTTCACCCTGGAATATAAATACATAACAGTATTAATTCTTGATACTTAATAACTTTATAGGGGAACATGGATTAGTTTAAGTTGGTCTGAATGAATGTACAACAATAAGCGCGCCAGTCTGAAGTTAGATGACAGAATGTTGGATGACGTCAGTTTTACTAATATTATACACACTTGTACATATACATACAATATATACATATAATATTATACACACTTGCACAATGCACATTCTAATAGTTTACTTATGAAAAAAGTAAATGTGATGACTTAAATGATTATCATACTATCAGCATAACTTAATTGAAACTCTGTTTATATAATTTAGAAAAAAGTACTGTAGCCATCTTTATGGTTACTTGACTAAACAAAAGGACTGAAAAAATTCTTCTGTACTGGTACTACTAGTTTAAACATACCATTTTGTAAGAATACACAGTACAATACCTGATATTTTTTATTCAGAAACTTTAGTAGGGTCAGCACAAGAATAAGTTGGTTGGGTAAAACCAGGGTCATTTAGTGGCTTTTCAAGCTGTAAACAGTAGAAGAAGACTCTATACATACACCTGGGCAAAACCCACTTCCATAAGCTAGCTGGACAACTTTCTCAAGAAAAGTTGGCTTGGACCCACACTCACAGCAGAGAGGGGCTAGTGATTTCTAGTCAGACCATAATCCCTCAACGACAGTGGGCCCTACAAACTATGTATATTTCCTGTACATTTTATATTGATATTAAAATCATCCAAGTACTTGGACTGATTTTTTTGTCCCAAAGCTGGTATTAATATTGTAGATTTCATGTGAATTAATATTTACCACACCTACAGTAGCACATACCAGTGATTCTTGTATAGGGTTTACTAGTCGTCCTAACAGACCAGGCTTGGCTTTCATCAGTTGGTGACACTGATACAATGCTCGATATATCACATACCGTAGTCTATGTCTGCAAGTATGATGCTACATAACTTTAACAATCTTCATAAAACTTATACTAAAATCTTTAAAGTCAGATCAGAAAAAAACGTTTTTTGATACAAATGAAACTTAGTTCTTGATGAATTCTGACATTGCGAAATTAGGAATTCTAAAAACATTCCAGGAAAGACATTTTACATAAAAAGTTATAGACTCTGGAAGAGCATGACTTAGACAAATCAAGAACATTTCATCAAAGACAGTATAGAGTCATTAAAGTATCTTTCTTACTTTTCCAGCACAGTTGTAAATTTTGATAATTGATTTCTGTGATTTTTAGACTACTGATTTCCATGACAACCATACTCTGAATTAAACTGAAGTTTTATAGAAGTAATTCAATGGTAAATGAAATAATTTCATCTCAGTCAATATTTCACTGTTGTATGACGTAAATCAAAATAACACAGTAAAACCTCAGTGAAACTCATACTTTTATATAACGACGACTTACTTTCTGACCAATATTCTATATTTACTCCGCTTTCAACTAATAATGGGATCATCTCATTTATAAGACAAATCTTGTTTGGTCCAAAAAGTGGTCTTTTCTTCGAGGCTTTACTGTATAATTTTTGTTCCATTAAGATAGATTGATCGAAAAATGGACAAAAAGATGGTCAAATATTTCTTCAATCAATTATCTGAAGGTCGTGCTTCAAATAAGACAATTGTACATAACAATACATACATCTACACTTTTAACTATAGTCAGAGAGAGTGAGATTTATACTTTCACTATTATAATTACAACTAAGAAAACAAATCTAACAGTAAACATACTCTAGTTTATCCCTTCCAGGTAACAAACCATCAGATATACATACAGTAGCCATTCTAGCATGGTCAGCAATGATACGGTAGGCTGTGTCTAGATATGTAACATCAGCACTTCCAATTCTATCACCGTACAATGGTAAACCAGTCTCCTAGAATATAATATCAATGGTATACCAGTGTCCAAGAATATAATATCAATTACAATCATGCAATTACTGATGCCCTAATTAAAAATTCAGAGAATTCATTTATGCAACAAGTTTGTTGGCTAAAAAGCAGGAAAAGTTGAATGAGGAAATTATGAACATCAGAAGATTTATTTTCTGAGCTGGCATATTGAGAAATGTTTTCTTATAAGATAAAGCAGTATAAAACCTAGACTATAAATCACCAGTATCTGGTTCTAGGAGTAAACCGTAAGTCTCCAGACCTATAAGTTGTGAGTATGATCCTTACGTAAGGAGTGAAAGAACTGAGTCTCCTTTATTCTTTTAAATAAAAGGCGTGAGTAGTGATGATTTACACAGGGAGTTATCACCCAGCCAAGGAAGTTATCACCCAGCACAAGGAGTTTTCACCCAGTACAGAGAGTTATCACCCAGCCGAGGGAGTTTTCACTCAGCACAGGCAGTTATCACCCAGTACAGGGAGTTATCACCCAGTACAGAGAGTTATCACCCAGTACAAGGAGTTATCACCCAGTACAGAGAGTTATCACAAATGCTGAGGGAGTTATCATCCAGCACAGGGAGCTATCACCCAGTACAAGGAGTTATCACTAAGCCAAGGGAGTTTTCACCCATCCAAGGGAGTTTTCACCCATCCAAGGGAGTTTTCACCTAGAACAGGGAGTTATCACCCAGTACAGAGAGTTATCACTCAGCCAAGAGAGTTTTCACCTAGAACAGGGAGTTTTCACCCAGCACAGGGAGTTATCACCCAGCCAAGAGAGTTTTCACCTAGAACAGGGAGTTATCACCCAGTACAGAGAGTTATCACTCAGCCAAGCAAGTTTTCACCCAGCCTTGGGAGTTTTCACCAAGCACAGGGAATTTTCACCCAGCATGAATAACACCAGTTGTAACAATTTGTTTCATAACACTAACAATGTTAAATATATATATTTCTTCATTAAATGACTGTGAATTTGTAACTCCCTGAGATATTCATACACAAATAAGCCCAATAATAGGGCACACAATAACCTTTCATGGCAACAATAACTTTCATGGCTAAAATTATGTCATACGGCAATATTAAACTGTCATAGCAACAAACTTGTCTCATGGCAATGATCAACTGTCATTGCAACTGTAGTTCACTAACCTTTTGTATCACATTAAAAATAGGTAGAAACAGATCAGTATTGTAGTTGGACATGGTTCCCTGTAATACAGCACATATTCTCTCTAACCCCATGCCAGTATCCACATGTGTGCTGGGTAGTGGAACCAGCTGATTGAATGCCAATCTAAAATTATCAAAAAAAAATGTTTTACTTCTAAGGTTGCATTTAATTTCATTGGTACCAAATTTTGTTGACTTTTCTGTCTAGGTCTGTTTCTAACTGATATTTTCATTCATACATTTGTGTTGAACCATATCTTAAAATACATTTGAAAACAAAAGTGTTGCTAAACAACTGAGATTAATACTATATTTTTGGGAATGTTAGTGGAAACAAGATTTTTTTGCCTGAAGTCAACTAGTCACCATCATGTTTTCAAAGTACCTGTTATACTGCATAAATACAAGATTCCAGATCTCGACAACTTCCGGATCTCCAGCATTAACAAGGCGTGAAGCATCTCTGCTCCCTATGTGATCATAATGTATCTCTGTACAAGGACCACAGGGGCCGGTCTCACCCATATCCCAGAAATTATCTTTCATAGAAAATGGTAGAATTTGAGTCACTGGAACTCTAAAATATAAAATAATACAAAAATAATTTTATCACAAAATTTAGGCAGTGACATTATTGTTCAGCAAGTGTTTTGTTATAAAAAAAAACATCAGAGAAAATGTTTAGTTTTGAAGTAAAAGCTGATGATTTTGTTAATATGGATTTTTATTCTAGATCCTGAATTTTGATTTAGGAATAAATAATAGCGCACATCCAATAGGAGATATACCTATCATTTGTATTTACACTGTTTAATTTAAGTTCCAATACAGCATGAAATAAACAATAATTCATCATGAATAGTCCAAAAACATACAAAAACATACAATCATGAATCTGGAGAACAGATAAACATCAAACAAACCCTAAGTTAATCCAGATCTCTCTACATTCTAGATCTGGTTTGAGTCCTAGCTCAGTGCTCCCACCAAAGTATGTGAAATATAATCTGTCCACAGGTAAGTGGTACACGTTGGTCAGTAGATCTAGGGCCATACCACATGCTTCTTTCTGTGAATACAGAGTTCATTATTAACCTTTAAACACAGAAATTTCATCCAAGAAAATAAACTTAAGCATTATTACTAACCACTTCTAGTCCTGTCTTAAAGTTGCAGCATTCATATATATATCGTTAAAAAGCTATTCTATACCTAGCCTATGTTTACATGTTTATACTTCAACAACTTATAAATATTGTGTAGACTCGCTACCATATTGTTTTTCAATGGTTTTTTTCTATGAAATTAATAAAACAACTTCCCAAATGCTGTTGGCAAACATACATAAATTAAATGTGCCCGATAAGTTGCAAAGTAAAATTAAACAATTCTACATGAAAGTTTCACGCTTCAGTCCGTCACCACGAGAACAATGGTACACTGTACCTTGAAATAATCACCAAATGACCAACTTCCGAGCATTTCAAAGAAAGTATGGTGAGTGTAATCTCTTCCAACATCATCAAGATCATTATGTTTCCCACCTACTCTAACACATTTTTGACTGTTGGTAACTCGACGATACTTAGAAAGGTCCGAATTCTCGGGAGCTGTACCAAGAAATATTGGTTTAAACTGAAAAAGGTAGAACTAAGAGTAGAAAGTATATATATGAATACAGTCAAATTCAATTTAATGGCCAACTGAGAATAAAAGCCAGCACATATATGAATACAGTCAAATTCAATTTAATGGCCAACTGAGAATAAAAGCCAGTACATATATGAATACAGTCAAATTCAATTTAATGGCCAACTGAGAAAAAAGCCAGCATAGCAAAAAGAGAGCACTCCTCATAACACATTTAGATAATCCTTATAAAAATATTGGTGTGCGGTTACTGGACTTTTGAACAGTGAGCAGATAGAAAGTTATGTATTTTTCATTAACATCATCTTTCAAATCTATCTTTCATTTTTGGTGAACAAAAAAGTCTGACAATATATGAACAAGTTCTAAATAGCAACATTACTCAAGTCAGATTTGCACATTTAGACCATTGCACTTTTAAATTGATTCTGCAAATGATATTCTAGTGATTAAAAGAATTTAAAAGGGCTTGCAACCTTCCCCAAAAGGTAAAACCTGTCCCTTCACATTCTGCAAGCAAATGATAAATTCTTCTACATGAATTCTGTTAATAGAAGTGATATTAACAATATACATTATCTAAATATCAAAATACACAATTAAACTAATACTGTCCAACCTCTCTAATCCGAACCTTTCCAATCCAGAATCCTCTAAACTTAACATATCAGCTGGTCCTGATTTTTCTATCATGTATTTAATGATAAAAAAAATTTTAAATCCTTAACGTTTGTAGTCTGAAAACCTCTCTAATCTGAACATTTTTGTCTGTTTGAGCAAGTTCAGATTAGAAAGGTTCTACCGTTCTACTTTACCTGATTCATCCCAGCATTGGTGAAGTAAGTCCCTTGATTTTTCCCAGGTATCACTGATGATGCTTTGACAAACTGATGATCATTTTTCTCACAGAAAAAATTCAAGAAAGCCTTGCGTACATCTTTTGAAGGCCATTGGACAGAAACGTCGGAGTGTCCGTGTCTCCGTGAGTACCGGCATCTCAAGATCTGCTTCAGTTGCCTTAGTTTGGGTAAACATTTTGTACAAACTGTATGTTGGTATGGAAACATTCTGAAATAATATTGATGATGATCAGTTACAATATTAACAGAAACTTACCTGGTAAATCGGTGCTTGACTAATTTTCAATTTCGTCAAATTAATCAAGACTTAATTGAGATGTGAACCATGCATGGCACAATAAATAAACTTGGTGAATGCTGACATGATAGTCTTGTGTATGTGAAATTGTGTTCGAATCGATTATTTGAAGGTAATTTGTTTGAGTTGCAATTTTCCAACAGGGTTTGAATACTTGACACAACCTTGTTTTGAAAGGTGTTTGTTTACAGGATATTCTGTGTATTATGTTGTAATTTTGACAAATTTACACCTGCACATGGTGCTTAAAAACTTTTATAAGGGAGACAATCCATAATTTCTAATAACTACCAATCATCCTCATTTGAACCACAAATATAATCATAAAAACAGATTTTGATTGTACTTCTATCATACAAAGGTCCAAGTCGGTCAAACAATGATCAAGCAGTTAGAACCGTCTCCTAATCAGACATTTTGTACAATGTATGAGTAAATATAAACCATATAAATTATCAACAGTAAAATCAGTATTCTTAGCTTCAGAAACAACAAATAAAAAAGCTCTTCTTTCTGTGTAACAAGACCGACCCTAGAAAACAGTTATAAACTGTGAAGAATTTAAGCAACATACGTTGAATACAAAAACAGCCTATTTTGTTATATTGTTTACCTTTTTGCTTTCCTACCCAAGCTATCTCTAGCCAAACATACAATTCTTTAAGACTAGCTAAGACTTTCCAATGAATTTTCAATCCCAGATCTGGTTCCAGGAAACCAAAACCATCAATTGCATCAGTTACTAGACAAACGACGCCATTTAAAAAAATTTTCTCACGAACCACTAAGTATTTCACAATATAGTCTTGAAAAAAACTTGTGTTTTTACCACACCTTGTTGGAAATCCACTAAATAAACCTATGTTTATCTGATAAAGACTGTGACATGCGATCAAGTTTTATCAACAGCTCATATTTACAACAACATCTTTCCTTTTGCTACAAGCTGAAGACAAATTGGCGCTGGGGTCTGTTTAACCTGTATCCATTAACATCGACATGGGCTCACACCCTATACACCTTAGTTCAGTATGTAACACCAAATTTCACACAATTGAGTATTTAAACTACCAGATAAACATGCAATTATATCAGTATGCAATAAGACAGCCATGTGGAAGCACTGGTTGGTGTTCCTAAACCTTTGCGTTTTGGATACAGATATTTTCCCGACAGTTTGTGGCACGATACCCGACATCACTGCATTATGTCCATACAACAACTTCTGCAAATCTACACCAAAAAAGGTACATTCTTTCAGATACTTTTTTACTACTATAGACCTAGCTGTGGTTTTATGTTTAAAGTGATTTAATGACATTGTTTTAAAACTTAGTCAATTTAATTTTGTTTGGGTTCAAATTAATTCAGTAATGTATAATTTACACTTGGTCAAATAAGTGTGCGGTATTTAACAAGCATTAAACATCCAGCGTTAACATCAACCAACACTAATAACCAAGTGTAAATGAAACTATTTAACTGTGACTAACTGCGAACAGTCGTTTAGGCACAAAAAAACAAACAATTTTAAGTGTCTTGTTTCAAGAATATAGAAGGAAAGCTGTCAATTTATTTCCATATGTAATATGTACAGTTAACTCTTGTTATGTCAAATTTTTGGGGAACAAAAATACTTTGCCTTAATGAAAGTTCGACATAAAGGTCGGATGAATATTGTATTAGACATTTTGGCCATTGTTAGAATCACTAGTTCATGATAATTGGTGTGTTGTAAGAATTACTTGTTTGTCCACTATTAAGTAGAATATAATGACATGTTTCCATTTAAGTGTAAACAATAACAACCTTCCTATTGTAATAGATTAAAAATTAAATCCAACTAGAACTATCACTGAAGGTGATTAAATACCCCCCAAGAAGCTCCTTTTCTTAAAAGCTTAATAACTTAGAACAAACCATTTAGAAGAAGAGATGCAAACAAGACTTTATCTACAGACAAATAAAAAAGTACATTACTCCGTGAGAATAAATCTGAATATTTTTTTTTACAAGTAGACCTAATGCCTAATGTGTTGGTCAAATTTTATGAAAATCCAATCAGCCATTAAGGAGAAGAAGCTCACACAAGATTTCATCTATAGACGAATAAAAAAGGGGCATAACTCTGTGAAAATAAATCCAAATATTCTTTTTACAATATGCGCAAGTAGACCAAATGCCTAATGTGTTGGTCAAGTTTTATAAAAATCCAATCAGCCGTTTTGGAGAAGCACACGCAAGATTTTGTCTATAGACAAATAAAAAAGGGGCATAACTCTGTGAAAATAAATCCGAATAATTTTTTTTACAATATGCGCAAGTAGGCCTAATGCCCAATGTGTTGGTCAAGTTTTATGAAAATCTAGAAGTGCACACAAGATTCCATCAACAGACAGAGAGATGGACACAACAGACAGACGGATGGACAACCTGAACCTAGTACCCCCCCCCCCCGCAATTTTGTGGGTGGGGGTATAACAAGTTGTACGGTCATTGAGGTGTCTGACTTTGAGATGAACAATGCAAATCAGGTGTGAAATTGTTCATTCAGACTTCAAATTTAATTCCACATAACTAAATTTGAGAAGAATTCATCTTAACTGACAGAATTTTATATACATTAAGAAGGAAAAAATCGGGACTTAAAAATACTTTGACATAATGAAAAATTCATCTTAACTGACTTTGCAATGATGAGAGTTGACTGTAATACCATATTTCATACAATGAGTTTCTTTTTAAAAAGATAAGCGATGACCAGCAAACCAACATTTTATCAGGCTGGCCCTAGGTGTGTGCTGTGTTATAAGAACTGTATTTGATAGTAAAACAGTTAACACAAATAATATGGCAAAGAAGATTTACAAACTTAGGAAACCCATTGACAACTATAAATTATCCAAACCGTAATTTCATGGGCGAAAGTTGAAAATGTTAAAAGAACAGAAATCTTAACTCGGTGTCGCGGAAACAATAAAAACCGGTAGGATCCGGACCTGGAAGAAGCCGGAGGTTCCAGAAAATTCCGGAAAACTTTCAACCATGTAAGCTTTTAAAGCTATGATATTTTGTTCACAGTAAGAATTCAAGAATAAATGGATAGTGCCACTCATTAACACAAAAAAATAATAGTTATCAATATCAAATATGAATTAATAGGAAAAATGGCTATTTCTGTTTTCTTTTAGATGAAAAAAAAGGATGAGTCTCACCTGATACCATGTTGTGGCAAGTGTTCATGCGACCCAGATTGTCAACTGTTTGGAACATGTTGTCTGGACAAGGAACTGACACAGAGTATAGCAGAAAAATATCCATGTACTCAAATTGACAAATATTTCAATGAACCAAGAGAAATATTAACTACTGACAGATATGAATTGTTCTATCACATGATAGATGATTGTCCAAATGCTATACTTGATCAAAGTTATCCAAGGTGTTCTGTACTCACTGAATTGGATGACTATGTGACAGTCTCTGATCCAAAAACTGATCGTGTTTACAAGAATAAGCATTGTGCAAAGTGCAATGGTATTGAAGATTATGTTGAATGGAAGTTGTTAACAGACTGCCGTTATGAAGAACATTATAACTTTACTATCAAGGAATGGCATGCCTACATAAAAGAATATTGCCAAATAACGCCTATACCACCTGATCAAACAGCTGGGCTTTTATATAAATGCACTGACGAGAACGACATCATTAAAAAATGCAACAAGACTGGAATGTGGACAACATATGATCAAGAAATCAAAACAGCCTGTGAACGAGACAATTCTACACAAAGTAATATCTATACTTATGAAAAGTTTAGCATAATGGTCAGAGATAAGAAATATTATAAGAATGTCTACTGTATGATGTGCAATACTGATCAGAAGGTAACCCAGTCTGGCCTATGTGAAACAGAATTAGATTTTATCGGAAAAAGATCACACACCAGCCTGTCAGTAATAGTCAACTTTAAAGTCGGAGTTGAGGAAAATGAGGAAAAACAAGAAAAGTGTCATCATTCCCAAATTTGGAATCCATTTAAGGTAAAACAGCTAAACTTATTCACTTCTCATAATTAACATGCTTTCTCTTGATTAGGCAAAAAAACAAAAGGGCCGCGATGGCCCTACATCGCTCACCAGAATTAATGTAAATTAACTAGTTACTAAACAAGAGGGCCAAGATGGCACTTTTTCGCTCACCTGAGTAAAGATTGCAACTTCTATGGTTTTCCTGTGCTTTGACCTGGTGACCTAGTGTTTAACCTGAGTTGAGCCATGTTCAAACCTGTTCATGATATCATTAATACAAACATTCTGACAAAGTTTGAGGAAGATCCAATCAAAACTGTGACCTCTAGAAGGTTAACAGTGTTTTCCAGTGATTTGAACTGGTGACCATTCCAAGATGACCCATGATCAAGCTTAACCAAGATATCATTAAGACAATCATTTTGACAAGGTTTGGTGAACCTCCAATCAAAACTAGGACCTATAGGGGGTTAAGGTTTGTCCTGGTGACCAAGTTTTTCACCCCAGATGACCCATATTCGACCTGTCCAAGATATCATTAACACAAACATTTTGACAAGGATTGGTGAACCTCCAATCAAAACTGTGACCCCTAGAGCGTTAACAAGGTTTTTCTATGATTTGACCTGTTGACCTAATTTTTGACACCAGATGACCCATGTTCCAACTTAACCAAGATATCATTAAGACAATCATTTTTGTGAGGTTTGGTGAAGATCTAATCAAAACTGAGACCCCTAGGGCGTTAACAAGGTTTTTCTATGATTTGACCTGCTGACCTACTTTTTTGACCAAAGATGACCCATTTTCGATCTAAACCAAGATATTGTTAGAACAAGCATTTTGACAAGGTTTGGTGAATATCCAACCAAAACTGCCACCCATAGAGCATTATCAAGGTTTTTCTATAATTTGACCTGCTGACCTAATTTTTAACCCTAGATGACCCATGTTCAAAGATATTATTAAAACAAAACCTTCTGACAAAGTTTGATGAAGATTCAATCAAAATTGCAACCTCTAGAGCATTAACAAGGTTATCTGGTGCGTCGACCTAGTGACATAGTTTTTGACCGGAGATGACCCATATTCGCCAACAAATTAGAGATCATTAATACAAACATTCTGACATAATTTCCCGAAGATCCAATTAAATCTGTGATCTCTAGAGTGTGACAAAATGTCCATCCTATTTGACCTGGTGACCTAGTTTTTTGACCCCAGAAGACCCAAGTTCGAACTTGTCCAAGATATTATTGAGACGAACATTCTGACCAGGTCTGATGAAGATTTGTTCAAAAGTGTGACCACTCAAGTGTTAGCAACCCCCATGTGTGGACGCTGGAAGCCGGACGCTGGACGCTGGAGTAGACTGACTGATCACTATAGCTCACTGAGTACTACATGCTCAAGTGAGCTAAAATAGAGTTGGTCAAGTATCTGAAAGCACAACAATTTTTACTGGCCTTACTAGAAATAAATACTTGATTAAATGAAAAAGAACCTCAATTTGAGAGGTTTGGTGACGCAGGCACTGATAAAAATGAGGCTTCACAAATATATCGTTCCTTTAATGATGTACATTAACAACCTCCACAGTTAACCACCATGTAGCCTGCATGCTATATATGAAGCATAGGTATTTCTGGATGGGTAGTATAAATGTTCTTTATTCTTTTAAATATAGGAGGTTTGCTTAGAAGTGAAGTGTCCATTTACAACAATACCTTACCATGGAAAATGTAAAGAGGTGTATACATATCTGCCAGGTGAAACTTATCTCATTAATTTCCTTCTAAAGACAAAGGAAAACATTTTTTCTCATGAGGTACTGATATTGCTCGAGCAGATGTTAACAAACTTTTTTCAAAACCCTGATTGTTTTAAATGTGGAACTAGCCTGGAAATGCGCCCAAATCAAGAGCTAATTCTGGGATACACCATAAATGCCAAGAACAGATGTACAAAAGAGTATTTAGTATCAAAAGTAAAGAAGATGTATGAACTCCCACCAATTAATATGATTCTTGTAATAGGAAAAAACATCACCATGACAGTTTTACTAGATCATATTCAACTTTCAACTCCCAACATGCTGGTCAGAAATATATATCATTGCACAAGATTTATACATATCAACAGAGCAATGGTTGATAATTGTCCAAGGATACCTATTGCTACCTTAGATTTAGATCGATCATCAACTTACATCTCAACTGAAAGGAATGGCACACTATGTGTAGAAGAATACTTCACTATAATGGGATCTCTGAGCAACAACCACGATACTGTTCACATGCATACAAGTATGATAATCATTACAGTATTAGTCTCTATCTTGTCCATGTCATGAAAAATATGAACATCGATTAATGGAAGGGTTGTCGCACAATCAGAACCATTGTAACACTCAGTACAGTGCAGATAGCAAGAGGGGACACATCAAAATGACTAATTATTATTGATCATTCATTCAAATTTACACATCATTAACATTACATGTATATGTAGAGTAAAGCCACTGCAAACTGAAAACTGTCCATATTTGGTAAAACTTCTGGTTTTCTGAGAATTTTGTTTTTTAACGGTGACTTAACTCTTACCATTCACCCAGGATCTATACGTACAAAAAACACGACCTTCAAGAATGTCTGCAATGACGTACATGTACAAAGTTTGTCCCCATATAACGTACAAATGTTGAAAAAATAAAAATTTGTTTAAGATACAGCTATAAAATTTTGTACATTTACTAATGCATATCAAATGTGAGGATAGGTGAAAAATTAATCTAAAGGCTTACGTATTTCTGCGGAAACATGAAGTTTTTCTAACCTGATAAATGGCACAAATTGATTCAAATTTATGATGAAATCTGTGCAATGCACTCGAATGCTCTCAATTAAAAATGGGTGACATCTAACGACACATCCAAATGTTAACTTGTAATAAATACTGTGAAGAACCCAGATTGACATTGGGTCAAACTAAGAAAAAGAATGGAAAGTTCAGCAACACATCAGAGTATCAGTAGGGTTTTAGTTTACAAATGGCATAAACATTTTATAACCAGATGAATGGAGAGTGGTATAAAAAAAGGGAAGACCAGCAATGATTAGTAAATCTTCAGTGCAGAGAAATCTGTCATTTGACTTAAGAATGTCTCCGGTTTGTGCCAGATGGGTTCCTCATTTATTTCTAGCTTGCTTGGGGAAATGTGTCACCAATTCTCACAAATTCTTGCACTGGCATCAACGTATTATAGAAATTTACTCAACAAAATCATAACCATGGAAAAGACTTGGGTTCATTTTATGACCTGGAAGGCAAGAAAATCTTATTTATCATCATGATAATGTCCCGGAACACACAGCTGAGTGTACCAAACTTGAATTTGACTTACAGCTGTGTAATTTCATTGTATTTTATCATTTATTGATGAAATTTTCACATTTGGTGTAATGTGAATTATTCTTATTGAGGAATTATACACTATTTTGGGATAAACCTTGTATACATGCTATATTTGAATAAATGATGAAAACACAAAGTATGCTAGTTATATCTTGTCCAAATTCATTTTATATTTTCAATTTACCACAAGCATTTGTCCAACAATAAAAATGGTCCCTCATCCACGCTTTCATGAAGGATGAGGGTCACGTTTGGAATAAAGCCACAGGCTAGGCATATTTACATATTTACAGAACAAGTTCCAGAAGGACATGATCCAGGCTTCTCGAAACTGCTGGAATACTGTCCAAATACATTCGGATAAAATGTCAGGCAAAGTTAGAATTTCTGCCTGACCAAATGAAAATTTGTCTGAATGAATATATCTCAAACACCATATATTCCCTAATAAATGCCCCAATGGGGGGGGCAATTTTCGAAAGAGGGGGCATTTAATTGAGAACAAAAAATAAAATTTGAAACAAGTTGCCAACTATGTATTAATAAATTTAAACCAGAGACTCCTTTGAAAATTGTCCAAACGTCAGATTCTTTAAGCTTTAAAATAGCCTGTCATGGCAAGTCACTTTTGTCTTCTCTTGTCGAAAAAGGGGGGCGTTTATTAGGGGAGGGGCATTTATAAGGGAATACATGGTAAGAGATAAATGCTGACATCTGGTCCGTTACTCGCCGAAAAGTTATTGGACCTGCTTGAAATTTGCCAGACATGTCTGACAGTCCGGAAACTTTTGGAAAGCCTGTATTCCAGTACACTTGTTAAACTGGAGGCTTTATGAAAATCAATGCTTGTCAAATTAGCAAGGCTTTAAAGAATAGACCATTTTCAATGATTTTCCTTCATTCTGTCCTGGAGAGCAGATGTTTCGTCTATGGCTGATCTAGCCTGTATAGTGACATTATACTTGCCATCATTAAACTTGCATCATCACTGATTTTGTGGTATTTGCATAACACCGTCTAACTGGTGTTTTATGATCAAAGCTGACCTTTGTAATTACTATAGAATTAAAATTTTCACCCACAATAAGTCAAGTCTGGGTGAGTTTCATTGAAATATAACACTTTTTATTCATTTCTCCCAAAAAATATCAGTTGTTTCAATAAACCTTGTTTTCTTTACATGTTGTCTGTTAAACTTAGGCAAACTCACACTAAACGTTAACGCAAATTTTGTAGATAAACTGGTCCCCGTTCCATGTTGCAGTGCACCAAAGGAACAGGTACGGTCTAAATTATCTGGCGATCTGATTGGTCAATACGTTTGAGCAATGTGATTGGCTGTCCATTCAAGAAATATCGGGGATTTCCATATATCTGTCAAATATATCTGTCAATAATTTAAATCATTATATCATATGTCATTTTAAATCAATATTAAATTTTCGTTACTTGATTCTTTATTATGCCAAAACTGAAATAGGAGTTTGATTATGATTTAAGTTGTATATTGTTAAGTAACATTGTATCAGTCACATATGGTCTAGAGTATATTGGTCCCCTTCTGTGATATGATGCATAAAATAGTTCTTCCTTATAAGGGTCCAGGATGTGAGACAGCCTTGTTACATAATATTGCATAACAATTCTTTACAGTCAATTTGATTGGTGACTAGTTTTGATTGTTATCAAAACATGTTTTGATATTGAGATTAACATGGAGTCTATATATGAAATATCAATTAATTATTGACTATCAATCTCTATCCAGAGTTGTTGTTTGAGCTACTTTCCAGACGTTGACAGAGATGTATGTGAGGATAACGAACCACAACTCTGGATAGAGATTGATAGTCAATAATCAATTGATATTTCATATATAGACTATATTGTTTTCAAGATATTAGGTTACACTTACAATATAATCTAGAATCAGACAGAACGAGAATGGTCCAAGGTGATTTTATGATTAATATTGCATTTTTATAAAACCCAAACATTTGAATAAAATATAATTATATAAGATAAGAATAAAATCATGTCAACTTTAAACTTAATGTGTTGTTTAGTGAATACTATTATTACGCTCCTCCTTCCTTTAATTAATTAAGAGACAACCACAGGTTTTTTAAACTAACTCAGCAACTGCTTCACCTTAGCTCTAGGATTCCAAGGCTAGCCACACAATCACGGCACCAATATAATAGGAGGCAGAAAAAAAGTTCCCGATGCAGGGCTCGAACCCACAACCTTCTGCTTGCAGTCAGCTGCTCTACTAGCATTACTTATTTGGCTTTCCGGTTGGCCGATTTCATAAATGAATTCTGAAGGTCCTGTCGGCCTTACAAAGAACTGCATATTTATGTATGGAAACCCAAATTATGTAAAAATGCATTAGTAACTGGAGTGGTATTGCTCACTCAAATATGAAAAGTGCACTAATGTTTTGTTTCCCTCCACTATTCCTCTATGGAAAACGAAACCGGTGTAATGGCGGACAACTGCAAGTGTCATGGTAAAAACTTCCTATCCACTGTACTCAACCCATTACGAGTACATTCCGGAAGAGTTATTTACACAGCTGATTTAAATTTTGTATGTAGTGCGTGCATCTAATGCCAGGGCTCTTGATCAACCAAATTTGGGGCCAAAATTCATAAAACAAAACACATAAATTATGTATACAACAGTGTTACAAATCTAGTTATAATCAGTATTGATTGATCGGGAGTATCATGTAGATGTAGATCTATTCTTAGCTCTTACACTTGGCTGGACGGCGATTCCAACAATTTCTGGAAATGTCAAAACATACAGTGTTTCATTTTGAATCCAAAATGTATGGGTCCCAGGGACGCACATTTTCAAAATCTTTGCGTCCCGGGCGAAATCTATGCGTCCGTATATTAATAGCAGATTCATGAGTACGTCCCGAACATACTTGTCACTAACTTCAATACAAGAAATGGGAAAATTAAGTGATGTGAACGAAGTGACAGCTGGAGTCGGCTGAGTAATTAGTCTTTTGTCAAAAATACCAAGCGAAAAAAATAGTGATACTACATAAATTACAAGTGAAACCGTGCTTTAATAAGCTTCTATTTACCTTCAGTTTTCTTCTTAGCAGAAATGATTGTTTTGGACCATTTAAATCCAAGGAAGAAATCAAAGGATCCTCGATTAGGAGTATGTATTAACGTCCAGTATTTCGGAACACTAATTGGACGTTTTTTCATTCAGGTGAATATTAACAACTGGTTCCAGTTGACGGTTAAACTGGTTCCCGTTCCATGTTGCAGTGCACCAGAGTCAACGTGTACCAGTTTAGTTGACGGTCTGCACTTTGGCGCACTATGAACTGATTGCGTTGACTGGAACGGGGACCATTCTATGTGCACTGCAACATAGAATGGAGGAACCAGTTTAAATCAATCTTAAACTGGTCCTCCTTCCATGTTGCCATGTAACAAAGGTCACAGTACACTCAGAGTCAACGAGAACCAGTTTAGATCAATCTGACCGGTTTTCCTTCTTGCTAACTCTACCTAAGGACTCACCTTCCTCTCATAATTTTTTGCATCTGTCAGCATTATATACCTTTGCGTCTGCGTTTCTTCAATACTGATGGACAAACATATTCGTCCAAAATTCTAACTGCTGTTGCGGTTGTTGTTGTTCTCCCTAGGGTCCCAAATTCGCAAAAAACATGAAGTTAGCTCCATATTTTGAGCAAATTCACCAATAAATAATGTAAATCTAGTAGAGCCTAATAAAATTATTATCACATGGGTATTCATTAAACCAGAGTATATATTTTCGGAATTGGTTTAAATCATTATAATGACTTTGCAAATATTATTACAAAATATTGATGTATGGTGGCAGTGCAAGTACTAAAAATCGTAGTTCAATATACTTTATTGACTATCAGTCTTAATCTCACAATAATCAATGTATTTAGTGTAGGCCTATGGTTAACATGTAATTTATTTGACGTAATTGTATTTCCTCACACTTATAATTATTTGCCCCCTAAACTCCATAAATGTTTTCGTCATGATAAACTTAAACTCAATTTGCACTCATAATGATGATGGGCTTCATGATTAAGTCAAATAATAAATTTCTCTTCTGTAATAATTTTTAAATGGAATTGTTACTGCTTCATTTGCATTTTAATGGTAATCAGCCTGTTGGTAGAGTACTTGCTTGTCAATCGATAAGTTTCAAATCCAACACTTAGATGAGGCCAATGTTTGTGTGGCAACTGACCTTCCACCTAAGATTCATGTGATATGATAAGTAGGCATCTGCTTTTTTAAAATATGGGATAAACTTGTAGGTAAAATACGATAATTTCGTAAGTTACTCAAGATGATAATTGCTTTAATGAAGATAGCTATTTGCCACTTTAAAGATTAGTTCTGACTGCATTTTTCCAAGTTTAAAAGAAATATTTATCTGAATTACATACATTGCTCAAGTGCTCTTGCATGCTACAACAGTGCTAAATTTTGAAAAAAAAAGGTTAACTTAAGCTCGGTAAAGTGAAAGAAATAAAAACCAATCTAGTCCTGACATGTGAAAAAAGTAATTCTGGCCAATGCTGAAAACTTTCAGCTATGTAAAGATAAAAACAATGACTGACTGGATTTCTGAGACCTTTATTATATTATCATGCATGTCAGAGATTGTTACATAAGCTAGTCCGCTGATATGTACAGTGGATGTCATGGTAACATGTAACCTTGAAACAACAATTATAATCCTTCCTCACTGGTTGTCATAACTACACAAAATATACTTGTTGCTTCAATGTAACAGGTGTGTATTAAAAGACAGTAAATAATATAGACAACTAATATCAATTAACGCACAACTTTCTCATTTAGTAACAAAAAAAATGCATTTAGATGTGTAACTTATATACTGCAAGATATAAACAATAACTAGCTACAAGACCGTTATTTAAAACTGAATGACCTGATAAACAGTTTGTAACCTCCTTGCAAGGCTCATGTTCTTTGGTAGATCAACAGGGCCTCCACAATATACTATACAGGACAAGATATTAAAACAAATTATGTATAAATCAATCACTTTTTTTTCAAATTTTTGTTCTAAAACAATCATTTTACTCTTCAGTCACATACAATCGTCAGAGAAATTTAACTGGACTGATGTCAGTATCATACTAGTATGTATTAGAAAACATACATGTGCACAAAAGAGTGGACATTTTTCTTTTCATACAGTAAAGGGAGGTAATCATTTGATTAATTTTAAGTAAAACTAAGTTTCTTTAATTTTTCTTATAAAATCTTATTAAATCTTGTATCTAAAAACTGTGATAACAAACAAATCAACTTGATCAGGAAAATTCAGAGAATTACAAAGTCTTACATATTAGTAACTACATGACCTGTTGAAGTACAAAGTAAATTTAACTTGGTTTAAGAATTTAATATCATCCAAGTGACATTTTAAGAGAGCATATGATTAAAACCCATAGCAAATTGTGTGAACCATAAAGAAAGATGTACACCATGAATAAAAACAAGAGTAGCAAATGCCATATAAAATGTTTGAGTAGCAAATGCTATAAAATGTTTAAGCAATAGCAAAGCAACCTTAATTATATTACTGTACGTAACACCTCACTGTAGTCATTTGTTAAGATGTCCGTATCATTGGCCTCATTGCAAAGAGTCTGATTCCAATATTAAAATCACTATGACCTAGTCATAAAAAAATGTAGCCATTGTTAAAATATGTTATGATGTCGTCAACAAAAATCACTGATGTCATAGGCAAAAACGATGACATCATCAGCAAAAATGATGACCGTTATTAGCATTCTTTGGTTCTATGCTTAGCAGATTTCTGAAGTGTCAAATTATGTAAAAATATTGATCAGGTTTTTATTTGGGGCTTTGCACAAAATACTCAGCACAATCCTAAGTTGTATCTACATTAAGCCAATATTAAAGTAATTGTCTCAGAATTGTCATAATCTGTTTCAGAATGAGGAGAAATACAACTAAATGAATTTGTAGCACATTTTATGTGAAGTTTTCAGAGGTGCAATTTCCAACATGACTAATCTATGATAATACAGCTTTAAATCACTAAAATGTTCACAAAATGAACAAAAACAAGAGTAGAATAAGATTATCTGTTTATTTATACAAACAAAATTATGTCCTCATGAGATAAAAATGACATTAATACATGATTTCTTGTAGTCTGTGGTACATGGGAGCCAGGCTAAGCAGAAGTGAACTACAAGTGTAAAAAAAGGCATCAGTATGATATAGCTCAACATGTTGTTAATATTACCATCACAAATTACAATGACACTAAAAACAAGCATATAAAATGAGATTCTAAGTACATAAATGTAAGCAAAATAAAAAAATAAATCATAGCAAATACTAAGACGTTATTACCTGTAAGCACTGTGATATACTCATTTAAATACCATACAACCTTGACTAGCATTTGTAAATATTGTTGAAGTATGGCAAGAGAAAGTGGTTTATAGATTGACCAAATAATAAATGACCTCTAAAGAGGTCATTATACTCTAAAATCATGAACTTGAGAATAACCTAAAACAAGAGACATTTTACAAGACTATAGCAAGACAATGCGAAGGTTTGAGGTAATACCACTGAACAAGGAGATCAGTCTTAAATGCAAGCATTCGATTGGTTATCTTTGAGCTCATTCTCAAATTTGACCAATGAAAAAGCTGCAATCTAAGAGTGATCTCAAAGTTCAACTTTATACACAGAATTTGATAAATGATGATTTGTGAGACACTTGTTAAATACTTATGGTCATCATGATATAGTTTTCTTAGGCAGACAAACTGAAAATGATATTGTATGCATGCAAAGCAATATCATGCCTAGGTACTGCAAAAATTTCATCCAGATGTTCTATAATTAGTTACAGATACACAGTACTGGCCAACATTTCAACATGACTTTGAAAATCATGACATTCAGGAGGTCATAAATTAACATTTGGAGACAGTTCTTATACTCAAATCACTTGATTCAACATTTCTGAGTATGATTTTTTGAATTGACCAATCAAATTGCTGCATTCTGATAAGTCTCCAAATATCTAATAATACTGAACCCATAATGCAACACAATCCAATGATGACTAAGCAAATGATTTAAGTTACAAATAAAAACACAAACAAAACAGATGCGCCAGCATCAAAATGTAAAATTATGGATTTTCTCAGGATTAAAATAAAGTATATTTGAATACAGTTTGAAAATAATTATCAAAACTAAATAAAGTAATACAAAGTTACTACAGTGAACATTTTAAAGGATTTCAAAATTTATAAAATAAAATAATTCCTTACCTTATTTTATCATAAATGAATTGATTGGAAGGAAATTCTACAGTCCTTTAAATGCTGTATAGGATTACCTTTAAAATTATCTTGCCAATTGATTGAAAGAATACAATTGCAATCTTATCAATAAAACATCATTAAAAACACTGATATGCATTAAAATGCCATTTGTACAAACTATACATCATATTAATATAAAATTTAAGAGTAAGAAAAAATTTTAAAAAATCTCAAAAGTGTATGTATCATATTGTCTTCCAAAAATGAAAAAAAAATCAGTGATAATAGTGTACAAATTAAAAGATCAATATGGCAAAAAGTATCAATCCAATTGATGAATTTAAAAACTAATTTGAACATTCAATATCAGAAAAAATGTAAGCATTCATTGAAATATGACACAATAATTCATTCAATGAAACACTGACAGCATATACATATGGGTGAAAGTTGAAAATTTTCAAAAACCTGAAATCTTAACCTCAGTGCCACGGAAACAATAAAAACCAGTGGGGTCCGGACTGGGGAAAAATGGAGGTTGCAGAAAATTCTGGAAAACTTTTAACTATGTATACCTGTTTCCATCCAAAATAACAAGTTGTAACTCTGTTTGTACAAACAAAAAACAATCTTGTTACATCATCAGAAGGTATAATAACCCAAGTGATAATTGAATGTTGTTGCAGAAAAGTTTTGTGTTTTGTATGGTATTGCAGTATAACATTAATGATATACAAACATCTAAATTAAACAAAATTCATGATACAAAGCAGTAAAAGTAGTTAAGAAATACAATAAATGAGTCACTAGACTAGAATATCTATTTTAAAAAAATCATCACAAAGATACCAAAATAGAAACTTCACCACATCAATAATGAAGTGACTAAATTGATCTTTCACAACCATATCAGAAAGTCAAGGCATATTACAAAGCAGACTTGGCCAGCCAAATATTAATAAAATAAAACAATGAAATTAATGTTTGAACACAAACAGAAAGTTCTAACACTTGTGGCAAAATTACCATTCTATAGCAATATATATGTAGAGCAATCAGAATTATCTATAGGCAGTAATTATGGTGAAATTAAAAATGTTGAAACTCACATGATCAAAAAAGATCAATCAATTTTCAATTAAACAAATGTACTATAGCAGAGCCAATGCTGTCATTATAATGTTTACACAGGGCATGATCCCATTAATGTGACAAGTTTAAATACATATTTTCTTATCAATTTTTCATCAAATTGCAGAACTATTCACTCAAGTCAACATTTCATTTTTCAAAATGTGTACAAAGTTACAAGCCGTGTAAAATATGTATGAAAGTGGCTTAAAGCTCATTTATCAACAACCCGAAAATGCAGCAAATAAAGTATGGTTATTGCACAAATCAAAAAATGCAAACTTTGAATACTTTGGTTTTACAATCATTAAAGATTGTATACACTGACCAGTAATTGAATAGAAACAAAAATACTGTACACACATCAATCAGAACCAAATTTAATAAAAACTGCACTAAAAAATCCTTGTGGAGAGAGATCAACTGGCTGTGAAGACCAGTAGCTCTATTTCAAATATAATTATAAACCTTTGCAGGATATTTTACCCAAAATAAAGACCACCACAAAAAGAGCACCTTGTTACTCTCAAGAAGGTGGTGTTTGGTAGACAGGATTGATAATTGGTGTTTATAATCGTGCACACAAAATTGCATACTTATTGTAGTATTCAGTTAATTGATCTACTTTCATAACATAATTATACAAACATGATGTACCAGACAGGTATACATACTGAAGAATTTACAAAACATGACAATAATTAAATGACTTCCATATATTGGTTGAATATAAAATCAATTACATTGAAAAAGTTGATGAATGAATTACTAAACTACTAAAACAAGAAACAAACATATAAAATTACCCCATCCCCCCAACTTACTTAGTGGTAAATCAAAACATGTGAGAGTAGCGAAAGAAACAAGGTAAAATAAAAGTACAAAAAGTGTATAAAATAACGCTAACACTTCCATTAAAAATAAAACATATACCACTTGTGTTTAACTTGATATACACATTTGTACAATAAAGCACCAAGCCTTTGACACAGACTAGCAAATTGTATGCATACATGAAAATAGCCCAGTAAAAATATAACAATAAATTCAAACATACTCCTAATTATCATTATGAAATGTTATAAGATCAAATCCAAATAATCTCATCAACCACAAAAATAATAGGTAACCTTCACAGTATCATTTTAAGACCAAATCAAGACCCAAATTAATGGCCAACAATAAAGTTAATAATTTTACATGAAGGGAAATGCAATAAACATCACATTTGTACGACAGTTTACTAATAGCCCCATCACAAAAAAATATCTGTATTCTTGTAACTGAACATGAAAAGATGTGACTGAAATCAGGCCAGATCAACCATAGAAAAAAACTTATACATGTATTACAATGACAACTAAACAAAAAAATGAACACAATAGCGTAAAAATGTAAACAATATCAATGAATAAGTAAGGCAAAAAAAATGGCTTGTTCCTGCTACTGGCTCTGAAAAAGATAGGGTCAATAGGTAGAGATTTATTTTAATTTTTTTTTATTCCAGAATATGACTGATATTATTTTTATTTTGAAAAACTATAATCTGACCCAAAAACTCATAGGGTCCATGGCAAAAAATATGTCGGTCAGAGTAGCGGAAACACGCTATTTTCTTAGGCCTTATTGAGTCAGTCATCATTCACCTTGACATTTGTAAAGCAATAACCATCAGAAACGACACAAAGTGAGTATTCTATGACACAGATGATAAAGAACATGGAGAGATTATTAAAAGTAAATAGTTCTTGTACATAACAATATATATACAATAAATAGTCCTGGGTATTGAACATGAACAATATGGCAGCGTAAGATTGTATCACTGGAGTAGAGTGTAACTAATATTGACCACACGTGACATTTTTTATCCAACTATTAAACAGACATTCATGAATACCTATTTTTATGTATCCTTTACTCAAAATAAAGATAGTTTATAACGACAAACATTTTCTTTCTGTGAAGAGGCAACATATGTACAACAAGCTCAAGTCATTAGTAAAAAAGGAAGTTGATTATCCCCCTGTGAGGGCAAATTTAATAAAAAATATTTTCAATCTTCATCATTTTGTAGACTAAATCTAGCTTACGTTTCATCCTAAATTTTCAATAATGCAAATAATAAGAGCCAAAACTTAAATTCAATAGCATGTCTGGAAAGACAGATGTGTGTGAAGTATAACACAATCAAATAATTATGAAATTTCATATCACTAAACTTTAGACTTCCTTTCATCTATTCATCACTTCAGACATGCATGGAAAAATATAGTAAATTGAGCAATTAAGCCTGATCTGTCCACAAGAAAAAAATATGGAATAATACCATGTTGAACTGTAAAATTAACTGTACATAAAGTTAAGATCAATAGCCAAAATGATCCATGAATTGTGATTTACTACCTACAAGCAGGTATGAATCTTTATCAACTTCAATTCTGACTAGTCTTGCTTAGGTCTTCATATTACTTGTAGTAAAATCACGAGAATACTTCCTAACTAGCACATACCAAGACAACTTAATTACAGAAAATGTTGAACGTCAAATTCTGCCCGAAATCAAATTAATTTTTACTAAATTTTAACAAAAACTTTCTGAAGTCACACAGAAAAAAATAACAAATGTGGTATTTTAAAACACAGAGCTAAAGGTATCTGAGAAGACCTGTAATGTACACATCATATGAACAGAAGAAATAAACATCAACCACCTTGCAAAGTACATATCTTTAGGGAAGCATTCCCAATTCTTAAGAATACATACTCAGTCAATAACATTACCAACAAAAAATATCAGGCATTGAATGAATTAAGGACAGACAACACTAAATCACATTATTTGTTCACCCAGGCTTTTAACAAAGAACACATGTCATATATAACACTAGCAGGCACTACAGGACATTGAATAGATTACTGAGAAACATTGTTAGCAGAGACACAAATAAAACACAGACTTGAATATTGCATTTTTTTTACATACTGATATAAAATTTAACCAACAGTGTAAATACATTAATGTCTGTGAGTTGCACATTGTGTCTGATACAGCCAATAGACAACACAAAATTGTTGCCACAAATTGCAGGTGTTTAATTAATTCAAACTTAAGATGTGAAACTGTGTGTTTTCGTCCAATTTAAGGCTGATAAATTCTCCAGAAGTATGTAAACTGGAATCAATTTTCACGTATTTCTACACAGACATGCAAACAATTAATAGAACATTAAACATTGCACACTGAATGAATGAAGCAATTGATTATCTTTGTTACCATTCAGATAAGTAAATTTCAATCCCAATATAAAACATGTATGACATTTTCAAGCAAACTAAAGAATCGCACATCATCCATTTTTTAACGAAACTATGAATCAGTAATTCATATATGTAAATATGTTTCAGGATTTTAAACTATTGCAGGAGTTGTTTGGACATATCACGAAATTGGGTGTGCTTTCATTTTATCCAACCCCATGTCCACTATAACAAATCAATTTTTTATCAAGCTATTCATATCACCTCATTCTAGACCATTTATCCAATAAAATTGTACCAACACACGATCGACAAACTCTGATGGTGATGACCTGGTGATCGATGTAATTTTTACGTTGATTGAAACAGGTCATTAGTTAACACGAAAACACTGTTTGCGTAGATCTATGATACACACTTAACTTGAAAACGAGTATCGACACTGAATTCAATGTAGGATTACATAATATTGTACATGATATAGATAATTGGTAAAATGTTTCACAATATTCTACATGACTTGTTTTTAGGCCTTACTGGCTGTGGATGTATAACCGCTCTAACTGCTTCTTCAAACACCTACAAGAAAATAGAAACCTTAACTAAATTCTACACCAAAAATTCTGAACAGAATAACACATCGTTTTAATAGACAACAACTCTGCACTAAGACCTAAACAATGATTAACTTAAACAGAATGGTACAACAATTAGTGATTCATGTATAAAATCTAATTAGTACTGGTTGGTAAATTCTCAATTAGAGGTGATTTTTTGCCACCTATGGAGCACCCTGTTTAAAAAGTAAAGAATTTCTATGACATTGAAATAACAACTAGTAATACAAACATTAATAAGTATTAATATTATCATTATTATATTAATATTTTAATATATTATATCAATAAGTAATGGGGACATGTACCTGTTTCAGACCTCTCTGAGTTAAAGCGGAACATTCCATGTATTTGACAGCTCTAATTTTGTTGGCTAACTTTATACCCTGTTCTCGTTTTATTGGAGACAGACCTTGTTGAGCTAACTGCCCTATCGCTTCTTTATTTTCACGTAAATCTATTTTAGTTCCTGAAAAAAAACATAAATAAAACATCCAGAATACCGTAAAAACTTTGGATAACCATAAAATAACCAGTGTAACACAAAAATAGCAAAAAATGTAATACATCCATTTATATATTACAGAAATTACTTATACATGAATGAAAATGACATTTTTAAGTTTAAAGAGAAAAAATCCTTCTAGAAAATCTTCGAAGAAAAAATTTCTGTTATATACTGAACAAAAAAAGAAACTTCCGGGGTGTTTAAGTGCAGATATACGTAAATATAGAAGGAAGGGTTAAATTATTTTTACTTGTATTCCAAGAGAATTTTAATGTCAATTTGTGTATAAACTTTTATTGCTCTATGTTCACTGAAAACTAATGTAATGGTTGATTAAATGTGGTAGGGATCATAGACCAAAATCACAAATTAATACCGGGTATGGAAACCTTGAGCATCGAGTACTGCCTAGCAATGTTGGCGCATACAACAGACAAGTTTCGGCCTGTGGAATGCTATTCCACTCCTGGATTAAAGCTTGTGTTAGTTCACTGAATGTCCAAATTATCCCACAGGAGTTCGATGGGATTCAGATCTGGACTTTTGGCAGGCCAATTATTAATGAATGCAATATTATTCATCTAGCGATGTAGTGTACATGCCCAATTAACATGATTTACGCGGCCACAGCCAACATAAGGACAACATCCACATAGACCAGACGTGAAAAATCTTCCATACGCCCGGTTGCTTAGAAGCATTACTAAAGGTTTCAAACAGAACGGCTAGAACTGCCAACAACCCTACCAACTTCATTGGTCGCCATATTAGCATTAAGTATTCCAATTGCACGTTCACATAAATTTGGTGCAATGCTAGTAATATCAAAAAGAAAGAAAACTTAACAAATTTCTTTTCTTTTGACGTCTTTTTCTTACTGACAACAACATCTATAAAATCAGACTGAAAGGTTTGATTTCATACACACAGATTGTATTGATTGCTGCATACATGAGAAAATCAAATTTAACAATTTTTTGTGTGTAATGCATACAATTTAGTTGTAAGTGGTTTAATTTGACACATAATTGTTCGCCCAAACATATGTAGGGCATTGGACACCTTGATTTCTTTTTATTACATTAAAAAAATATGTATAGAAATCGGAAGTTTCTTTTTTTGTTAAGTATTTGTCAGAACTAGGCCTAATGCTAATCATCATTAGGTCTGTACACTAAGTAGAGCATTAGGTCTACAGAACTCAGGTTCATCAGTTCAAACCTGCTGCGACCATGGTCCAGTGGTTAGTTCACTGGATTTGTAATCTGGAGATCCAGGTTCAAATCCCGGTTGAAGCAGGTCAAATACTTCTATGAAAATTTAATAAAAATGTCAATTTTCCAGCATATGTGGAGAGGTTGCTGGCTTCTTGTGGAAGGGTAAGTTAGAACTGGTTAGAATACTGTCCAGGAAAACTGGTTAGGTGAACTGGTCACTGTATATAACTGAAAAAATTGTTGAAAAAGGCGTTAAACCCAAGTGACAATGTCACATAAAAACAAACAAACAAACAAAAACTTCTAACTCTGGCAAATGTTCTCTGTGATGATTTGGTAGAAAACACTAAGCCTAATGGCCATTCATCCTGCACCAATGATCATCCAAATGAAGAAAATGGCAGTAACTTGTAGAGAATATAATAATGCTACAGTACTGGTACAAATCTATGCACTAGTATATAACTGAAATACTGTTGAAAACTAGAGCTTCACAAAGTGGCGCCAATGCTCATCTGTTTTATATGTCAACAATTAAGGGCCACATCAAAGTAATTGCATGACAACAACCATGATAACTATGACAACCCAGTGGTCATAGTAGCTGGACTCTTCCTTCAAAACAGACAAGCTAGAAAAAATTATCAATAGGTACAAAAACACATGGAAACCACTTCATTGTTACCATGACAACTTACCAACTACTATAACAGGAGCATCAGGACAATGATGTTTAATTTCTGGATTCCATTTTGTGACAACATTCTCATGGGAAGACGGACTAACTACACTAAAGCAGATCAAAAAAACATCAGTCTGAAAACACACAGAAAACAACAGTATTCATATGATCTGTACCATGTCATTTTTCACATGAAAATATGATTGACTATGAGGTTATCATCTGTCTTTTAGTTATGTGCAGGCTCACCACTGCACTTGGGTAACCTAAAACCAACTCAGTACAGCCCAGAGTTGTTGATGGTTGCTGACTAGACAGGATGAAACACAATCCATCAATATTTGTTCAACAAGTATATCAAGAGAATGGGCCATCCCCCACATACATACATACATACATACATTGGACACTTCTATGTTAAGTAAGTATTAAAACAACTTACATCAATTAAGTAAATTATAAACACAAATTTTATACGGTCAAATTTTATATCTGAACAAACTGTTGTAAGAATAATTTTTAAAAACAATGATGTCATTTCATTTGCAACAATTCAGTTATATAATATGGCTTTGATTGTTTTCTAGAAGAAATCAAGGGATACAACACTTAAGTATTATTCCTTTGCCTCATAATGCATATTACCCCACATATGAAGCAGATGACTTATGAAATCGCTGTAGCAAAAGAAGCCATTGTCGTGAGCAAGCTATTCTAATCCGCAATGCTTTTTTTGCTACAATGTTTTCCACTCTGGAAGACAGGAATAACCCAATTTTCTTAAATAAATTGATGTTTTGTATATTTGCTTTGAATTTGGGATAGTCCAAAGTATGCTTATGAGATAAAAGGTTAAGGGTTACATGCCTGTGTCTTCATTCTGGTATGAACTTACCTGTGGATATGAAAGTGGACGTAATCTATCATAATCTTCCTGTCCAGCTGTATCCCATAATCCAAGGCTGACCGGTACACTATCCACCATCATATTAGCCGTGTAATTATCAAATCTACAAAATACAACGCTCAACAATATATAATTGACACACTCCTTATGGTCTCGCACGCTAAACTCACAAGGCAGAATATTTGGTCCAGAGACAACAGGTTCATGAGTTAGAGCCCAGAACCCATCAAATGTTTTCTTTAAACGTTTGATTAAAGACTTCATGTCTATGGCCATGTATTATCCATTGCTGATCATTCATATGGAGAAGTTGGCAGTTGTGTTTGAGATAAGGGTTCCATAAACAAGGAAAATTAGTTAGGACAACAGTCTGCCCATATATAGCTGAAGTGATAATTAAGACAATTAGCTGAAGTGATAATTAAGACAATTAGCTGAAGTAATAATTAAGACAGGCTTCAACCTTGCCCCCAAAAGTACAGAGCTCCAGAGAGTGGCCAACACTCATCTGTTTTACATCATTCTATTTAATAAGCAATTTTGACCAAAATTCTTAGAAAAAATTATAGCTTTAATAATAATGTCCCTTGTCTTGCTACTGAGTCCTGTCATGATATTCAAGTATTCAAAGTTTCATGTTGATATCTTTTAGTGTTTTAGAATGGGCTATATTAAAGTCTTTGCGCGACAGAGATCATAATAGCTCAACTTTTTCTTCAAAACAAGACGAGCTAAAAAATTAATTTCTGTTTGTAGATCATTACATGTCCGTGAAAGGTGATCTACAAGCAAAGATACTAAAACAAAACAATTTTCACAGGATGACTGATGAGTGCCTTTCCTGGAGGGATTAATGCATTAATGAATTCCGCAAAAGTTTTTGTCAGATGTAGAAGGAAGGAACATGTCTCATCAGATAAAAGATCTCACATAAAACATTTTTTCTGCACTTACACAGTAGGTACATATTCTCCAGGAAAGCTGTCCGTAGTGTATGATATTAACATACAGGTTTTACCCACAGTTCCATCACCGACAACAACACACTTGATAGGCCGACCCTGGGCCATGTTGTTGTCCATACCATAAAACCTTGTCTGCTCCAGCTTGGTGCCTTTATGCGTCAACACTCGAAGAAAAACTAAAAAGAAACATATCACAGTCTTAAAACTGACACTAAATGGAGACAGCAGCAAATTAATCATTATATTGCCTCACAGATAAAACCTAATCTATAAGTTTCTTATTTTTGAAAAAATATCACTGAATTAGTCAAAAAGATTACTTTAGTAAGAATAAGATCTTCAGTAATGAGTTCAGACAAACATTCCTGGTGTGCAATAAAATTCTAAGACAACCAGTGTTTGGGGTCAGAATATCAAACCCATACAGTGGTATGTTACAAGTGTCAGATGACTTCAACCCATTCAAGGTTACGTTACAATGGTCAGATGACTTCAGACCCATTTGAGGGCTTGAGTCATTAACCCAGTTCCTTTACTATCCATCTATAAATGCCAAAGATCTCAAATAAATTTAAATTGCCGGTATTAACAAAATGTATACCATGACATCTTAAGAACAATTCATATTATGAATCATAATATACTGTTTAACAATATTCAGGTTTGAACAGCAGTATTCTAATCCAAACTGAGTTAAGCTGAGGTGAACCTCCAGAATTAAAACATACATTAACCAGGGTCTTCACTGAATGTCAAAAGTTGTGGGACAAAAATGACTCTTGGTTGAAAATAATTTGAAGAGACAACAAAATTTCCTTCTAATTTTGATGTAATTTTGACTTTTTGGTACAATTCTCAAGAGTCGAAAGCTTTATTTTACCAATTTCAACAGTCAAAACGCTGTTTTTAAGGGTCAAATGAAAGCCTTGATTAACTGTACACTTACTTTACGTACATACAAATGAATACCTACATACAACATGAACACCTGAGAAGAACTGTAGATTTGTTTCCACGCCCACTCTTTTATTATCACAAGGATAAAAAAAATCAAACGCGCGTACACACACTAGACAAACTGTTTATACATACACCCACTGTACATAAAAGTCTCCTTTGTAGATATCTGAAATATAATAGAAAAAAAATAACATGATAAATACATTGAAGACAGTGCATTATAAAATGCCTACATACCATCAGCTCTCACACAGTCTAAGATCAGACATCCTGACATACCAGATATCTTAACACGGTCACCTGGTCGAGGTTCTCGTTAGAATCTCCTGTGTAATTATACCAGAATAACAAGGTACAGGTTCCATTAGAAAACTGTGTGTTTTTTTTAACATTAAGCCATAATTATGTTTCACTAAAACTGCCAATTTGACTATTGATCTCCCGGCCGAAAAAGCAGCAAATTTAGCATGTTTCGTAAAGGCAAATGAGTCTGTACAATTTTCAGACAGAAAACACCACGGAGTTAGTATGAAACATTGATAAATTTAATAAGTAGAGGAAACTTTTGAGCAATCTCACACAAGACCAGGGTAAATATGAAATAAACCACTGAAGTTACAGTGCTCCATGACAAACAAATTTCACCGATGTTTTTTTCACTTAAGGTTTAACATTGCCAAACAGCCAGGGTCATTTCCAGCTATAACAGTGTAGGAAGACCACAGGCATACAACTAGGTAGAACCACTGATCTTCCACAAGCTAGTTGGACAGCTTCCTCACATGTGAAATTCATCTAGTCTGAGATGGGATTCGAACTCACAGCAGTGAGGGGCTAATGATTACTAGTCAAAGAACGTAACCACTCAACCACAGAGGTCCCCAAACAAATTTCACAAACAATTTCGTAAACATGTATATCAATAAATTTTCAACGTACTGAAATATATGGTGTACAATAAACCTCATCTAAAAATCACCGCTGAAGAAACACCTTTAAACATCACTCACTCTACAGTACACATTAATAGGTGAAAGTTTAAATTTTTGAAAAACCTGAAAAACTTAAATTTGGTGCCAAAGAAATTACAATAAAAACCAGTCTGGTCCAGATGTTAGAATATGGAACAGGACAGGGAAAAGCTGGAAATTTCCCTTTATCTCCCCTTTGTGACACAGGTTTTGCAGTACCTAACATTTTAAGCTGAGGTATATCTCAAAATATTTTTTTTTCATAGAACAATTAAAGACATACTTCCTCATCATTATGATTACACAGATACCATACAAAACAAGACAACATATCCCCAGAAACCTATTATACAGACATTAAGAATTACTACAGACACACAATTTACTGTCAGGAATTTTTGTTATAAGTGTTTTGACTGGAAGAGTCACACTAATTGTAGGCTAAAAATTATACTTCGTTTACCATCTTCTTAGCAATATTATGAATTGATTCCAACACAAAATATTTATTTGATTTAATTATATTGTCATGACTGAAAGGTGAAAATTTTAAAAACCTAGAAAACATTATGCTCAGAACCACACAATAAAACTAGTCTGGTCCCATCCTGCAAAACAAAATGAAATAAGTTCAATCATAACTACCACATGATTGTATTGTGCAATGTCAGCCAATTATAATATAACCGACTTTTCTCTATCTTTCTAAGCTCCTGACCAGAAACAAACATTTTTTGACCTCTTATGTCAATAATCTCTAATAAAAAATCTTCTATATGCTGTCTTTCTAACTCATGTGCAAGTTGAACAATAGGACCACAACGGAAATAAGGGGTTTTTAACCCCTTTTTGTGTTATCCTTAATAAAATAATAAAAAAAAAATAAAAACGATTAATGTCATAGTGAAGACTTGAAAATGAAATTACAATTAAATGTCTGCATCTTATTTTACATAAATAGAAAACAGCTTAGAAGTAATACAGTCATATTTCTAAGACTTGAAAATTTGATGAACAGAAAAGACCAATGCAATCTATGAATAAAAAATGATAGTATATAAGAATACTCAGAATATTGTGTTTCTAACAGTTAAACTTACATTACAATAATTGTGAACTGGTACTTACAGGCATATTTTGACCACACTAGGGGCACCTGCTGTTTTCTAGTAATTTATTTCTCTTATCAGTAAATTACCAATTAATTATCCTCAACCATGATCCTGGTAACTTTGTAGGTTATCACATAACATAGCAAGTAAAGCAGGATATTTTGAATTAATCAAACATCAACAACTACACATCAGTACAAGGTGTATTTGGTTTTCAATAATCAAGTTTTAATTGTTAAAATATGGAGGGAACACTTTCTGCCCATTAATGCTACTCGTAAGATGTTGACTTTCAGGGGGAGGGGACTCCTGGATCCGCTGGTGAGAAGAGCCTAGAATCACATAAAACCACATCGGAAAATGTCCTTAATCTAATATTCAGACTAACAAAAAAAATATCACGAAAAATCCAAATGAATGAATCATAGGTTACTAATATATAAATATTGAAATAAGAGAGAATTTTTCCACAGAAATTACCAGCCTCGCCAGATCCAACAAGAATGTTTCCATTGCTTACAAGTGTATTTCATGGTAAGATATCTGATTAAGTTTATCTAGAAGATAAATCATAGGGAATCTTAAACCCTCATACACAGAAAACACCTTTTCTCTCAACATTTTATGTACATTCAAGTTGAATTAGCCCGTCCTCATGTAGGATTTTCAACTATATACACTTCCAAGACAGCATGTAGATCAAATTTACTGATTTCCGGAGTTAACATCCCAGCAAAAAGATTTTCAACACCACAAACACACCTTCAATAAGTAAGTTATCTTCATAGCAATTTTGTTCATTAAACAGTCCATGCTTTTTAAGTTGTAAAACTCTCAATTTCAATTTCTTATTCACAAAAAAGCATGAGTTATTTAATGTATAACCATCATCTTTAATATCTGAGGTAATAATTATACTTGAGTCATATGGATTTGTCTTAAAAAGCTTGTGATTGGTTAGTTTTAAACTAAAAACTGAAATTGACCAATCATAAGGCAGCATCCTGAGACAGACTCAGAGACTTTGCTTTAAAAACTTTGATTTAGAAACAAACAAAATCAATAACCGGAAGAATGTATAATTATTTCATTGTTAACTTGAAGAAGTGAAATTATATAGTACAAGAGCAAATATCTTGCACATTAACAATCTACAAATGAATTACACAGAAAGCAATTTATACCAAAATAGAAAAGGAAGCCATTTGTCATTATAATTTCATTAGTTTTATTTTAAGTTCTGAGGAAAAAGTGCAAGCAAAAAAATGGAAATTCTATTCTTCACCAATTGTGTGGGCATGTTTTTCAAATTAAGCTCAGCTCACTCAATTGTTGTGAATGAATTTTGTATATAACAATGTGACATCTTACACACTTTCCACCCTTTCTTCCAAAATTGACCATGAATATGACTATGGCTTAACACATTAAGCATAATGTCAGTTAAGTTATTGCAAAGACTAAAAATGGAAACAGTAAAATTTAAACAAACACCAATACACTCAGACCATAATGCCAAAATCACCAGTTATGGATCAAACCATATAAAATATAACAATTATGTTATTACTAACAAAGATTTCCAAACCACTACAGCAATATTACCAGTAACACTAGAATTATAAACAGCCTAACTATAGACCCACATAAAACAAATTATCAGATAATTATCTGAGTTGATCCAATTAATTATTCCATTAATTTCATAATTACCTTACGTTGCATATAAGACATTACACTGCAATGTAACATATTTATATGTGTCTTGAGCCGACCCCCACAAAAGGATCATAATTATATATTACAATCCAGAAAAGATCAGTAATCAGTAATCAATCAGAGATACCATCAGGAATATTTCAAGATAGGGCTAGCACATCACAATACCAACAACAAAGAATATAAAAGATTTCTAGGGAGCCAAAGTTTTTGTCAAACTGTAATGATTTATTCATTACATGATACACATACAGTCTACTTCAGAGAAATTGGTAAGCTAACAAACACATTACAACAAGTTACTGAAAATTATACAACAATAATTAAATCTAAGACTAGAAATCTATAACTTCTAGGACCAATAGAGTATTATGGTAATTGATGCATTATAATTAACCCAGATTCTTCCCAATGTTATCCAATAGCAGGAGCGGATCAAGAATCAGGGTAGAAGGAGGCAAATATTTCTATAATTTATGATGTATTAAATCATGTTTGTTTTAGCATGTTTCATCCTCAGATAGAGATTGCAGGATTCTTATGTAAATGGGCTGGCAAGTATGCTAGGCATTATGAGTTTATACCCTAAGCTTTCAGCGTCATAGAAAACCTTAAAGTCAACTAGACCAGGGCATACTGCCCCCCCCCATATGAAAGATCTGCTAGATCAAAATATAACATTACAAATCACCACAATTACAGTTCTTGATCAGACTGTAAGATAATGATAATTGGCTGTCAATGTTTCAACCTTAAAAGACTTTGTGTGACATTTAATACAATGCAAATACAACACAATTACAGCATACAACAATACAATAAATGTTTTTGCAATCAGATACCAGAGCAATTTGTACTGTTTCCTTTTTTGTTATTTTTGGATTAAGAGTTGCTGTGTTATCAGTATTTTAGTCAGGGGATAGTATATAAATGAAATCTCGCTTTATAGTCTGACAGTCTCAAATTGTGTTCACAAGGTAGGTTGATGTGAGTGTAAGGTTAGAACTTAAGGCGATGAAGATAAAAGATTTTATTAGTATCAAAATGAGTATGAAGTAAAAAAAAAATCTTTGTCTTACTGTAGGCCATAGGATAAAATTATATTTGGTCAAATTACAACACATTGTGCAAACCACTGGGAACACAATGAACAAGTATATTGTACATATGGCCTTATTCAAAAGTTATCAGTAGAGCTGCAGTTGCCTGCACAGGTTTACAACCACTAAGTAACTTCATTACTTGTATCTTCAAGCAGCATTAAAACCCAGCGAGGAGGATAAATTCGACTTACAGAATAACTCAAATAATGTATTCACATAGCTGTCAGCCAAAACATGGAAAATTCATGAGACTTTAGATCCCGATCCGTAGCAGACACATGAAGTACAACAAACCATTCTTTTAACATGTGACATCCAAGTTTACCCAACTAAAAAAGATTTTCATTCTAGTTCATAGTAACAAACCCAACTTTTTTTTTCTCGCAAAATTATTGGTATTTCTGACACCATTAGATATATCTAATCATCAGTATTACAAAGCAGTTCCCTTTTTTGATTATCTTAGAAATTAAAAATGTTAATATATGGCCATATTCGTTCGTGAAAAAATAGGCTGAAATCCAAGTTAAATTTTTAACAGACACGCTTGGCAAGCTCTTATAATGAAATCTTGTATAATGACTTGACTGCAGTTAAATTCAAACCTTAAAAGAGTCCACACAAGTATAAGTTCTGTATAACATGAGATGTCATAATTTGACCACCTAACAGCCACAAGTTTTTTTTATACATTTTTACTCATATTCCACAAAAAATAAGTGTCTCCATTATTAGGAAAATGCAAACATAGACAAAACTAAACCACCTAGAAATAACAGGCCTTCATTCTTCCTTATTCATTTTACAGAAAAAAAATGATAAAGTGAAATTAAATAATTCTGGCTCAGACTACCATAAACTTCCAAATAAGCACCCCGAGAGAGTTTTTACTGACTTTCCCAATTTGCGGATTTATAAACAGCATGGCTTTTGGACACATTGGATTAAAGGAACATTTTCTATAACATGTTTTTAACAAATAACTTCTACAGCAATTTCGACTCGTCCTGAGTCAATTTCTACTCATAATTACCAGTGGTAGAGTGGATTTGTCAAGCCCCGACTCACTGAATGCACGGATCTGGTATATAGTAAGTGCTCACATCACTCATTGAATGCACAGATCTAGTATAAAGTAGGTGCAACATAATATCAATCAGTAATGTCACATTGGATAAAATAGAGGGATTATTTCATCTCAAAACAGCTGGTCAAGTGTGTGAGTGTCAGGCTTAAGAGAATTCTCTGTATTTCAACCAATCAGGGCCCAATTTCACCACTAACTTGGCCTTAAAAAGTGACTTCTCTATCACATGCAATTTAATACAATGGAAGACTTAGGAATTATAACTTCATATTGAACAGTTCCTGTTCAAGTGTATTCAACTGGCATCAGGAGAATTGAAAACCACCACCCCAAACAATGGTTATTCTAAATTGTATATAAACATTCATAATTGGCTTTAAAGTAAATATTAAATATTTACTACAATACATTAGTCTCAAATTCAAACACATACCAATTGATTATATCTCTATTTGATGAAATTCAAATGTAATGTTATTCTGAATTTCATCTATGTTTCATACAATAAAAGTGTTTATGGAAACCTGTTAGATTTCAACATTTTCCCATAACTTCATTGTGAATGCAGGATCTACCCACTATTGTAGCTAAGTACTAAATTACATACAATATACGAGTATAAGGCTAGGAAAAAATGTTTATGGTTACTTGACAGAAAATAAAAGAGTATAGGTGGTAAATCTCTACTTTCTTAATTTTCTTGGTTAAACATACATTTTGTTCTTTGGGGGTATAATTCGTCCCTAAATATTTTTGTACTTAGGATTTTGCATTTAGATCTCAAAACTTGGTCAGCACCGAAAAATAGGGTTGGTTGAGTAACCACAATGTTTTTTGGCCTAACTTAAGAGATTCACAGAAAAATTTAATGTGAGTGTTAAATAATGGCTACAACCACCAGATTTATAAAACACAGAGGCTCTTTGTGCAATAAACTGTTAAATGAGACATTAAATACAACCACATACTTATCAAAGTTTTCCATTGTTTAGCATGTAACACAAAAAAACACAGTTTGTATGTAAATTCTATATAAACACTAGCTTGCAGGATAGTAGTCAAACTTGTATCATGATATCCATTTTCAATGTTTCTGACAAAACTGTTAATGCACGTTAAAGAATACAATATTGTACAATTGTTTCTACTGTATTTTACGATCAATTTAAATTGATTTTTCACTTGTTTGCACTTCTAACACTTTGTTAAATACATCATTACGGGTAAAAGTGATTACTTTGGGTATATATAAATGTAAAACTGAAACACTATGCTTGAATGTTGTACCACATAATAAAGACACTCGCACAAATAGCAAGCATCTGAAAATATAAGATTCGAAACTTATTCTCAGAGAAAATACATTGGAACAAGAATATCTCAATTTTTCAACAAACTAAGTCAAAACTTAGCAAAAAAACAACAACAAAAATCAAACAAGTAGTCAAGATAATTATCTCTCACTGTTGTAAGAATATTGACTTATAAGTTATATACAATAATTATTTTCACACAAAAGCAGAAATAAAATCATTAAAAAGGATTTATTTAATAAAAAATTGTTGAATCACACTAAACGCTAAATGAATTACATACTAGATTTGTAATTAACTAAATTTACATAAAATGCAATGTATAAGCTTTTTGGACACTAAAATGCTATGCTACACAAATCCAGTAATCATGTTAATAAGGTTCTTATTATCAAAATTCCAATACGCCCTCCCCTATACAATAATAATAATATACATGTAGGTGGGTAGGGTACTAGTAGAGAGCTAAGATCATCCTTATCATTTATTACCAAAATTTATATGAGTTAGTAACCCTGGTAATCGGAGATGGATTCAAAGATTAGGTATAAACCTTAGAGATTAAGTACGCACACAGAGATCATTATCAACACAACAGTTTTCTGGATAATTCTTTTACAAGTCGCAATAAAACAAACGTAAGAAAATATGTGTTTATTTTGTTTTTATGTGACATTATCACTGGGTTTAATGCTGCCTTTCAACAATTTTCAGTTATATACGGCAACTGGTTCACCTAACCGGCTTTCCTGGACTAAATACTAACCACAAGGAGCTGGCAACTTCTCCACATATGTAGGGAAATTGACGTTTTTGTCAAATTTTCGTAGAATGGTTAGACCAGCAACTACACGTATTTGGACCCGGATCTCCTGGTTTCATGGGTCCATGTGGCCATTTTAGGCTTAATACACCATTATACAACATCCCTTCAATGCGCTAGTCCCCTATAGTTTGAAGTGCATGCCTCAGCTTCATGAGTTCAGTCTCTAAGACACAGTTTAACAAAGATCCAATCAAAACTGTGACTTCTGGAGTGTTAACAAGGTTTCCCAGTGATTTTACCTGGTGACCTAGTTTTTGACCCAAGATAACACATGTTGTTATCCAAGATATCATTAAGACAAGCATTTTAACAAGGTTTAGTAAGATTCAGTCAAATTTGAGATCCTAGAGGGTTAACAAGGTTTTTCAGTGATTTGACCTGGTGACCTAGTTTTTGACACCAGGTGACCCATGTTCAAAGTTGTCCAAGATATTATATTATTAAGACAAACATTCTGATAAGGTTTAATCAAGATTCAATCAAAATTATGACCCGTAGAGGGTTAAGAAGGTTTTTCAATGATTTGACCTGGTGACCTAGTTTTAAGCCCCGAGATGACCCATTTTCGAACTTGTCCAAGATATTATTAGGACAAACGTTCTGACAAAGTTTGATGAAGATTCAATACAAATTGTGACCTCTAGAGTGTTAACAAGGTTTTCTGGTGCATTGACCTGGTGACCTAGTTTTTGACTGGAGATGACCCATAATCACACAATTTCATGATATCATTAATATAAACATTCTGACAAAGTTTGATGAAGATCCAGTCAAAACTGTGACATCTAGAGTGTTATGGTTTTCATTTGATATGACCTGATGACCTAGTTTTTTACCCCAGATGACCCATATTTAAACTTGTCCAAGACATAGTTCAGACAAACATTCTGACCATGTCTGATGAAGATTCACTCAAAAGTGTGACCACTAGAGTGTTAACAACCTCCAGGTGTGGACAACAGATGCCAAAATAGACTGACTGATCACTAGCGCTCACTGAGCAGTACATGCTCAGGTGAGCTAAAAAATGATAAAAAAGTAGTTACTTGTTAATGTGTAAGATTTCACCTCTAACAGTTCCTTATACAGGTAACATCAGTATTTTATCCTTGCAAAACAAATATCTGCACTCCATCTCAAAATAGAAAACTGTATGATTTTCCTACGATAATTTCAACGAAACAGACATTGTATAATTAATGATTTATGGCTCAAAACAAAAATATACACACAGAAATGATGCCAGTAGCATTTCCAGAGAACTCAATATAGTAACAAAAACCATGTAATCAACAACATAAAAACTAGTTTGGAAAATGCTGATACCATAAAGTAGTCACATCACATCCCTGTGTCAGTACCAATCTGACTAACATAAACTTGATGTAAATAAAAACTATATTTACCACACATTCATTAAAATCAGAAAAAAATATCAAAACACACAAGGTTTCTATCAAGGGCAGTAACTTTTATTTTCAGTGAAAATTAAGCAGTTCATCCTTCATTGGCATTGTGTTGTATGAGTTGCTGCCCTTGACAGGAAATTCTACTTCTAAGTAAGATGCATGATATACTTATTAATATCTTATAAAATTTACTAGCAGTATGCCAAAATGTTGAATGAATTAAGAATAAAGTTCTCAAAAGCAACAAAAAATCATGAACAGGACAAACTTTATGAGTTATATCTAAACAATGGGCAATTAAACAGCAGTAAAACACGCATGCAGACTTTGTACAAGGTTCAGCAGGTAATCTAACTGCATTCAACATGATGAATTAAAACCCACACAAAACGTAGAACAATTGAAGCTGGCTCGGTTATAGGGAGTTTAAGAAGCAACCAAAGCTTCAGAGAAATTTTCTGGGTTTTGCGTTGCTAATAAATGATACACAATGAGTCAGGGACCCCAATGTTTGTATAACCAGTAGAATTTACTACATTTATAGACAGATTTTGGTCATAAACAACAAGCAGTAGACTTAAACTGTGCCAACACTAGTGTACAGTAATTTGATAAAAATGTTTGGGAAGATAGGTCAAAAATCTTTCCTATTACTTTTTCCTAACAGTAACTTTGGGTACGTTGGAAGTATGATTCACCTTTAAATATTTTCATACTTGAGATTTTGCATTAAGACATTTCAGAGTTGGTCATTTTGGTAACCATAGACACAGCTATTATTTTTTCTGGCCTAGTCTGTGAAATATAAGAAGAGAACAGATGATGTTGGTGCAACATAATTCTTCAATTGTCATGAATTAACAAGCATATGACTTTAGATCAGAACCTCTTTATCATAATGAACTGAAGTCAGACCTACTATTTAAGTTGACCTTAAGTTGACCTGGTGACAGGACACTAAAAGCGAACACATGAAAATGACATTTCAGTACAAACTGAATAAGACATCTCCTCAGTTGATTTCACTGTACATTTCATCACTTACCTAGTAAATTCAAGTCCATTTGAATTGATGCTGGTAAAATATTGATTTGTCTTATAACAACAGAAAAATATACAAATGTTTCCAGTATAGAATAAATAATGATATTTTCTGAGTCAATAAATGGTATTAAAGTAACATAAGAACACAAAACCATTGTCTGAGACAGAAATTTGCAGCACCAACAAGTGAACATGTATGATGGTTTTAGGATCCATCAAGATGCCAAATAATAAGAGTAAATACAGTCAAACTAGTGTATGCAGACATCTCCAATTAAAAACCACCCTAAGAAGGCCATTCTTTAAAAATCCATCACTGATTATTGAGAACAAACTGAACTCCAAAAAAGGTCAACTATCAGTAAAGGCCTCATTTTGTCTTTCCAAATGGAGGCCTTTATTCAAAGGTTTGGCTGTATCAGAAAAATACATAAAATGTAATATTCCAGTTTAATCAAACACCATTAAAGCTAAGGCCACTGTTCATTGATTTTTTGCTTCCAAGGCCCACCAACAGAGAATAAAAATAATTTAAAGCTTCTTCTTTTCTGATATCATAAAAATTGATCATCATTTGTCATAAACTGCAATTTAGCTGAGTATTTTATTAGTTTTACCTAAAAAATTAATGCTTAATTCAGAAGTGCACCACTATTTTATTTCTTAATGCTTACTTCCCTCATATATGGATTCTCATGCATAGTTGTTTTCACAGACACCTCTAACATTGCGACCCCCTTAGAAATGCGATTTGGTTGTTTTTTTTCATCATTTTGACAAGGTTTGGTGAAGATCCAATCAAAACTGTGACCTCTAGAGGGCTAACAAGGTTTTCCAATGATTTGACCTGGTGACCTAATTTTGGACCCCAGATGACCCATGTTCAAACTTGTGCAAGATATTATTAAAACAAACGTTCTGACAAAGTTTGATGAAGATTCAATAAAAATTGTGACCACTAGAGTGTTAACAAGGTTTTCTGGTGTGTTGACCTAGTGACCTAGTCTTTGACCGGAGATGATCCACAATTTTACAAGATCATTAGTACAAACATTCTGACAAAGTATCATGAAGATCCAACAAAAACTGTGACTTCTAGAGTGTTTACAAAATTTTCATACAATTTGACCTGTTCACCTAGTTTCCAGCCCATTTCTACATCCCTGCAGACAGATTATAGAAGTTTGTGAGGGAGCATGTACGTACATTTTAGTATTTTTATTAAGTTTTCTAATAAATTAATAAATTGCATAAAAACAGCAAAAAAAGTCTACTTTTTTTTTCAATATGAATTATGATGGACAAAACCATTAACTAGCAATTATATGAAGGGGATTGTGTTCAGGGTGTTTCCCCATCGATCTAATAACCCCTGCAAGTATTCTAAACATACATTCTCCCATGCATAATATATCAGTTTAACTGGTGTATAACTTTTGTTGTTGTAATAAAATCACACATATAAAAATATTTAGAAGTTAACACATCAAAGAAAACACTGAAGAGTACCAGCCCAAATTGTTATCAACAAATGGAGACTTGGTAACCAGTCTATGTTAGATTTTAGAAAAACCGGGTGTTTTTTTGGCCTTATATATATGAAAGCTAACCTTAAAATTTCACCTTGAATGTTTAATGAGGCATTTCTGATAACAGAATTACATGGACTCTTCTCATAGCCTCTTTTGTGTAGCGTCTGACAAGTTTTGACTGCAATCTAAAACATAAGACTATCAATCAAGAAATAAAAGTACATTGACAATAGTGGACAGTATCTCTGTATCTGACCTGCACATTAAGGCAAGTGTTTGTTACTTAGTGAATGTGACTCCTCATAAATTACATCGAACAATGATAAAGAACATTCATAAGATTTAGCATCTTTTGCATTGGCAGGAATTTTGTTTCATGGACTTTACAGCCAAATATCAGTTGTTTCCCCTAGCCCCAAAAGTTATATTTTCCCTAAAAATGCTGTATAAAGAGCAGACAGATTTTCAAATTCTCCCTTTTTTGATTTATTGCACAATAGTTTCCCCTTAAGAAAGCCTCAAGTAGTTTTGAAAATTACTGATTGGTTAGCGAAATAAATAATGCCCTTAACATCATTATAATGTAAGGTCTTAATTTACTACTTCCATCCGGGGTTTTCATCAGACCTCTAAAGTTAAGGGTAAAAAATGACCCTTGACTGATGATAATTTGAAGAGTCAACAAAATTTCCATCTAATTTTATTGTAAATTTGACCCTTTGGTACAAATAGTCATGAGTTATCAGCTTTATTTTACTGATTTCAAGAGTTAAAATGCTGTTTTATGGAAAGTCCCAACAGTCATATGCCAAGGTTTCAGAATTTTTTGGTGTTTGGGACTTCAATGAACATGGAAGATATACATTTAATAAAACTGTCAGAGAAGTATGTGTAATGCCAAGTTTCATACTCAAAACCTTTTGTTGGAAATTACTTGAATCAAGGTTACAGAACTAGAGATTGGTCTCTCAATTCAAATCTCGAGTTTGTGATTTCAATATTATCAAGGTAATTATCATTTATGTTTGTAATTTATACTATTCAAATCAAATTTTGCATTTATTTACTACTGTACATTAGCAAATTGGCCCATGGCTGAGAACCAAAAATAAGATTTGAACTATTGAGATCAATCTCAATGGATTGTACAGAAATAGCAACCCAGGAAAGAGTTACACTCTCCATATTCACAATTTTAACCAATGAATTCCAGTACCAGAAAATATGCATTTCCCTTTTTTTATATGATCGTTGCAGAACATGTATCAATTACTTGTTATTCTATTTTGGACAGAAAGTTTAGAAAGATTATTGGATTACCATGGAAACATGCTTTAATTGGTCTAATACATATATGTAACAGTCATAGCAGAGATACTGGTGCCTGTCAAAGTCTGTAAATAATGTTAATTCATTTAAAATTGAAAATACACCACAGATCACAGAGTCAGTACATTACTTAACGTAAACTAATATCATTCAGATAAACATTTTGAAAGAATTTTGGTTGTGATTCCAGGCTTTCATCATAAACAATAATAAAATAACAATTGTGTACAGTATACAAACAAGAGTATCACATACCAGCTAACAGTATGGTGCCATCTTAAATACATTAAAACATGTTAAATGTAACTGTTACATGTACACTGACATCTGTGAATGATTTCAATTAAAGTACACACATACAAAATACCTCTAGAACAAAAAGAGAAGATGAGTGAATAGTCAAGCAGTTAACTGCAGCATGATTTCTCATAGTTATTGAAGAAAATCTTAAAATATACCAAACAAAGTGTTTAATTCTCTGAAGTGGTCATTTACAATTCCAAAATTCTGTTATTCACTGGATATTTGATAGGAAATATTGTAGTTTTGAGGTTGTTGGCAGTAATTTCATTAGTATATGAGCACAGTAATGCAAGTGGCTATGTTACAGACAGTTTAATTAATGGGAAATTACCAAATATTTAATCAGGGCATCAGGAGTGAGTCCAATAAATAAAAAAAACCTTAATTACACAAACACAAATATGTAACAGTACGGATTAAATACTGAGAAAAATGTATTTACCAGATAAAAACAGGCTATTTCGATGAAAAATCATTACCTTAATTAACACTGCCATGTATTTTACACTATAGATAGACTTCATGCAGGCATCTGACCAAACTAAGTCTTATTTCTTCACAGTTCTATGAAACAGTAATCATTATACTGATCTATGTATACTAATTTTCTAACTTATCAGTATGGCTGAATTATTACTATATACATGTAAACTAGTTTGAACTGCAGGGAGATCAAGCATCCAAGTATCAGAAGATTAATTTCTGTAAGTCTACAAGAAGAACATCTGTGAAATCAAGTGAATACAGAGTTTTTTTCAGCACAGGTAGTTCTTTCATTAAAATCTAAACCATTTCCAGTAATCAATACCAGAATATCTGAATTGCATGAAGATATCTCGTAATAATGTAAGCACAAAGATATATCCAACATTGCTTAATAAGACTTGGAACTAGAAATAAACAAACTGCAACTATCACTATTCTGTCCCATCAAAGAGAGAATGTCTGCCCCCGTCATAAAGGGAACAGTTGGCACACCCCAGCAGTTCAAATCCCCAAGGCTGTACGTTATAATCTACACTTAGGGACAAATAATCCCTAATTCACACCTTGATACATTGGGAAGGGGCCACAGTCAGAATGATCTGTAAACAACCAGTCTACATTTGAAGTTGCACTATTCAAATTTGAACAGTATTTAATTAATGACCCTTCCATAACAAATACACCCTACGTTCACATTTTTGTAAAAAAAAAACATATTTTGACTTGCTATAAATGCTTTAACAATGATTCGAACTATTTCACCTTAATATCCTGAAATATCATTTGAACACTACATCAACAAATTGAAAAATAAAAAATCTCGAAATGGAATGACCCTTGGGGGTGTTCATAATGAATATTTGGTAAGAGAACATTCATCCAACACTATTAACTACATATATCATCTTAAAGTCATACATCCATTCTGTTATCTATAAAGAACTTCATGATTTATCACAGCCAGTGAGAACCTATTTGACTCATGTAAAAAAGCCACAAAAATGCACATAAGTCTGTATGAGATAGACAAGAAACAATAAGGATATAACATGAAGTACTACAATAAGCCATGATACAAAATGAATCAAATCAGAAAGTACAGGTAAATAAGCAGTACAGTAAGATGAATTTCATGTATTCTAGTTTTTTCACCTCCTATCTTGAATGTAGATCTAATGTAATGTTCATGATATATGTGAGTGATGATTCATTCAGCCTGTTTATATAATGTTATCACATTCACCTAATGTAAGATGAATGCTCTAGCCCACTGTTAGTAAATAATAAACATTAGCTATTAATCATAAATCCTCACGACCTCTACTCCAGGACCAAACACCATCACTGGCTAATACCTGAGTAATTAAGTTAGTGGTCAGATAATACCACTTAGGTCCAATAAGTATACACCACTCTGTCTCATGCAAACCTATTTGTTTACAACTATAAATGTAGCAGACTAGATTACAGACACCACTGTTGCTATGTGAGCTTTAAGCTGCATTCATCAATGTTTGGAGGCCTTAAGCTATGTTTAAATTGACAAATTTTAAATCAATTATACAACACATTATTGCAATATCTATGAATCATTCTCAGTGGCTGCTTCCAGGGCTGCTTCTTAATGCTCACAGTTAATTGAAAGTTTAAGAGCATCTCTCCCTCCACAAGGGTCAGACAGAATCTCCACACAAGAGATTTAATCATATTTCACTGATGGATGTTCACATCCTGCACAGTAGGAAAGTCCAGAGAATTTGTCGAAATCTCTTCAGTGGGTAGCATTTAACTTCTAGGCATTAAAGAGTCTTATAGCACAACCACATAAACCATTTTAACAAAGTTAGTCTACTAAAAAAAGTCAAGGGAGGAAATGCTTAACCCATTCCCGCTGGACTACGACTTTTTTGTTGTCTATCGATAGCCGCTCAACTACGCATATTTTGTTGTCTATCGATAGCCGCTGGACTGCGACTTTTTTGTTGTCTATCGATAGCCGCTCAACTACGCATATTTACGCGTCTGGTTTAAAGTGCGTATTTAGCCATTAAAAACTAATATTCGAACCTTAAACCAAACCTATACATAAATAATAAACATTCGCGAAACCAATAATGAAAAAAAAATGTGTAGTTGCTATGAAAACTTTTGTCGTAATTTACCTTTAAAAAGTGTTACTCCATAATATGAAACACGATTATTCCACACAGACAGTAAATTCTCCACAAAAAAATCAATACTTGTATCCCTTACGAAAATTACGTCACAAATATTTCAAGCAGACAAAACATTGACCTATTTTTAATTTTGCACTAGAAAACACACGTCAAGGTCGTTGTCAAAAATAAACGTCCAATGAAAAGTCGATAATTCATTGATCACGCGGGAATTCCCCATACAACACGTGTTAAGGGTCGGTGATTGTTTCCGAAGTTGACAGTCATAAAAGACGATTTCCTGTGTATATTTCGGGGCCATAAAACCTGCTGACACTGTGTGACACGTTACGTAAGTATATGTAATTGTTAATTGAAATTTATTTATGATGTTGATTGGAAAAAAATGCAGTCATGGGAAACTAAGCGATTATTTTAGGTCCGTGACGAAACTTACGACTACGATCACCAAAAGCTTCAGCTGTCTATAATTTTAGTAGATGTGTAGTTTACGTATTTTTTTTAATTATGACAAATATTTTTGAAAGTGATTCAGATGAGTCTGATTTTTCTGATTTTGAGTCTGATGATTTATTGTCTGACTTTGAGATTCCTTCGCTCAGTGAGAAATCCTAAGATTATGATAATGATGATACTTCCTAGTGATGAATGAACATTTCACTAGGCTACGGTGTTTTTTTTTTGAAAAATAATTATAAATGATGTTTTGTTTATTCAATAATTTAACATTTAATTGTTGTAAAGTAATATATATGCAGCATAGTAGAATAAGATATATATATAATGATTTGAATAGAGAAATGATCTCAGATATTGTCTTCCTAAAAGTCATGTCTGTAATTTTCAATAAATAAATATATAATTAAATGAATAAGAATATTCATTGTTTTTTCCTGTCATTGATGTGAAAATATCAGAAAAAATGCTTTATTAAAAAATATAACAGTAGTCTGTGCGCTCAAAGGGAAAACTAAAATTTATTTTTACATTGTTACTGTGATTTGTTGTTAATAAGATTCATTACTGTGATTGCTTATTTTTGTCATTTTTATCTTTCAGATTGAACAATTTATTGAGAGGTTTGGACCAAATATTCCTGTTGACTTAAACATCTAATTCAGGAACATTATATCAGTCACTTTATAGGGAATATCTACCATCATTGTTTGTGTAGCAAGTTTGGATTGTAATAAGTACTGATTAGAAATCCAGATGACATTTATTCATTCAGTTGGATTAGGAAATTAGTCAGTGTTTGTGTTACTCATTTATTCAGCCAGATGAGGAAATACATCAGTGTTATTTAGTTTATTTATTAAATCTATCCTATTCTAAAAATCACAGTTGACGATCTGAACATTATTTTGAAAACAGTGGGTTTCCAAGAATAAAATATTTCAACATAAGGAACTTTGGAGCTTCACATTCATCAAAAATAAGTGACAATACGTAGACTGTTACTATGTCAATTGTTCACATTTTTTAATATAACTATTTAATATTTATGAAATTATAACTGAATGACATGTGTTATATATTCTGTGTATTTGTTGAATTACTTTTTATTTGTTATAGTCTTCATATCAACTGGAAATAACATCATTTATCACTAAAAATCATATTTTGTCCTGTTTATTTCTCCATAAAATCACTTTGGATTTAAATACAGACAAAAAAATGGTACCATAAGAAAGGAAATTTAATTCTCTACAAACATTACATTCATCATAAAATGGTTAAACCATGATTTATTATAGTAAATTCAGTTTAAACACAGTAGGTATCAGATTTAAATATTTTCCCTATAAACCCTGATGGTACAGTGTACACAGCTGATACCTTATCTAATGGTTACTGATAAGCCATATACTGATAGCACTGTATGAATATGTTATCTGATGTAAGTTATCTCTAAGTGGTAATGGGTTAAAGATACCTAAAAGCCCTCCATGGATACAGTTTTTTTTTTACTTCATTCCCCAAAACCCCTTCTAATTATTACATTTATTTATGCTTAATGCAATTAATTCTCCTGATTTTTTAACATCACTAAAATTCAAAAATATCTTAAATAAGGTTTTCTATCCCTCACAACTTGTAAAATAGAAAACCCCAGGATCTTAAGATGAGTTTGTCCCTCAGGACCTGTTGATATCATACACTATTAGAATAATCCCAATCCCCGAAAGTGCTTCATGGAACAGACCAATAGCTATAGTTTTAAGTCCAAACATTTCAGTCAAATCATTCAGAGGATATTAGGACTTCTAGGACCATATGTTGAAGTTCTGACACAGTTCCACTCATAAACAATGCAAATGCAACAAGAATTTTGAGAACTTAACATTTAATTTGATTTAAGATGTACTGATTATTTTCATATGGCACAATTTTTATTCAACCAGAGCAAAAAAATTACTTTAGTAATAGCTGAGACAAAGACATGCCACATTACATAAAGGAGGTCATGAAGTACTTATGATTTCATTTTAAGGGGGTATTTGAATAATAACATGTTAAATAAGGGACAGACTCATACAAGATTCAATTATAAAAAGTCTAATTACTCATGTTCAAAGAAATGTAATGTATGATGTATGGAGTAATGGGTATTTGACTCTGAGTAAGCTTTAGCCTAATGTGGTTTTACTGAACATATGTAGTACATAAATATAGAATCCAGAATCTAGAGTCATGAGTGAGCTGAGTGAAGCCCATAAAATAACAAATGGCAAACTTGCATTCTGAAATCAACCTATGACCTTCACTCTATCACCTAAGGTGGAGCTAGAGACATCCTGAGGTAAATACTTTCACATAATACGTAGAAAATGAATAAAACAAAGAAATAATGTTGTGTAAATTGTAAGGTCTTTCAATCCACATATAAAAGAAAACCTAACGAATATGACTGGTACAGCAAAGAAAAATAAATCAAAATTTACTGTTACACCCACTACCTACCAGTTCCAATCTTAGCTTAAGTCCACAATTACAACACTAATATTCACCTCTATGAAGCAAACATTACTATTATTCATGAGACTACAAGACAATTAAGAATCCTTCCTATCAACAATGTGTCATAATTAGTTTATTTTATTTCAGACTTAGGACACAAATCTGTTGATCTTGCAAGACTAAGTACACAGTGTAGCTGAAATATTGACGGTATGTAAGGAAATGAACAATACTACGACAAGCGCAAATTGATGTTAGCTGCCTCGTCTGGTCAATGCAGAACAAATCACAATTATTTACAGATTGCTTAAATACAACATCTACAAGAAAGAGGAAGCATAGATGTACAAGTATTGACATGTCATCCATGAAAAGATGAAGAAGAGATATATATGAGATACTCCCATAGATAGAGCATTTTTTCCTGTTCGTATGATAAGAAGATACGACAGTTTCTAAAACTGACCACATCATGAGCTTTTATCACTCCAAAATCGATATTTTTAAAGGATATTACAATGTTTATATACATATCATATAACATGGAATGATTGTAGTACATCATTATGGTATAGTGGTTTATTAAAAACATAGAGAAGCCAATTCCTGAATTGCCTGAGAAGACCATTATATGTATTTTCAGTGCACACTATCGCTTCAGTGCGAAGATACAAAGAAGAATCTGAAATGTTAACAGTAAGAGGGCGTGCACTGAAACATCTGGTACATGTAACATCTTCACTGGAAATAACAATAACTTTGCCTGGAGTTAAAACTGCATGAAACTTAAACTATGTGCATCCGATTCCAAAGACAACAATAAAGTATACACTATATCCTGTAGATATGTATTGATGATGTAGCCAAGTCTGGTATGTATTGAAAGCCTTTTATTGAACAATCTTTGACCATTGATCACATTTTTCATCATGAATCATGAGCCATTCAGTCCACTTGATAGGAAGTAGAATAAAAATAAAATGAGAGATTAATAAGAAAGCTTTCTAAAAATGGTGGCACTCTTGTGGGAAGCACTGTTTCCTTAAGATATCCCTGTACCAACAGTTTTTAATATATCTTGCCTAAATATTTTATTATAACTTATGTTTGTATTGTTTTTTGTTCTTTATCACAAAACATGTTTGTGAATATTCTAATATTTGCAAAGGCCCACAGAGCAAACTGGGAATGCCCAACAGAATAACCTCTACAAATAAAGTCTTTATTATTTTTAAACATTTTATAATATCATATATTATATATATAAGTGTAAGTAACTAAATGTTAGAAACAAACCTAATCCATTTATGTAACAGCATTTCATAATTCAATATCAATAAAATTTGAATGTATTGGGTAAAAAATTATTTATATTTATACAAAGGTTTTCTATCCATGCAGTTATTTAGAAGATTGACTTTTTAATTTATAATAAATGTTTAAAGTCATGGAGTCCATCAGCATAATAGTAAATTTAATATATACATTAAAAAAAAATAGCAGTACTAACTATTACTTAAACCAAATGTTCAACAAAATAGACACAATGGTCAAATCTCTTAGACTTAAGTAGACAACAAAGACAAAAAATATATATTTTGTATAAACACAGTTCTTATACTAGACTTTATTTTCAGTAGTAGTTTAGAACACACAGAAAATTTTACCTCTGATTAAGTTAATGAGCTTTAAACAAAAACAACACTCCTGAATTTAACACAAACCGTACTTAGAAATAGTCTTTTTACAAAATACAAAGTTTCATGTTTGTACAGTCACATCTGAATTTATAACATTCAAAAGGTCAGATGAATAGATTTTCTTAAACAAAAGAAAATAAAATAGCAGTAATAGTGAGACCCTGACAGAATCATCAATTAGTATGTTAAGTAAAATGTTATTTAAAGGCACTTGGCTTTTATCTATTAAGGATGATATTTGAAAAACATGTGCATGTTTTTCATACTAAAGTCTAAAGACAAACAATGACATTATTGTTATCTCTACAGCACAACTTAGACACATACAGTGTCCATGTCTGATGTTTCTAACACCCAGACTGTAGGCAACAGACTTCGTGTAAACAATAAACAAAGACGAATGAACCTAAAACAGCTGGTTAATGACAACAATACAAAATCAATACTTTTGAAATGTCCCCTCAGTTGTAATGACACAGGCAGTTTATATTTTCACACCTGAATATAATTTAATTGGCTTCCTGTCCAAATGAGTCAGCGCACAAAGACTCCCTATGATAAGTCATACTTTTAACTTACACTTTGTAGAGAACATATTTATTAATTCGTTAGCACAGTGAGTCACAACCCCAGGAGTGTCTTTCTCAAAGTTGCAGCCATCTTCTTTTAGTCCCAGACTCCGAAGCCGGTTCGATGCTAATTGACAAAATTGTGAAAATAACGTTAACAAATCAAAAATAAGGTACTAACTTACCTTAAAATAGTACTGACGAACGAAAGAAACGCCAATCACATGTCCAAATAATAAAATCAGGAGTTAAAATACGCGTTGACTTCTGTCAATCACCGAACAGCTTCCATTTTACTGCACTAATTGATGTTACTAAAAATAGTATCCAATCAAAGCCTAAATAGACCGGAAGTTAGATCACACTAAGGGAGGGAACGTCTCCAACATCACTAAGGCAACACATCGCTAAATTTTAATCGTTGTAATCGTCAACTTGCAATAGATACTTTTTCCAAATTAGAAAGATAAACTGATCAATCGTACGTTATTGTATATGAATTTGACAGAATTTTCAAAACATACAATGAGTCATCATACAAGTGATAGCTGTATGTATGATTTTATTATACAAAATCGTATGACTTCTAGATTGTCAATGTTCCGTGTTGCAAAAACAGACCTACAAATTCATTTATGAATTATATATAACTTTTAACAAAATCAGAATCACACGTGCAATTGTTAAACGCCATTTTCCACACGCATCTAAGCACTGGAATAGAATAAAGCTTCATTTTGTACGATATGTACATGAATGTACATGTCTGTGCTATTTGTGACATTTTGACCATTGGTGCAATGCTCTGCCCGTTATTTTCATTCAGGTTCAGTATTTAAGTTCATAGTAAACCATATTGTATCAGACCACAATTCGCAATCGATACATTGAACCATGTCCCTGATTGCTGGAACAGTAAAGCATTTTGTAGCGCATATTTACTGAATCTCACATAAAAAGCAGTGTATATTGTAAAGTGTTAATATTTGAAGATATTACACAACTCTTCACATGACATTATACCAGTTTTGTTTACCTTCCTTACAAGAATTCTACATCCGACGACACAGCTGTGGAAGAAAGCATTAAACAAACAGATACAAAAAACGCCGAGTTTCTAACAGTTTAATAAAAAATGCAAAGTTTATGGATGCTGCCACTTGAACGTCAGTTAAAATTAGTGGTGGCTACTGGATGTTTGGATAAGGGGGAGTAAATTCTAGACGTTTATGTTGAATGTGGACACAGTCAGCACATAACAGACAATATGCTGAAGTTGTTTCTCCACATTTTCAAGACGTAAACTGCATATAAGTCGACTAATTGAAGTGATGATTTACTGACGTAGTGAATTGCACCTAATTTTCAATTGTATCGCCATCTGGCAAGAAGTGTCACTATTTTTTAACAAGTTTTTGGGATTTCCATTTCTTGTCTTCCTTTACTTTACAATATAACTAGTACTTTCAGCATTGTAGTTTTGTCCACATTGTTGGTTTTTTGCGTACAAGTTTAATTAAAGGTTTAGTAAATAGTGCTAATACTTTATGATCGAAATACAACCTAAAAAAAGTAAATGCTTGTGTTTGGGTAGATGCATTTTTGCACCCACCACAGTCGTCCTACACATCAGATTTTTCATTTTTTCGTTTGATTTCCGTGTTCACTTTATTGTCTGCAACGAAATACTTCCCTTCTTTCTTTCCATAAGGAATACATTCCTGTATTGTATAAGTTCCTTTAAATGTATACAGCACTCTTAGGACATTTGTCCATGAATTTATTTCCTATTGTGGACCTGTAGTACTTTTATGCTAACTTTGACCTTTATCATCGGAAACACTTCACGAGAGTTAGCGGCATTTTTCTTTTTATTTTTGTCTACTACAACGTCGTTTTTCACATACGGTATCCGGGCATCTCAGCCCCGAGACATTTCAGACCCCAAATTCATATTTGACACTGGATCTATTAGTATGTTTAGTATGAAGTAATGGATAAAGGGGAGGCAACTGTCGTTAGACTAATAAAAAGTCTATTTTGATTGAGTTTCTTGACCATAATTTAATCAAGTATCGTCAAATCACTTCATACTCGTGTCAGTTGTTAAGATATTTCCGCTAATCATTTCGATTATTTGCTTCCCTCAGAGAAAATCAAATATGCATAACAGTAATTTTGCGCACCGTTAATCCGCGGACTTCGTGCGTCAAATGCCGTCTGCATTTTGAAACAGACTATATAAATCTTATTGACCCGTTCAGGTCACCACTAGGGGCGCTGCTGGTTGAAATAGTGTATTTCGTAGTGAGCGGGCAACACGCACGGATACGCTTACAAAATCAAAGTAAAGGACAGAAACAACAAAAAACAAGTAAGAAATGATCTTTGTTTATGACAATTATTTAATGGAGATCCATTTTTGATGTTTATTATTTGAAGTTTAATTCTGTTTTTGATAGCGGCGTTGTCGGCTAGTCACGTACACACTCGCGAAAATGTATGCTAATTTGGCACAGTTCCCACGATGCATTCTGCACTCATAATATTATGTAACAATGTTTACCTATTTAACGACAGATTGATAACCGATTTGAACCGGCATCAGAATGGCATGTTTCATTTTTCTGCGTAAAGATAATTAGGTAAACGCGTTTGATTGTTAATCATCATACCATTTTCACCGTACTGTAACCTTTCCGGGAGAAATATAGTCGACTTATAATTCATAAGTCGATTGTATGCGGTTTACTCTGCGATTATGCAATGTGTTATTGTGATAGAATGTATAAGACTTTCTACCGTATGTTATTATCAACATAATTAAATATTCTCCATAGATGTTGTATTTTTGCTATTCACAATTGAAGTGAATGTTTCCTGAGAGTGAAACACTTCACTTTCATACATTAAATGTTTGTATATGTAATAGGAGGCAGAAAATAAAGTTCCCGATGTGGGGCTCGAACCCGCGACCTTCTGCTTGCACGTCAGCTCCTCTACCAAGTGAGCTAATCGGGCAGACGAGCATACAAACTACTCTAAACACATATAGATTCAACACTGTTACATATAAAATATTATACAGTAAAACTCAGTTATAGTGAACTAGGATGTAGTGAAAATTTCAGTAAAGTGAAGTTATTATCTGACCTTGCCTTTCTTTATTTCAATGTAGTGAACCAGCTCAATATTACGACCATCTTATATAACGATCATTCATTTTTGGTCTGGCTTTCAATTACTCCACTGTAATTAAGCTTGATAACGAGATCACCTCATTACTACAACTTATTGTTGGGGTCAAAAAGGTTGTCGCAAGTCAAGGTTTTACTCTATTGAGGATAAGAGACAATGAAATGATAAATATGGTCCTCAGAAATTCACTTGTATGATGTGTATGTGTGATCAATATCTGTGACAAACGACCATATTTTATCTTTTCAGGTTTCTTTCATAACCTAGTGTCTTTATTTGGAAAACTTTCTGCATTTAATGGGGCGAAAACAGTCCTGGGAACCATTTTTGTTTGGTGGATTAGCCTCTGTGACAGCTGAATGTGGTATGTAGTCATTTTTCCAATTTCAATGTTTTCTTTCAAATTCCATAGATCTTTTTTAATATTTATTTTTGTTTCCTTCAATGAAAGGCATTTCCTTCTTATTTCTTCCTTCTACCAAAGTGTCAAAGATGAAACATTTGAACTTGGGTCTTATATTCATATTTCAGCTTTAAATTTTATATAGAAGCAATTGAACTCAAGCTTTTGTCTCAGAAGTTTGAATTCACATAAAGAATCCCCTTTTGGCAATATTCTAACTAGATGGTGGCATGTGTAGTTGTTTTTTTTATAAAAGTAATACCCTCTACTACTTAGTGACTATTATCAGTATTATGTAATCTTATTTCTAATTGTGAGGAAATATGTGTTTTGTCTGCATTTCTTGATTGATCAAATCTTGTCAGTCCCTGATGACAGTGACAATTTCTGTATGCTTAGCTTTTCAACTAGACAAATTGTATTCACCATGTACTGTCGTAATGATAAAGACATGATAGGGTTCATAATGTAGGAAAGTTGGTGAATAAATACATGGGTGATTAAAGGGACAGTGTACAGACTTCGTTTTCTTATTTAAGTCTAATGTATATCGTGGTCAGTTACTATCTCTTCAATGTTGATAAATATCTAGGGTTGGATGGGTAACCGTAAATATGTCTTTTTCTGGCTGTAAGATTTAAATTCAGTTAGAATACTTGGTGATCCATTTAAAAATTGTTAATTTTATAATATCCAATTTCTTGAAAAAGATCCCAATTATTTTCTATTTATTGAATTCTTTTATGACACAGCGTTTTTGCCCTACCACCAGGGACCAAATATTTTTTTTTTTAAAAATTCATAACAGCTGCAAAAAATTGGTAAGTAATTCCAGTTAATATCTGATTGATGAGTGCCTGCAGATTTCTTTAAAAAACGCACTGTAGCAGTGACTTTGATATGTGTTATGGCACACTGGAATTTTAACCCATTATGCTGTATTCTTATTTCACTGGATTGCAGTGGAGAAAAGGGGTTAGCTGAAGCCAGTAGCATTGTTTGAAAAATGTGAACCTCAGCGTAAAACCTTCTTTCTGTACTTAATTTTCAATACATTTACCATTTAAGGATATTTGAATTCTGCAGCCAGGGTTTATTTCAGTATCTGTAGGGTTATTTTTTATGAGACTTTTGAATTGATCATGTTATTCAAATTTAAAAAATGTTTCAGACATGTTATTAAATTCATCAGGGCTTTTTTCACAGGTTGGGGAACTGAGGGGACTTTTTTCTTAAATTTAGGGAAAAAACAAAACAGTATTTTTGTTAAAAGGGGGAAAAACTTGATGTAAACTGAATTTTAGGGGAAAACTGTGTGAGTTTTTTCCTGACGGGAATACACTTATAAACATAAATGTATTTGTATATCTGATACAGTTATGACTGACATTGTGTGCAGCTGGATTTTTTTGGGGGGGGGGTTAGACATCTAGGAAACAAACATTCCATAAATAGTTACAGATTAATATAACTAGTCCACTAGGTGTTTGTGTATATCTTGTAGACTCTTACAGTCTAGCCAATGTAAGTGGTATGCGTTGATCCTAATAATGTGACATAATTTTAACTAGTTTGAATTTTTGTTGACTACAGGTACATTTCCCATAGATACTACAAAAACTCGACTACAAGTTCAAGGTCAACGGATTGACGCCCGACTCACACAACTTAAGTATAATGGCATGATACATGCTTTATACAGAATCTTCAGGGAGGAAGGTTTTACAGCATTATACTCAGGGTAAGTAGGAATATTTAGTTCTTATTCATTGTTAAAGCCAGAAGAAATAATAGTTGTGCTCATGGTTACCTGACTGACTGGTGCTGACCCTAAAATTTTTAATGACAAAATCCAAAGTACAATGTACATGTGGGGATGAATTGCATGGGTGAAAGTTTTCTGGAATAGTTCAGAAGTTCCTGGTTTTTCATCTTGGCCAGAACCGTTTTTCCAATTCGTGTAAATCTAGTGAGAAAATTGGAGGGGGCCCCCTACCAGGGCCCCTTGGCCCCCTGCTTAATTTTCAGGATTTTCAAAATTTTCAAATTTCACCCATGGAATTGTACCTCTGAAGTATGAAAGTTATGTTTAGGGATTTATATGGAAAAGTTTTGTGACTTTTCTGCCATATATTTTGGTCAAGAAACCATAAACATGACTTTATTTGCCAAAGCCAGAACATTTTTCTGTTTGTTCTAATTGAAATATTAATAGGGTGGGTTTTACACTACCAGTTTGCTTTAATACAACTGATTAAGTGCATACTGTAAGGTCTTGTTTTATACATGATGTTTGTAGTTTTATTTTTTGTAACACTAAAGTATTTATTGATCTGTTTATTATATGTTTTATCTTTCAGAATTGCGCCTGCATTATTACGTCAGGCTAGCTATGGAACTATAAAAATCGGTGTATATCATTATCTGAAAAGAGTTTTCGCGGAAACAGAACAAGGTAAGAAAAGAATCAACTTTTTATTGTTACTGGAAGGACACTATCACACCACTGTCCCTCACTACTTACTACTCATGACATTGTTTCTGACATTCAACTACGTGATTAACTATGTCTGGGAGATTTTAGCAAATTTGGTGTTGAAAAATCTGATAATATGGAAAGGTTCTTAAATCCTGATCAGAAATTTTAAATGTCAGAATTTCATGGCTTGATGGCTTTATCATTAGTTAATTTTTTCTTGTGAATTGATTTGTGATATTGTTTAGATCATAAACAATCAGCCACTATGGCTGATAGTCTAACAATTCTAGCTGAAGATTTTACACCTAGTGTCCGTTATGTGTACATTATATACCCTGGAGTCATGAACTCCGATCTATTCACATATGATAGACAAATATTGATTGTCACTATTGTATAGGTACTAGTTGTTAGAATAGATGAATAATTGACACACACATATATAAATATATATATACAAACAATTATATATATATGACTTACCTGAAGAATTATTTTAGCACTATTGTCATTCTATAGTTCATGCACCTTAATTGTTTGTTGTATAAAATTTTAAACCAAATTTGTCACATGTTAAAATTACCACTTATTGAATGACTTTACCGTATCTGGTAAAAATCCTGTTTGTATATATTTTTACTATCAAAACAAAGAAACAGGGTGCTTGGTCATGTAATAGTTGGATTTATATGACAAACAGTGAAATGTTTATTTTTTCTTTTGTGTGCAGGGCTTTTTTTCCTTCTATAGCAAGGGCCTTTTATAGACATCTTCCCCTTAGGAAAAATCCTTAAATTCATGCAGATTTCCCCTAAAATTCAGTTTGCATCAAGTTTTTTCTTCCCCTTTTGCAAAAATACTGTGTTGTTTTGCCCCAAATTTAAGAAAGGCCCCTTCCCCTACCTGTGAAAAAAAGCCCTGGTGTGTTACTGAATTTCTAAACCTGGTCAGTAAACAAGCCGTTAATATAGGTGAATGGTATTTAATTTCACCATAGTTTCTAATTTCCTTTTGAACTGTTGATTGATTGTCTATCTACTCTTGTATGAAAGTAAAATCCTTTTTGTTAGAGCATCATTTCCTGTAAACATTTTTCTCAAGGCTTCTTAGAGAAATTTAATATTTTGTTGTAATTTTGTGTACCATTGTTGTATTGAATATCATTTATCTGTACATTTAATAAATGCTAAATGCTCATACATCTGACTTGAAATAAAACATATTGTAGTCACTAGGTTATTAACAGTTTATTATTATTTGCTTTTGCAAAAATTCAAAAATTATAGTCGAGATTACTTAAAATTCTTGATTGTTTGTAAAAACTGACTTACAGAAAATTATTTGAATGCTTACAGCATGATGAAATTTCTTTGAATGTAAACTTATTAGTTAGGATACAGTCTGGCCTCATTCAAGGACATAATACCTCTCACTGTTATAGTGTAGTGTAAATAGGTTATCACTAAAACATATGTGGCCTTAACATTCATTGTGTGATTTGAAGGGCATAGAAATGTCAAGTTCATTGCAGTATAGCATGGTAAGATTCTAAGTGTTGTTTACAAGTTGTTGGTATGTTAGATGTCTAAAATGATGTATGATACAGTTTTTAAAGTGTTCCAAATAAAGCATATCGATATTTTAAGAATTTAAAAGCTGTTTAATTTTCATCTTGAGTCTTCATGAAAAACTCACAGTCCTGTTATCCTGTCTTCTAGATAGGGCTGACATGATTTTGCGTTATATCATCATCATTTATTTACTATATCTGAGGACTCACTCACTCACTCACTCACTCACTCACTTGTTGTGCCTGATATACACACTTGCTATAAACTGATGTAATTGTGTTATTGTAAATAAATGGTCTGACATTTAGATATATGAAAGTTGTGTATATTTTCAGATGAATCATTACCAGTTAATGTATTTTGTGGAATTGTTGCGGGCATTGTCTCAAGCTCCGTCGCTAACCCAACTGATGTACTTAAGGTAAAATTTTAATCCAGTATTAAACATCATACCTCTGTTAGTTCTCCTTGTAGTGTCCCCTAGACATTTGTGATAATGCATTTGCTTCATAGATTTTCACAAAAAAAACTGTAAAATTGTCTCAGAATTTTCTGTGCAGCAAAATTACTTAACACATTTTCTGCAACTTGCCTGCAAAAAACGAAATTTCACTCTGTTTATTTGGTTAAAGTGATAAAGAAAAGACTGCAATAGTTTTTTGTAAGAATTCAGATATACTATGATCAGCTTTAAAATACTCCCAGAAAATCATTTTGAAAGTGACATACAATTGTTCTAAAAATCAAGCATTGTTATAATTCGTTGGGATTATCAGGGAGTGGTGCTGCAGTTTGTGTAAAATATTTATGTGTTTGATATTTCCTCAGACTTGGCAATGAATTCAATATATCACTCATCCATTAGTTTATTATAAATATATATTCCCAGTGGCATTCTGTTCAATGTCTGTAAGATTGGTGTGCAGTGTACATTGTATTAAGTTTGTTTGTTGTAAGTCTGTAACATACTTGATATACATGTATAACATGTGTCTGTTTATATTGCACAGTATATTGAGTTATAGTTATGTCTCATATACTCTCTAGAATATCATGTATTATATTTATTGATTGCTATCTTGCATAACCAATATATGTGAGGAAAATACAGTGTTTTATAATGTGGAAATGTTTTGTCTGGGAATTTTCACCCCCACTAAGAGAAAATCTTGTCAATGTTAGACTGAGCGTAGGCCGAGTTGATTTATCTGACAAATACTTTGAGTTCATCTGAAAATCTCTGTGATCTTTATTCTCCTGGAATGTACCTATAATATTAGACAGTTTTACATGTCTACAAGTAGTATTAAAACCAAATATTATGCTGCGCAATTCCCTCAACTCTTTCCCAGTCTGACATTCCAAGAATTCATGTTGAACATTTTTTACAATATCTTACGCAAATTAAAGGTTTATCCTGCACTGATGTTTATTAATGCTACAGAACTTGAATGCTCTCATTTTGCTTGAAAAGGTATAGAATTTCTATTAGAATTTATTATATGAAATATAAGATTTCCATGATGAAACTCTACCCAGTATTATGGACACATGTGTTTTATTGATTTTATTATTGAGAAGTGTTTATTGGTTGATGATAGCTTTTTTAAACAGCTTCAATGTATTACTGACATTTACAAGATGTACTTGATTATTCAAATGTCAAAAGCAGTCCTTCAAGACATGTGTCGAGACATGTGTCAGAGACATGATTCCTAGATAAGAACATTTATTATTGCTCATGTTAGATTATGCTGAATGTTGTTATTTCCCTGCTTAATTAAGTTTCTAGTTAATAATTCATATGCAGTTTGATGTTTTGTGAATGACCTTAGATGAACTTATTTGATCTACATTGAGACCTGATGTACATGTGTACTCGATAAGTTTGATGCTTCAGACCAGGAAAAAGGAGTTGTGGTTACTGTTACTTGATTTTATTTATTTTTTGGTGCCTGGTCTATATTTTGTAACAGTGTGAAAAGTGCAAAAATAGTTGCGGACAATCATACCTCCGAAGTACAAAAAGTATTTTTAGAAAAAAGAATTAGGAAATTTCTGCTAACCTATCCCATCTTTTTGGTGAAAGATGCTGTAAACATGACTTTCTAGTCTCATTATAGCTTGCCTAGATACTTTGAACTCAATATTGCTCTAAACCCTTTGCCTTATATTACCACATTTTTCCCACAACTGGAGCAGATGACTTTTTAAAACATGGCGAAAGAAGCCATTGCTTGTAATGAGTAACGGCGTCTTTTGTCACAATGTTTTCCAATCCGTCAGAGAGAAATAACCCAATTTTCTTGAATAAATTGATGTTTTGTATGTTGGCTTTTGAATTTGGAAGAGTCAAAATGTGCTTATGAGGCAAAGGGTTAAGTGTTGAAAATCATGGAAAAATACAGATTGGTAAGTAAGTGTTAACTGATGCCTTTATGTGGTATTTTATGGTCTGTTGAATGAAGTAATGATATTTTTATGTTTCTAATAATTCACTATCAAGAGTGGCGTAAATTAGATGAAACGTTTTATCAGATTTTGGTGCAGTGGAAAATTTTGATGGTTTTTATTTGTGTAGTAATTTTCTTTTTATGTTATGTTGTTATACTTGCTTGCTGGTTCTTAATTTTCTACGTATATTTCCATTATTATGTAACTTCTGTGTTAAAATACCTGACTGATTAGCAATAAAATACATAGTCTTGGAAAATCCCAAAGTTCAGTTTTCTTGCAAGTTTATGTCATTTTGCCTAATGCTCCTAATATGAGTATTACCATGTTTTAAGATGAATTTTTGAAGTACATAAAGTAACTAATACTTCATAAAATGCAATATTCACCATTTTACAAGCTGATTCATTTCAACAAAAATATTACTGTCGAGCCCAAAAAGGGTATTGAATTCGGCTTGAAAATTACAAAAATGTTCTATTTGTGATTCATTGACTTGTTGCTATTTTTGTAATTAGGCTTGAAAAAAGTAATGTTTACTGTTACTGTTACTTGATTAAAAACAAATCAGATAGGTAGGATTTTCTTAATGTACCTTTCATTTGGAGGCGTGATCCGTCCCCAGATGTTTTGTACTTTGGAATATGCTGTCTGAAACTTAAGGCTTGATGCCAAAAGACAGGGTCGGTTGGACACCCTAGTAATTTTTTTTTTGAACTTTCTAAACTTCCTCTGTGACTTTAAATCAGAAAAAAGGGGACATTTGAAAAACTATCATTTATTTATACAGCATATACAGGGGAAAATATTACTTTTTTGGGCTAGGGGAAACAGCTGATATTTGGCTGTAAAATGTACAAAAAAAAATTGGCAACAATAAACACAAGTGTTTATTTCTTGTCTGCCCAAGTATTGAGGTTGTATTATCAAATGTCACCATGTGGTGATACACTGGTTTTACATGTGTACAATACTGGTTGGTATCATTTCAACTGCCGTAACATTTAGGCAATTTGTAAATACATGAAGGAAAAGGAATAATGGCTCCTTGATATTCTGTTTGTTTATTAAGATTTTAAGATGCGATAAAAAATTATCTTACGTCGTTTTTATGCTTGTTATTCTTACTGTAGGTTTATGAATCTTACATATTTTTATTTGGTTATATTTTTCTCTGGGGCTCAATGTTGCACCAACAGCCAGGGTAATTTTGGTTACTTTTCATTCTTTAACGGTGGAAGAAGACCCATATGGTATAACTTGGTAGAACCACCGACCTTTCATGAGCTAACTTGACTGCTTCCTCACATACGAAGTCTGTCTGGTTCCAGGTGGGTTTCAAACTCACAGCTTTGTGGGGCTAGTGATTACTTGTCGGAGACCATAACTACATGACCACGGAAGCCACTTCATTTGTTTACAAACAGTGTAAAGGATTTTTCAAGGGTCTCTTTTCACATATTTATTACCTTCACTCAGTGCTGTGGGACTAAATATATGGGATAAAACAATAAATCTATGAGATTTAATTAATTGTTGTGGTTCCCAATAGAGTAAACTTCAGACAGTTGGTGTATGATAATACTCTTGATTGAGTTGGATATTTTATTAAGCAGTCATGAGTCTACTTATTTTTTATTGTATGTTTGATCTTTTGAATCATAAAAAATCTCTTCATTTAAATCCTTATACTTTTCTCAAGTATGTATAAAATTTTGAGGATTTTAATGTTAGTATTGCGATGTCAGTTTGTCTTCTTTGTGATACAGGGAAGTCACACACTTCTTGTTTGGACTGCTCATAAACAAGGAAGTGTGTGTTATAAATTTATGCATCATGTTGTATTCTGTCCCTGGGGCCAAATTTCATCTATCAATTAGTCTTATTACATGTACAATCTAAGTACATGCAATTTTATTTGAAATTTTGACAGTTTTAAAAGTAATGGCTTTCATTTATTATTTATTTCTATTGATTATTTTAATCTCTCTCTCTTTGAAAATAAATGTAGTTAGGAAAGACCTGTGTACTATTTGGGGGAATTAATATTTTACCAAGAAACTGGGAAGATATTTAAAATGTGTGTTTAAAAAATCATTCTGTGTGGGAGAACATTCATGAATGTTTTTTGGGGGAATCTCTTCTTACCATTGTTTATGGAGAAGTTTTAACTTGATCCAAATTGTATGATTAAATTTTTATGTGCTTTAGGTTGATTATATCCATGGAGTCTTTAAGATAAATTTCAGCTTGAATTTTTTTGTACCTATTTATGCAGTTGTCTTTCATCACAAAACACTTAACATCCCCCATACCCAGCCATTTAAAAATTAATTAGCAGTCTTAATTGAAATGCACTCCATTATACAGTTATAATATTAAACTTGGCACAAGTTGTATAGTATTCCTACATTCATTTTGATGTACTTAATTACATGATACCTACATTCAATGTATGACCCACTTGTAAATTATTGTTCTGCCTGTAAATTGTGCTGCCTGTATGATACTGAATAAGTTGTTTCTGATACTAGTGTCCTGTTTCAGGTGTACACATTTGTTGAAAATGGAAGTATTTAAACTTAAACTTGTTCAAAATTTACATTAAACTTCATTAATTTTGTGTGTGTGATGTTAAATAGACCTGAGAATAGATTATGGAACCTCGTGTTATAAACATGGTTCATTGTTAGCTCTGTTAAATTCATGACAGTCTTTATTTAAGCAAATTATTAAGTTTGACAATGCAGTATTTTTTGTAACTATTTGGCTTTTGGGTGAAAACTTGTTCAGTCTGTAACTGAAGTTATTTGTGAGGTGTCTGGGACAAACACAAAATTGTTTATTTTACATTACCTATATAACAATGTTATATCCAATTATGATCTGCACACTGCATGATTTTAATGATACAAATGAACATCATTTCAAATATTAATACATGCCAAATTATAAAAAAAGTACAAACTATGTAGCCTCCATCAGAGAGTCAATCATAGTAATGCCGACGTACAGAACCCAGAATTTTTAGCTTCAGAATTATGAATATTGACAAATTAGTCTGTAGTAGGTATTACCATAAGTGTCATTATCCAATTATGCTAACAAAAATCTCTGAGTGTTTATATGATTTATATTCTTTCCCCTAAATGGTAAAAATTATGCTAAAATGTCCCTTCCTTAAAGGCCCCAGGCCCCTTCCCCTAGCATTGAAAAAAGGCACCACATATGGACTTTATCTTTTTATGATATGGACTTTATCTTGTTATTATATGGACTTTATCTTTTATTATCCTGTTTTATTTATTATTTATCCTGTTTTGTTTATATATTTATCCTGTTTTATATGGGCTTTATCCTGTTTTTTATGGGCTTTATCCTGGATTTTATGGACTTTATCTTATTATTTGGACTTTATCTTTTTATTATATGGGCTTTATCCTATTTTTATATGGACCTTATCTTGTTATTGCATGGACTTTATCCTGTTTTATATGTACTTTATCTTATTATATGGACTTTATCCTGTTTTTATATGGACTTTATCCTGTTATTATATGGGTGTTATCTTGTTATTATTTGGACTTTATTTTGCTGTTATGTGGACTTCTGTTTTGTTTGTGTGGAATTTATTGTTATGTGTATGAAATAATGAGATATTATGACAGTTGATCAATATTTTGAACAGCAGGATTTCTCCACACGCGCACACACTCACTGGAGACATGACCTTAATTTGTAGTTTAAATGTACTTGCTTCAAAAATGATCTGGTTTGTATAAATGGACTATTTATGCATTCTGAACATGAATCTATCATAGCTGGGAAACAGATGTCTAGTCTGTAGACGAATGCTCTAAAAATTGTGTGTAGTCATCATTCAAACGTTATCATTTGTCTGTTTAAAAGTGTGTCCTGTAAACTGAGTATAAATTGAGATTTTGATTAAGCGCAGTTTATTTTCAATATTATGATTTATAGTAATGTTAATGATGAAACCATTGTACTGTTAGTCATGAGTTAACGACCACCTGTGCATAAAGGTCACTGTGTGAACTGGGGCCACTCTTTACTACATGTTTATAGATATAATTGACCAAAACAAATCTCTGGAAAACGGCCAAATTATGGCCGTATTTTTTCTCTATGATGACAGTTGTTTAAGCAGGATTGTTAGTTGAAATATCTTTAAAGATATTTGAGAAGTATGTTTTGTAATTAAATTTGAAGTGCTCATATTGTTCAAATAATGGGAAAATAATCAAGAAACATGTATATTATTTGTTAAGTATTTCCATGAAATATTTGAATTTATCAAACATGTGATCTGAAAGTGAATTGTGTCCCATTTTTCAAACTGTTCATGAGCAGTATATTATTATTGAAACTTAGTATGTCTGCCATTTTAAAAGATAGTCTGATATGGTATAAATTGAATATTAGTCCATGTGAATGAAGGAATGTGGTCACTTACACTTTGAGGACAATGAGGGATAGGTCAAAGATATGGTCAGTGAAATTGAAACACAGGCTTGGCTTTTGTGGTCTATATATCTTGGTAGACTGATGTTGTGTAATGGAGTACTGGTAGATGTAAAGTTTAAATTTTCCTGGACCATTGCCTAACCAAAATCTAGTTTCTTTTATAATGGTCATTGAATTAAAATTGATTTTCTACTAAAGAATAAAAGTCTGTTTATAAATGGGTTAGCACTGAAATCAATTTGTTTACATATCATCCAATAAAAACCACTTATACATTGGCCATATGCCAGGTATTTGTTCAAATATTCCATTGTAACAGTATTAATTTGGTTAAGTCTTCTGTTGACCCAGATTTTGATTGTAGTAACTACCATTCAGTAACTTAGTGTTTATGAATGTAAATTTGACCTCTAAAGGTCAAATTAGTGGTGAGAGTGTCTATATTATATAGTCTGTTTCAAATACAGGTGTGCTCATGTGCGAAGTGCCTTCATACTTCTTCTAAATGTCACGTTTCAATGAGATTGATTTGTTATTAGTACAATATTTTATATGTTTAAAATATTGGGTTGTATTTATGGTTATAAAAATCATGATAAAAGTTTTTTTGTATATTTATTTATAAACTTCTGTTTCATTAAATGTTGTGTTCATATTGAATTGTAATTCGTGATCCCATAGTAAAATTTCTATACTGACTGTTATGATTCTAATGCAAATGTTTCATGTTAATTAAATCGTTCAACCAGTTTAACTGAAAGCGTAGAATCCAGTTATGCATTGCAAATTAATTAAGTAGAAATTTGTGCTTGAACCATATTTGTTTACCAAATTAGGGCATATTTTACTGCATGAAGACAGTGTGTGTAATATTGCCCTACATTGTTCTGTTGTTTAAACTTATGTTGGATTTCAACCAAAGCTATAAGTTATGTCAGGGATAAGGCTTATAGATTAAGTCTGTGGATTCTTTAGATTTCAAACAAACCTGTACAGCGCACACTACAAGCATTAGAGTGTCTACTTCAGTTAGTTTGCCATTGATTTTGTTAACAAAATGGACAATCTTTTTGTAGATATTACTTAATGTTTATTCTTGTTAGTCGGCATTTTGCCATTATCTTTGATAAATATTGAATGGAATTTTTATAGCACACCCATTAAGAAGAAATGATTATAATATATAGATGTTTGTGGTATTGATCTTTGGCTTGAAACAATTAACAATTAACTGGAGGGTCTTTAAATAGAGAATGGTTAAAGTAGTTGAAACATTATTCAAGCTGAATCTATTCATTTGCAGATTTCTTTGTAGATATCTGTGTAATTAAGCAGGGCTCTCTCTTTTGGGGGACTTGGGTGGGGCCCTGGGAGGTGGGAATTCAGTGTCATTGTCAGTGCAAGGGGGATTTTCAATGGCCTAATTAATATTAAAGGTGGGGGAATTTTTACCAAAAATAGGAGAATGAAGTATAATCAAGAGGTGGGGGAATGAGGCCGAATTTGGCCCCAAATTCAGATCAAGAACCCTGTTAAGGTACTTCTTACTAATGCCTAGCATTATGAGATGACTTTATTCTGAATGATATCTCAGTATGTTTGACAAACCATATTTTGTCAAATGTAATGTCTTTTATTTTAGTGTTATTCATTTCTGCAATACCTGTTTTAACGTTTCGTTTTTTTGTGTGTAAATTTTGCTTTTACTAAAATTGATCTATAAATTTGAAAATGTTTTAAGAAGACTAAAAATTGTCCATCTGATTTTGATAGATCATGTGATTAGTTTTTGCAGGGTTTTCTTCTTCTAAATCTTATTCTCTTGTATGTCTGTGTTCATGGTGATTCTAAATTAATTAATGCAGCCTTGAAGTATTTTGAAAGACTGTTTTACATACAGAGATATGATTTTCCTTGGTTTGGTTGACCATGGGGGTCTTTTTTGTGAAAGTCTGAGAGGGGGAGGTAAACCCATTCTCCTGAAATGCTTGTTGAACAAATGTTGGTTGCTAGTAGAATTACCAGTACTAACATTTGTCCAGTAATTTCTATATTTAAGAAGTTGTCATATTCCATGCTGTGACAAAAAATTTCCTACACTTTTATCTGTGACCAATCATGCCTTTGTACTGAAATGTATATGTTACCAAAAGAAAAATGTTTCCATAATGTTGACAATTTGATGTCCCCGTTTGAATACTCTTGGGATAGTTACAAGACAAGACTTTGTATGAAACATTCTTTGTTAATATTACTATGAAGTTCGTAGGGGTCAGACATGTTTATATCTTTAATCACCCTATACACCAGTTTTAGCGATACTTTAGCACCATTGATATGTTAAAAAAATGGCTTTATTATTATTCTGGCAGGTATCCAAGTAATTTATATACATGTATATAAGTAATGCTCTGATTCCTAAATACTGCCTGAAAAAGATTGATTAATGAGATTTTAATTAGGCCAGGAAAAAAATACTCGTTTTTATGGTTGCCAGACCAATCCTTATTTGGTGTCGTTTTAAGTTTTTAACTGCAAAATCCATAGTATGAAAATAGTTGGGGACCAGGCTGGCCTTTTTATTTTATACTGACCCTTAAGTTTATAGCAACAAAATATAGTACATGATATTAGGGGAAAAATCCTATCTCCAAAGTATGAAAGTTGTGTTCAGAAAGAATAAATAGATAAGAAAAGTTTTGGTACCTACCATCCCATTTTTGGGAACATAAACTTGACAATTTTTTTCCTAGCCTTACCACTGTATATTTAGATGAAATCCTATGCATGTCAGATGACTGTTATATATAAGATAGGTGGGAGTAATGTTACGGTTAATAAGTTAATAGATTGTATGTTATATATCCACCAAATGTATCATTTCCATGAATAACTACCAATTTCTCTTTGTCACAAACATTAAGTTTCTTCCTTTTTGGGGTTAATTAATTTCTTTTTACATGACATGCATTCATACAAGAAATGAGGCCATGTTTAGAAAATATTTCTGTACATATTTGGCACTTTGCCAAATTACATTTTTTCTTTTGATGAATGATGTTACTGTATGTGCCTTGCAATGATTATTTCTTTTAAAATAGCAGGTTTTTGAAAAGTGTTCCAGCTTGCTTGTTGTTTTTCCATTAATTGTTTTTTACCAGAATTCCAGTGTTCAATTTAATGAAAAAAAACATTACTGTATAACACATGTTGCTAGTTTTTGCATGAAGTCAATATTTATATATGTACCTGTTGTTAATTTTCGCATTCAGTTAATCAAAATTTGATGTATACATGTCGTTTATTTTCAGGTGCGTATGCAAGCAAGATCCTCCTTGAACGGAAATGAATCGATGTTCAAGGCATTCCATGATATTTTCCGTCAGGAAGGACTTCCAGGGCTGTGGAGGGTAAGTTTCACTCTCTAGACCCTTTTTTGCACTTTATCTCAACATTGACAAATACAGTAAAGCCTCAACTTGCAACCACATTAATATTACAACCACTTGAATTATCATCATGAAGTTCACTTATCTTATGACTGGTTCCCTGGTTATTTTTCAACTTGGATGATTAGACCATCTCAATATTTAGACTGTGTTTTTATTTTTGAAAGTGGTTTTAATACCAAGGTTTCACTGTTTTTGTAACAACAATAATGTTTTTACAACTGCATTGGTAAACGTCTGCATCTTTTCAATGGAGATAAAAAAGTGTTTAGGTGACATTTTGGACATTTAACTCCTTTCAGAATGTAATCTGAACATCTTGAAAGTTGGCATAGGTTTTTGGTAAACATTATTTTTTCTAGTGATAAATATTTACCTCAGATGAAGTGAAATCTAGAGCCTTCATTTTAAATCATAAAAAAGCAAATATCTGAAATAAATGAGCTCTCTGTTTACTGTTGGTTTTAATACCATATCTTCCCACATGAATGTCTGGAGAGTTTTATCAACTGAGACCTGTGAAAGCTTGTCTTCACATAAGATTATTGTGGCTGTTTTTTAAGTTTTGTTGTTATTGTAAGCAGATATTATGAAGTCATAGTAAACTGTCATATGAAATTCTGAATCTTTTGTTTTTCCAATTACTTACCTTTAAGTCCGCATTTATTCAAAGGATAACATTTGATTTTCACCTTTGACCCCCTTCTTGTACGTCCGGTTTTCACTATTTCTGAACACAAAAAAGAAACAGCAAAATAAAAATCTTATTTTCTCTCCAGAACTATTTCTTGCATGTTGATACAGTTTGACTGGGTTCAAATCCCAGTCACGACAGGTCATATCCTTTCTTGAAAATTTGACAAAAATGTTGATTTCCCTCCATATGTGGAGAAGTTGCTGGCTCCTTTTGGAAGGGTAAATGAGTACTAGTTAGTATACAGTCCATGAAAAATGGACAAAAAACAAAGAAAAACAAAACAAACTAAGTATAAACAAATTTGTATTTGAAATGTTTTTACTATATATTCAGGGTGTTGGCCCTACTGCACAAAGAGCTGCCATTGTCGTTGGTGTGGAATTACCTGTATATGATGTAATCAAACGTTACTTTCTCAATCATGGCATTATGGGAGATACAAAGTACAACCATTTTGCGTAAGTGTTGCTTTTAAAAACATTCACATGGAGTTTCGTAAAAAATAATAAGAATGATGGTTTAAGTGATTGTCGAGAAATGAAAGTCGAGAAAGTTTTTAGTTTTACACCATAGTGAAATGTATTTTGATTTTGTATGATAGATGCCTGATCTACCTAGTGTCTCTATGTGATGTCACTTGTAAGCAATTAAACTTGTCTCTCCACAAACTGGTGTTAGTCCATTGCTTGAAGTATGAACCAGTGTTAGGCAATGTGTGATAATTTTTTGTCGACAAAAACATGAGGAAAACGTTCATAAGAAAAAAATCTATTTTATGTTACAGTGTAACAGGTGTTAACCTAAACTTATGTCATTAATTCGCTGATTTCTCTGGTATAGCCAGATACCAGTAATACCTTACCTGACAAATTATGTTGTTATGTAAATGCCTTTTTCTGGATACCTTGGAGTTAATGCTTCTGTTACCAGTTTGTTATTTATAATTTGCTTAGGGCAAAATAAATACATCCATAAAAAATACTGGGTTGATATGTCAGCAGAACTTCTCATTCTTGAATGCCCTTTTGTTATAATAAGTTTGAGATATAGTTTATATGAAAATCAAAATATCAGCTAGACAAAATTGGCTGAGGCAGAAAAAAAAATTGAGGTTGGGCAGAAAAAAATAGTCATTCACGTTAGTGGAAATACGTGTATAAGAACACTATGAAAAAATATGATATTTCTTTCACAGGTCAAGTTTTATTGCTGGCTTGGCTGGGGCTATTGCATCAACACCAGTTGATGTTGTCAAGGTAAATATTGGCCAGATTTTCACCCCTATATGACATTATTCATCTGCTTAATTTGCATCCTCATAGCTATCATGCTTACGTCCATCATCCAGGTTATGGAATGGTGTGATTATTGTTTACTATTTTTGTTTTCATGTTGATGTCTGGAGTATTGAAAAATGTGCGAATTTTCAATAAGATTTAATTAGAGTAAATTTTTAATGCATTCAGCGATTATTTTGCAAATGCTGGGAAAGGGTTTAGCCTAATTGGGAAAATATGTGCAGTGTGTTCCAAAATTTGGAATTTTTAGGTCGGGAGTTGGGAAAAAATGTCTTCATTTTCGATTGGAAAAGGTGCTTTTACCAGACCCAAACAAAGAAGGAAGGAAATTGCTGGCATTACTTGGAAACATTGAGCAGAATAATGAGGATTATTTTTCTAATATTGTTAAGATTGTTCAGTCAAACTTGTAGTCTTTAACCTTCTATCTTGAAGCCATCAACTTTAAGTTCCCTAGAGCACATTATGGTCCTATTTGGTGTACATATTGTCTAGGTTGAATTACCTGTTAACGCAGTTAGTGATAGGTCCGCAGACATCATCAATTATTGACCATGTCTAGGGAGAAAGTACTGTGAGTGTTCTCATTCTCCTGTCCAAGTCTGGTAATGACATTATAGTGTCTCTTATCTATAGGGTTTATTTTTAATTGTATGGTTGATCGGAATCATCAAGTGCTGTTTTATTCCGTGAGTCTGTTTGGCGTTATATACCTTATCTACTGGTACCAGTATCTTTCTTGTCTCAATGTTTCTGACCGAAAGTGAATGATTTAATCTCGACCAGACAAACTGAAAAATCTTCAGTATATTCTTTTTGTAATATTAAGCATTTTTTTGAATTATTCAAGGTAAAATGTCTGCATTTAGTTATTTCCAAAGTTAGTCTGTCACCTTTTCTGACTCATACTGTTCATATTAGACTTCACTATTTTTAGGAAATTTTGATAGTAAAAAACTACGAGTGCACACCATTCTTACCTGGATGATTTCCCATTTATACACCTTGTTTAATAATTGATTTATGGATTATTGTTAGGAATTAATTATCATCCTACATTGTTGGTTATCTCATCATTTTTTGATAATTAAATTTTATGGATAAATTAGTCACTGCTACCATATTTTAATGATATTTTTGTAGAAAACTTTGTGAACAGGTTTGCACTTTCCTTTTAAAAGAGTTTGAAATTATGTTAGTTTTGATAGGAAGTTAACAAGTAGAATAAGGCTGTATTTGTGTCTCATAGAGAGATTTCACGATGCTTAGGAATGCGACTTGCATCATAGTTTGCCTACAGTGAAGTAATGGGTTTATTGATTTATGGTGTGTTGTTTGAAAAAGACTATATTTCTACATTTTCTGCAGGGTTGCTTCCCTTCCTGAAATAATAGGATTCAGATATAGCATTATCTGATCTCTGTTACAATATGAGTTCTGTATCACTATATATTGAATTTAAGCTCTTCAGCTGGAAGTTAAGCTTAGATAAAACTTCCTTTAGGAGAGTGCAAATCTGGGCAAATATATTTATGAAGTTTTATGTTAATTATTATTCATTTGTATCCAAAAAAGCCTTGAACTGTTGATTATTACTCTAAAATTATTGAGATTACTATCATTCTTGATGAAAAATTGATAAAGTTATTTGTAGAAAAAAAAACATGTGTTTAGAACTATAAATAAATAAACAAGGTGTATACCTCATTCTGCAAACAAAGTCATTTAAGGGATTTCTATGAATGTTGGTCTTTTTTGGCATTTTGTTTAGTTAGAGTATTTATTACATACTAAAACTTACTAAAATTGTTTATCTGTATGTTATGTTGTTTTTATGTTAATGTAAAACTCAAAATATTCCACATTACAACTTGTAATAATGTATCATTGAATACAAAAAAACTCATGAAATCCTTGAAATGGTTGAAATATCATATACTATTAAGATTTTGTCCAAAATCATCCAAAAAAGAAACAGAATTATTCAAGTCATAATTGCACTCTATATAATTTTATGTATCATTTATTGATTACAATATGTACTGTTCATTGTGTGACTTTGGTCACAATATTTTTGATTTTTGTGGTTGGATATTATGCTTCTTTGAAGGTGTAGGAATCCTGAGAAAAATGTTGCTGCTGCCAAGGACCACCCACGATTAATCGGACAAGTGCCGGGACGCTCAGTGGCGTCCCAGAATGCATCGTTTCTGATTTGTGGGGCTAGACTGTAAAACAAGTGTAAATACATTAAAGTAAATGATAACCTGTATAATAAAAGTAAATTGTAATAATTCTATGACACATTTCCTTCTATACAGCATAAAGACAATAATTCGTCCAAGAAAAATGTTGACATCTGCATTCTTGTTAAATATCTTATCACTGATACTCTTATTTCATCTGCATTGTGGTTGGATAAAATGACTTCAGTTCAATCCTTAGTTTGTTGTTGATTAATCAAATCAGAAAAAATCAGCTGTTACCAAATCTTAAATTAAGACGTGGTATTATATAGATATGGAAACTTTGAAGTACCAGTTATGTAGAGTAGTTTCAATTAGGACTGCTTGACTCAATGGAGTTGAATAATCAGGACTGTATAATAGGTGTTATGATGACATTCCATCAATTTGCATATGTAGAATTATGTTATATACTCAGATCCTGCATGTTTTGTCCCCCTACCTTGCTCTCATCCAGCCTCAGTTCTTTGTAGTTACCTGACTTATTGTTTTAAATATCATACCAAGATTTGATTAAAATCTGGTACTAACCCTTCGGTGTCTTATTACATGTATCTTTGTATGTTAATTGAAATCGGTCGCTTCTGGGTTTTCTTGCTGTAAATATACAGTAAAACCTTAATATTTGAGACCACTTGGACCTCAGAAAATGGCCTTAATCACAATGATCTTTGTATTATATTGAAACACTGAAGAGATGATGAAACATGTCTGAACATGTGGTCATTATAGTGAGTTTGTCTTACTAATGCCGTGGTCACTGATCGAGGTTTAATAGTACTAATGAATACTCTGTGTGTGTTTCTGTCTTGTCATTTATAGAAGTGTCATTACTAGTTATATAATGCACCGTGCCTCCTGAACTTTTGTGCATGTGAGACATTTGTAAAATAACCCAGCAATCAGCTGCCTGGTTTCCCTTGAAATATTAGCAATCTTTTTCATAACACAATTGGATTTTGGCTGCAGATAAAGTAAGGTTTGCATCTAGACTCTCATCGTAAATCTTGTGTTTACATCTCACGTGCCTGCTGTCAAGATGTAGAATGTAGTGTCTTGTTTGTAAAATAGATATTGAGGGTTGAAAAAGTGGTTGATGGTTAAACGTCAAACGGAAATAGACTAGAAAAAACACACGGAAATTCCAGTTGTTTTACTGGGAACCAATGCAGATGTCATCATTAATGATTAGCATCAACTTAAAATTCAAATATTTTGGCAATTTAGTTAATCCAGAATGTATTGCTGGAGAAAATTACTATTCACCTTCTCACTGGATACATGTATGTACTATCCATGCTGAGATATTGTGCTTTCTCAATGTCTGCAGTCCAGAAATCTATCCCCAATCATCACTCCTCTTAATTGTTATCCATTAAATTTGCCCAAGGTTTGGTTTTAATGGATTTGTGGTCACAATACTTTTACGTAGTAATATGTTATATATACTGAGATGATTGGATAGATTCTGTCTGGCTGATTATTCTGATTATTTCTCAATTATTGGATTCTTTATTGCCATTGTTAATAATTGAATTTCGTGGTTACTTTCTAACAACATAAAAAAATGAATCTTATTTAAGTGTGTTTGACTGTGAGCTTATTTAATGAGTAAAACTCATTTGCAATGTCATATATTATTTTTTATATATTTTATGTATTATATTGAATATTTAGGTGGGCGTACAAAGACTGTATTTTAGTCTTTTTTGTTAGTATATGAAACTGACATTGTCTGATGCTTTACTTTTTGGTTTGGATAACATTTTTCAAAAATATTTTCAAAATTTCTTTGAGAAAAAAAAATTCAATTTGATTTCTGAATTGTGCCATCCAACTTGAAAGCTCTTGAGACTGGAAGTCTGATAATTTCTGTTTCTCTTTCAGACTCGGCTGATGAACCAGAGAAAGTTGAAAGCTAGTGTGGTGGTAAATGGTGGTGTCACTGTACCTGCTATATATACATCATCATTGGATTGTCTAACACAGGTATATTCTCTTACTGAACATTCAGAAATTAACATCTGAACTATGAAATTTGTAGTATAAATAAATTCTTAATGATGGTGTCTTTTATACACACATCTAAATGAAATCTGTTTTTTTTCTTTGTATCGATTATGAATGGCATGCCATGTTACTAATGGTTACAGAATATTAAAATTTTGTAATGATGTGACTGACTCACACCGTATGTTGGGTTCGAACACACTGTATTTGGTTTGGGCTTCCATGTACCATCTGCAAACCACTGATCTTTTCTGTATACAGTTTATTGATATTTATTCAGGCTAGTTTTGTTTTTAAAAAAGACCTGGTCAAAAATACACATAGAGTAAAACCTTGTTATCTCGAGGGGACATCGGAACAGGCTAAATGCTTGAGATAAACGTGGTGCTCATAATAATGAGGCATTTGTTTGTTGGTTGAATATTATACACAACTAAGAACAAAAATCGACGGGATGGAAAAAAATCCTTGAGATAAGTCGAGTGCTCGTTATATCGATGCTCGTAATAATGAAGTTTTACTGTACTTACATATTTTCAACCAATATGTACTTCCCTTTGAGTTGAGACTTGTCTTGTATGAATAATAAATATTTACTCCGTACTTCAGTTTCTAAGTATAGTGTCAGCATATTACTTATGTGATGTTTGTTTTATTCTTCTGTTATTTGACTTTTTGTATTTAAAAAACTGGCTTCAAATTTACTGTCAGGTAGGTATTTGTGTAATACATGTTTGTAGGTTCTTTAATAGCAATTTCTAGTTTTTGGTTGAATTGTTTGTATTGATTATTTTAGGACATTCCTTACATTAGATTGATTTTGTTAGCTTATAAAATTGTCTCATTTCTGTTACATTAAAATTATACAAAATGTTAATACACTAGTTGAATATAATTTTAATGCGTCTTTACATTTATTTATAGACTGTGAAAACTGAAGGTGTAATGGCATTATACAAAGGTTTTATACCTAACTGGGTACGACTTGGTCCATGGAATATCATTTTCTTCATGACGTACGAGCAATTGAAGAAACTCACTTGATCATGTTACCCCACCCACACCTAATGCCTTGAAACAGCTGACGTTTAAAAAATCATCATCTGGTATCTATGTACACAAGTAACTGGGGTGACCATGAACTGTGTATTTTATTGGCAATTGTGCAATGCTACCCTGCTATTGTTTTATCTGGTGATTGTACACAGAAAGGATTTTTCTCCAACAGAACCGTTCAAAGTAACAAGAGAGATATGAAGTACAAAGTCTTTCTTCTGACAAATCTTGTTCATTTTCAGTCACATTACATGAGATGTTAAAATCTTACTCTGTGATTATTGTTAGATAGCTACTACTGTTTACAACTGTGTTAAAATATATTTTTGAACTTTGATGGAATGTGTTTTGAATTTTGATGATACTGAAGATGACTTTATAGAAGCAGATTTTTATATAAATTTAAATTTGATTTTCGTGTCTTTATTCACATTTCTAAAAAAAGTTTAACTTGTGCCATAGTGTTCAATCCATATAATTTCAGTTTCATGTATTTAAGGCTTGTTTAGTTGTAAATTCAAGAAGCTGCTTGTTTTGGACTTATTGTCTGGTAAATAATGATATCACAACTAGATCATTACTTACATTATCTACATCAGGCATGAAGACATAGACATGTTTATGGTTACCAAACCTTCCCTACTTTTTGGCTCCGACCCTATAGTTAATGTTGCAAAATCTGAATTAGGAAATTAATCGAGGACAAATTGCATCTCGTAAATATGAAAGGCATGTTTAGAAAAAAAGAATTGAAGTTTTCAGATGCACCGGCCCTGTTTTATGGTAACTGTAAACATGATTTTCTCTATCCTTGTACATCAGTTGTGCTTTTTTCTTTTAATTAGAATACACTGTGTTGGTTATAAGGCTTTAAATTCTGGTACGAAAAAAGACGAGAATCTATCATTATTATTGCCAGAAAAAATGATGTAAATAATATAACAATATTCTCTCTGTTTATTAGTATCGAATGAATTATTTTAGTGGACTATGTATGATGTACAGTGCAAATTATTGTTAATCTTAGCTTAATTTGGTTCATTTATATCAGAATTTTAATGGATAATTTTGTCACATTTTATATATTTTTGATGAATGTGGATTTGTCTGCAATTGAAAAAATGATCTGCAAATTTATTTTTTTCAAAAACTTGGTAAAGAAATCACACTGGAAAATTTTTCTTCAGCATCAATGTTCTCATCAAACAGAATTGCCAGGCAATAGCATTTTTTTGTATTTTTTTTAAACTAATTTTTCTTTTAACCACCATAAACTGATAATTGTTTGCATTGATTGCAGCAAGATTTGTTTATTTTTTACTACATTTATAGTGTAAAATTCATCTTCCACTTACCAGAAACGTGATTTCTTTTTATGCACAGAAATCCTGTGAAATACTCAGTTTGTGACTAAAATTTGTTTTTGCTGTACTAATGAATCAGTGTACTATTTTTCTACAGAAATCCTTATATACCTGTCATGTCCTATCTCAGATGCTATGGTGGCATTGAGTTTTATTTTTTAAAACTACTCAATTCACATGTGTAATAACCAATCAGGAAGTGACTGGTCACCACCTTCCTTTTACTGTGAACAACCTGTCAAATCTTGGTTGGTAATTACCACATTAAATATTATACATTATTTATCAACCATTGTATAAACTACGTGATTAGAGTCTTGCTCAAATTGAATTATTTTTTCAGAGCTTTTAAAGTTGATTCTTTTACTGTTCAGCATTAGAAAAAAAAACAGTATGAAAAAATCAGTACTTGTTTGGATTTAAATTTAATTTCCCAAGCAAGTTTTTAGCAAGGCATCTGATTAAAATCTTAATATTATCAAAAGAATCTCATAAGTTCACGTTTCTGCATGGATATTATTTAAACCTCTTTTCTTGTGTACACAGGAATTACAAAATGTTGACAAATGATAACAATCAAGCTATTTGTCTTGTGAGTGTTATTTTTACGTAAGACATAGTTTGAACTGTGTTGGTTTGATTAGAATTTATTTTAATCCATCTTTATCAATGAAGCTGGACTTAAATGCTTGTTCTCAATGAGTTGAGCCTAAGCTTTGTCTGATACAGAACTGATGCATTTATGTGGTTCTCCTGTGTTATCATATAATTGTATTTGTGTATTTCTCTAGTTTCTTCCTCTGATGTGGTTCAAACCATGTACAGTTATCATTTTCATTGTATATATCATTATGTAAAGTTATTTATTTTTTTGTATTTACTAACAAGAATAAAAGTATGCTAAGCCTAAATGGCAACAAAACGTCTTATCATAGATCCAGTGCAATGAAACTATGACATACCGGTTGAATTGTCACTGTCAGAGCAAGTTGAAAATAGAAACAGGAGTTAACTGGATGAAGTTTCTTTTTCATTTTTGTTTCATTTAGATAAAACATTTTCTGGTAGTATCTTTTCTTCTGAATTTGATCAAGAAATGACTTCATGCAACCAAGTTGATTGTTTTTTCTCTCTTGAATATCGTATGAGCAAGTTGATAGAAGATCCTAGGGCTCTAAGAACTCTGCCTGGATTTTTGAAAACTGAGAGATTGAGGTGATTGATCAAGATGTAAAATAATTCATATGCTTAAGAGCTTTTTTATTTATTGAAGTCATGTTTGAATTGAAAGTTAATCATTACTTCTTGTTTGTTGCTGGGTTTTGCTTTCACTTTAAGTGGTTGTTAATTATTTATATTTGTATATCTGGTATCGATGTATAGATAGTTTATTTTCCTGCTTAATTGTTACTAAGTTGCCTCTTTAATTTGGCTTGATTTATGCATTATTGGATCTAATGGACCGTATTGGAAAAAATAGCTAATCCAGTTTTCATTTGAACATAATTTTCTCAAAGAACACACAGCCCAAGTGAAAAATGGTGCATGCAATTCAACCTCGAATGGATTTATAGATAACAGAACGCGGAACTGTTTAGATGGTTTCTGATATGTTTAACTCACCAGAATTGATGATCATTTCTACAATTAATTCTGGCAACAGAATGTTGTTTTCAAGTTTGAAATAAATAGCTATTACAAATTATGCCATAAATGACGTTCAATTGGAGTGGTTTAAATTATCCTGTAATAAGCATTCTAAATTTTTTGGTGTGGTAACCTTTTAGCAATACGAGCATTGAAACTTCCAAGAACGCTAGAGCTAGCAGTTGAGTAATTTTTTTTTAATTGACATTTTGAGACTAATTGGCCTTAATGCTGTACTATTAATCAATATCTGGCCATCCTTAAAAAAATTGTTGGTGTTCAGTTATGTGACCGATTTATTAAAAAATTCCCTGACCCAAAACATGTTTTTAGAGATTTTGACAAAAAAAAATTATTTTTTTTTTGTTCTTTATGCCAGCTTTTTGTCTTTGGTACAAACATAAATGTTATGAAAAAATCCTACTTAACTACACAGTCAAAAGTTCGAGCCAAATAGTCATAAATCTAACATTTTTTAAGGATGATCCTATTGTATTACCAGGACTATTGTTAACATTTCTTGTGTATATTTCATACATTATTCTACAGCAACTTATGCTGCATTTTGCATGTTTGCTTACATCAGCTTATAAGATTTCTTGTAGTAGAATAACAATGTACTTTGTTACAATGTGGTCAGATTTGTTTATTTGTTATAAATGTAAGCTTGAATCATAAGTTTTCAGAACTGTTTATTCTTTATTAAATAAAATAATGCAGTTAAAAAAACAGCAAACAATAAAATCTGAAACAAATGTTTTTCTTTTTTTTATATTTTGAACATTTAACGAAAGTAATAGTCTAAGAACTAACACATTTGTGAAGCTCAGAATGAGAGAAAATTATTATAACACAGTGACAGTACAAAAACTAACAGAAAGATGCCAATTGATAAGTCTAGGTCTTTAATGTAATGATGGTATAACTGTTACAGATAGGAATATGATACTGCATACTAAGTCGCTCAAGTTGTCAGCAATTAAAATTGTTGTAGAACAGGACAAGTTAAAAGCTGTTAAAATACAGCACTGCTTAGTGTCCTGAAAAAATCAGAAAAATACTGTAACACAATATTGAGATGTAATGGCATCATAAAATATCAGGAGGTATAGCTCTGAGATGACTTTATAGCAAAATCTTGAATTTTCACCATGATTTTGAATGAAGAGCACAAGCAAATAAAAATGTATTTTTAAAAAATGCTCTCAACATACGCTTCAACAAAGGAATTCACAAAATACAGAAAAACAACAAATCTTTAGTTGGACATAATTAGGTAAGGCATACATTAAATTCTACAGATGTGCTTAATTTTCAGAAGCCTGATCTATTGATCCAATTAATATCTAGAATAGCTTTACTGTCATGCTCTTAAAATTCATGTACTAATACCCCAGATTGGCATCAACGAATAGTTCAATCCTATGCACAGTAGAATCTACAAAAATCTTAACACCAATTTCAAACACATGTCAAGTAAAATGAACAAAACAGTTATTAAGCTTTTATTTTTTTGTCTTTGTAACAACAGCAAATTCAAATATACTGTTGTTAATACACATGACATTTAAGTAGTCAGTATTGTACAGAGTCACACTCTATTACTCAAGTGGTTTATTTCCAGTTGTAAAGAGAAATAATCCAAAATGTTGTTAAACATTTGATTAATACATATAAAATGAATGTTATTGTATCTCAGGAATTTGACCGGGAATACTTATTTCTGTTCCAAATTCTTCTGGCAATGTTGATGAGATTCACTGAGTATAATAAGAGAATGTATCTCAAAAGTAAGTAATTTAGGCCATCCTTAAAAAATGTAGGTTTGCAGTTACGTGACCCACACCCCTTAGAGAGAGTAAATAGACATTTTTTTTAACACTACATGCTTCTGCTGAAAATAGTAGGTGGGACATGATGGCCCTATGTACCGCCTACTTGAATAACCTGATAGATTGATAATATGGTGAGTAAGTGACCAATGGCAGCACCAATTTTGGCACAGAAGCATAATTTGATCACTCTTGATAGAGATCCACTAGATGTTACACACTGAATATCTGTGCTCTACACCATGTGGTTATGGCCAATAAAGAAAGGTTTTCCTATGTGAAAAAAAGTGACCCCTGGGCCAATTTTGATCCAAAGGGCATCATTTGTAAACAGTTAGTAGAGGCCGATGCAAGGACCATCCCAGTGAAGTTTAATCAAAATTGGTTCAGTGGTTTCAGATATTTCATTTAAAACAATTGTTACAGACACAGGAAGATGGACAGGGCAATCACCATAGCTTACCATGTGCACTTTGGGTTCAAGTGAGCTAAAAAGCAGGTAAAAAGAATGAACATTTTATTTTGTCAAAATCACTTCAAAACTTCAGGTCGAACTATGTTTTAATGTATAAGTCAAGTAACTGTAAATCAACATTTGTTTAATGGAAGCAGTCAAAAGATATTCCCATAGAATTTAAAAAGTAAATTTGTCAAAAGTAGGTTTTATCCATCGACAACCTACTACTTAACGCATGTATAATGGATCTGTTACAATATTCATTTTTCACCATATTCTTTTTTCTAAAGTATCTTGTGACTGACCAGACTGCTCCATTGCCATGATTTTGTCAATTTCTTGTCTTTGCTTGTGTCTTAACAATGCCGCAATTCCAAAACTTATAGCAGCAAGAATGGCAAGATTCATCCAATGAGATGAAGTAGTCTTCAACGCATGTTTAATGTCAGGTTGGAAATTATTGGCAATTAAGTAAGTATGATATTTTCTTGATAAAGATACAGAGACAGCAGATGATAACAAACATGTTGGTATAATTACAGCCACCGCATTTATTGAACCACTCCGAACCTCCAAACAACTTTGACAATCAGGTAATAATAACACTTTATTGGTGAGGTAATAATCCGCAAATCTAGAGAAGAAAGCAGGCAGCAAGAGTACAGGGACAGAGGAGAATGCCCCGTATTGACCTAAATGAAACTTCCGTCTAAAATGGTGGTTGATGATAGCGGACGTCACTATTGATGTTCCCATGGCAATATACTGACTAAATTTAAGATACCACCTGCAAATAAAGCAACAAATCAATTAAGCACAAGCTAATTTTGAAATTTAAAGTTTTGCTTTTATTAACCCTAAAATTAGATACCTAGGAATACTTCAAATATAATTCCATTACTTGAAAAAAAAAACATTTTCTAAACACTGTTTTGCAAAAGTGTTAAAACATTTAATTTCTTTCAATTTTATTCCCATTTGTTTGAATAAAACTTGGGACAAAGAAATTACAGGTAAATTTCAAAATTTTTAATTGAACAACATCATTTCACAACTTCACAATATTTGAAATTGAGTTGTGCACCAATTTTCTACAGCAGAGCTGTATTCTAGATCTATGAGTAATTAGTATGTACACTTGGCAAGTTAACCAGAACTAAACCTTCCCGCTACAAGAAACAAGTAACACATAACCTATATAGATTCCAAAAGAAGTAACCTCGATGGTAACTACTTCAGTCACCAGGAATTGGCTCCATCCAGGATGAGAATATTCAATAAGTTAACCAGCTGTACGGTACACTCTTATAGAATATGAAAAAGAATGATTCCATATAAGAAAGTGCTTGTTTTTGAAATTTAAATTTGATAACACCTCTTGGTTTAATGCCTGCAATCAGATATGCAGGTTATCCCCTCATTAATTACCCAATTAATTTCACATTTTGGATCATCCTCTTCTACAAAATATTAACACATATAAACTAGTTACATGCTGTAAATTGTTCTGTCTGTATATGTGATGATAGTAAATAACAACAATAACAAAAACTACCACAGCAAAGACATGAGACAGGGTGTGAAATACAAACAGCAAAACTTAGAACTACAGTAATTAACAGATTGGGTCTAATAAAGTGGTCATAATATGGAATAACAAACTAGACCTTATAATCATTGAAGCTACACAGGAAAATGTTGGTACTTAAGTAAAATGGTCATAACAGTGGGATAGCTGTATTATCACACCAGTTGTTATGTGAAATTTTACAATATCGATTTCTTAAATGAAAACTTCTTTTAACATTATAAATCTTTGTAAATATTAGTCTAAAAATGAAACTCTTCTAGTCCAAACATATCCATATATAAAAGGTTCTGCAACATTGTTATACAAAGCAAGCTGCAAGACAGTTAAGTAAAAAAAATTATATACATGCAGCAATCCTTAAAAAATTGTTAGTTTACAGTCATGCAACAGACTCATAAAAAACAATTTTTTTTAGAAACTTCATTTCTTCACTGGCTTTTCATTTCTAGTACAAGAAAATAATGTTACCAGAAGAAAATGCAAATCTACCAACCGGCTTTTAAAAGATGATGTGTAACTGCAAACCAACGTTTTATAAAATTGACCCTACATATGGCAGCGATTTTCCTTCTTTGTTTGGGTCCAGTAAACAAACCCTTCCCAATAGAAAATAAAGGCATTTTTTCCAAATTCCTGACCTATACATATATTTCCCAATTGGACCGGACCCTTTCACAAAATTTCATAAAAATCACTGTGCGGACATTTATTTCAATTGTGACGTAATAATAATGATTGTCAACTGGAGAAAAACATTCATTCTCAATGAACATAGAATAATAAAAAAATAGTTTTACAAAAATAGATATAATAAAACCAAAATTCATTAAATGGGCCAGACAATCAGACTGTTTTAATACGTTAATTGGGCCAGATTATACAAGAATCTTTTACCTCTTTTCCAATGGAAAAGAAAGCAATTTTTTGTGTTGCATTTCTACAACCTCCATCTCTGACATAAAAACAGCGCCAGCAGGAACTTGATCTCGTGATAAACGTGCAGTCTGGTATTCTGATTGACCTCTTTTAAGGTCCTTTCCTACAGGACCAAGAAGTTCCCTTTCTGGCGCCATAATGGAAACCTGGAGTAAAAAAATATAAGAATGACCCATATAAAGAAAAATAAGATTGAACAAAAGAAAGTAATGTAATGACCATTTAATCTCCACTATACATGGAAATTACTAATTTTCTCCTGATTAAGTGATAAGCCATTGTGCTTATCTGGGGTTGCTAATAAGAATTCTTATATATATATATCCTCCTGGTTTGGATGCAGGCTTGTTTTCCAGGAGTAAGTTTTTTATCAATGAATGATATCTAGCCTTCTAGGTACTCATGACTGTATATTTCTAGACCTGAACTCAATGAACTAATCTGTATATAGACAGAGATTGAGAATGATAATGACAGTGCATGGATGGCAGTGATGGAAAATACTTCTCAAGTTCTGATTGTGGTAAACTTGCAATCATCCAAGTATTCTTGTTTTTTTTAAAGCAAGTTTTAAGGCAAGAAGAGAACTCAAACCAATTATACCTATGTCAAGGTCATGAATATGCAGATCAAGGATGTTATGCACATCAGGCCAGCATCATTCTGACCCACATTGCTATAATTAGGACTATGCACGTATTTCAACAGCTGTTTCGCAGCGTAAAATACAAACCAGTCAATGTGACTTAAAAGAACAGATAAGTGCACGGATATCAAACGCCGGTGGGTGGGGATATATTCACATGCTCTTATATAAAATACTTACCAATACAAAGACAATCCAGTAATGACAAGTGTTGCTAGTTGACTAATGAACTCTCAAGATACCTGTAATATCTATGATAAACTATGCAGTTTTACGCATATGAAAGTTGGTAAAAACACAGAAATTACAGTTCATACAGTCAAACAGATCATGTGCTGCGTCAGTAGACGCTTGTTTTTTCAAGTCATACAAACGCTTGGGTGCGTACTAAACGCCGATATCCGGTATTCTCCGGTAGCGGTATCCGCCGATATCCCCAATACTACTACAGTATTGATTTTCATGCATTAGCCGGTATCAGTTATAAATGAACCATATCATCTTATTATAATAGCTTATTAAAGGGTCCATTTGCGCTTTGTCTATTTAATTCCAACATCACTCCACGCTCAGTCAAAAAAGATCTGTAACAGCTCAAATTAGAGCTGAAAACGCTCCATCCAGAGTTGTCATTTGTTATCCCTCACTTACATGCTTCTGTCTATACAATGTATATATACTGGCCGTCATAATAAAGTAACCATCATAGATATTCTTCTATTTTGGCCTTATATATACCTTGAAAATTTGATGGTGTACAACACTTTTATCGTCAATTACAGCAGCTGAATTAGATTTTGCGCTTTGTCTATTTAATTCCGACATCACTCACTGGTTACTTTCTTATGATGGCCAGTATATATATAGCCAAGACAAGGAGATCCGGCATGTTAGTTAATTAATTAGCACTAATTGATTAGTATATACAACAAAATGAGACTTTCACAGTGGGTAGATGTAATGTATTATCACAATTAATATATATTATGCTTTTGATTATAAACAGTTAAATATTGTCTACAATTTTCACATACCAATCATTAGACCATAACATTGGATTATGCTGAGCATATGTAGAGATTTTTTGTTACTGCTTTAGTCAAGTCTTTGAAATAATGTTTTGTTTAGTTCAGTTTATATACTGATAAATATTGCGCAATTATGCATTCTGTTGCTTTTAGATATATAAATACCATACACACATTATGCAACTCTCGCTCATCACCACAGTAAATGAATTTTACCTACCGTTATACAATGAGAATACTTTTATATAATAAATTAATGGTATATTGTTTAGGTCTGATTATACACAGACTAGTATCATATATATTTATCACAACCTACTGTTTTTAGTTTTACATCTTAAGATCACTTATGACTGACAATGTTCGCGTTCACCGGTCATTACACCACCCAGATGTTTTATGAGGAAATTTGAGAAAGAATCCGGATATGACATTTCATGACAAATTTGTGTCAACCTAGGAGATGATTATCCAATTAATTCAGTACATTTGTGTGAATTAAAAAGCCGCATCCTGTCATAAGACACTTATCCATCACCACTGTAATTCCATTTCAGCAACTGTTGATTGTTCGCCCCGTCATTTATGTACATTTGTTGTACTTGAATCATCATTTTGTGTTTTTACCAGCAACATTTTTACAAAAATGAATCTGTTGATACCAATAGTGTCTCTGCTGTTCATTCCGTTATTTTTCATCAATGGTTGTCATGGAAACGAACCAACGGATATTCAAAGTGTGAATAAAAAACTGCTCGAACTGGAAAATGAATTACTCAAATTGAAGGCGACAAATTGTAGACATGAACAGGAAACAAAAGGTACGAGTATTTTTATTCAAACAAATTATCACCATTTTACTGAAAACGGTGCAGTAAACTGGTACACGGTAACATTTATCATTACTCTCAGTATTCTTACGCAATAATCGAGGCCGCCATCGCGGCCGTGGTCCAGTGGTTAGTGCGCTGGACTTGTAACCCGGAGATCTGGGTTCGAATCCTGGTAGCGGCGGGTCATACCCTTCAATGTAAATTTGACAAAAATGTCGATTTTCCTCCATATATGGAGAAGTTGCTGGCTCCTTGTGGAAGGGTAAGTTAGTACTGGTAAGTATACAGTCCAAGAAAACTGGTTAAGTGAACCGGTCGCCGTATATGACTGAAAAAGTGTTGAAAAAAACGGCGCTAAACCCCAGTGACAATAAGTCACACGAAAAATCACAGCCCGATACTTTTCCGATGCAGCATTGTTCACGTTCTAGTAATTTTTTCACACCGATGTTATTTATTTGCATAGTCGGACATTATTTACCATTTTTATAGATTTAGTCTGATATCATAATAAATTACAACTGTTTCTTTTCATTATTTTCCCAGTGACGTTGTGAAGATAAACAGCTGAAAAAAATATACTCAGTATAAGTTTCAATATTCAAGCTTTATTTGATTTGTATACGTTTTTGGGAACATTTTAGTCAACATATACCAACCAAACTATCTTACCGAAACTCCATAAACAACTGACGTAAGCGTCATGCGTTTTTTGTGTGAATCAGGAAAGTGCGACAAATGCCTATAGGTGCATTATAATGAACCATAGCGATAACCAAAGCGTGCAGCATGTTCCAGTATCGAACTCTGCAACATATAGACCTTAGGCACGACTGAGTTACCCGAGCGAACAAATATTAGATAGATGGTTGAAGGTAATTCACATTCAAACCATCCACGTATGTTTTATATCTTATTTATTTTCAGAACTCTCCAGACTGTTAATGGTACCAAGTGTATCATTCAGAAGTTTTCTAAGTAACACCATTTATACAGCATCTAAAGGTCAGATAATTGTTTTCGATCAAGTCGATCTCAACATTGGTACAGCCTACAACCGACAAAATGGCGTATTTACAGCCCCGTATAACGGAACGTACATCTTTTCTATGGCTCTAGGAAACCCTAAGAGGAAACCTGGTGCTATGTTCATGATACAGTCGGATGGAAACAGCCGAAGGGTAATTGAATTCGTATTTGCTGGAAACACATCGGGTTGGGACATGGGAGGAGTCACAACTGTTGCCCACTTAACATCTGGAAATTCAATATGGATAGAAGGCGAGAATCATATAAGCGGGTCATCTCCAACGGACAGATATCACTCAGGATTCTCTGGGGCGTTACTGAATAAACAGTGATGTGTCAATGTATAGTTGAATAAACAGCTATGTGTTAATGTACAGATGTTAGAATAAATCACTCATATTGTGTACGACCCACACGTTGTTCATGTCAATATCTATTTAAGTGTTTGTTGCCTCTAGGGTAACTGTAAGGTTGGGCCCATCAAAATAGTTTACCCCCCCCCAATAGACTGTGTTAGTTATATTTTTTGCATGTTTCTGTGTGTTTATTTCCATTCATTAAACGCGTCTACAATATATGTGAGTCACACACATTGTCCGAATCATGGATAGTTACATGTGTATACTCACACTTAACTGAAATTGCGCACTATTAGCACACTATTTCATGTGTGTTTTGTATAGAACTTGGATGTATCATGTGATAAAAATAACGCTGTTTCCAATACTTTCTTTTTTTGTTCAGTCGTTGTGATTTTTAGTTTTGGCCTAGAATATATGGGCATTAGGGAGTGGGGGATATATTAAACTAAAGTCATTCAATCGTGACTTTGTGGCTTTTGGGTGGCACATTAAATGGAAACGAAAATAAATTTGGGTACCTCTTGATAGGATAGGATAAACTTTATTTATAGCTGATAGGTGCACGAACAGAAAATATAAGCTTAAGAAGAGATTTTGAATGGACAATAAACAAAGACATACCGCGACAAAAATTACAAGAGCAGAATAAGAGATATAAAAAGGATAGATAAACTAGAGTACGAGATTGTCATAAAATACGCCCGTTAACAGTTAAATTATTCTAAAAGCTTAAATTCTATGATAAGCCGAAACATTGATTTTAAGTGAGAATGATTGCAACTTATTTTGTTCAAATGAGAGAGCAGACCAGGCTTTGTTCAATGCCAGAGCATTGACCCCAGAACGCCCAAAGCGAATTGGCTGGATACCACACTCGAGTAAGATATTATGCCCAGTTACATAGTGACCAAGTTTGATAAAGATCCAATAAAATTGTTCTTGAAAAAGAGCAGAAACTTTTCAAGACGCCACCGTCTGTCGCCGCATAAATGGATGAAAATGTACAAGCATTTAAGTCTCATTCTGAGTTCGATTGTTTGGGAAACATTTTTTTTTCATTGCAAACAGTTCTTTTATTGTATCGACCTGAAACACCTGACATTAATAGCTCAGTGCTAGATGAAAGAAAATTTCTACAAAATATTTCTGTTTGATTTATTGAATCATCAAAGGTACCATAAGCCCCATTCTAGAACTAATCTCCTTCATAACCATTTATATGAGTATCAGGCTTTTTGTGGTACAGAAATCGAATGAGTTTTGCTTATGATAGAAATAGATTAATAGCCTAATTTAACACAAGCTATTGCATACTTCTGAAAATTTATTGTAACGAGACGGGCTAAAAACCTTTTTATAATAATTTAAGTAATTGAATTCGCATAAAAAGAGCCATTTTGGCAGATACTGCATGCTTTTTTTTATTGCGTATCGTGTTCTATATAAATCAGGTTAGTTGCAGATTTTTAGCGGGTGATAAAAGTGAGTTCATCAGAGGTTATACTAGTATTTAGCCCAATCTTCTCTGACTATATGGGAAAGATACTCTTAGTTACCAGTGTCAGTTGTTTGTTTGGACGTTATATTCGTCATCTTTGAGGATAATAGCGAGTTTGCAACTATCGGATTGACCAGTTATGTACAAATACATGTGATATGTATATTTTAGCTGCTGTAAACACTCATGTACTCGTACTAAAGACACAATGTTCTGTGAGGACCGGAAACAAATTGCTTCACAATTGTTTGGACGTCTAAGCATTTCAAAGTGTTTATACATGTATATACGGCATGTATTCTTAGGGACAAAAATACTGCAGTGTTCTGATATTATGTAAAGACTATCCGACGTGCTTGAAATTTGTTTTATTCATAATACGAAACATAAACACTTTGTTTATCTATATCTGTGTCGAAAACTGTGTTGTTATTCAAATTAAGGATTCACTCACTCACTACATCTTGCCGAAATAGGTAAGTCAGAGTACATTTCTTATGGTGGCATATTTCTACACAAGATAATCAGAATATTTCCGAGAAAATCTTCCAGATTTTCATGAAAAACGAAGCTATTTTCGCGAAAATTCAGTAACTTTTCATGATAAGATTTCTTCACCAGATAGTAAAGGTACTTATTACGTGGACGATAAAATATTTTCATGAAAATTAGATATTGTTTTCACGAAAACTTAGAAAGCTGCTTTATGTAGACATATGCTACTATAATTTCTGCCTCTGCATACTAACATTTCACATATCCGAGTTTGTTAATTTTATGACATAATTAAACTACATTATGTATTGCGGACAATCAAAGTCAGTATACATGTGCATTGAATGGAAATACAATGCAATTGTAGCAAGTACATGTTCAGTTGCTTCTTCGGACAAATACCACCCTCGGGAATTTATTGGAGTGGCCTTCGTTGACAGGTGGTCGTTATTCGGAGGTCATATAGGTGTCCCCTTGAGTTCAGTTTATACTAGTGGAACTCGAAAAACAAATTCTAATGTAATTTAAACTGTATTTACTCAAGTATCAATAGATAATTCTTCATACTTATCGGAGAACGAGGGAAGGATAACTTTTATTAACTACTTTCCATAAAATACGAGCACATTGTACAACAGTGTGTTATAAGTTAGTTGTTAAACATTGCTAGAAAGTATAATTACTTAACATAATTATATACTTGTATGTACGAACCATTTTGATTAATAAATTTCTTTGAGAAAAAAAGAAGGCGCTTGATTTTTTCTGTATGAACTTTGATGAGTAAAAAGACATGATACACCAAAAACGAATTAAAAATTCATATCACAGTACATGCACAATGCACTTATCTTGCGACATCAATCCAGCAATGATATTCATGTATGTGTATCCTTGTAATAAATTAAGCGATTTCTATCATAAGTAAACAAACATAAACACTGTCTTTGTAATACCATAAAAGTAAATAATATTCATGTATTTAGTATTTTCTACAAAATTCAAATTTACTTCAGGATATAAAATACAGGCGCGTAGCTGCCTACACATAGATTATGCAAGTTCAGCTCGCAGTGATACAATAAACTTTTTAATTATACTACATTTTTTCCACTCACTTGCAATATTTAGGGTGAAAACAGGCCTTTCTTAAGAAATAGCATGAAAATAATCTTATTGCTGTATAGTATAGATGTATGTCGCTTAATGATAATGAAATGATTGGCGTAACTTTATGATCAGACGTCATGACGTCACGTCACACTCGGACGCTGACATTTCCCGCCAAAAGTCCTGATGAAAAAACATTGTGTTTTTAAATATATGATTAAGATTATTTTGGTATATAGTACATGCATGGCAACAAAACAACATGTAATGATACATAACATAACACAGCGTGAGTGTAAACACCATTACATGCGCATTAATACCAGGGATAACACAAGAAAGGGTAAACCCTTATTTCAATAGTCTTTAGTATATTCAATTTGGTAGATTTCATACAGTTTTAGCGTCTCACCGATGACCAGAGAGCACGTAGCGGTGCTTCCTCTTCATGACCTCTGATGTCTCCGGTACATCCTTTAAACTTTATATGAGCCTCCACAAACAGGTCACTGATCTTACCGTCGACTTGATCTTTTTCTCTCTGTTGTGTAATAGGAGGCAGAAAATAAAGTTCCCGATGCGGGGCTCGAAACCGTGACCTTCTGCTTGCAAGTCAGCTGTTCTACCAACTGAGCTAATCGGACAGTGGGGCATACAAACTACTATAAACACATATTATATATACAAGACTGCTACAGTTGCATTCTATTTTGTTATTTGACTACATCATCATTCCTGATTTTAATTTTAGACTCCTTGAGCAGCAAGGGGAAATTCCAGTTTAAAATTGAATCATTCCAGATGTTGTCTCGTACGAACACTGCCTGATTATAGTCCAAGTCGTCTGAAGTACTTGTTCTGACTAAAATCAGGTCTAGCCTTCAGTGTAAGTAAATGATCCAATAGCCGAGGTCATTTTCTGAACATCGCCATTTGGTTAGAATAAATATATGTATTTATGTTTTTTGCTACTTAGGAAAAAAGAAATAGGTAGGTAGGTAGAAAAACTTCTTTCCTATTTTTTCTAATCATCCTTTGCGAGAATACGAGAATAATTTTATTGGCCTTATAAAATTTGGAATTAGCTATTTACGCTAAGTTTTATTATAATTGTGTATTCCCATTACAGATGTACTTCCTCACTGCCCCAAGTCTTTGATTTGAATCACATCTTGTATATCCATTCACGAATCAGTCAACACCTAATACATTATTCATTACGTTGATCCCCCTCTGCTTTGATAGCCGTACATGTACAAACGTCCGGGTATTCTGAATACTATTGACTTATTGGTATTAGTTCAGTTTTGTAAACAAAACTTTTGTTTACCTGTGTAAGCAATTATTGACCATACAGGTATTCGGGCTTTATATCACAATCGGAAATCGATCATTCGGATCGTGTCGTACTTTATCCTAATAACCGTTTTAACCACGGACCTTAACGGAAATCGATGATACAACAGTAAACAGCCGTAAACTAGTTATCAGTAGAAAAATATATAAAAATAACTTGGGTCAAATGTGTTATATGAGTGGATTCAATATTTATTACATCAGGACATATGAACACTGTTTGTAGTCTTCTGTAACAGAGGTGAAAATGTAGAGTTTTGTGTGGATTTAGAAATGTTATCAACTTTCAGCCTTGTGATACAAATTACCTGATACATTTGAAGTAAGTAACAGCAGGATTGTTTCCGTGAACAAACTTATTGCATGTAATATGTGAACAAACTTATTACATGTAATATTTTTATCATAGAATTTCATTCCTTCCGAAATATTTAGGCATGAACCGGATTCAACTGTGTGTAAATAATAAACTTCGTACTTTGAACTATCTGAATTTAAAATGTCTGCTCAAATAGTCTTCCTGTTTGAGTTTGATAAGAAAACTATGTAATGGTATACCATACATTAGGAGGTAGATGTTAGGTCGTGAAAATAGGTGACAATTATAAAGGTAACATTTACAAGTCTTTTAGGGTCAGAGTTGTATTTCAATTCGTAGTGTAAGTCATGTCCTGTAATTAACTCCATAACTTAGTTCAGGAGTATTTAGAGGACATGATTCACATACCGGGGTGTACCTCAATATAGTCACGATACAAATTGCATACAAAATGGGGTACAGTCAAACCTGTGAGCAAAGGCCAACCTTGGGAAAGACAAAACGTTGTATTTATTGACAGGCGGCCTTTATTCAGAGGTCAGTTTGTTCTAAATAACCAATGATGGCTTTTCAAAAAATGGCCTTTATTCGGAGGTGGCCGCAATCACAGGTTTTACTGTACATTTTTCTACGATTTTATGAAGAAGTTATTAAGAAGTTTCTATACTTTAATATCTCTGTTCCCCTTGTGTATAAATAAAACAAGTGTTTTGTCCTATTGGTTGTTTTGGGAATCTATTGTCAGACATGAAAAGGTAAATGCCTAAATCTTTTTCAATAAGCGAGACTTGAAGTTTTAAAACTGCTGTCTCAGCTTTGACATTTCTATGAAACGAGCCCCTAATCTGTTCAAGTATAATGATCGACATTTGTACTGATACTATACAAATGAATTCATAGTTCGGAATTGTGTTTTTTTTTTCTTTATATTTCATCAATTCTTGATTCATACAGTTCTAGTTTATCTTTGTCGTAGTTTCATGCATCTTTAAGACTTGTGTGGGTCATTTTATTAATTCTCTTAATTTGTAAATCTGTTTGAACACTATGTTATCATTGTCTTCCACAAATTATTCAGTATTTTAATTTATTTTAGTATAATTACATTTATAGTTTTATATTCAGGTCTATGATGCAAATCTGATGTTCCTTCGATGAACATTTGTTCATACAGCAGGCCAGACTATGTAGCACGTTAAGATATTGGGATGTGTAGATTTTCTCATTTTAATCGGCGAAGTCGCTCTAGGACCAGCAAATATTTAACATTAGTGTTTGTAATATCCTTATTCGCACACGGATCTTCACAAGTTTCAACTGCAATATGGCTGCTGGTCACAAATTCAAATCCATGTTCGTATCTGCGAATGTACCTCGCACCATTCATTTTGCATTTACTGTCAGGGACATGCGCACTTGTCGTGTCGATATTGAGCGTGGGATTAACACTTTGGTATCGCTGTACTTCTTATACCAGGTATTTTATTTTCGGACTTTCTGTTATTATAATCTTGGAATTAGGTAGCATGATATCATCTGTAGTGCTTATAAACATGCTTGATGATCGTTTATCAAAAGACATGGCAAAAAGCTATTCCGAAACTAAATTCGCAATCGGACATGTCAACAATTCGGATAGTAGTGGTGATATCAAATGCTGGAATGATCTTCAACGAAAGTACAAGTGTTGTGGATTTAATGAATACACAGATTGGTGTGTATCAGATGTGAATGCTACAAATTGTGTTGCACCTAACGAGGATTTGATTTCATCTTGCAAATGTGAACACAAAACTAAGAAGAAAAACTCTTGCTCCATGCTCAACAATCAACCAGTAACGAGACATGCCTGCTATGACAAAGTGGTAAAGGAGCTAAAATCATCTCTGGAGCTTGTTTTGATAATGGACATAGTGTTTTGTCTGGTTCAGTGTGTGACATACATGATTGTTAGTTGTTTGCTTGTAAAACTGAACTCAACTGTTGTCGTGGAGACTTATAGAGAAAAATCACCAGAAAGTGTTACCAATATGCAAAACGAAATGCAAATTTAAGTGAAAAAGACGGACAGTAAATATGAACAAAATCATGCAAGTAATTCAGCAATCAGATATGGTAAATTATAAATAACATGTAGACAACTTCCAAATTCTTGGATTTTTTTAGTATAGTGACCTTGACATTTCATTTTAAACTCGTATCCAATGTTGTACTTGTATGTAATATATTCATTCACAGACATTTTTGCCATTCGGCGTAAAGCAACTAGGCCTAATATTATAAAAATATACGTAAGTTGAAGCTTTAGTTCAACCTGGATAGTTTAATGACATTGTCTATTTTAAATGGATGGAAAAACTTGTTCGCTTGACATGTCATACTTAATTCAGCGTTGGTTTATTTTTCATTTCGGGAAATAATCAGAATTAAGGTAATCATTCAACTACATTGAATCATTGTCTGTTTTCCTGAGCAAACTGAGAGTCAAACTCGACCGTCAGGGTTGTTGTCATGTCAACTAACCACTGGACTACTGAGAGCTATCAACATGATATAAAAGTGTCACACTTCTGCTTAAACCTCTAATTATTCGCAATCATGGACTAAGATGTCAGAACGATTAATTAATTCATTGATTCTGAATGACATTGTGTAATATGACTCGTGTCTCACTTAATTGCTTGCTGGTAATTTGCTTTAGAAAATATTGACATGACAACGAAGTAGATTTTGCTCCACTGTATATATACGTGCTCTGTTTTATGTTGATGTAATTAGAAATAAACTGAATCATATGCATTATATTGCGATATGTTTTTACCCTTTTTAGCTCACCAGAACCGAAGGTTCAGGGTGAGCTGTTAGGATGGGTAGGTGGATGCTCCGACGTCCGTCGTCCGTTGTCTGGCCTCAACAATGGTCTTCTCCTCAGAGACTACCAGTCGGATTTACTTCAAATTTGCTGTGCAGAAGCCTTTTGACGTTCTAACTGCAATTTGCTCATATTATACCAGTTGGCCTCTTTTAGGGGCCGCTAGAGCTAAAAATAGAAAAACCTTTAATCGTCTTCTTCTCATGAACCAATGGATGGATCATTACAAAACTTGGTCTGTAGCATCCTTAGATGGTCCTTTCTCAAGTTTGCTCAAGAAAATTTGGTCGGCCCCTTTTAGGGGCCGCTAGAGTTAAAAATAGAAATACTTTAAAATGACTTTTTCTCATGTTTCTATAGATGGATTATTACCAAACTTGGTTTTAGCATCTTTAGATAGTGTTCTATCAGATTTGCGAAGAAAATTGGTTGGTCCCTAGAAATACCTTTAAACGTCTTCTTCTCACGAACCAATGGATGGATCATCACCAAACTTGGTCTGTAGCATCCTTAGATGGTCCTTTCTCAAGTTTGCTCAAGAAAATTTGGTCGGCCCCTTTTAGGGGCCGCTAGAGCTAAAATAGAAATACTTTAAAATGACTTTTTCTCATGTTTCTATGGATGGATTATTACCAAACTTGGTTTTAGCATCTTTAGATAGTGTTCTATCAGATTTGCGAAGAAAATTGGTTGGTCCCTAGAAATACCTTTAAACGTCTTCTTCTCACGAACCAATGGATGGATCATCACCAAACTTGGTCTTTAGCATCCTTAGATGGTCCTTTCTCAAGTTTGCTCAAATAAATATGGTTGGCCCCTTTTAGGGGCCGCTAGAGCTAAAAATAGAAATACTTTAAAATGACTTTTTCTCATGTTTCTATGGATGGATTATTATCAAACTTAGTTTTTTACATCTTTAGATAGTGTTCTATCAGATTTGCTCAAATAAAAATGGTTGGTCCCTATTAGGGGCCGCTAGAGCTAAAAATAGGAATACCTTTAAACGTCTTCTTCTCATGAACCAATGGATGGATCATCACCAAACTTGATCTGTAGCATCATTAGATGGTCCTTTCTCAAGTTTGCTCAAGTAAAGTTGGTCAGCCCCTTTTAGGGGCCGCTAGAGCTGAAAATAGAAATACCTTAAAATGACTTTTTCTCATGTTATTATGGATGGATTATTACCCAACTTGGTTTTTAGCATCTTTAGATAGTGTTCTATCAGATTTGCTCAAATAAAAATGGTTGGTCCCAATTAGGGGCCGCTAGAGCTAAACATAGAAATACCTTAAAATGACTTCTTTTCATGAACCAGTGGTTGGATCATCACCAAATTTGATCTGTGGCATCCTTCAGTCATCACGAATATTCTTTTGTAGTATCCTTTGATGGTCCTTTATCAAGTTTATTATCGTTCCCCGTTATTTGCCCACTAGTGTGCCTTCATTACCTTTTTAGTAACAAGTTAATTAATATTTATTCTGGTGAGCAATGCAGGGCCATCATGGCCCTCTTGTTTATATTACATTTGTGTTGTTTTTGTGATATTTTTGCAATACAAAACAGTTTTAAGGGGCCTCAACTTCAGTTTGACATTAAAAGGATGATAACTTTAAAATATCACTTTAATGCAGTCTTAATGCAGTTACTAAGTAACTAGTTACTAGTATTGGTAAATCCTGTTTATTTATTTAGTCGTATGTGAACAACAACAACAACAACAAAAACAACAACGACAACAACAACAATTCATCGACGAAATACACATGATCAGTTTTGCATCTCAGATTTTAATTGCCTTTTATGAGCTAGTATGTGACCCAATTGGTAACACTTCGAACTAAGGCCTAAAATTGATTTTTTACCATCTTTTACCTGCCGACTCATAAGTTTTTACGGCATCCAAATCTTAGTGCTGTATTGCAATTTTCACAACAGTGTTACTGATATATGTTAAACAAAAACATAAAAGAAAAAAATCACTACCTACCGAATCATATTTTTATGGGCATGTATCCGGAAACAAACTATTTTTGTTTAGGCCTATCCAATACAAGTTTTATGTAGTTCCACTCACAAGAACTCATTGATTGAAACTAGAAGTCTCCACGCCTCCTTCCGTGTTGTTTCTTTGATCTGTTGCGATAATAAATTTCATCTTACGGATTGATCGGAATGACATTTTCGTTTTCCACAATGAAAGACGTCAGAATTTGGAAGTATCTTGAAAGCTTTCGCTCATTTGGAGTCGCAGGCAATCAATGAATCGACCGTGTCTTGTATCTTTGATGAATGTAGAAATGCCAGGAAGCTGCCCCATGTACGTATTTAATAATTAAAAACTTAATTAGCGGATAAAACACACACATGATTTAATATCTGTATAAGAAATGTATCATGTTACCAAACACGCGGTGATTGCTGCGTAATAGTGGAATAATGCTACATATAGTGTACATTTTGTATTCGTACCCCTGTAATGTTGACGAGGAGGACCTTAATATCTCCCAGAATAAATTATATTTACATGTACATCCATGATTTTTGTGTCTGTGTTAAAAACATCTACGTGTAATCGTATATAAACTTTTTGTTGGGCTCTGAGAGCCCAGCAGGTTATTATGGACACAGTTTAGACAGCCAGTCAGACGTTCAGCTACCTTGTTAGTATATAGGTCGGCTGGCCGAGAGGTCGTAAGTTAGAAGCTTCAGAGTGGCGCATATTTCTTCCATGAGAAACGTAAAAAGAGCCGAGGAAAACTGGTTCCCTGCCTGTATCCAATGCTGCAAAGATCACTTAAGGTTGTAAGATTCATTTTAGGAACCAGTTTGTTTTAAAGCAGACTAAATATGATCAAGCGAGATAACCGATGCAGATGTATGTCACTTGTGATTGTAACAGTTACCTCCACATACACGCAGGCGGATAAGTAAATTAAATATAAACGCCGTCTAGCATACATTCATAACGCGCCAATAATTGGTTGACATCTATTAATAGCATCCTGTGGCCAACTTTCCTGGATATGTTTTCTGACGGTCAATGTAAAAATAAGGTCTCTGTAAGCTCATGTATCATCGGTGAAATCCGATTTATCTAATCAAAATGGATTCATAAAAGTTTATTAACACAATTCGTGACGGAATACGGAATTGTATGATATTATTGTAGACAGTTTTATTGGTATTATCCAATTTAGCGATATAGGGTCTTTGTGGATGTTTATTTGTACAAATCTAGTTTAACACCAATTCAAAATCCGGATATTCTGATGGCGTCTGTAAATCTATTTGTCACGTGTGAGAAAACTGTCTAGCTAGCTTACGGAAGGAAAGTGGTTTTACTCAAGTAAAGGCTGGTGTCTTCCTCCACTTTACAGCTGGAAAAGTCGTTAAATGACCCTGGAACCAGAAAATATCAGTGTGTTTCTCACGTTTATTTCATTACAAAATAGTAGTGTTTGTGATTAATTCTGCAGGTAAACAAGTGACAAACATTGTCCACTTTAGTCATTGTTCTCATTCGATTTCATCAATTGAAAGTATATCGCTGTTTTGGTGCGCGTATCACAATGTATGCTATTCATGTATGAAAATATTCTCATCTCATCATCATCACTACATGCATGAGTACTGAACTGTGAATGTTGTATAAGCTTGATTTTATGCAAACAACATCATTTCTTTATCATTCTAGACATCTCGATATGTAATAATAAAGTAACGACTATGCGTAAAAACCAAGAACCTCCGAGGACCAGTAATCATTAGCCCCTACCGCTGTAAGGTCGAATCCCAACCCGGTCCAGACAAATTTCACATTTGAGGAAACTATCCAGCTAATTGACGGACGGTCGGTTGTTCTACCAAGGTATTCGCCTGGAGTCTTTCTCCATTATACCAGAAAATTCGCTAAATGACCCTGGCTGTTGGTGCGACGTTAAACCAGCTGAACAAGACATCAAACTATCAGAAATCATTGGGTATTTACTTATATTATATTTATATATACACTCGTATTTCAGGTAAATGCGTGTCAGAATTTTTAACAAATTATTTCAGTGGAAGTAAATTGAGAATTTTTCTGTAAAGCCGATTTAGACCTTTCAGAATGTAGAACTACTAGTGCTATTGTTTAGTAAGTTTTAAATGTATGTTTTGAAATATTTTTATCGTTTAATTATTTTCTGAAGGGTGTTCCAGAAGAACGAATATATTCAACAGAAGTGCATATTTTAATTTCTCAGACAATAATATCTCTGTTTATCGTTACATCTTATTTTAGCGCATCTAAATGTTTGTTTCTATTTCCATAGCAACCAGACAGCATACTTGTCAAATCTTCCGACACTTAATTAAAAAAACATTCTAAGAATAAATCGGAAATAATGAAAATAGCGACTGCAAGTAATACAGACGGTGTGTCTGAACCCGATTTATGACTTTTATTACTGCGAACGTGCAACAGAATAAGCTTCTTAACTATCAGTATTTCACAAGGAGTCGTCGCTTCTAGAGATATCACATACTGTGATTTAACGATAATATAAACGATATCTAAGTTTTCCACCCCTGTCCAAGCAATGAGCTTTTTTTCATCTTACGGTACAGACATTCTTCTACATTGACTAAAGTATTAAAAACTGTTGTTTTTTTCATAAATAAAACACAGATTTTAAATCCTCCACTCATATATTACTTTCTATCATACTTGCTATCAAATGAAAGTACAGTTAAGTTCGAATCCCGGTAGCCGCAAGTCATACTCTTATATGAAAATTTGACAAAAATGCCGATTTCCTCCATATGTGAAGAAGTTGCCAACTCCTTGTGGAAGGATAAGTTAGTACTGCTTAGAATACAGTCCAGGAAAACTGGTTAGGTGAACCGGGCGCTGTAAATAACAGAAAAAATGTTGAAAAACGGCGTTAAACCCCAGTCGCAATGAGTCACATAAAACAAACAAATAAACAAACTTCACTTAGTTTCAATGACTCCCCGAGATAACAAGGTTTCACTGTAGTTTTCAAAATCGAAAAATAAACCTGCAGTCCATCCCCGTTAAAGTTGATTATCGAGCAATCATCGAATGTGACTGATATATCAGTCAGACACTCTCTGAAGGAGTCTTAGATATTCATAAATGTCACAGACATTAAATCAGGACTATTCCTTTCCGCGAATTATTATTATTCTATGAAACATCCTATGTTTTGTGTAAAAATCCAATCATAAACCGCCTGGTTAGGTATAAAATTTAAATTAAAGTGTTCACAAATGTTACATTTTTTAAAACTGCCTCTAGTAATGCCGATTTCATGCACAATAAATTCGATTTGTCCTATAAATAATTTAATGGTTGACAGAAACGAAGACAAAATCAAAGGTTTGGTGAAAATAGCACCAGTTAGACAGAAATCTTAATTGCATTTTTTTCATGAGAAGTAGACAAACTTATTGGTTTTACAACCTATCTTGAAATTTCCGCTTTCTTCTTTATATCACTTTTAGAAATTTATACATGTGAAGAAACTGCCCAGGTCGATAGTTCTATACAGGCGTACGCCAGGGGTTAAACTGGTTCCCATTTCCATGTTGCAATGCACCAGGGAACCAGTTTGCGCCAGGGGTCTTCCTCCACCGTTAAAACTGTATAAGCTGCCAAATGATCCTGGCTATCGGTGTGGCGTTAAACCTTAAAGAAAAAAGTTCAGCCAGTCATAAAAATGCATCAGTCGTTGTGCATGAAATATTTTATACCAACTCAATTAACATCTGGTATGTATGAAAAGTAATGATGATCATAAAAAACGACTACAGAGTGTATGTTGTTCTCATTTTATTCCATTCACAATTGCATAAACACGATGCATCCACTCTAAGTACAGACCTCACTTAATTTCTTCCCTACGCTTAGAGAATGGGAGCATCCACCTAATTACAGAAACAAATTCTACAGAGCGAATATTTCTTCGTTTCAGAAAAAACCGTCACAAAGAGATCCCGGAATCATGATGTGTTTTCACTTTGTTTTGTATTTCGATTTCAAAAAATAGGTTTTTGTACTGAAAAATCACATCAGAACCAAGATTTAAATTAAAACCGTCATCCATTCGTGTTACCGATTTTCTCAGCTTCCTCTCATTATTTCAATAATATGCATTTCTTTTTACACGTAAAATGTCGATTTCCATCCATATGTGGAAAAGTTGCCAGCTCCATGTGGAAGGGTAAGTCAGTACTGGTTAGTATACAGTCCAGGAAAACTGTTAAGGTGAACCTGTCGCCGTACAAACTGAAAAAAATGTTGAAAAACGGCGTTAAACCCCAGTGACACAAACAGACGGACGGACGGACGGACGTGGCAAGGCAAGGCAAGGTAAGGCAAACAGAACAGAACAGAACAGAACAAACAAATCTTTTTACGCACAAAGGGAGATAATCAGTTGGTGGATTCATTCGATGGAAAATTGGAAACGGATTCGAAAGCTGGGAAAGTGTGAAATCCTGGCACAAAACCTTTAAGACCTTTAATTATACCACCTAAATGAACTTTAACGAGTTCAGAGCTGAAAGATATCAATATGACACATTGTTCATGCAGTATGAGATGGAATTGTGGACCAATCGATAATAATTAAATTTGCTTTAGTTGAGAATTATTCCCAGATGGTTTTTTTTTTCAAAAAAATTTTTTTGCGTTATTAAATATCAATTATCAATTAAATTTCTCAAAAGTTTTACACCAGTGTTGTATATTTCCAAATAATGAATAATATTTCCAAAGCGGAGCAGTATTACTACAGTAAAACACGGTTACAGTGAATTCCTTGAGAATGGAGGTATCATTCTATCCATAGTTCAATATATCCATTAAATTGAGATTAAATTGGCTTAGCAGAGCTGGGGCATAATTATTTCACTATAACGATTTTTCATTATGTCAAAGTTTGCTTTCACCGTGTTACACTGTTATTTGTTCTCTTGTCATCAGTGCTATATGAAATCATTTTAATGACCTCGTATCGTTTAATGTGTATTATGTCCCGTATATCAGAAACTTACCACTTTCAAAAAATGAATTCTAGGATGTCTACGGCATTACCCTGACATTTTTTCTGAACTAATTTCAAAATTGTTTGTAATTTGGAACTTGTCCGCACCCTGTCATGTATCTTTCTGTTTCGACGCGTAAATAATATTCAGTCATAAACACACAAGCTGCTAGTATCGAATTCTATTATTTCCTTTCACAGCTAATCCATTAAATCACGTGTCGCAACATACACACAGGAAAACGAAAACAAGACACGTTGAGAGATTCTCCTGGCTTCCGAAACCAAAGGAGTGCAATAATTGACCATTATCAGTGATAACATTGTATGTTGATTTATATAAATAGGGCAACTTTATCCTTTTTTCTATTTATGTGACAAACAGGGCGTTCCTTTACAGATATTTGAGATTTATGACGCTACGGGTGCAAATAACAAATTAAAAAACCCACTAGACTCCAGGAACCTATTTCATAGACATATCTTCAAATAGAATTGCAGTCTTTAAACTTATAAATCTTGCTACCCCATGCTTGGAAATAAAAAAAAACATATTTATTCTATATTCTATTATCATTTGTGGAAAAATTTGTCAGCTATCTTCTATAAATGCCTGGAATGTAAACTATTTTTATGAAAACATTTAGTTTTCAACCGGCTTCCTATTTATGTAGTGGCTCACGTTTTAAATTAACAAATACGTACGACAAAGAAAATTACGGTTACCTGACCAACCTAATATTTTGTTGCCGATCCTAAAGTTTCTATCACTAAAATCAGAAAGCAAGAAATATTCGTGGACGAATCATACAAATCGTCAGGTACTTCCAATGTACGACATGTATGTTTAGAAAAAAAGTAGAAAAGAAATAAAAAATCGACCTGCCTACAATACTTTTTTTAACAAGTAACCTAAACATGGCTATTTTTTAACCTAACCAGAATACACCGGAACCTGCGATTATATAAAGAGACATATATCTAATCATTAATTAACCAACAGCGCTATCGCTAAAATCTGTACAGATAAATACATGTATAATAATTAGTTCAAGTCAGTCCAGCAGAGGCAACGAAGAATATAACCTCCATGCAGGTTTATTTTTTTACTAATGAAGGTGCGCTAAAGAGTGATGTTTTATTAATCTAATTACTTAAATCCACAGATAACCGTTAACTCAAGCTTGACTCTGCTACGATAATACGCAAATAATCTTTTGATCACGTGATTATATTTACAAGCACGTGACCGGGGACTCAAGTTTATCTGAACTGCGGTATACAAATGATCTTTTGGTCACGTCATCGCCCATGTTAAAGTAATCATTATTTTAGGTTTTACCATGATATACGTCTTCTCTTACGGAAAGTCTTTTTACATCGTTGTGTAACATAGCGTGTTCTGTTATTCAACCCAATAACAAGATAATATTCCCACACCTTATTTCATTACGTGGTTTCCAGACATAGCGCATTGATACATTTTTTTTACATACCTTAAAGAGATATTTCCTCCCGTTAAACTTGAACCTGAACTAATTCAAGAAGATCGCCTACGAAATGTTTTTTTTTTTTGCTATTTACATAAGCTGCCGGATACGTTGATAAACAACCTCATTTGTAGACTTATTATTCTTGTGGTTGAACTAAATAGTGTTTTCCTTTTTTCACACTGTCATTATTCTCCGTCTTGGAACTCCTTGTTTGTAATAGGAACATGTTTTTCAATATCAATAGTTCTTAGGTACTATAGCCAGTTTGAAATACTTACATTTGGCATGACTTTTAAGTCTTAGGAGTGTAAAAAAATTGATGAAACCAAAATGCTATCCCATACATTTCGAAACAAATGCCAAATTTCTAGTATAACATGTACATTTTTACGAGTACTTGAACCCTTAACATCACACTCTGCTGCCCTGTTGGTAGTTTGTTGAAAGCATGCTTGTACAGTTAAACGCGGTTATGGTGAACTTGATAACAGTGAAAAATTGGATGTAATGACGTACTGTACAATCTATATATATTTATTTTCCTAGAAGCCACCTTTTATTTCTTTATCAGACACACCTATATTGTTTGCATAGGATTGGACTGACGTGTGTACTTAGAAAAATTCATTGGACGCAAACTATTGCTTCATTACATATATATAACTACATTATCCCCGGTATTTCTTCCTCACCGATGTTTCCATCCTCTTCGGAATTTACTTCTTGGCCAGTATCTCCTTTTTTCTCGGTATTCACCTCATCCGGGCACACTCCCCCCTCATCAGTATTTTATTCACCTCTTCACGGTACACCCCCTCGTCGGTATTTTATTCCCCTCCTTCCGGTACATCCCACCTCGTCAGTATTTTATTCACCTCTTTCCGGTACGTCCAACCTCGTCAGTATTTTATTCCGCGTATTTGCATCCTTTTTGCTTTACTTTTATATCATTTGTCAGTTTTAAGTATAATCGTTTATATATAGTGTATCATAAATATCGACAGTAGTCTAGATTTTAAAGAATTTCAAACAAGAAAAAGTTAAACTGATTCTGTCACTAACAAAATGGTTATACCAAGACGAAACCTTTGTTTGTCAACAACACATATTTCTCATCATAACTTAGCTAATAATGTGTCTTCATTTAATCGAAATTTCATTTCAAGAAAATCACCTGCTTTTACTTCCTTAGAAACACCACATAAAATAACTTTCCATTATCAACAAAAACATGGAGACAAATAATGGTCATTTGGGCAGAAATGAAATTAAATATTTTCTGTGCTATCATTGCAATGCAATATTTGTACCAAAAACTGAATTAATATTATTATATGACATCATTGTAACATTTCTTTTGTGAATGATGAAAGACAAAGTGTTTTTTTACCTGAATCGCAGATAAATTGGCAAAAATATTATCTCAATGTCATATAAGTGTAAGAATGTCTGACAAAAAAATGTAGATGGATATTGGAGTGGTTGAGAAATACAATTAACTTGACTGGAATGGTGAGTGCTTTATGCAGACATCAGTCAATTATTTCTTGCTCATCTGTACCCCATACTCGTCATTTACAAAATACCCTTGAGTTTATTTATGCTAAAGAAGAGGAGGCTGACTTATTCAAGAAAACTAACAGTTATTACCCAAAATTAAACAGTGGAAATTTTAATCACGATTGTTTAATCAGGGTACTGAACGTACTCAGCTATTGCAGACAGTTTTTAATTCATTTTTACAGATCCTGTCCATGGGATATTTTTTTAACGACGAATTCTCCAGTCGACTCATATGTATGTTTAAATCTAATAGTAGAACTAAGCACGGAATTTAGACGCGTAATGTAGGTTACACACGGTGGATCGTACCCAAACTGCTCAGCAGCATGATTTTATTAAGATACTTCCGGTCCACTGAATGTTTCCTTAGAGTTACGGGAATTGTTTGCGGAAAGTGTTCAAACTTTAGGCAACAGTTATAGCACTCTACAGTTCTCATAGCCTTGCAAAATGACTTGTGGTTGAGATACAGTATAGCACAGATATAGTGAACCTTGATATTATAAAAATCGATAATAATAAAGTCATTATCTCCTCCGCTAAGCCGTTTATCTCAATGTTGTATGGGGCGGACTATTTAACTAACTGATACCTCCGAGTTTCCTGAAAGAAATTTGCTTCTATTTTCCTGTTTGATTAAAATGATCTTCATTATTTTTGTTGTTACTGTTATTATCATACTGCTGGCTCAATACTAGCGCAGCACGTCATACCCCTCTACGAAAATTTGACAAAAACGTCGATTTTCCTTCATATGTGGAAGGATAAGTCAGTACTGGTTAGTACACAGTTCAGGAAAACTGGTTAGGTGAACCGGTCGCCGTATAAAACTGAAGAATTATTGAAAATCGGCGTTAAATGTCACATAAAAACAAACAAACAAATACTGGTGCTTTTGAAGTCACGTTGAACCTCACCCACGTGTCTTACATAACCCAGTCATACGCCTACTTAGATTTTATACTTCATACCGTCACGATTATGCTTCGCCTACTTGAAACCGCAGACGACAAAAAAGAGAACTAAAACTTCAAGGATTCAATGTCAATATTTTCCAAGAAAGTTTGCTGAAATGATAAAATAGTTGATCATGACCTTTATTTTAAAGGTGTGTTATTGTCGTGTTCAGCTTTTTCGAAAGTTTATTAAAAAGTGCAACTAAACTGGCAGAATATCACGTACACACGTGCACATACTAACTTGTTTTTTTTTACATTTCTTGGTCTCATTATCCCGCTTTCAAAGGTAAAACAGTTTGAGGCAGTTGTTTATTAGTGTTTTCAGCAAACAGTAGACACGAACGGACACTCAGTAAAAACAATGAAAAAAACATTAACTTTGCTGTACAAACTTACAAAGTCACAATCGATTCGACGTTACTCGAACAAAACTACATAGACACAAGATGTCAGCACGTTCATTATAAAAATCCTCTAGGTACCGTCAGGGCAAGTTTGCAGCGGAAAAATATCAGCTTTAATCGATTAGGACACACTCCCAATCTTTCCCCTTAAGTGGTAACACCCGTAATGATAAGAATGATGGACAAATAAATTCCGTAATGTTTGTACATCTTATCACGCATAGATAAGAAAAAGGCTGTTTGAATTACATGTAATAAATTATAAGCACTATATGGTTCAAAATTATGTCTTCAGTAGCGTCTGCATTTGTGTTTGATTGTTTCCGTCGGATTGACTTGAACCCTGTGATTGATTATTGCCGTTGGATTGACCTGAACCCTGTGATTGATTATTGCCGTTGGATTGACCTGAACCCTGTGATTGATTATTGCCGTTTGATTGACCTGAGTCCTGTGATTATTGCCGTTTCATCGACCTGAACCCTGTGATTGATTATTTCCGTTTGATTGACCTGAACCCTGTGTGTGATTGTGGATGATTGATTGGCGGGAAACTGCGCGCGAAAAATTTCTTTTAGCGGGTGAAAGTATCTTCCAATTTATATCACTGAATGAAATATTAGTGTTTAATGCATTGTAATTGTTTTGTCTCATACTTATTCAATAAGTGTCAAAGGATAATATTATTATACGCCAGAAGCATGCTGTTCTTGTTGGTCGGATAAGGGAACGTGTGTCAAGATGCTATGTACGGATAACTTAATACTCGTCTTTCTGCTGGTTACCGTTTTTGCACACTTTGGCCCTACTTGATCTTGATTACAAGCAAGCTTTGGTCTGCCCTCTTTGACATATGAACCTACTCCTACATTATACCTGGTGGCTTAAAACATGGAGAGAAAGGCCCCTTCCCCCACTTGTGAAAAAAGCCCTGCAAAGTGTTTATTAATGCAGATGTGAAATTACGACAACAACTTCACAGTCTTGTTTATATTTTATAACAACCTGTACTAATGCCAGATTCATGCGAAAATCAATTCTATGAAATTAAATACACATATAACAATAAAAGCTGTGAGAATGTATTGAAAGAAAATTTAATGTACAAATTAGTCACCTTTTTACATTTGAAGAACCAATAACATAGCCTTGTTTACAATGATTTTGAATCTCTGACCTTTAACTACAGCATCCACGGGGAGCCGTATACACGTTCTAAAGAATTATTTACTACAAAACAAATCATTCATGGTTTTGCGCCTCGTAGGATTTTCACTTCATAATAATTTTAGTTAGTTAAGTTCTATCGCTTGCACTGACATCATTTGTATCCATTCTATTTAAAAGTAATTCTGTAACTTACATAAACACAATACAATACAAAATTACCTATGCGATAGTTCATACCTTTACAAATTTTTTTAACGCTTGTTTTTTTTCTGGCCTAGTTTCAGACTGTCGCCTACGTTCGTAGAATTATAAGTAGGAATTATACTTCTCTAGAAATTTTATGTAGAAATGATTTATCTATCCACATTTCTTACTTTATTGTAACATTTCTCGTCACATAACGATCTTGTCACCAGTTCATGTTTTATTACAGCATGTACATGGTTTAAAGAACCTATCCTCACAGCTGATCTAACAATAAAGCATTCGGTCTGTACAAGTTTTCTGACATTGCGCGACATTTTAATTCTTGTGTGTCAGTTTGTGTATTCAATTAATGTCTTTTGCAGTTCGTATTTAACGAAAATAGTGATAATCGTTTAGTTGACACATTTCCGTTTCCGAATTGCCCGTTTACGGGTAACTTCACTTTATCACCACCCATCGTAAAAGTTTCTCAGGCCAGAGTAAGACATAGTTAAGTTTACGGTTACTTGAGAAAAAAATTAGGGAAGGTAAGTCGGAAAACTTCTCTATTTGTTTTTCTAAGAACCGGTCGTACTATGGACGTATGATTCGTCATCAAGTATGATTGCACTTTGTATTTTGCTGTTAAAAATTTTAGAGTCGGCGACAAAAATAGGGTTGGTCGTGCGCGCAACCGTCAGCAAGATCGTTTTCTTTGGCCTTATGCGCACATTACGGCTTCAGTTCAACAAAAATTTAGTACGTGTGAAACCATTTCGAGTACATCGTCGTTATAATTCGTTCCAGCCTTTACATCTCAGCTTCAACGTTATTGTGGGTCATTAACATTGATTAATATCGAATAGCTCAGTCAGCGTTTCCAGAAACACGCAGGTACTTTATTCCAGTAAATTGCTAAACTAAAGCCATCAAACGCGCTCCATCTTCATTACCGCGAGCATTTCCACTACCATTAAACCGAAGTTACTTTCACCGTCATCAAACTTACCGTCATTGCCTTCACCTAACTCGTCATCACCTTCGTCGAACTCACTGCCACCTCTTTCATTCCGATCATTGCTATAATAAGCACTGTCATCTCCTAGACCAACATTGTATTTTCCACGTGGCCGAATAAATAACTACTTGGTTTCCGCTCCCATCTCCTCACGTATATAGCGTCTGTAAGTCAACAGAACTTTTTTCAATTATATTTTTAGGTCGGACACATACTATCGGCAGGAAAAAATGATCCGGACCGAAACAGTCTAATGTCGGTCGGATAAAAATAGGATCGGTAGGGTTGTAGGAAACCTTTCTTTACGCCGTACTGTCTTTGTCACCAATATCACCACCACCGTAACCGTCAGGGATCATAAGCAAGATCATTAGCAATATCACTACAGTCGTTGCACCATCAACATAGCCACCACCGCCGCTATTATCATCGCCATTATCACTATCATTGCCTACTATTATTATCGCTATCATTGTTGTCACCACCGCCATTATTATCTTCATCATCACTTTTATTACCATCGCCGTCACCATCATCACTATCATAGTCATTATCACCACCACCATTATCAACGCCATCATAGTCTTCAATAACATTTTCATCATTTCATCTAATTCATCACATTGTATTTGTTAGCGTTTGAGCTTCATATCTTAATGAAGTTTCTTAATTATAATATGTAAAACTGAAGAAATTCTTAAGTTTCCAAATGGGATGAAGGACCGCATCAAACTTACTTATTGTTGAATTATTACTATGATAAATCATTGCAATGTCATATTAACCATACAATTCAGATCACTCCATTAACAAAACGAGTCTAATAATGTCTTCTGATTCACTAAAAAATAGTTATAACTTAACAATCCGTATATAACCAACAAATAAACATAATGAAAAATAGAATTTGATTTACAATCAATCCATCCTTGAGAAAGACAAAACATGGCCTTTATTGACATAAAGCCTTTATTCGGACGGCGGTTTGTTCTAAAGAATCAGTGATGGTTTTTCAAAGAATGACCTTTATTCACGGGGTGGTCTTTTTTCGGAGTTGGCTGCAAACACAGGTTTGACTGTATATTTATTCCCTTGAGGTTGAACGCAATCTGAATTTCATAAAATGTCCACGGCGTATTATCGTGTCACTATTTTTTATTTGTTTAAAAAGCACACGGTCTTTGTGTCGCCTTTATAACATTCTCTAGATGTATAACCGCCAAAGCTGAAGGTTAAAAAATAATACAATCCAGACTACCGCCTCAAACGAATCAATTTTTACAAAAATGAAAATTTCAATCAAAATGATATGTTTTGTCTACGAATTTATTCTCATCAAGGCAAAGACTGACTGTAGTTTAATACAAAAAAAAATCAAATTGTTACTGTGTTTGTCAATAGTGATTCTGTTGCGCACAGTGACTTGAAAGCCACACTAAAGTACTTTGCAGACGTAAAACCGGTAACTTCCATTTGTGAAGTCCACAGCAAAGATAAAGAAAAATTGAGACCTAATCACATGACACCTTTGATCACTATCCAGAACAAGGCGGGTGACGATAATACTGATCTGTCTCTCCACAAAGCAGTTTTATCGCTTTTGGTGCTCGGAGACAATAACACATCCGAACTATATTTGTCTCACTAAATTGTGTTGGAAACGTCATACGATTTGCTGAGGTATGTGTAATGAAACGAAGCTAGGGGCATTTTGTGAATATGTCGGACTAACATAATGGCCTAATGCCGTTACATTTTGGAAACGCAGTTCCCGAATGTGCTGCATTGAAACCGTTTTGATACCTCCTAGCATATGTACGTATTATCACCATTCTGTAGTAAAACACACTTTACAAATTACTGTAACAGAACTTTATGGACGTTACGGTATATCTCAATACGTGAATACTTCATCAAATATCGCTAGCTTGATTTTTTGACAGTGATATACAAATTATTTTCCAAATAAAAACTGTAGTTAAGCTCATAACCGATACTAGTGTAACAATATTTCCCGTGTGAATGCGTATTTACTTCTTACTGTATTTCAATCCATTTTTTTTCTTGAGCTTCAATGAATTTTCATTTACTCTAGATGGACTTATGACTGATGTATTTAACACGACGAATTCGGAGAGATATATTCAAATGAAGACATTCAAACAATGTATTGTTAATGAAATGTTCGCGTGCGAGCGAGCTAGCTAATGAATGCATTTTGCTAATTGAAGCTTGCAAGATACAATGTACATACATCTTCAACTGTTTGCTGATATAATAAAGATACACATGATCATTTTGCAAACATAACACTTAAAACCCTGTCTTCAATTACTTTATCATAGCATTCACTGAACTTCATTTTGATAACTTGCAGCTGATGCGCAGAAAATCACCGCGTCTATCGTTAGAAGTATATCATACCACCAACTGCACCTGGTACATTCAATTTTAATTGCATTACAGCAATTTCCTATCATTTCCCTCGTAGATATGATATTCCAGTTTTAAATAAGTCGAGAAAAAAGAGATCGACATTGTGTCTGATTCTGTTGTCATCTATAGTGATTGTAGGAATATGGACCACTTTCAACAGCCTTGTTGTTAGGTTAAACCTTTAACGATGTGATTAAGTGTCCGCCTACAGTTCTGGGGTCCTTGGTTCAGTCCCCGATTAGGATCATGGAGTTTTCTCGCTCCTAATTTACTATACATCTTTCCCCCAAGTAACCTGTCTGATGGCTAATATAATATATCTAGTATATCTTGAGTCTCTTTAGGCCATTGTTCACGGCCTAGACCCTATTGATAACAAATTGAAATAATCCGGGACTTATCTGAGGAAAATATTTATTTTCATACCACCTACTTATCAAGTTTCATTCTTATATTCACAAGAACAAAATTTCCTTGTATGTGGCATTGTATGTTTTATTAGTAATTATATACCCCTATTAGTAATTATATACCCCTATTAGTAATTATATACCCCTTCACAACAAAGCGGAAACATTGATGGCATTATGATTGTGGCCTTCCCGTGAGTCGATCACGAATGCTTAGATACAACTATTTTAACACGGTCTTCGTTTGATGCCAGAGCTTAATATAAATGTACCACATTTCTGTCGGCTATATTCTGCTTGCTAAAATCAAAGTAATTCAGAAAGCGGTGAAGAGTGATAATTTGTACAAATGTACAATTAGGCCAATGTATTAGAAGTTTTGACAAGACGCAGTTTATTTCAGATGCTTGCAAAAGTTTATAAAAAAGAAACTTTTAATGACCGCAAGACTTTTAATTAGATTTTTTCATAGGGATTTAACGTCAAGGGTCATTTGGCAACTGCCGTTGGAGGGAAATCCCACGTGTACACCGAATAGAACAACTGATCGTATGGTAGTTAAACAGCTTCCTGACATTTAAAATTTGGGATTCGCGCTGACTGTGGTGAGGTGCTGGTGAAAACTAGCCAGAGACAATAACTACTCGACCACCGAGGTCCAGTAACTCGCACGTCAATATCCATTTTCCGTTTTAAATATTGTCGTGTGCGAGCTTCATGTAATTTTCAATCCATCTGTTTCTTCAATAACTTTGTAATGTATTTGAAACTTTGTATAAGTCTATAATTACACACATATATTACACACATTCGTTAATCAGTGCAACAACATCGCGAGTCCTACAGACTTTGTGCTTTTGGCAAATTGTGATATAGCTATGTCATGCAAATTGGTTAAATGAACGACATACGCAGAAAATACAATAAAAAGAAAGAAAGACAACAAAGGTCAGTTACAAAGAAATGAAAATATATTACAGAAAGGTAGAAGAGCCCAAGCGAAATAGAAAGCTTGCGTTTTAACAGCGTTGAGTGTGTAATTAATGACCAAATATAACAACAACAACAACAACAACACTACCACCAACAGTACTCTAAATTTAACATTTATTTGCAGCTACAATAAGTTAATGATTTTATTTATCCCAGAATGATATGAATATACTGTGGAACACAGTTATAGCGATGTCGGATATAGTGAAGAGTCGAATACAGTGAAGTGTTTTTTTCCCGAGCACACCCTCATGTATTTCTATATTTCCGTACAGTGAAATATGGATTATTGAAGTAATTATTCGGATCCCCAGCAATTCACTATAACCGTGCTCTACTGTACTTGACAAAGTCGTTAAGTAATTATTCGGATCCCCAGCAATTCACTATAACCGTGCTCTACTGTACTTGACACAATCTATTTGCTCCTTTTAATTATACAGATGTATCAAACACGACCTGGCTATAATGCCTATACGGTAAAAACCAACACTCTTTGGAAGACAAAGCTATTGACATTTTAAGTTGAGTGCGAAAACATATGGTCGCTATGTCAGTAACAGAACAGTATATCACCAAATTAAAAATGATAACGTAAACATGTTTACTTTATCGCCAAGCAGGACCAATTCAAGTCGAATTATTTCTTAATGCAATACATTTTAATTCATCACTGAGAAATGACGACTGGTACATTTTTGGCAAAATTATTTTCGATGGTTATCATAGGATCATTTAGAATTCAATGTAAAACACATGTTCACAACATTACCAGTCGGTTTGGCGACAATCCCATTTTCTGTTCTTTTTGCGTTTTTGTTTCCTTGGATACGAGGCTGATTTTGGTAAGATGTTCTCACTGCACTGACTTGAAAGATTTATGTCTTTCCGTGTACGACCGAGTATATTATATCTGTGTCCCTTTAATCAAATCCATTATTTTTCTCGCTTGTTTGTCATTAATGCATGCGGTGGAACATGAACTCGTTCAGTTCATTATCATGTATTGTTTTTTGGAGTCATAATATTTACACGTATGTTTATGCGATCTTTAGCTTGTAGCTATAGTCAAACATTGAATACATTCGCACAAAATTAGATTTATTGGCATTTGCAGTGAAATTATATTTCTGGACAATGACTACAAAATTTGATTTCTGGACAATATCAGCAAAATTTGAATTTCTATGACACTACAAAGTCTGACCTCTAGACAAAAACTACAAAATTTGATTTCCAAAAATTGACTACAAAATTTGATTTATGGGCAATGACTACAAAATTTGAATTTCAAATTTGTCTCTCTGCATAAAGTAAATTAGTAACTTTGACAAATCTGTCTTTTTATAGCCCTGTGTTTTTGTCTCCCTTCCTATAAAACAACCCGTTTATTAATGGAGACTTTGATTATTTTTCTCGTGTGAAAAGTTTGCAACTGTTCCATATCCGTATGTGCTTTTACGTAAATAGATATCTTTGGAAAGTTTTTTTCAAACCCTCTATATGATTACACATGGCATAAGGCAATGGTGCGAACCGTTTGAATTATTAAAAGCAAAAAATATTTGCAATTACATGTTCTTTAATTTCATTATTGATCAAATACATTCTCCCTAATTACGTTTTAAAGGTTTAAATGAATATGTTGTGGCCCGAATCGCAAACCAGCAAAAATTGTCTAACGGACGAGACGTCGGACATCCATGTAACAAAGGACGGACAGTGGAATTAGATTTATGGCTGCATTTAAAGAAAAAGCATCTTGAGTTTTAAGAGATGGAATTCTGGCTTATCATTCTAAAACTAGTTCTTCGGTTATTTTTGTGTGGCTAGAAATATATAACACGTATATTCATATTGAAAAATAAAGATAAAAAAAGACAAAAACTAATCCAGTTTACTTTTAGAACTCGACCCGAGCCCGTTCATTGTGATGCGACAAGATACGATCACGTGTTACCAACATGCTCCAACATAACCCTGTTCCAAAAGGCACGTGAAATGAGGCGATAACAAAATAATCACATCTTGATAATACATTTAATAGCTCTCTATTTAAACCCCATAAAACAAACTTTGTTTTCTGAGAGACTGTACACCATCTGATTCCTAGAGGAGAACTAGTCTGGGTCGTAGAGCATTTTAGTGATGTAATTCCATCATTACAACGTTAATATTGTGTAATTAATTTAACATCTTTAGTCTAAATAATGAAAAGAAAATTGTAACAAAAGTTGTCTACATTCAAATCGAATCCTCATTGTCGATACAGACGCAGATACTGCTAAATGCACAAAAATTGCTCATGTGTTGCCATTGGTTACTTGATTTGGTTCTAGCCATTAACGTCCGCGAGACATCAGGTGGATATATTTGTATATTGACGTAAGTTAGGAGTCCAGTATGAAACAATCAGAACAATGGTCATAACATTGAATGTATGTCAGAACAGGTATACTTGTTGAGCAATCTCGTTTTTGGGTTTGTTGTGAGATACATGCTGTTTTATCAGTTACGTGGTTTAACATCTAGTTGCTATTTCGATCCTCACTTCCCCTCATATATTGCGATGGATGCTCAGAACTAGTTTAAACACCATGTTGCTTTGCTACAGACCGTTCCAGAGCGATCCGCTCCAGGAAACTGCGTTTTATCCTCAACTTTTGTATGTTTCTGTGTGTTGGATTGGTTGTGGGTCGTCGGGTTTTGAGGAAGGTGGGATAATTTGCATGTGTTTATTATTATAGGAACCCCTTTCTCGTCTGTACACATTTATCATTTCACACATGGAAGACCTTAAAATAGAGTAATGCTACTTTTAAACAAATGAACCAATTAGGTAAAGTATTAATTAAGAAGAAATATCGCCATAATTAACTTCCTAAAACTGATAATTTTTTTCTCTAATCATTTTAACATAATTAAATCAACTGGTAATTAAAGTGTAGTAATTGGGTTGTATGAATATGTCACTATTATTGAGTAATTGTATAATTGTTATTTTACTAGTAAAATGTCATTTTCTTCTAATTAACTTCTAACTTACAATCTAAAAAAGTTTTTTTGTAGATTTATGTATTAACATAATTCCCATTCTTAAATAATCAAGAATATTAGAATGCTTTATGACTGCTGTCAAGGTAACAATATTTTAACGTCAATATAGCGTTCAAAGTCACACTATACTCGTATACATCATTGTACGGTGACAAACTAATCTCACTGATGTTATCTTTATTTAGTTACCACTTAGGAGTCACTTGATTGGTGTCAAGTTCTAAATATTTAATTGCTCTTTCTTTCGTTCATGTGTTCATTTTTCTCCTGACTAGTGATCACTAGTCACATCGCATCTACAGGCAGAATTATTCGGCGACTTTGCCATGTTAGTTTTTATGTCACTTATTGTCACTGAGTTTTAACGCCGTTTTTTCAACCTTTTTTCAGCTATATACGGCAGTCGGTTCATTTAACAAGTTTTCCTGGACTGTATGCTAACCAGCACTCACCCTTCCAAAAGGAGCCAGCAACTGATTTTTTTTTCAAATTTTCATAGAAGACGTCGCGATCTGGATTTGAGCCCTGATCACTGCGTTACTAGTCCAGCGCACTAATCACTGGACTACGGTCGCTGCCGGCGACTTTTCCAGCTGGATGGATCCCAAGAGCTGATAATAAACGCAGTTTCCAAGTTTTTTAGCGGACTTTTGTTTACTGTAGCGTCGATGGTTGGTCTTTATAACATCAAGTATTTGTGACTAATGGGCTACTAGACATTCAAAATTAGACATATTTTCAGACAACAAAGTTTTCGGCAGTTCCTGGAGCACGCGTTGATGCGTTTGAATGTGTCTTGAATTAATCTTTAATACGTCAAATGTAAATTCAACGTTTAGAGCCAGCATATACATACCAAACACCAAATGCAGTTTCCACCCCTGCCTAGTACTAACCGATTCAGCTTTAAATTAGGTAATTGTTATCAAGACAAATCACAAATTACGATACATTCTGTGCAATAATTGTATGAAGTGGCATAACTTCGTATAGACAGATAAGGCAAGCACCCTATATATTACTCAGAAATGAACAAAATAAGACCAAAACTAAGACTTAAAGAAATTTAGGAGCTTTCGAAAACACCATGTCACAGGAATTGTTGTATACGCGGTGAGTACTTCATGACTTATCCCCGCTACACCCCAATAAGTAATAATATGAAAAACAAATCATTCGAAATAACGTCTGAGTGGTTAATATTTGTGCCACAACGCACCAAGATACATTTCATCCACCGACTCCAGTGACATGTATAAAATTCAAGACAACCAAATTTCTAATTAGTTATATGTATAATTATTAGGGGTGTAACAATACGGTAAAAACTGTATTGCAATATATAGCAATACGCAAAACCCGTATCGCAATATATTGCAATATGTATTGGTTTTCGCGCAGAAAAGCAAAGCAGGAATTGATGCACATGCATCGCCTTAAATGGATCAATATTATATATTTATATATGATATTCATACGTAGTTTCAAAGTGAAAGTGTTTAATTAATGAGCAAATCAAATACGGAAGTTAACGTTTAGAAGTTAATGATGGAGGCAGAATGGAGAGAAAATGCTGATATATATTATGCATTGTATATATTTCTGAGATCTTTTCATCGGTGGCGTCTCCATGACAACAAAATCGGGTTCAGACAAAAACGAACCGTTAAAAAACCGTCAGAATTCGTATTGCAATATTGACCGGTATATCGGTTAACCGTTACACCCCTAATAATTATATATAAACACAATAAACACGTATACATTCGGGTAATTATACACTAAAACCTCATTTATTGACCACATGAAAATAGAAGCCAATTCATTGTAACGACAGCTTAAGTCATGACTGGCTTTCAATATTTCTTCTGTCTACTTGTTGATGAGAGCGCTTTAATGATTATACGAATTAATTGGGTCCTCAGTGGGTGTCTTAAATAGTAGTGTTATACTATATACAAACTGTAGGATCCAATCATTTTTCTTTGACGTGTAATTTCTTCCATTTATCTTACTGTGACAGCTTTATCACTTCTTTAATTTATAGTCTGAATATTTTATCATTGTTAGACTTGATCAAGATTAACAGAGATGTGGACGATTATAATGTATAGATCATAATGTATAGAAATCTGTTACAGAAACTATTACACGTTCAATCACTTTATATTGACAATAGTTTAGCGGAATTCTTTTATTCAGTCGAGAAACCAAATGGATTGAGCAATATTTTCATGTTGCACAGAGTAGATAGAATTGTAAGCCCGACATTTTTGTGACAGATTATAACAATATAACAATTAAAGATGTCTAAAGGCTATACATTCACGCAAATATAATGATCAGAAATGCCTCCATAAAATCATTGCTAAGTGTCAACCATGATAAAAAAATAAGTAAATGCAGCAAATACTTATTTTATTTTAAATACAACTTCAACTTTCATTGGAATTTAATATCTTATAAAATACAACTAAAACACCATCTGTTCACTTACTAATACAAATATGATAAATACGTGTTACTACTTATACACCAGTCCTACTGGTTCTGTTTCATATGGGATGTTATGTTCAATATTTATGATTTTGTGGTTGATGAAAGAAGTTGGTAAAAGTAGTGCCGAGTAGTGTGTGATGTGTAGGTTGATTAATGAAGATTTGTGTATGTAGATCTAATTGGTGTGAACAGGTTGTGTGAGGAGTGTTGGTTAGTGTGAGAAGTGTTGATTAATGTGAGAAGTGTTGATTAGTGTGAGAAGTGTTGGTTAGTGTGAGAAGTGTTGGTTAGTGTGAGAGGTGTTGATTAGTGTGAGAAGTGTTTATTAATGTGAGAACTGTTGATTAGTGTGAGAAGTGTTTGTTAATGTGAGAAGTGTTGGTCAGTGTGAGAAGTGTTGGTTAATGTGAGAAGTGTTGGTCAGTGTGAGAAGTGTTGGTCAGTGTGAGAAGTGTTGATTAATGTGAGAAGTGTTGATTAGTGTGAGAAGTGTTGGTCACTGTGAGAAGTATTGATTAGTGTGAGAAGTGTTGGTCACTATGAGAAGTATCGGTCAGTGTGAGAAGTGTTGGTCAGTGTGAGAAGTGTTGATTAATTTGAGAAGTGTTGATTAAAGTGAGAAGTGTTGGTTAGTGTGAGAAGTGTTGAATAATGTGAGAAGTGTTGGTCAGTGTGAGAAGTGTTGTGTAGTGTAATAAGTGTTGTGTAGTGTGAGAAGTGTTGTGTAGTATGAGAAGTGTTGGTCAGCGTGAGAAGTGTTGTGTAGTGTGAAAAGTGTTGCGTAGTATGAGAAGTGTTGTGTAGTATGAGAAGTGTTGTGTAGTATGAGAAGTGTTGTGTAGTATGAGAAGTGTTGTTTAGTATGAGAAGTGTTGTGTGGTATGAGAAGTGTTGTGTAGTATGAGAAGTGTTGTTTAGTATGAGAAGTGTTGCATAGTATGAGAAGTGTTGTGTGGTATGAGAAGTGTTGTGTAGTATGAGAAGTGTTGTGTAGTATGAGAAGTGTTGGTTGGCAGAGAAGTGTTGGTTGGTAGAGGTTTGTATAAGTGGTGCTGAGTGATGTTATGTTTAATAATGTATTTGTACAAGCATGGTTTTCTTTTGTATGTGGCGTTTTACTGCCATTTCCATTTTTTTTTCTCTTCACTTTGTTTGTGTGGCTCCACGTGATGTTCTTAAATTTGATACAAGAACTAAGAATTCGTTAAACAAGTTTAATCTAATGCAATAACTGAAATGCTGACTTTTGCGAGGAATTCCTTCCTGAGATGAAACGTGCCGAAAGAAAACTTTTACATCTATTTGGTGTAAGTTTTATAATTAGCACATTATTATTTCGTTTTGTTTCGTTTTTCAAATTATTTCAGAGAACATTATGCAACGATTAAATTTGAAAAATCCATATAAATGAGAATAAATTTCAACGAAATAGGTCGAATTTTGCAAAACAATGTTTCATCGCTAAGACAGATTGCTCTGGCGAATGTCATGAAAATATGTGGATTTTTGTTAGTGCTGTTTTCCCAACAAGAGAGATCCGATAAATTACAATCCATTTTCACGCAGAATTATCATAAAGAAAAATAAGGTTTTACATCTTTAAACCATTCGTAATTTGTAATTAAAATTTTGTAAAGCATCATTGTGCTAGGGGAAACATATTTGATATTTTCACGGAAGAATGTTAACTAAGAGAACGTTTATTGCAGCGAGTAGCCCCGAAAAGAAAACAAAACATTCAAGAAAATATGGCTTCAAGGAAAATGAAGTTTTCTCTTTTCTGCACTAGATCGTTACAAACAACTGAATTCATTACATTAAAATCACATCTAAATATCAATCGTGATACACTTTTAAATCCCCATTATCAATTAAAATAAGATTACATATCAACTGTATGAATGTATCTTAGCGTTGTCGAATAACTACATCGTTTCCTAGCGACCTTTATGCACTAACTTGTATACACCGGTCGTCATAAGATAGTAATCAGTAAGTGATGCTGGTATAAAATAGACGAAGCGCAAGTAATCGAGATGAATTTAATTTTGGAAATAGATGAAAATTTCATGATATGGTTTATTGTTATCCATTATTGACCATAAAATTGCTGTATATCATTAAATTTTCAAGGTCAGTATATTAGGTCAAAATAGAAGAACTTTTATGACAGTTACTTTCTTATGATGGCCAGTGTACTTACATCCCTAAAAAGGTTGGTTTGCGGTTACGCGATATTTCATAGAGAAAAATATAAATGTGAAAATACATTAAAGTTTTCACAAATATTAATAAGCCATAGACAACTTATAACAATACAATGATGGGTGGATTAATCAAGCCACAAATTATATCTTGCTCTTAAACCAATGCTGTGCAGTCGGTCAATGTGTGGAGATTGTGTGGAGTCAATGTGTGGAGGTTGTGTGGAGTCAATGTGTGGAGGCTGTGTGGAGTCAATGTGTGGAGGTTATGTGGAGTCAATGTGTGGAGATTGTGTGGAGTCAATGTGTGGAGATTGTGTGGAGTCAATGTGTGGAGATTGTGTGGAGTCAATGTGTGGAGATTGTTATATCGGTAGCATTCTGGATGTAACGTTCTGGAAGCAATGTCGACGAACTTGAACGATATGCCAGTCTGAACTTGGTAGTAGATCGTTCATGACTACCACTATGTTGATGCATAGTTCCGTGAATTTGAAACATCCTCGAACCGCACTCTGCAGTACACGATAACGGGCTGCAAGCCTCTCAGACGAACAATCCTGAAACATCCCCATTATATTAAAAAAAACTGCATTTTGTATCGCTGTTATTATGAATTTATTTGCCCAGTTCATGAAAACCGGAAGTGATAAGCAATAAATCGTGCTTACGAAACAACTTCACACATATTCTAGATATTGCATATAAGGCAAAACTGGCTCCCAACAATTTGAGTTTGGCGTTTTTTATCATACATTTTCACACTGCTATTATTATTAATTCATATTTTAAAACAATATCAATATGTCAAAACTGTCTGTGCCTTCTGGTGTTTTAACTTTGTGTCACCATTGAGTATCTTATTCGTCAGAATGGCATAAGTAGTTTTACGAGCCGTGGACGATATGGTTATTCGTGTTACGAAGTCATGTAAAAGATGTTCACTTGTTCAATATTTCACACTGCGGTATGAACCAAATACGAAATCTAAAACTGTTGTTTGCCACATGTTTCTTCAGAAAATTCAATTACAATGTCGTATTAATACAACTGTTCTTATTAGTACAACTGTTCTTATTAATACAACTGTTCTTATTAATACAACTGTTCTTATCAATACACCTGCTCTCCACGTTAATACCAGAACATAAATCTTAATATTCCTCATCGCATCACCATCATCATCATCATCATCATCATCATCATCGCCATCAACACTATCAACAATATTTTTATCATCATCATCATCATCAACACCATCAACTTCTTCTTTTTTATTGTCGTCTCGTAATCACCACCGTTACCATCAATATAAGATATCTCATTTTATAGGTACAGAGTTTCAGAGTTACACTTTAAACTTGATGTACAACCTTAGATAGTCCTAATGAACTAAACAATACGTTATACTGCTTGTCCTTTGACAGAAGGAATACTAGACGGTTTGAATTTTGGTTCAAGCTCAGATTCAAACTCACAACGGCGTGGGACTGGTGAATACTGGTCAGAGATCATAACCACTGGACCACAGAGGCCCATTAACTCGCACATTAATGTCAACTTTCTGTTTTAACTACTGTAGTGTTTGAGTATCATGCAATTGTTAATCCATATTACATGCTTCTTCAATAACTTTGTAATGCATTGGATACTATGTTTATGTCTGTAATTATACATGCACAACATACGAGTATTCGTAAGTCAGTGCTACAACGTCGCAAGACCTACAAACTAAGTGCTTTTAGCTATTTGTGATAGAGTCGTGCCGGACAACATTGCTAGAACATGTATGGTTGCTTACAAGCTAACACATCACATATTTACGATGCGCTGGTTAATGATTAACTTTGTCAGTGCTTCAGAGCAACAAAATAAGGGAATGAAATGTAAGTAATACAAATCTATTGCCACCGCTTGGTACATGAATCCAACATTGCGAAAATATGTCAGTTTTAAATAACAATGTGGAAAATATTGGTTGATATCTAAGAAGATAATTTTCTCATGGGATTTGTTATTACAAAACAAATTACTCGTACAGAAATACTATGTCATGTATTTCGTAATTTCATGACAAACACATTCCATTTTCATTAGGAGTATCAACACCATTGTCGATAATTGGAATTCTAGAAGTGTCACATAAAATTCTATTACAGTCTATTTATTACGATATTCATAGGATTTAGAAACTTCTAAGATGATATATTTTCAAACAATGGGGTCTAGATAAAGTGTTTTAAGTATGGATTAATTTGGAAACAAATTATTTGGTTATTAAGTGATACCAATGTATCGTCGAAGATTATTTGCTTGTTTTTACATAACTTCACACACATGTGCCTTCAAATATCCTTCTAACGATCATTTTATCGCCAAAATATACAAACATTTTATTACAAGTAATAGATACTTTCATTATAATGTCATATTGAAGGCATTTCATGCAATCATTTCACAGAATAATAGAACACTTTAGGCAACCATTTAGCAACCCTTCGTTTATCCTTTGGTTCAGCCTTGTTCATTCTACACATTTATATATTTATACCTCGGTTAAGGTGAAATTTAATCAACGCCTTGGTCCTTTAGCGACATTTCCAGCACCAATGGTTAAGGACAACCCCAGACATAGAGAGACTCGGGAAGAATCGCTGATATTCCGTAAGCCAGTTCGACAGCTTTCTCACGTTTGAAATTTATTCTTAGTGGGATTCAAACTCACAACTGCGAGGGGCTGGTGAAAACTAGTCAGAGACAATGACTACTGGACCACGGAGGTCCAGTAACTATTAAATATTGTTGTGTTTGAGCTTCATGTAATTGTTAATCTATCTGTTTCTTCAATAACTTTGTAATGAACTTGAAACTATGTATAATTCTATAGTTATATACACGACATACATTCGTTAGTCAGTGCTTCAACATCGCAAGGCCTCCAGACTAAGTAGTTTACTATCGTACAGTATTAAGGTGAATATGTATGTCTGTCAACGGCAAACGAAATGTTCAGGTTTAGTAAATAACTGGTTCTGTTGTGTTTGAGTTTTTATCCTTGTGAGCCATGATTTTCTCCGAAAGTTTAATTGTTTATTGATTTTATGTGACATACATGTTACTGGGTTTAACACCGTTTTTTTTAACGATTCGTCAGTTATATACGGCAGCCGGTTCACCCAACCAATTTATCCTGGACTGTATACTAATCAGTACACACTTACCCTTCCACAAAAAGCCGGTAACTTCTCCACATATGGCAGAGAATCGACTTTATGTATAATAGAAGGGTATGACCTGCTACGACCGGGATTTGAACCCGGAACACCGGGTTACAAGTCCAGCGCACAAACCACCGGACCACGGTCGCAGCTGAAAGTTTAATGTAAACGGAATTTGATGCAGTAACAAATAAGATTAAAATATTTGCCTGAACATCCCATACCAAGCAGCCGTACAAATTATACAAGTTCTTACAAACAAGTACATGAAGTTCACGTGGGATGTGACCGACAAACTATATAAATAGCTTGCTCTGTATTTACTCACATGTTGGTCAATAGCGAAGATCCTGTATAACGATCAAGACCCGACTTACAGACAGAGCTTTTATACTCCAATTTTGTCACTAGTTGTGACACTAAATGTCGTAAAATACCAGGCTTAGTGCTAAACAATCACAATAGATAAAGCCAAGAGACATCTTCTCATAAAACATTGCATGTTTCGACTACAATCATCACGTCTGGATTTGGCTTAAAGATAATAATGATCATAACTGAACAGTACATAAAGTTCACACAAATAGATGCTACTGAAGTTGTCAAACAGTACACAAATACCACGGTGAACATTTCTGGGCGAATGCATTAGACCAGAAAATAAAAATAAAAACCAGTGTTTGTGGTTACTTGACACAACACAGAATAACTAGTTCGCAAAACGATTCTTTTCTTTTTATTAAGCATATCTTTCATGCTTTTATAGCACGATTCGTCCAAAATAGTTCCGTTATGCATATACCATGATTAGTTACATTTTTGATTTCGCTGTTAGAAACTTTATGATTGACTCCAAAAGTTCAGGTCGGTCGGGTAACCGGAAACTTGACTCTACTTGATCCGTATTCTCGTATTTCTTCCCCATTTTCAGAAAAAATATGCTCTACACTTGATCCATTTATTCATTCTACATTTTCAGTGTCTCACTCAACTAGACAGATTAAGAACAGTCGTGAACTTCCCGAACATTACATAGGTCAGTATTGCACTGAGAGATCCGTCAAAAGAGCAGACTTTATAATTTAATATATTGTCATCTTATTAAATAAAGTAAAATTCGTGCCAATAATTGACTTTTACGATATCTATAGACAAATTGCAACTTCTATGATTGTAGAGTATGAATAGAATTAACTAGAGCTGACTTTGACTTGATGATTGTATACTGCTGAGCCGATGTGAATAAAAATTCGGTTTTAATATACGCATGTGTATATATCTATAGTCGTTTTAAATTACGTGATGATATCCTGTATCAATGATATAAAATACGTTGGCTTAACAATTTTCTCTCAAACTCATACGAATAAAGTCAAGTTGTACTTCTTTTTTGTCCTAAAATCATTCATTGTTATCATAAATATTATTTACCGCCTATTACCATTATTACTTATCTAGGAAACCTATAAATATGTTTTGTTTTGTTCAATTATAATGTATATGTGATGTGTAATTATACATGTATAGCATTTGTATATCATTGACATGTAAACTTTTGGGCTTTATGCCTTATGTTTGAAATAAATATCTATCTATCAATAAAAAATATCTATCAGACAATGATTTCGAGAAAAAAAAATCCACTTTCCCCAAAATACTACCTTTCCTCCAAACCACCAACCAAAAACGACTCGAGATAAATGTTCTTGATATCGACGGTCGTAATAACGCAGTTTTACGGTATTTGTACTTAAATCGAAACTAAATGTTTTAATGGTTCTTCATGGACGTTTTATTGTTGTTGTTTTTTTTCGTACAATAAAATACATAGATACATGTAGATATATCCAGTACTTTGAGAGTAATGTGGTCATATATTAAACATACTGATACTTCTAGGTACTATTAGGAATGAGAGAAAACATGGTTTAAAGTCATGTATTTGTAACGTCTTGGATAACAATTCACCAAAGATCTCATAATACATTTATGATGTATCATAAAAAAATTGTTATGATATTTCTAATACAAATAATTCCACTGCTTGAAGTATTGCACAACGATATTTTATGTAAATTGGATGCCGGAACATTTAGAACAAATCATTCAGATAGTATTTGTTTACTTTATTCGTGTTTATGAAACATATTTTGAAAATACTAAATGTTGATTTGAAATGGAGAAGTTTATACGCTAAGCGTACATCAACCCATGTCGGAACCATTAGGTTTTTACAGGGAAACTTTTGAATATATTAAGAATCAGTCCTGGTATGTTCTTTGTGTTCCAGATTATGTTCTTTGTTTGTAATGCGGAGCATTGCCCGCACATGTGCTTTCAAGTTTATTTGGTTTAAAATTGTAAGATATACGTGTGTTTATGTTGTTTCGATTAATTAGACAAAGAACAGCAGAGAAATTGAATCAATGGCGGCAAGATTGTAGAAGTTCTAATTAGTTCCGTGGTACGAATAGATATCTTAATAAAATCGAAAAATACCAAAGGCGGGTGTTCCAAATTACTTACTCTATAAGGTTAGATTTAAATGGAAATTAAATAAAAAAAAGCTCATTGATGAAATCAAATTATTGTCAAGTACGTATAATCACGTAGTATATTGTGGGGGCCGTTATAAATGTACTGCCAAAGCAAACAAGCGCTGAACGGAAGCTGCCCGTACTCGTCATTATTTAGAAATAGTCAGTTTTTAAGGGAATGCTTAGCACAAGCAGTTCCTCTATAGAGGATGTTTCAATTTAAATATCTGCCAATGTGTTCTTCATTTTTTCAGAATGCAGCAAAATATGTCACGTAATTTGTTTATTATAAAAAGATTGGGTTTCAACTTCTGCAACAACAACAACAACAACAAAGAAAGATAGCACAAGAATAATAATTAAGGAAAGTCTTTTTTATTGACATAGAATCTTTCATAGATGTAGCTTTGTTCACCTTGATTAGAATTAAACGTTTTATAAGAATTTGTGAGACGGTGTAAATAAATTTGCAACAGTATGATAATCATGTTTGCATGTTCTGCACAATTTAAGAATATTAAATTCAAGAACGGTCCGGACCAATTTATGGATTCCGAGAAGGCCCGGTTTATTATTTAATCACTAAAATGCACTCAGGCCAGAAATGACCTCGGCATACCTTACACGTGACTAGGTATTTGAGCGTATTGTTGTTGTCGCTGTGGTATGCCGTTTCAACTGACAATGTTTTTTCACGAAAATGTCCGACTTGGTGCTATGGAAGTACCGTGAATTGACCTATTGCAGTGCGGGTCATTCATATTAAGATGTCTTAATAACACAGCAAACTATTAAGTATTACAGCCATTCACGACAGACGATAAAATGTAGGTAATAAATTGTTTCAAATTCTTTCACAAACCGTTCAAACTAAAGGCATTTGTTCAAATAAGTTTTGTCAATACTTGGGAATATTTTCTATAACGCACTTACTTTTTTGGTTTTAGTGAAACAACGAGCTGTCAGCCACTGACTAGTTCCATTACTTAGCAACATGAAATGTCTAACGTTAATGCCCCATTTTCCTAAATTTGGCCAAACATAGTAGCAGTATGTCAGAAATTTGATCATATGTTTGTATCAAACGATGAAAATTGATCACGTTTAGTACTAACTGCACTCAAGGTAACAGGCACATGTGGGTTTTCAAAGCACTCATACTATTAGTTATAATGCATTAGATACGTCGTGTTGTTATGGGTTCTGAAATTATCTGAAATGTCATTGATGCACTAACCGTCATTATCTGAGCTCTTTTTGGCACTTCTCATGTCATACTTTTTGCAAAAATACGTTTTCTCTTTGCACCTTCTTTAGTTCACGGAGTATACAGAAAGGGATTGGTTTATTAACTGTCGCATCTGTATTCATTCTACTAAGCATAGGAAATAAGAGCAGCATTTTTCGAATTATAGTAGCCGAAAACTAGTTGGGTTGAGTCCTTTAGATGCAAATTAGAAAGCGCGTTAAACTAGGTGAGTACATGCCATTCGTTCATTTTAGAAGAACGCTGAGTGATACTTGATGAAAATGATAATTTCTCGGTTACATGCTTTAGCCTCTGAATCATTTAATGGTTCAGTTGCCGAAAACAGGCTGTATCGGAATACAACAATATTCGCAATTCAAACCAACAGGCCTAACTGATTAAACCTCTATCTGTTACCTGCATGCTGTACCATTTTACTGCATCTATAGCGTAAACACAGATGTATTTACTCTTATATCACCAGCATTTGATCTAACCAATATCAACATTTCCAAAGTTACTCGTGAAAATACCAGTTCTGACTACTTGTATTTCAAGCAGTTAGTCGTTCCAAAGGGAACCTAGGCCCGGTTTAAATAATATGTTTTACTTGTTTTCAATTTTATTTAATGACACCAGTTGTTGTCATGGTAGCAAATCCTCGAAAAAGAGTCAATTATTTAAAAAAAATAGCAACAACTAATCCTATAAAAAGTCCATCATGCAACACGTCACATTTCAAGTTCACCCGAAAGATGATAGAATTTAATTATATGGAACAAAACGCCGTGATGATGAATGAATGAAAAACAACTTGACGTTTTGTGGGCATTAATTGTAATGATCTCACCCAAGGAACACTGCATTTATTTATTGATCACAAGGCAAATTCTGCAGCCTAATCAGATGATTTCCCACACTCCATTAACACCATCCGTGATCTTGTCTTTTTCTATGATTGAACAACGAAACAGACAGTGTTCTGCTTGTTCTGTTAATCAACTTATTTCTCTACTTGTTTTCTGTTTATTTGATCTAAATTTCTTAATGTGTATCTAAGAACTACCCGGTATTGATTGTCGTAACAGAATTCAAATAAGACTGTCAGGCCACCTTCAAAAAGCTGTCGGTTTGCAGTTATGCAACCGACTCATCCAAACCATCTTAACCATAAAAAATATGGATTGGCCGATTGTTTCTTTCTTATTGTTCCCCAGCTTCGTCTTCCTTCATGCATGTTTAAGGGCCATTCTTTGTTAGCTATTTATTACGTAATATTCCTTTCCTTTCTTCGCAAAATGTCTCAATACTTCCTCAATCACTTTGTTCATCTGACCGCTTGTACTTCCATGCGTGTGCATATATTTTTATATCAGTTGTAAGTCATATACATCCTTAAATATCTAACATTTTCAACAATATTTTTATTGTTTTGTGTGGGCAGGTCTTCTATGAAAATTATGCAAAAATGTCGATTTACGTCCATAATTATAGAAGTTGTGAATGGGCAAGTTAGTACTGGTTAGTATATAGTCCAGGAAAACTGGTTAGGTGAACCGGTCGCTGTATATAACTGACAAATTGTTGACAAAAAACGGCGTTAAACCCGGTGAAAAAATATATTGATGAGCTATTGTTTTAGGAATGAACAAGTTATAAAGCACTTTGTAATAATTAATCATTTAAAAAAAATAAATGCGCCACTACCTAAATCATGAATAATGCCTTTCAAACAATAACCTATATTTGCATTGAACAATTGAGACTAAGATAGAGATCTTTTTTAATTTAAAAGTTAGTCCGGGGATGATTTATATCAACCAATATGACTGAAGAGTTTAACCAGAATCTTGGGTATTGAACGGCAACTCATGTTATATCTTTCTAAATCTAACAAAGGTTTTTACACGATAGAATGTGCACAGTAATGGTATGTCACAGCTATTCTGATAATGACATTAGTTGTACATTGTGTAAGTTGTTTCTATCGTATGCAAAATTCTAGTTCTCTTTCCGTTTTTTTATTGTATTACTTAAGTTCGTCTCTTCTTTCCATTTCCTTGTTCGTTCGTGATGTGACAACTCAACAAACACACCATTTGCGAATCACTTGACACTACACAGTCAATCCTATTTTATCTTGGGAATCCGGAAATACGACTCGAGGTTGAGTATGTCATTTAACATATTATTGAACAATGCAGCTTTGTGTGGCTGTGATTTGTATCATCTTTACAAACAAGCAAAAAATGATTTTAATCAAACTACAGTGAAAATCGATATTAAGACCAGCTGTGTGACCAATCTTAAGATTGAGTTAAATCCATGATTTTTTCACTGGAGTTTAACGCCGTTTTTCAACAATTTTTCACAAAACTAACTTCTCCACGTATGGAGGAAAATCGATATTTTTGTCAAATTTTCAAAGAAGGGTATGACTAGCCGCAAAAGGGATTTTGACACCGGATCGACGGGTTACATGTCTAGCAATTCCAACACTGGACCACGGTCGCTGCTCTATTTCATCAAGTTGGCATGTAGAGGAAATGCAGAAATCTAGTCAAAAGCTAACAGTTCGTTATTACGATTTGGTTTTTGTAGTCGTCTAAAAGTGAGGTTTTACTGCATATAATGATTTTCGGGGAAATTTTAAAATTTATGAAAAACACAAAAACATAAATAAATGCAGCAAAACGCTGAATCCTATCAGTGGGTACATGCTGGTTTTTTACTCACAGAATATGTTCCTATCGAAAACAAAAATTTAAGATTTTGTAATTATCGGGGTAATAGGTAAAACATTGAAGGTCGAAAAAAATGAGCTATGGGTTCTATCAAAGTACGTCACATTTTACAAAATGTGCGAACAAATTTATGGCTTCATTCCACGTGACTAATGCATTTGCGTTTTATAATTTAATTGCGTGTCGGGGTAACAAGATAGCAAACATCTTATTAAGGAGATTGTCTTGTTTAACATAACGAGCGTAAACAACAACAATACGATATTGGCAGATGCGTTTCAACAAATTTGTCAATTATGTTTCATGAACAAGCGTCATCAAAACGTGATTATGCTCGATGTTTGAACGTAAAAGCATAAAATGAAAACATTTTTATAATTTAACTTGCTGTAGTTTCCTCATACTTGCGGTTGTTTTGTTACTTCTAATACTTTTATACATATGGGACGGGCAACATACAAAATAGGATATAAAATTGTGAATCACTCTTTCAATCATTCTGAGATTTATTGGTATAATTAACCGGTTTGAAGTGACAGAGTACATTTTTATAGACGCTTGCTTTTTTGATTTTGGTTTAAACGCATAGTGATAAGTTTTCGAAAACACCAGAGTGAAAATAAAACAATAATTTTCGTGTCAGCCTACACCTGGGTAGACGAACTGACTTTCTGTAAGGCAGCTGAGCAGCGTCCTTACATGTTAAATATGTCTGGCCCGCGGAGAAAATTGAAATTACGGCGATGTGGAGTTAGTGATTATTATTCTGGGCTGTTTGTAAATAACGGTAACTCAGCTAAACATTCTTACAGCTTGAAGAGTTAAATAACGGTAATTCAGCTAAGCATTAGTACAACCTGAACAGTTAAATAACGGTAACTAAGCTAAACATTCTTACAACCTGAACAGTTAAATAACGGTAAATCAGCTAAATTCTTACTGCCTGAATTACGGTAACTCTAGTGTCTCTTCTCTCAGCCCACTCTATTAATCGTAGTTAGTAGAGAAATAATACCATTTAATTAACGGTATCATTATTAAATTCAGATATATTGGAAAGATACTGTAGCACTTCAATTGGTTTCAGAAATAACAAATGTTTGTAATTGTGTTCCTACGGAGAAATCATTTAATGGAAATTAAATTTTCTGAGACAAAAATGATTTACTTTGTCAATTATTTCACACTCAGGAGTACTTCGTCCGTTCTTTTAATGGAAATTGCAATTTATGTGAACAAAACTTCAACATTTGTTTTAATGATTTCACGTTGCAAATTGTTTTAAACTGAACAAGATGGCAACTACCTCTTCATAAAACATCAAATGAGAATGAGAAGAAACAAGGTTGTCAGTATTAATTGTCAATTTAATATTATTCTCCTCTTGTGAAAAACCTCTGCCTTCAAAAGTGATATATTGAATAAAATAAACAATGGGTCAGATGCGTGTTTGTTTTTCTGAGTCAGTTATGGACAACGTAATGATGGGAGGTGGCTGTTTTGTCCTTTTTCGTATGGTCCTATGTATTGGATGGGTTTTGGGGTGGTTGGTTTGGGGGAAGGCGGTATTCTCGGGAAGGTGGGGTTTTTGTATGAGTTCTCTTTTCTAGAAATCCTTTTTTATCTATATTTAAAATCAGACGAATCAATAGCTGATTTACCAGAGAAACGTGTTTGCATTTGTCACTTGCCAAAAAGCTGAAGATATAATGATCACTTTATCAAAGTTAATCCCTATGTAATATACACCACCAGTTTCACTTCCCAGACTTTGTGCATTTCCTAAACAAGCTCTTACCTATACTATTAGTCTGAGACAAGTTCCGAATTCTGACCGTTAACATTCCTTTTGTGTCAAACACAATACAAGTCATATGGCGTATAGAATAATGTACTTGAAGCGTCCCACAGGGGAGAAATTATACATATTGGTTCATAGAGCTAAATTGGCAATGTAATGAAAATCTACGTAGAGTATTGAAAAGTTTGGCACATAAATAAATATTATTATTATTTAGTCACAAAGGTAATTAGCACAGTGCAATTAATCAGTAAGCTTCACACCTTTAACAGAATTTTAATTTTGTATAACAGCTGCTTAAAGTCACAACTGGAAGTGTTTTAAACTTATTTACTTATACCAGCCATAACGCAAACCCTTTTTGGAAACTTTTTTCAATTTTCATTTTGTACTCTTCTCCACAAAACGCTTAAACTTTCGTCAATTTTTTCTAGCGCGAGAACAGAGAAATAGTGTTTTACATATTGTTATCCATACTGTATGAAATTGCAACACACGTGCACGCGAATCTACCATTGCTCGTGCAAATAATTCTAATAGAAGAAAAATAAAATTGGTTAAAACATTCCCCGGTAGTATTCGAACCAACCATCCAAGTTTTATATTCATAATGTAACCTCCCGGCTCTGACTATGAAGTATTCATAATTCTCATTACTTAGTTGATCTTAACTTATTATTTTGATGTATGTTTATGTTGGGGTCTATGGTAAGATAATCATAACACTGCCAATTTGGCTCGGTACCTTCATAGCTACATACGTACAGCTGCCATTATATACACTCGTATATCTAAAGCGATATTTTAGCACAGGATACAAGGGTACCAATTATATATAAAAAGGAAAAGAATTTCTAGCAATAAAACACCTACAAAACATCTCATTTTTCCCAAATTATTACCATCATATTGGAACAAGTAAACATTTAGAACAAAGTAACAACACATAGGACCTGGTAACATCTAAGACAAAGGAACAGCACGTAGGACCCGGTAACATTTTGGACAAAGTAACAACACATAGGACATGTAAACATTTAAGACAAAGTAACAACACATAGGACCTGGTACCATTTAAGACAAAGTAACAACACAAAGGACTTGGTAAACATTTCGGACAAAATAACAACACATAGGACCTGGTAAACATTTAGGACAAAATAACAACACATAGGACCTGGTACCATTTAAGACAAAGTAACAACACAAAGGACCTGGTAAACATTTCGGACAAAATAACAACACATAGGGCCTGGTAAACATTTAGGACAAAGTAACAACACATAGGACCTGGTACCATTTAAGACAAAGTAACAACACATAGGACCTGGTAAACATTTAGGACAAAGTAACAACACATAGGACCTGGTAAACATTTAGGACAAAGTAACAACACATAGGACCTGGTAACATTCAAGACAAAGTAACAACACATAGGACCTGGTAAACATTTAGGACAAAGTAACAACACATAGGACCTGGTACCATTTAAGACAAAGTAACAACACATAGGACCTGGTAAACATTTAGGACAAAATAACAACACATAGGACCTGGTAAACATTTAGGACAAAGTAACAACACATAGGACCTGGTAAACATTTAGGACAAAGTAACAACACATAGGACCTGGTAAACATTTAGGACAAAGTAATAGCACATTGGACTTGTTACCATTTAAGACAAAGTAACAACACATAGGACCTGGTAAACATTTAGGACAAAATAACAACACATAGGACCTGGTAAACATTTAGGACAAAGTAACAACACATTGGACTTGGTAAACATTTAGGACAAAGTAACAACACATTGGACCTGGTACCATTTAAGACAAAGTAACAACACAAAGGACCTAGGAACAATAAGGACTTGATAGTTTGTTTAAGGATGTGGTAGTTTTGGTGACAATTCGGTACACTTTGCATATGACATTTCATAGGAAATCATTTTTTACATTCTGTTACAACACGTAGGTATATATTAAAGAATTTTATGATTACTTTTATGCTGACACGTTTTCTTATTTGGTGTCACAAGACAGCCTACAAAGAAAAGGGGGAAATTCTTTGCAGCAAAAAATGAAAACCGATTTCTCGTGTGACCTGTTATTAGATAATCGATGTAAACTTTCATGCCGCAAAACTAACACTAAATGCACATACATTTATTTGATCGACAGTACACTTGGTAAACTGTAGAACAGCAATATTAAGTTAATAAGCGATAATGTATGTCTTACGTACCAAACAATTAAATGAAGATAGATAGAATGAACAGCTGAAGATTTTAAACCTTATTTTTGTTGTGTTACAACAAAGCTAATATTGTAGTATCATGGTTCCAGGCTGTACTCTCATAAATGTTGGTGGTTGATATCATTTTGTGTTATTTGGTAATTCAAAATTACTTTGGAAACTTTGTACAATATTTAAAATTGATAAATCATTTTTGGTCAGACTAATGACAGGTACATAACGTTGAAAAATATTATGTACGGTAAAACTTTACTTACTTTAATTTACCACCAACTCAATATAGCGACCACCACATTATAACGACCACTCTTTTGACATGATTTCTATATTTCTTCTTTATTTGAGTTTGATAATCAGATCATCTCAACATTAAAACCGTTCTTTTTTGGGTCCTAAAGGGGGTCTTAGTATCTTACTGTATACCTACCGCTGTCCATGTTGAGTTCCACGTATGAACTCGGATTTCAGTATCAAACCTGTGGATTCTTGTTTTGCTACCGGGGTACTTGTTGATACATTTGTTAGTAAATTACAATGTAGACTTATTGATACATTTAAACAGGAATGGTATGGTAACTTAAACCAAAGTTCTGTCTTAGATATGTATAAGTAGTTTAAGCCTATGAATGAATACGAACAATATCTAGATTTGTTACCGAGAACACTCTGTACATATTGTGTTAAATTAATGTTGTCTGCACATCCGGTGACAAACAGGGAAATATACTGTTCACAATATCCCTAGAAACGGACGTTATTCTTTATGCTGTAATGGTCGAGATATTGAAGATGAGTTTCATTTTATTTGTGTATGCCCATGTTACTTACACTTACGTAAGAAATGTATTAAACGCATTTGCTATGTTAATCCGTCTGTTTATAAATTTCACAATGTATTAAAATCAACTGTAAAGTCTGAAATTATAAAATGTTTGTAAATTCATGAAAGAAGCATTTGTTTCTCGAAATGCAGTATATAATTATATCATAACATAAAATGTCAATTTTGACCTAAAAGTACTCCTTACTTCCTTTGTTTAATGAAATTGCCCTTAGATATGCTGCTCGTATATTCCATTAAACGATATATATGTATAACAGTAAAGATGCAGCTTTATAGTATGTATGACTTTCTCTACTTTTGTGTAAATTTGTAGTTTTGCTTGTATGTATTGAGACGATGTACTTTGTATAAGCCTGCCTGCCCATGTCATGGTACCACATATATTACATAATATATTATACTATATGTTCAATCAAACCTTTATCCAGTCATTCTTTCTTTCTATTAGATGTTTACTGCTTAATTAAACGAAACTGAATGAGGAAGAAAAATGGGATTGATTATATATTGAAGTATACACAGTTTTGCACACAATCATGTTTACCAAATGGAATATAGAATCGAGGATAGGAATGGTACGTTAATTATCACGGACAAACAAAACAAGTGCTAAAACAATCTGCTAAGAAGGATTGTTAACTCCCGCTATGTTTTCCAAGAAAAAAATACAAAAAGTTTCCTTTCCTACTTCTAATTATCGCCTCTGTGGGAGGCATCTCCTACCGTTTATAAATCAAGAAAATAGTACCCTGTATAATAAATTTATGGATGCTATGGCTCTTTTAAATCAAGAAAATAGTACCCTGTATAATAAATTTAAGGATGTTATGCCTGTTTTCAAATCAATAAAATAGTATCCTGTATAATAAATTCACGGATGTTATGCCTGTTCTCAAATCAAGAAAATAGTACCCTGTATAATAAATTTACGGATGTTATGCTTGCTTTCAAATCAATAAAATAGTATCCTGTGTAATAAATTCACGGATGTTATGCCTGTTCTCAAATCAAGAAAATAGTACCCTGTATAATAAATTTACGGATGTTATGCCTGCTTTCAAATCAATAAAATAGAACCGTGTATAATAAATTTATGGATGATATGGCTCTTTTTAAATCAAGATAATAGCATCTTGTATAATAAATTTACGGATGTTATGCCTGTTTTCAAATCAATAAAATAGTATCCTGTATAATAAATTTATGGATGCTATGGCTCTTTTTAAATCAAGATAATAGCATCTTGTATAATAAATTTAAGGATGTTATGCCTGTTTTCAAATCAATAAAATAGTACCTATATAATAAGTTTACGGTTATTATGCCTGTTTTTTATTTCAAGATAATAGTACCCTGTAAAATAATTTTACGGATGTTATGCCTGTGTTTAACATTCCGTCAGTTATTTACCAGCTGTTAGTTAACCTCTACAGTTCTCCTGGACTATAAACTAGAACTAGTTTTCCCCAAGTTACTCCTATAATTCATAAGTCCAAGTATTTGATATTATAGCACTAGGAAGGTGAAAATAAAATACGTTTTGTATATTGATACTAATCGAGTCATGTACAAAAAGTAAAATAAAACATGTTTGCTAAAATAAAACTTTACATTTTAACAGTCCCACAGTATTTACCACATGTTTTCACACAAATTTGTATTTGTTTGCTGAAGGAGTCTTTCATTTGAAAAAAAATATTGCACATAACACATGATGGACAGGGTTTTATACCCATAACATATGTAAGGTTATTGTTGACTTTATCATAAAGTTGTCGGAACTAGAAGATTCCACAAGTCATTCTCTACAGAGGCGAACATAACTTTAAAATTGTCTGTTGTCCTATTTCACACATCAGAGAAATAGGGAGAAACACTGCCACTCAAGGTACAACATGGAAATGCGATGTTTGATTAATGGCAACAGTTTGGTAAATTACATCATACCCAAAGGTGACTTGATTTACGGGCCCGTAATCTAACCTCGACAAGCTGAATTGATAGAGAGCAAATATGAAGAGGGTCTGAACAGACCTGAAGAGGGCCTGAACAGACCTGAAGAGGGCTCAAATAACAAGACCTCTCTAAATAGATCACTTATGTTTGAAATCATTCGAAATCTGAGAATTCCGGATTTCAGCGAACTATTAATTATGGAAGCGAAAAAAATAGGACTTGAAAAATTGTCCGAATTTCGGAGAATTCGGTTTTCAGGGAGTCCGATTTTTAGGGCTCATACTGTATGTATTCAATTGATATCTTTCTTTATTTTTGCTTTCAAATAAAAGTCACTCCTATATTGGTTGGAGACGAGTCGGACATGTTCACCATATAATGTTTTATGTGTCCTTAATATATTTCACTAAACATTGGCGTCAGCTTTTGTGACTAAATTCGAAGACTTAATGTTGAAAAAAAATACAATAGAGTAGAATTTTAAAATAAAACTTTTTTTTTCATCTCGCAAGACGAAATAAGATATTTTGCAATATATAATGTGATTGAGCGGACGTTGTACTGAAAAAGGAAACTAATTAGTAACATCTGTATGTGATAATATGAGACTTCACATTCATATTAACAACTTCCCGCACATACTGATATATAATTATATTTGTCTTACTTCAGTGTTTTGTGGCTGAATAGAAACTCAATCATCGATGTATTCGTATGACAAACATTCAATAAAATATAACTTCACCCATATTTTCTCCAATATAAACAAAATATCCCCCATGAGCAACCACACTAAATTGTTTAACAGTTGTTAAGCGGACAATTTCATTCTTTTTTATGCCTGGTCACTCAGCTTTAGGATGGTCATCACTATTATTGACGCTCATTTTTTTCTCGGTTATAAACAGGAGCTTAAACATAAAAAAGATCCGACAGTCACGAAAAGCCGATTACAAAAATACGCATGTACAGGTGCAAAAATGTGATTTAACTCTTAATTATGCAGTATTGCTTTTTCAGAATGGACTTGTTCACACTGAAAATTTTCACTGTATCATGACCATGTATCTCATATATAATGGATGTTTCCATTTGCCACGCCTATCACCATTTAGAGTAATGTGCATTTTTTCATTTATTTTTCAAAGAACATATTTGTTGCAACGTATCTTAAAATCTATTTCTTATCTATCTATTTATATTTGTCATGTCGTATTTGTCGTATATGCAATAAAATATTATGTATATTTGTCTTAATCTAACTACCTTGTTATCAAGTTTGACAACAAAAGCGTACTAAAACTAAACGCACATTTTAATATATTGTTTTCTGCGCCGATTAGACGGGTCATGGTAGACCAATATCTATAGATGATTATAGAAACGACATTAGTTCTAAACTTCAAATTCAATTTTAATCATGAAACAAAGCTGTAGAAAAATATCTACAGAAAACGTTATAACAATACTGCGAAATCGCGTCTTTCCTAAATACCACACCCATTGATTATTTTCTCCAAAAAAGGCTACGATAGTTTGAACATAATTCGTAGACTAAAGTATGTCACAAAGTCAACACACACTTTTGAATTATTTACAGTAGCATGTAGTTAATCAAATAATAACTTATATAGTCACATTATTGATTTGTTTACCGGGGTTTATCGTCGCACCAACAGCCTGGGTCATATGGCGATTTTTCTCGCTTTTCAAATGGAGGATGACCTCAGTCGTGAACCTGGGTAGAACCTAAGACCTTATGTAACTCTGGCTAGTCAGAGACCATAAAAACCCGACCACGGAGACGTTGTTGAGCCGTATATGTCACAAATCGAACATGTAACACCATAACGACCGTCATCAAGATCATCTTCAGCGTCTTCATTTTTATCATTAATCACAATCGAAACACGATCACCGCCATCATCAGCATCATCATAATCATCGCCATTATCATAACGAGGAGCATGATGATAATATTTTCATTCTTTGACTGGAAAAATCACTCGATGTTATGTAATTATACTCCCCGCAAAACAAAGTTGTAAGTTTATTACTGGTTTCAGGCTGTCCGTCCGTCCATCGGTCCGTCTTTTTGTCCGCCTTTCTTCCTGTCTGGGAAAGAAGGGTATGACCTGCCGCGACCGGGTTACAAGTCCAGCGCACTAACCACTGGACCACGGTCGCGGTCTGGGTTAGGATAAGTGTACAAATTGACATTATGAAGTTCATTCCGTACAAACTCCAAGCGTGGAGTTTTACTTTTGGGGTCAGAAAATGTCTGATGGGGGTTAAAACATCAAAAGGGAAACCAAAGGGAATAACCCCATACTGTAGATCTCGTAAGTACGCTTTTGTGCGCTTCTTCTCATAAATGGCGCGTTGGATTTTTTAGATAACTTTACCAAGATATGATGCATTAGGTCATCTGACGCATATTGAAAAAAATATTATGATATTGTAATGATAATGGGGCTGGCCATTATAATGATGATTGCGACAACGATGATGATGATTACAATTATTATGATCGTAGTGATGAGCATGATTATGTAATTGTTACTTCAGATGATCGCCGTAATTATAGTTATTATGGTCGTAATGATGATGATGATGATGATGATGATAAAAATAATGACTAATGACATGATAATATTGATAATTGTGGTGGTCATGATGATGATAATGATGATGGTGATGGTTGTCATACTGCTGCTCATCATGATGATGGACGTCACAATAATTGCCATTATTAATAATTATGTTGTCGATGATGAACAGAAGTATCGTGATGATGATGATGAATTGATGATGATAATGATTGCGAGATGATGTTTGTGATATTGTAATAATTTACACTTCCACAATTTTATATCAAAACGTATGTGACATATACGTTTCAAGTTTTTACTGTGAAATTGAGCAGACGAATATGTCACATTAGATATAATGATGTCATTTTTACGGTCGAATATGTCACACACGTGTAACTCGATTTAGTTATTCCATTTGTGACATATAAGGCTCACCAGGCCTCACCACATCATTGAATTCAAGACCAGTCCGGAATATGATACTTGTTATCAAACATTGACACGAAACGTCCAGAGATAAATTAACTAAAACGATGTCAGATCAGACAGAAAAACTTTGTTGTAGGAGAATAACCTTGAACAGCCGATACCCCTGGACATGAACACATGTTAGGAGAGCACATTCTGTCTGACATTATATCAATAACCTGGTGCCCATCCTGGCAAATTTTGTATGTTCTTGTACTGAATGAAAATCATTTAATGGCAATTCCTTTGCTAGATTTGCTATTTGAAATTATTAATTTAAACATGATTTTTAGGTAAATTTATCTAAATCCTGTCTTTAATGGTAAAGTACTTTTTAAAACCGTATAATCCTATCTATAATAGTAAAGTACAGTAAAAGCCCCTTAAAGCCGGTATCCCTAAAGACCGGAATTCTCTGAAAATCGGACCATTTTTCAAGTCTCATTTTTTCTGTAGTATAATCGATAGTTCTCTGAAAATCGGAATTCTCAGAAACCGGACTTTTGTATCAGTCTGGAAGGGGTCCGGTTTTCAGGGGTTTTACTGTACTTTATAAAGCAATAATTATATCCTGTCTGTGTTTCTTTCGGACATGTCCTTGAAATAAAATATGTTTTATTAATTGTTTTTGCTCTGCAGACGCTATGATATAGATACACTGCACGCATACTTATATGAATTGTTATTCCCTACTGGGTGTAACAATATAATGTAATCAAAACACTGAGAGTACTGTCAGAAGCGAAAATTAAAAAGTGTGAAGAATGAAGTCAATTCCTTCAATAGCTTTTCATGGTATGCATGTAAAAAAATAAGGGAAGTTAACAAAAATCGGATAAGATTGATTACCGTCCTTGGCCACTGCACTTGTTGTAATTGGTCTGTCTCAATGTATGAAGTACCAACTTGACCTTTCGATACTTCATGAGTTACGTTCAGGAGAAGTATTATTCCAATAGGAAAAGGGAGGTAATTAATAAAGGGACAAGGAAGAACTACGACTCTTGGGTACTTCACTTAACAATAGCCTCTATTCATGTGTGAATCTTCAATAGTTTGAGATATGCTCTAGACAAGAATAATATACATGAAAATACAAAAGAGGAGATAATTAAAAATAGGTGAGCAGTAGTTCTTATTCTTGGTCAGTACTGTTCCTCTCATTTACCCCAACACATGTATTAAGTTTCAACTCATTACCTTCAATACTTATAATTTCAATAGAGAAAGGGAGAAAATGGGACCAGATCGGGCTATGGTTCTTTGTCACTGCACGTCCTACCCATGTGTGAATAATCATATCAATTCCTTCAATGTTTTATTAAGATATGCTCTAGACAAGCATAATTTCAACATAAAATGGAGATAATTCAAAAATGAGGCAAGTTGGAGTTATGGCTCTTGATCACTAAAGTATAAACTAAATCCCGCTGGTACATTCTGACTTGTGATGGACAGATACCAAATCTATATCCCTCTATTTAGGTAATACAGCCATTTGAGACTCTAAAAATAGACGAAATCCCATAATGATCTCCATTAAACTGAAACACGTGACAAATGTTTATACCCAAATCAAGAGCAACACAGAATGCATATATATATATATTTATTGAAGTGGTCTGTTAATAAAAAACAAAATCCTGTGAGCATTTTGAAACCAATATATCATTGCACACAAAGTTTGTCTGTGTGCTGGTTATGTGGCGCTCTCATTATCTGGGTCCGACTGGGTCAGATTATCCTGAATTGAAACAGCAATCACAGTATCTGGCTCAATTTGAATTAGAAGTGATTGTCCTGAAATAAAAACATTTTATTAAGATCCTAAAGCATATTAACATCAAATAAGTTAACGTAATTATTTCAAAATCTAAATCACTAATAAATAAATGTTTATCCCCTGTCTATAAAGTAGAAATAAAATTGCTTACAAGGAAAAAAATATTAGATCCAATGCAATAATGAGTATGAAAATAATTGAACATGCAAATTTAAATCATTAACTTTTGAAAGGAATAAAAATGATTACATTTATGGGTCTGATGAACCAAAGTTTGTGTTCTAGAGTGAAAGAAGAGGATCAGTAATATCAGATAACTCAAGTTAGGGAACATCATGCAGAGACAGTAGTGTTTGCGATGCTTCAAACATTACCTTTTTTGATACTGATAGTGCTCTTGGTGTAGGTGCTTTCCTGTTTCACTAAAATTCTCTCTGAAATTGAAATTAATCAAGAAGGTCCGAAAACTTTATTAGCAAATCTATCAATCTATATCTCAGAGGTAGTATCACACGAGATGTAAGTTCTAATGATGTGCAAAATATAAAATATAATATAATCTTAAAATTCATCGGTAAGATACAACATTATAGGGCAAATATTGTGACGAAAACTGTGCATCATACAAATATCAATGACAGTTATATTGACTATCAACAGATATTGCAATTACAATGACGTTTTCCGTAAGTATTAAAGTATTTATGCTGAAAATCTGTAACATAGAAATTGTAGAAATTATATATCCGGTATAAAACTAAAAATATCCAACAGAAGACTTGAACTACCTAGGACCTGGTGTCGAATTGTCATTATTGGATTGGAAGCTTATCGGATCGGAACATTTAATTAGATTTGCAGAAAAATCGATCAAAATCCCACATAATTTTTTAAAATACACTCGGGGCGGTTTGCATCTAGCTAGCTGAAATCGAAATTACACAGGTCATATTATTGTAGTTATTATGTTTGATCTGGGACCAATTTTATATATATAGGTTTGAACTTCGATATATAGAAAATGACCTCATGACCTATTAGTCAAGTTTGTAAATAAGCTTACTTGTAATGGACTAAACGTAGACATAATTGGATCAGGATGTTCTGACCTTGGCCCGTTGCCTCCAACGAAATGTTTGGAACGAATAGAAGTCCATTTGCGTACATTTTCCGTCGTGAATTCCTCTTGTTCGCACGCTCGTATCCAACGTTGACATTTTTCTTTTCAAATGACGTTTGGGGTTAGGGTAAGGAATCCACCACACATTCTTCATATTTTCCCGGTCCGCGTACCGTGAGTCATTGTTACTCACACGTTAACAACAATGTCTAGTAGCCCCAGTTGATTTTCTTTGTTCCCTTCCGAAATTTTCTTTCATGCCCTTCATGATTTTCAATCAAAATAGCGACAGCTTTTTCTGCTAGCCGCCGACATGCTTATCAGCAGTACTATTTTTTAGTAACAAATCGTTATCGCCGACCTCTCTTATAGTTAATGAATGAATTTTTTGTGCGGATGAATACTGAATTATTAAACTTGTCGTGTTTTATATTTTTTAATTGCAAAAATCGTAAATATAGCCATGCTTTAAAAAATCAGCAGAATCCTGCAATATATCTCAAAACTACAATATAGACTTATACAAACAGTGGTACTATTTTTCAACGCGATTGCATGGATAAGAGGCGTCACGTGATTGTAAGAAGAAAACCTGTTGTGTACTTAAAAGTATTTGTTTCTAAAAATGGAAAAAAACTGAAAAGCCACCCTGACATCCAGTCAGTTAATCTTTCCGCGGTTACTGTGATTGGATATTACTGATCTACTGGAGCATCGTGATTGTCCGATAAACGTCATTTACCGATAACTGACTCGAGTATAAACATTGCCATATCGTTGTTTCACAAAATGGAATTAGTTCGTGCTTGTCGTTTGTCTGCAAGAATGTCACGTGATGTAGACTTTGAACTTAATAAAAGTGTACTCGGGCGTCAGGCGTGTATAATCAAACTTCTTTTGTGAAGGATGTTATACGTGGATGTGATTATACTGCAGGTATATATATAACACTTATTCCTAATATATTTTTTGAATGTTTTTTTAACATTTGACAAATATCGGAAATGAGTTTTTGCGTAAAAATTCATTCAATAAATATATGAATAACATTCATCGCTATTTAAATGCACTTGCACGAACTATGTTTATTTGACAGTAATTTTATCTGGCAACCAATAGTAAGCATACTGTTTTAAACTGATGTAATAAGTACTTTGCTTAATTACAGACGAAATTTATTCCATTAACAAGTTTTATTTTACAATTAAACTTTCACCAAGGTCTTCGTCACAAGCACAAAACGACATCAAAGTGTTCTAATTGTGTATCAGTGATTATAATTTATGGATGTTTTAGTGAACTTTATGTGTCATGTTACCAAGAACAACTTGCTTATTCTAATACCTAATAAATAGCAGTAACTTGTTTCCGGTCGTCTTCGGATTGATTCATAGTGCATACAAACTACAGTAAGGTACAGTGTTTGACTTTGACTTGTCCAGTTTTGGAAAATGTTTTCAGTTAACGAGACCCAAAATATTTATAGTCGATAGAAAGGTAGGCAACATATATATATATATGTTACCATTATATGCGTGTACTGGTGACGAAAAGCTGAAATAAAGATAGATATTATGGCCAAAATCGCGAATAAAAATGAATTGGGAATTTTCGAATGCGTTAGTATCGTAATTGCAACACAGCAAATTTTAAAAGCATTAACCTCATTAAATCTTCAGTCTGATAAATTCATGGTCACTGTCGCACGACAATCCTCCATTCATTTCTTACAGTTAGTCTACATTCCCCCCCAACCAATCTCTTTATAACATAAGGATTACTTAATTTTTACTAAAAGCATAATAATCAATGATTTTCCATTTTAATTGATATTTTTCGCGAGAAGAACTGATTGAAAGCCACTTAAAGTTCACTTAAACATCCATTAGTGAATCAACCTAGGAAAAGTCATTTCGTTTAAAGACAGTACTAAGTGAGTATATTTTCCGTGAGAAATATAAACCCCTTTGAAGGCTTAATTACGTTACTGGTATGGTAACAGTATGGTTGAAGAACGAAACCTCGGCAGACTCGAGTAATTAGATCACAGACTATTATATCTGACTTATTTCCGGAATAATGGAAGAATTTACAATTTTATGCTCAAATATATCAGTCTCACTTGGCTATTTATATGTTTTAACACGGTCTTTTCTGACGTTATTAGATATTTTTACACTTATTATCATTTGAAGGCATCAAAATGCCTTCAGGTCGGTAATTCATATTTCCTCTGTAACACATTTTAATTGTGAGACCACCTCACTGTTTAGACCGTTCTTCCTTTGACAAACTGGTGGTCATAATATGACAGTTTCCGTGGCATACGACGTAGTATATTCAGTTTCACGAATGCACTGAGAGAATTAATTTCTGAAATTACCTCACAAAAAGGCAAAATACGCTGATCGGAAATGTACATACCTTATTTGAAATACTGATTTTCAAGATGACTGACGATAAAAAGCCCAGGTGCCCTAGATCCATTAATAGTAGCAAACTACAGTAAAACCCCGTATAACAACCGTTTAATAGTATGACGGACGACCTCGTTATAACGACCAGCTATTTTCAGACCAGTTTTCAATATCTATATTTCCTCTGTATTTCAACATGATAATGAAACTACCTCGATCTTACGGCCACTTATTATGGTTCCAAAGCCGGTCTTAGCGTCAAAGTTCTACTGTATATAATGTGAAATAACTCAATAACCGATATGTGGAGTACCATTTAAGCATATAATATTGAATTATCTCTGGCATTGCATCCTAATGATATCCTTGTTTTAATGTCAGTGCTTGAAGCTTCCTTTCTTGCGCGTGTTATGACTTAATTGATGAAGATGTAGTGCGCATAAAGCGTTATTTATAACTGAAACTCAGACAGATAGCGCCATTAATTAGCTGAAAAAGAAGACCATTGTATAACGAATGACATATATTAAAGCATGTGCATGTCGCTATGCATTTGGTGAGCGTAGATTTTTTTCTAGCTGTAAAAAAGGGAAATGTTAAAACGCACTGAAAATGTGAAATATTTGTACACAAAAATGGGGCTCTCATAGTTTGTGAACAACTGAATTAACACTGTATGCTTTAACATCTTTACCCGCACTAAAATTGAAATATGCGAAATAAATGAATACTAATTATGCAAGAAATAAGTCATGTTTACGATTATTTAGACACAATAGGGTTCAAAATAGGTAACTTTACTTTTTCCATTTATTTCTAAACGTGCCTTTGTCACTTTAGAAATATGCTTAACTTGGAAGCAACCATTTTTTAAGATGACCCAATCTTTTGATATTTTTCTGACATACGTATAATACAGACGGATTAATTTGTATACTCCAAACTTATCAGTAACGATGTACCCCGAAATTAAAAACCTTAGTGAGGCACGCGTGACGAAATTTCGTCTTACACCATTCGTCCTCAACGAATGATTCATGCGGAGAAATGGGCGGTTACTTGTGGAGAACAAGGTTAGTAATGGCCCAGAATCCAGAAGCACTAAGCAGGTTATTTGCCTCACATAAATTCCGAAATAAAATATTTCTAGACATAATTACATTTTTCCTGATTAAGTAATTAGTACAAAACATTATTTTTGAAATTTAGCCTCCATGCAGTAATTCGTTGCTTATGTACGTCATGTATGATAGATCATAACCCATAACTGACCCTAGGCACTGTGATTAACAGCTTGAAAATAAACCCTAATTACATCCTGCCTCATTCTGTCTTTTATTCAATCATATATGATCATATGTATTATGCCTAATTAACGGAAGTACAATCTTTCTAATGTACGACCAGAAATGTTAAGTCCGAATTTGTGCTTCCTATAAATTATTTAACAATGTTAGTATGTTGTTTATGAATTCGACTTATCTGATTATAAGACTATAGCTTCAATATCATGGATAATGTATACTTAGTGTTGATTGCAATTCGCTGAAAACTCATAAAAACGACCATGGCTAGTAACAATAGTACACAAGCGATACCGCATGTTGTGATGATGATTTTTTGTGATAATGAGAGAGATGTTCCAGAAATAGACAAATCACGTTAATATCGGATGTCACGTGACTGCAAGCCTTAAATTTTATCGCAAACGGTCCTCACATGTGCTGCAGTTACATTGCGCTTGATGTATAATAATGATTGATTTCGGTACCGTTTTGTTACTAATACAGTAAAACTTCGTTATTACGAGCATCGATATCACGAGCTCTAGGCTTATCTCGAGGAGATCTTGAAGTCCCGTCATTTTTTGTTCTTAGTTGTATATAAATTTCCATGTTTATTACGAGCATCGTTATCTCGTTATCTCGAGCACAAATCATGGTCCCTTGACTTATTTTTAAGCGTTAATTACCTCGATTACCTCGAGGGGTGTCATTTTGGATATCGTTCGCACCTGCGTTTTTATCGGTGAAAATCCCCGTCAATTTTTCCATATTTGAGTGCTTCAAATGAAGATCGGTCTCAGATTTCATTTCCATTCTCAATCCAAATCGGATCCATTTGCTTGCTTGTATTATGTTAAGGTTTTACATCCCTAACGCTTTACTTTCCTGGCGTATCTGCTCAGTACTACAGACAAATGTTAGGGACCAAAACCCACATGTGAGGACGCTGTCCAGCTAACTTACGAAAGGTCTTAGTTTCTATCCAGGTGCTCCCATGGAACATATTCTACTGTTAAATCTGGAAAATCCCGCAGAATACGCATTTAAAGGGACAATCACTCAAAGGATCGTAATTGGTTCTGAAAAAGCTCACAATAAATCATTTATTTTCTATCACGGAAACCTATAAAAAAAAATACAAACGTTACCAAAATCCGCCAGCTCTATTCTGGGATAATAATTATGTTTAATACACATAATTCTATTTGAATAGTACTATCACCCAATAATTATACTCTTTAGAATATTGAAAGCACAAACATTAAATTTGATTTGTTAGAATGATCTCGCAACCTCGTACCAATGTGATAGATGAGCTTGAAGTCACGAGCTGCTTAAACAGTAAAAACACACACGTTTTAGTATGACTTAAAATAGACTCATTAATAACTCGCCTTTCCTTTCGTTCTTGTCGTTACCATAACATCAATTCCATTTGTTTCTTAGAAATATATATGTGTGTATATATATATATATCAATATCAACTTCCCTTGACTTCTCCGTTGCGGTCATTATCAACTTCATATTCGTATATATATATATATATATATATATATATAGCTAAATATTCAGTCATTATGAAGACATTTCTGAAATAGGGAAAGCGTCTATTAAAAGTTTGTAACTTTGTAAAAGTTAAAGACAGGACCGAATTAAAATTCAATCATTTTGACATTAGTATCTCGAACTTGATTAGTTCATTGTTAAGAGTCAACATTGTTTCAGGCGGGACATATTGTGTTATGTGTCAGATTTTATCGAGTACATTTGACCGTATTATTTTGGATTTGAACCTGCGAATGAATTATTACATTTATTAAATTATATCTGTCGATAAAAGGTACGTAGATACATGTATTATTATGCGGTATTGTTTATTGTTGATTTAACATAATGCACCAGTAACAAAACGGTTGACATATAGAAATGAAATTATAAATATGTGTATTACAAAGCGGAACTCAATGTTCGACTGCCAATTCTAGATATATCGGCAACCGTATCACAAATGTAAGGCGAAATCACAAATCAAGATACCAAGTATAGCCGATGTTAGATGAGGGAAAAAATTTGGCCGGGGTGTGCCTAATGACATGAGAAGAATTAAAGATTTTTTAATCACTAAATGAGAGTGGAAAATTTACATAGCGGATGTGGCGTCGGTCTTGGCTCAATTAGGTAATTGTGAGGTCAAACTAACAATCGTCACGATCGCATCTCATTTTATTCCTGTCCTGTTTTTATCTCGCAGCAGATTCGGTATTGACTTGAAAATCAATGCTTTTATCTTTTCTAGTTAATATGACAATGAGATACCATCAACTGTACAACATGATGAAGTGAAACTTCAAAAGACATAACCACAATTAACTCTCAACACAAATGCATTTTATGATTTGCCAGATTTTGTGGCACACAATTTTCCTATTCAAAAATTATGTTGAACACTATTTGTCTGAACTTTAAGAGAAGAATTGATCAAATAAACACAACGTCCGACATTCCCAATTACTGCTTTGGATGATGTCTATTATAGATAGTTTAAGAATGAGTACAGATTGATTTTCTGTTCATCTTGTAAATAAGCTAAATCTTAGCATTGATAGGTAATCACCTAGTTACACATTACATGCAATTTTCAATGGAGGTATTTTCTCAACCCTAGAACTGCAAATTATTTCCCTCTGTGGTAAGATGTCATTATTCAGCGACCAAAAATTAAAGGGTATTTTTTTCTAAATGAATAAAACTAAATAATTTCCGTGAAGCACTTTGCCCTGGACATTTTAAGCAAAGGTCTGGTACAGACAGTAACTTAATAAAACCGCAGAAATTGAATTTATATCTCGAATTGTTTCGCAATACTACTATTATTTCCATTTAATTGTTATGATCATGTCGTTTATAGCGGAGACAATGGTGAATGTAATACTTAGGGGAACTGTGCTCTTTGACAAAGGTCCCATCATATCCTGACGCTCATAAACATTGAGTCAGTCGATAAAACGTTATGGTGGTTTTGTCACATAGGCAAGGGAACGATTCTGGAATTTATGTTTTTGTTCGAACGTCGGATAAGTCATTGAAAACAATACACGTTGAATAAGTTTTAATGATGAATACGTAAGCCATGTTATCTGAATTAAAACATCTAATAGAAAATTTTGTATTCGGAATATTCAGCGCAGTTGAAGTTTTCCAAGACTTATTCCATGTTAACTTACATAAATACATTTGTATACTACTCAACTTTTGCTAAGCACCAAAATTCACTCAATACCTTGTCTGTGCTTTATTTCGCAAATGAACCAAGCTCAATTTTGTCATGATTACACAGAGGACTATCTTAAGTTTCTCACTATATTATGAAAAGTATAAAAATAATTCAATTATTTATTTTGCATAGTTTTCGGCAATGTTTTGAGATGGCCTCCAAACTAAAGGCAGACTGTTTTATCGGATACGTCTTATAATGTGAAAGCATGTACCCCTCTTTTTGTGGTTTTGTTTTGCAACATTGTCTTAAGCACCGATATTACACATTTATGGTCATTCAAGGGTGAGACATTTCACATTGGTCACTTTGACATGGCAAACGCTATGATAATATGGCATTTGAATGAAGCAGAGATGTGGAGGGCTGTAGAGATTGTGGAGCAGGGGGCCACACACAGTTTTTCTGGACTGTATACTAACCAGTACTAACTTACCCTTCCGCAAGTAGCCGGCAACGTCTCCACATGTGGAGAAAAAATCGACATTTTTGTCAAATTTTCATAGAAGGGTATGACCTGCCGCGACCGGGATTCGAACCCGCATCTCCTGGTTACAAGTCCAGCGCACTGACCCACTGGACCACGGCCGCGGCTTTTGCGTGATGTGTTTTGTTCGGATATATCTGTTATGTTCGAATGCAATTTGTCCGTGTTTATTTCGGTGTGGGTTGTCTATTAATTACATAAGTGATGCGCTCTGATCCTTTATTTTGGAATTCTTCAATGTACTCGTATATCTGTACAAATGGCGTACGATCCGAAAAATTTTGTCAATACCGGTATACACATCTTTCATATTATGGTAATCCGTGTCATGCGCAAAAATGGTAAAGACTGAAACAATGATATATTACATAAAAGTCTTCGAACTAATTATGCGCCCCTCGTATCCGGGTATTTACAAGCACGATAGGGACGACGTTTCAATAATTCAAGCACTTCAATAATGACAAGTCTGCTTTAGAAAATTTATAACACTCTACGGTCTTGAGTAGAATTGTTTCTGAAAATAATCCTTGCTGTTCAAGATATTATCGATGAAAGTGATATTCTTCAAGACAGCACGAGGACAATCACGTGATAGAAGAGCATAAAATCACGCTAAGAGAAATATGCCAGACAAAAGTGTAACAGCTTGCACTGATTGCTGTGTAATGAGCGAAACAAACATAAACATCGGTTTTTTGAAATTAAATCTCAGGTTAATTTCCGATCGTCTGTCTGATGAAGCATTTTTATTATTTCATTTTAATTCGAACTTTTTTTATGTTGCAGTAAAAGAATGAACGCCATTTTGGCGGATTCATCAAATGAGGTACAGAACTTTTCAAATACAGACATAACCTCCAACCGCACAAACCAAGGGACGGATGTTGTTGAACTTAGGGATCAGAAATACCTCTCAAGACTTCTGTACTGGGAAGATAATATTGTTGCCTCATTTTTGCTCATTGTCTGTAAGTATATACAATAAAATCTCCTGAAAACCGGACCCCCTTCCGGGCTTGGCTAAAAGTCCGGTTTCCTGAGAATTCCGGTTTTCAGAGACTTAGTGACCACTTAAACTATAAGTCTATCTAAGTACATGTATTTAACCGTCAATTTCTTGTAAACTTCAACTTGATAATGAAACCACATAAATCCCGAAGTGTGGTCTTAATATCAAGGTTTTAACTTTTTTTATTTCAAATAATTTATGATATTTATAACTGTTGCCAATTTGTCCCGTACACAGAGGTATGTAGGTACTTTTGTCCATACTCTATCCAATGGCGACCTACAAGAAGGGTCGCTATCAAAATGCTATGAAATGCGTGTCATGTATGAACAGTATGGCATTCATTTTGTTCTAGCCTAAGTTATTCCATATTAAGTGATACGTGACTAATTAAAGTGCCTTTGAACCGCTGTTGGCTTAATTGGCTGTGACTATCTTTACCCCAGAAATTTCTTCATCGTCTGAGTTTCGTATAACATAAAACATACGATAACATTAAGACCACCTCATTATAGCTAAATATTTATTTTAGGACCGGGTTTCTGTGTCTTCAATAATTCAATTTTAATCATCATTTAATGAATCCAGCCCATTATAAGACCGTATCAAGGATTTTCATACATAATCTTAATATGGGGTTTTGTTCTTGTATGAATCTGATAACATAATTTACTATCTGGGATAAAAATAGAAGTCGAATTAAACCACATAATGATAAGGCTATAGAATATATTAGTACGGAGACCCTAAAGTGACATTCTACACTTATATTTTCACTTGTAGCACTCTTTTTATTTCGTATTTACGAAATAGCATTTCGTAATTACGAAAAAGTATTTCGTATTTACAAAATAACATTTCGTTAAAACGAAATGATATTTCTTAATTACGAAATATTTTTAATTCGTAAATACGAAATACAAATTTGTAATTACGAAATAAAAAAGAATGCTACAAGTCAATATATAAGTGTTGAATGTCACTTTAGGGGCTCCGTACGTTTGGTGTCCGCTAACGACCCCAAAAATATCGGTCCGGTAAACCGGCAAAACCTTTTTTGAAAATGGCTTAAGCCGCATCGGTTTATTCATAGATTTTACTTTCTCGCTAGTAAGACGTAAGAATGTTCTCCGTCTCCTATAACCTGAACATTTTTTCCCTTGACCTCAGTTGTATTAAGTCTTGGGCAATTTTATCTTACCTACACATTCATTTCATAAGAACTATATATCCGAACTAAAAAAAAATATTTTTGAAACAAATTGTGCCGACCTTCCCACCCTGTATTTGAGGATGTTAATGGACACATTGATTTATTTATCATCGTCTCTCACAAATTCTCGTCATCCATTTCGGAAGCAACAAATACGACACGTGAGTATTTCTTTAATAATCCGAGTCGTCCTTTCATAGGCTTCTGAGAAATGATTTAATTGTGGAGTAATTTAAAGCTGAGAAAGCCCAACATGGAGAATACGTTTAATTGGGAAAAAAACGCTCGCGATGAGAAGAAATGTAGAGATCTTCTCATGGGTATTTTTCTCTTGTTAAAAACAAGCTTCTACGGATATTTGCGGACAATTGAAAATTATTTTTTTTGCCTGATGTCTGGATTCAGCAAAGTGTGATTGTTTCAGCGTCACCGCTGATCTAAACTGTGGACAAGACCTTGGAATTTAATTATTTACGTCCAGTTAGCTGTCTGAAATGTTGTAAAGGATTTCTGGCTTTAAACAACTCTAGGATAATTTCTTAATGACGTATGGGTAACCATCCTCAACAAAACCAAATGTTCTGAAAGTGATCATTTCTAAATTAGCCTTTTTTGGTATAATGCAAACTTTCATTATTAAAAATAATTTTGCTGCTTTCTTGAGACGATGGGCATTTTTTATCTAAATTTTTAGCCTGGTTAATTTCAGTTATTAGTCGCTCTTGTGTGATTTTTTGAATTTCAAATATTGATTTCATCGAAGGCTTCACTGCAGCAGAACGATTATTTAATTGTCTTGTACATTATTTAAAAGTTGTGCAGGTATTTTTACGGCATATGAAATAATAATAAATATAATCATCCAAGTACGGAAACAACGTAATTGTGTCTACTTTCCATTTTCAGACGTCCTTGCCTTATCTTTGAATACAGTAGTCATCTACACATGTGTGAGAAACTGGAAGTCCCTTTTGGTGTCTGATTATTATATTCTGAATTTAGCCATCAGCGATATACTTCTACCAATGGCCGCATTTCCGTTACCGATATCATCTTCATATTTTCACAAATGGATGTTCGGGGATATCGGTAAGTAATTCATTGACGTCACTTCCGGTACTGTCGTAACTTCCGGTGCATATATAACTAGGGCTACATTGTGCTAATTTCCAGTTGGTTACCCCTGTAATTCTATAAGTTCACAATTGAATATTATTGTTCTAACGGTTAAAATATGAAATGTCTAAAGTAAGATATTTCATTAAGTTAACTAACTTTGAAACTTTGCTTTAATGAACCTGCAAATGACATCTTAAGTTTTGGTTGTGTTTACATAAATGTAGCACATGTTACCCAAATAGACACGTGGGTTATATCTTTATTGCGGTGCGTAAAATTCAGCTGGAGTCAATCAAGAATATTTACCCGATGCTCATGAATGTTCTAAAAGATTATTTGAACGGTATTCAACACCATGTGTCAACATGGGAAATCCTGTCAGTTCTGTAGTCTACATACATACCTTATTTATATTATGATTCGAAATAAGGGAATTCAACACACATTTCTGTACGATTACCTTGCATCACACACCGCTGACCTGATAAATGTCTCATCAATAATCCATTGAAAGTAATTGTAAACTTGTAAGCCCGCAAGCCGTAACCTATAATGAGGCAATGTTTAATGAGTGAATGGCGCCATTACTACCGAGCACTTTAAATCATAAATATACTTGTTCCGTAGTGTATAGTGTCCACAGAAATTGTAAAAGAACGTGTGCTACGAATGAGCATGTATTCATTAAGGAAGAATTTAGAAAAAAAACGGGTCACCAGGCAAATTACGCTTGTAATAAAAACAACCTTTCTGAGCAGACACTCCAAATCCTAAGCCACAAATGGTCACGAAAGAACACCATACGTTTTGTGTAAAAACTTTGCACTTACACCGAGTTTACCTATACTTCAGATATGATTCATAAAAACTTTCTATGTTACACGCAATACTTCGATATTTTGCTGAAAGACAAGTATCTACATATACCTTTATTTCATTCCATACTCTCATAGGCTTTGCTAACGCACATATTCAACTTGATGACTAACATTCTTGACTCGCGGACAGTTTTATCGCTTACAGAGGAGGTCCAGACGAGGTCCTTCGTACCTTTGTAGTTTATACGGCCATGTCTATGTCGGAGACGTTTTCACATTGAGGCCATCCTTCAAAAATTGATGTTTTGTATTTACGAAACCAACACATTCAAAACTCCCCTGAAGCATTTTTTGCGACTTTGACATAAAAGGATATCTATAAGATGTCCACATACTTACATACCTTCTGATAAAATTTTGGGTCTCGTGAATACAAAGCAACATTTTTTAAGGATGACCTAAGGATAAAATGTTCTGACTAGAGATATATAATGACTTCCGTGGATGTCATATAAAATAAATTTATCATTCCTAGGCAGATTGCAATATCTACAATCCAGTCTGGCTATATTTGGAAACAGGATTGTGAAATGTGCATCTACAGCACCGAAATAAAATGTAAACTTAACCACACATGTTTTTTTTATTTCGTTGCATCGACAATAAACTAAACAAATAAAATGCGAGTATAATGTTACAGTCTGTCATTCGTTTTCATTCAAAAGGTTACCAAAATCATAATAGTGTACATACGGTAATTAGTGCGATAGGATTACATTTTCCCTGTCTACTAAACACAATGCTATCCTTAAAGTATGTTTGTTTGCTGTTACCCGACTGACTCATTAACATCCTCCCCCCGACCTTAAACATTTTTAGCGATTTGGGCAATATTAGGTTCATTATCACAGCTTTCCGTTTTCAGTTCGGGCATGTAATAGTAACAACAAATGCTTACCTACCTACTTACCCACAGCTAGAAGTTTGGGTCCTGTAACTGCAAACCAACATTTTAGATACCCCAAAGGTCCAGTGATTAGTGTGCTGGACTTGTAATCTGAAGATCTGGGTTCGAATCTCGGTCGCGGCAGGTCACACCCTTCTATGGAAATTTGACAAAAATGTCGATTTTCCTCCATATGTGGAGTAGTTTCCGGCTCTTTGTGGAAGGGTAAGTTTGTACTGGTTAGTGCACAGTCCAGGAAAACTGGTTAGGTGAACCGGTCGCTGAAAACAATAACTGAAAAATTGTTGAAAAACGGCGTTAAACCCCAGTGACAATAAGTCACATAAAAACACAAAAAGGCGATGTATTCCTTAAAACGGCAACCGAAATTTACCTTGTGGTGGAATATTTCTGCATACACTTAGCGAGTTAATTTTCGCGAAAACTTTCTACGTTTTCGTGAAAAAATGTTTTATTTTCATGAGAATATTTTATCGTCCACTTAATAAGTACGTTTGTAAAGAAATCCTACAATGACAAGTTATTGAATTTTCGTGAAAATGTCTGGGTTTTTCTTCATGAGAATCAGGTAGATTTTTACGAAAATATATCTTATGCGAAATATGACACCATAGTGCCACAGCCTTTTCGAAGCTCATTAATCGACCACAGCTGAACAAAACGGAGGCAAGAACATCCCCACAAAACAACACAGAAATGTAATTGTATGTAATTAGAACTGCTTTAAACTTCAGGATGCGTGATCTACGGGTTCCTCGGCTTCTTTTTTGGGTTAGTTAGTATAACTACATTAACAGTAATGGGAGTAACAAGATACCTCAGCGTGTGTCATCCGCACGTGTGTAAGTATGGCAAGCCGTTACTTGGATAAAATGTCATAACTATAAAAAAACATGCTTTCCATATATATATATTATATTTAAGGTTACATAAGCTTATACGGGTGTGGTTTGACCTAACCAGCGCTTCAGTATTTTTCACAAGGGCTTACCCGTCCTTCCACAGCTTCTGATAACCTCTGGACTGATGTTTGAATCCAATGTGGAATACAAAGTGCTTATAATACATGAACTGGTTTTTGTTCACCGAAAATATCACTTGAAAAAAGGCAATCAGGCAATGACTTATCTGATCATATACTGAAATCAAATCGATTTACTAGGAAAATAACACAATGATTATTACCAATTGCATCAATGTCTACTATTTATACTGCTATTGTTTTTAATTCACTGATGTGTTGATTCTGGTCTAAACATATTAATTCTCTTTATTTCAGCTCTGAAGCGAAATGCATATACAAAGTATTCCATAGTATTTCCATATTTCTACGCTAGTGTTTGGTCAAGCATACCACTAAGTGGCTGGGGATCCTACGTCGTGGAGTCATACGGAACCTCGTGCACTCTACAATGGAATGACAACAAAGTGTTCATAACTTTAATGTCGGTGTTTTGCATATCAACTCCATCAGTCATCATGTTTTTCTCCTATACGTTAATTCTGTATAAATGTCGGAAAAGTAACAGAAATGTTCGAACATGGCAGGGACGACAATCAAAGATGCCCCGAAGTGAAGCATATCTCATCAAGGTAAGGCGACAGTTTTACTGCTTCTTTCATGTCTCCATTTATATCCAGCCACCTGATTCTGTATAATTGAATGGCCATACGTCTTGCTCATTAACGTATAAATAGAAATCCAGACATTCAGACAAATTCTCCCCTAGATGTCATTAACAAGCACGTGGTCTTGGATATTATTTGCTTTCAAACCCGTGGTCTTATTTGATTACAAACTCGTGGTCTCTTGTATTATTTGATTAAAACACGTGGTTTCTTGTATTCTTTGATTACAAACACGTGGTATTTTGTATTACTTGATGACAAACACGTGGTCTCTGGTATTATTTGATTACAAACACGTGGTCTCTGGTATTATTTGATTACAAACACGTGGTCTCTGATATTATTTAGTTACCAAACATCGAGGTCTCTTAGACTGTAACAAAAATACGTTAAAATTCCAATCTGAAACACTGGCTTCATAAGACATTCTTAAACTCAATTTAAAACAAATGTTAGAGGGAGACTATCATTCTTTTCGAGGCTAATTCTACAATCATGCAATACATGATTGTTTGAAAAATGAAACATTCAAGACCAAAATATTCAAATATTGCGTGCAACTAGTGTTTAAACAACAATTATGTTGCCAATTTCCAAAATATGACCAAAAACATATCAAGGAAGTCGATTGTTTAAAACAGAAATTACGATATATATATATATAAGGATTTATAGCACGTAAAAATGTGTTTTCAGCAATGTCCGTATGGAGCTGACTGCTCCAGAATATAAGCCTTCATCATTATTTAATTATCTTACAAATGGTACGCGTTTATCAGCAACATGTAGAGACAGCTAATTACCATACATAAGCAAGTAAATCATGCAGGCTTTAGTTTGCTGCATAATGAAATAGATGCAAGGACATCTGGACGTATAATGTATTCATGCATTATTTAGCTGAAATATTGAGGACACCCAGTTACCTGAAACACGGCGAATGCTCTTCGGTCATAATTATAGCAAAAGGAATTGTTCTTGTACCAAATGTAGCGTTAAATGTCACTTACCGACCAGCTTAAAATTAAAACATCATTTAATGGTCGCAAAGGTGGTTTTACAGTATTTTGTCAAAACTTAGTCTAGGTCATGAGGTTAACTGCTGAATATTTATAAATACGCATATATACGCTGTATGTATATTTACTAAGTTTGTAAACACTCACAAGGTTTGAACGATTCAGAAATATAGGTTACATTTAATAATCTTTGACGAAGAGGCTCAAAAATAGAATTCAGATATTTATCCGACCAAATTTGATTTCGGTCACGTGATTTTTAGTTATATATTATTTTTAATGTCATGTGTATAACATTCCTAGACGGACACATATGCACCCGGTATTTCAAAGAATTCCCTAAACATATGTTATGTATTTTCAGATAACGTTTGCGATGTGTTGGGGATTTCTTATATCTTGGATGCCCTACGCTGTTGTGTCAATGTGGACCGCTTATGGAGACGCGTCAAAACTTCCGGTGCGCCTTACGGTGATCGCGGTCTTGCTCGCGAAAACATCAACAGTCGTAAATCCTGTGATATACTTTCTACTCAATAACAAATTCCGTCCAATGATGATTCGTTCATTGAATCTTCATGTGTTTAAAAATATTCGTCAACGAGAAGTATTCGTCGACGGAAACGCTCAACTTATAGCCTTGCACAGGGAAAGCCTTGATTCAAACACGGTTTGCTCAAATCGAAGTTGCCGGAGTGATTCAGGATCTTCAGCTTGTAAACTTCTAATAAAAACAATGATTGAATTAGAAGTGAACGTTACTCAGGACGATGTGCAATTATGACAACATGAGGTCCAATGTTCTTGACTGGTTATCTAAGTAACAAGTTTTACATAGGGCGATATCTTGATTGTACAGCCTACCAACAGGTGGCGTTATACATAAATTATTATTCGCAACAAATGAATGCGTAAAACGTAAACAACGAATGTTCTAATACGGAAGATGCCTTGCACAATCTACAATCCAAGTAAATCCCACTCAATGGTGTATCTTTGCTTGGCATGAAATGGTGCTTGCTTTAAAATGAACATAGGCAATTAGTTATTGAAGGAGACACGATTATATATGTTTGAATGTTTACTTTAATTCTTTAGTGATGTTTAGTTGGCTGATAAAATTGTCGAAACTGTGAACAGGTACATTAAGAATGTGACGTAATATAATATTAGGAACGTATGTTTTCGTATGTACAAAATGCGAAGCCTTGTTGGCATTTTGCTTATAACAGGAATAATCGCTCAAGGAAGACATGAATGGTGGTACATATCTATATTAACATATTCTACCATAAAGAATACGTTCAACAGTTCATTTCTCGTGTGTTCTGTTGCAAATACCTTGCCATGATCAGTATAGCAGTAAAAATAGATGTACTTATTTGTATTTATAATGAATGCGTACAGTCTCACTACAGTACTGTGCGTGTTGGTTTGATTGTAAAATACTAGTATGGCATTTATACTCATCAAATTTAAGGACGTGACGCAAAATCGTACCATAAGATTTTTGAGTAACTAAGAATTCACATTGCAACCCAGTCCTTTTTATCATACAATCAGTATATTTAGAATGAGTATTAACACTATTTTGAGGACCAATGTCTCTGTTTCAATATGATTTCCTGGTTATTCCATGTTCCGTTGTGCTTCAAATGTTCCGTGAGATAATAGTACCTAGCATTATTATGTCTTATATTTATGCAAATAAAAATTAATACAAACAACTGTTAAACGTAGACCGATGATGAAAATAAACTGTCTGTAGTTTGGCATCGTTCACTTTTCATTACAACACGGGAATAAGGGCATTTTGACTTTATTTAGTCATTACATGTCCCCCCTGATCACGTGATCGTGAGGTAATTAAGCATAGACAACACAAACAAAACAAATATATCAGCACGACTTAAAACAAGAAAGCAGTTCACAAAACAATCAGCATTACTTATATCAACCCTTTACAAGAAAGCTGCTCACGAAACAATCAGTATAATTGATATCAACCCTACACAAGAAAGCAGTCCACAAAACAACCAGCATATTTCATATAAACCCATCACAATAACACAGTTCACAAAGCAATCAGTATTACTTATATCAACCCTATACAATAACGCAGTCCACAAAACAATCAGTATTACTTACATCAAACATACACAAGAACGCAGTCCTCAAAACAATCAGCATTACTTATATAATATTTGATGTTAAAACTACCCAACTCGCTCAACCTCACTCTAACTCCGTCATTAGTAAAACCAGTGGATCTTTGAGAACCTTGCAACATCTTCAGTGCACTGATAAAAATCTTTATACGTGAGTTTGTTGGCAGCATAGGTCGTAGCAATGGAAATTCTGCAAAAACGCGTGGGCTAAACGAATTAACAAAAACTAACCTAAAGCCGGAGCAAGAGATTGTTTGTCTGTTTTTATGTGAGATTGTCACGAGTTTTGTTTTTCATTGGGTTTAACGCCGTTTTTTTTTCAACAATTTTCCAATTATATACGGCGGCCGATTCACCTAACCAGTTTTCTGCATACTAACCAGTACTAACTTAAAATTCCACGAGGAGCCGGCAACTTCTCAAAAGGTGGTGGAAAATCGACATTTTTGTCAAATTTTCATGGAAGGGTATGGCCTGCCATGACGGGGATTTAACCCATGATCGCCGGGTTACGGGTACAGCGCACTAACCACTGGACCCCGGTCGCGGCCGTCGGAGTAAGCGAACACTGAACAGGAAGATGGAAAGATATACAAAGGAGGAGATCGCTTGAACCCATCCCCGTTTTTTATGCGAAAATTCATAAAATCTGTACGTCTGTTTGTTTGCGACTATTAGTAAGAGACGCGCTGGTCGAGCTTGAAGACATGCTGTTTTAGAAAGCTGTAATAATTGCGAGTGATGTTTTTCAAAAATCATTTCGTTTTTAATTAGTAGCCCACGGCTTGTTGATATTTTCAGAAAAGAAAAAAAATAAATGTTCTTTCATGAAATTCTCATTAAAGTTTGATGGCATTAAGCGATAATTCAATATGAACCATGTCAGTGTCACTTCAACATTCGTTGTTTACACGATAATGTTTGCCATGCCTGTAGTTATCGTCAACCTTGACAGTATGCCTGGAATGTTCATGAATCAACCATTGTTTTTGTCATTAGCTTCTTGTTTTCATGTGTTATATCCTGTGAACTTGTCAAAAAAATACGAGGAAAATAGGCTGTAAATAGATCTTGTATGAGCCATGAAAAATCGTCATCTGAAATGTTACATGATACGAAATATGTAGGCAATAATTAGTTTGAGCGATACATCATTCACAATTGACACATAAGTTTTCTCGACGCTGTCTGAATTCATACTAGCGGCTATAATAATGAATTTATAGGAAATCTATAATTTTCAGGAGATGTGGCAGGAGTTTGCATTGAATTCAAATTGTCTTTCTTTGGAGATTCAAAACATACTTATTTAAAAGAACAAAAATCAGAAAGTTGGGGTACTAGGGGAACACAAGTGTATTGAATGTATATAAGTTCGGGGCTTGAATAATGTTACAAAATGAGAGCGCCTTTTGTTAGCGATAAAGATTTGTATTGTCATTATATGTTTGTGAAGTTTCTGCGTGACGTCATGGCGTCCTTTTTTCCCAGGACTGATATATTGAGTCAAAGATGTAAATTCAGCACGATTTTAGAATTGATAAATCTTTGTTTATTTCGTACAGTCCTAAGTATTCATAAAGTAAAAATATATGAATTGAAAAATACAATCAGTATAAGCTTTAGGCATCTTAAAATCCGAATGAAGCCTGGATTTATTGACTTCCGTCTACCCGTCCTAATTTAACCAATACATAAAACACTGCAGATACCTTGTGTATACGTTATATAAACTGTTAAAAAATAAACGGTGTATTTTCAATGGTATTCTTTTTGATAAAAAGAAAATAAAATCATGCTAGTAAGTCATTGAACCTTGCAACTTTGGTTTCGGAATGAAAGCAATACTATAGACTGTTGATGCAGTGTCATTTTTGTTATCCACTTCTGTTTGTTATTGTATGAATTAAGCAATCACCCATTATTTTAGTGCTAAGTGATAAAACATTTGGAATTTAAAACTGTTATTTAGAATTATAGAATTTATTCCCCATTTGAATTATTCAATTATTAACCTAACTTCTCCAGAGCAATAACATAATTTTGCTTCTCCCAAAGCGCGTTGCTTTAGAAAAGTTGCACTGTAGTGCAATTATTCAAATAATTCCGAATCCAATGTAAAAGTAATTAATTGGATTCATCTTTTATTAAAATTTGACAAAAATGTCGATTTTCCGCCATACGAGGAGAAGTTGCCGGCTCCTTGTGGAAGGGTAAGTTAGTACTGGTTAGTGCACAGTCCAGGAAAACTGGTTAGGTGAACCGGTCGCCGTATGTATACTGAAAAATCGTTGAAAAACGGCGCTAAACCCTATACAAGTATATATAAGTCCTATACATACCATTTGGGTTCGATCGGTTCTGATCAGAAGAAAATTGGATTCGTTGTAGTCATACTGTAAGGTAATATTTTTTGCTGTTTTAAGTTCATTTATGGTCGCCGGAAAGTTAATGTGTACAGGTTATTTTGTATAATTGAATTTCACATGAACTTAAAATTGCTGGAAACAAGGTATGATTATTCATGCTGCCATACACTGGGGACAGTGGCATGGCAGACATAAATATTGAACACTCTATAAACTATACCATTAGCATTATGTAAAATACAAAAAAATAAATACCCAGCCCACTGTGTCAATTCAAGCAATCAAAACAATTATTAAGAGAATATTTATATAAAATCGATGTTTTACGTTCGCATAAACACTGATTAGTATTCAAATACGTTTAATTATTGTAATCTGTTTTAGAATTTAAATTGCGCACTTAACACAGAATTTCATTAGTATATTTAATTCAAAGGTTAATCTCAAAACTCTGGAAGCGTTAATTTCCCATGGTTCAGTCACCCATACGGTACTAGTTAAAAGGATATTTGTGGAAATAATTAATATAATTTCCAATTTCAACTGAACAAAAGTCCTTCACCCGTATTTCTCTAAACTAATTTGTTTTTTGTTCTTTTTTTATTTAGTTCAATTGCTAATTTGAATATTGTATCAGGCGCGTAGCTTCTATTAGGCAGTACTACGCAATTGCCTAGACTCGATTAAAAACGAAACAAATAAAAATGCCAAAAATGCAATAAAAATCTAAGGGGTGACGGGGGTGAGGGGTAAAACTGGGGATGATACACTTATTGAGGCATGATATCATTACTTCTAACGTAAATTCACGGCTAAATGCATTGATTTGGATAAAAGCAACTATAGTTTGCAAAGAATATAAAAAACTATGATTTTTCAATTCTAATGGTCATAAAATACCCCAAAATAGCCGTAAAATGCACCTGCGACGTTCTAAAATTTCAATTTTTCCCGGGGGGGGGTCATTTACTGGCACAGCAAAACTAGTTCTCACGTTTATTGACACGTGACACAAGAGTGAGATCAGCCAGCAAAGCTCTCCTCCAGATACTTGCACAAAGATATGACGATAAATTCGTCCAATAAATGTTCATATTGTCTGATCCAACGTAAATATAAATAGTGATGCCACACAGCCCTAAAAAGTTCTTGTTTTCCGCTAACCCGATGATTCTTTTTTTCAGTCTGCCCCAGCCATTTTTTTCTTGTCGATATTTTATTTCCAAACTATTTCTCCGAAATTAATTAACAAATAAATTTGAAAACAAAAGTTCTGCCGACCTTCCGACGCTATATTTTAGTGATATTTTAGTGATGTTATTGGGAAAATGGTATTTATTTTAAGCCCAAGTCTCTTAAAAGTTCTCTTCACCCTTGACGGAAACAACAATTACAATACGAGATCATTTCTTTATTAATCGGAGTCATTCTTTAAGTTTCTCAGAAATTATTTAATACCACAGCAATTTAAAACCGAAAAATCTGACATGGGTAAAATGTTTAATTAGAAAAAATACGCTTATAATAAAGGGAAATGTTGTATAGTTCTCAGGGCTATAATTCGCTTGACATTATCAAGCTCCAGTGGATATTGAAATTTCACGTAAAAAGGTTTGATTTATGAACAAAAAGGAAACGTAACGCTGAGGCATCACACTAAAATCTCTTTTTTGTCTTGAAAACAAAAGAATTGAATCATCTTTTTTTTGACGTGACAAAACTGCCTCAAAACCAAATCAGTGAACTACCTTGTCAGCCTTAACTAATTCCGTCAACGGCATGAGACATGCTACATATACCATTTAGTGTGTTTTTAATATAACCAGTCACACCATTCTTGATTCAACTCATCGTATAAACCTTTGCTTCCTGAGCTAATATCAAGTAATTAAAAACGCGAAATATTTTAACACTTAGTCCATTCTTCACAAATTGTTGGTTTGCAGTTACGCGACCGACTCATCAAAAATCTCCGGATCCAAAAGGTTTTAAGGAATTTTCAGTACAAACGTATACAACTTGTCCAACCACCTACCCACTTAAAAGTTGGGGTCGTGTAACCGCAAACCAACGATTCATTAAGAGTGGCCTTATATGGTGATTTAGGCCTTCAGCGGAAACCATAACTTGTTTTGGAATGAAGCTTCGACAAAAAATGTTTAAAAAGCATTAATATCATTTGCGTCGGTCGTGATCGTAGTGAATATCATTAATTAACTTTGCGGTAAATGGTATGAAGTCCTATAAGATGTTATCAGTTTTTTAAAATAGCGCAAAAGTTCAGTATCGCCTTGGTAGCATGACGTACATGGCTTCCATTTGCAAATAATTTTCAACTCTGATTTAAGAGTTCAGTGTAAGTTCCAGAATAGTTCTTTGTTGCATTGTATCGCAGTGTGGTTCATCTTTATTGTGACTGGACACATACATAGAGGATCTTGAATGAGTGCTCATTCCTTACCATTTTTATTAAACGAGTTGACTAAATAATATGACACGAGGCCCTGCCGAGTAATACAAAATATGCAAATGTAGTGATTTGGCTAATTTGAATATTTATTGCACCGCTTGGCAGTGCCGAACGATATTTCCGGCACGGGTTTACGGCACTCCTGGACCGCAGGTTATGTATAATATGTATTGAAAAGTCACTGTCTTGCCCTTTTTTGTGCTTAGAATTATTTTTTTCATTTCACAAAATTGTAGATGACACGAATCAACATAATGTTACACAGACAGTGGAAACATAAACTATAGAAAACATGTTTTTTTATAAAAGCCGCTCTTTTCATTTTGGATGCAAAGGTAATGCATGGGAGGATAGGTTACACGTACAATACAAGCCTCCCCCCCCCTCCCCCGCCAATAAGAGTTGATTGCTTGAAGGGTCTATCTTCAAAAAAGGGAGATAAATACTTCTTCCACCCATCTTTGCTAGTAAATAATCCAGTAATACTAGTCCCTAATAGCTGCCCGCCGATACATTTAACTCAAATATTGTTGAAAACGGATATAAAACCTAAAAATCTCAAGAGGACCCCGTAGTTTTTAAAACAAACACAAACTAGGACAATTTAATGACTGGAAATAGTCCATAAATACTGTTATTATGTAACATTGGCAAAGCCGGTATTTATCCACCATGAAAGATTCATGTAGTTGTTTTCATTAAAATCTAAAATTTCGTCCTCACATCAAATACAAACATACAGTTCATACAAATTGACGTCATTCTTTCTGATTATTTATCCGAACTTCCACTATTTTAAAATTCTACGCATCTGTGATGAAGCTATCCTCTCTTTTCAATATTTTTTCAACTGCAATTCCGTATAGTCCCATATTATACATCATTTTCCTTTTTGATGCGCATCAGTTAATCATTTACCCTCGTTACAAATTTTAAACACAACATAATTGTTACAAATTGGAGCGTAATGATGTCATTAGATAATAAATATAATCACAAATGATGTGCAAGAACAGTCACATTCCTTCTCTCAGTATGACACACAGCTGTCGTTACTGAAACAATAAAACAACAACAATTTGACAAAACCTTTTCAGAGATGTATTTCTAGACATTACCCTACAAAAATCATCTTTGTCGCGATATTAAATTTGATAACAAGGCACTAGACATTTTTATTGATCATTACAATATGTCTGGGGGTTCTAATTACTGATTACGAACAACAACCTGGGAAAATGACAATGATTATGGTGTAATTTAAAATGATTACTTTCTGCAGTACTCAGTAATTCAACGAATTCGGTCGACAATTTTTTTCTTTAAGCATTTGTTGTAGTTGACGTTTTTGTAGACGAGCGGACCTCTGTACTTTTGTTGATAACCCTGAGGTGTTTTGTAACTTAATTCTGATATCTCTAGGAACATTTGTCGATATGTACATATATGTATAAACATTATTCCCTTTTATGAGTGACATGTAATTGGATAACATTAATTGTTTGCAGACGAGAGGTAGTGAATTGTGTAAGGTGAAATATAGAACAGTTATGATATTTCGGATACAGCTACAATATCATTGTAAGGGGTGTTATCGTTATATTTTTGGTTAAATAAAATTTAAGATGCGCAGTTTGTCTGTTTGCTGGTTAGAATTGTGAAGGTCATCTAGTATCTAGTACAATAAGGGCAGCCATCTTTTTTGTGTTAACTTCCGGTTTAATTCTTAATCTAGCCTCAAATTTAACCCAATAGTTTAGCCGACGTTTATACATTTGGGCGCTGATCGATGTATGTATTTTCGCATGTAGAAACAAACTACATGTATACTTATACTGGTGTTATTGATATTAACAATATAACATGCACATACATAATTATATTCCTGCATGAACGACATGTGCCTAATTACAGTTGTATAATGTGTCTGACAGACTTATTTAAACTACATACTACGTGTTTTCAGCAAAATCTTTTCGGAATGAATTTTTAGAAACAGTTTTAAAAAATCATCACTCTGGAGAAAAGGAAACGTTCGTATACACAAAGACATGCTATTCATCCAGTTTTGTTTTTCAAGTCGTTGTTCGTAAATCATTTTTAAACAGAATGTATTTTACAAAATGTACTTTGTAGTTATCTGATATTCTCATAAGCTGTTGTTACCTTGGTGAACGCTTGTGGACGCTAGCTTTAGCATCATTAGGCAGTGTAATGATGTGTGCAAAAATAAGACTGGGCCGATTTACTATAATTATTGCAGTCTAAACGAAACCCATTGAGACTGTCTGTGCTCCCTACTTCCAGAAGAATATTCTAACATTAAAGAGCCGTAATGCCGGGATTAGCCAGTGGAAACTTTTTTATTATGTGCTGAAATAAAACCTACACAGTACATTACTTCTAACAACCAGTTTATCATAAAACTAATGAAGTAATAATTATGTTTTGAATACCAGATGAGGTTAGTTGTACGCGACTGGAATATTTCACGATTTTTTTGGAAGTCCGATTTCATCTTAAATATACCATAATGTACGAGATGATCTATTTTCGTGCATTCTTATGTTTGTAGTAAATAACGAATGTACAGGCCCCAATCACAAAATCCAGACGCCAAAAAATGAAATGTCAAATCTTCTTATCGTGGATGCTTTTATTGGTCTTAAAGCTGGTAAGAAGGCTATGTGGAGCCTTATATGTCACACATCGATTATGTAACACGAGTGAAAAATTCGACCGAATATATCACACGCGTTTTGCAGCACCACATCTTCAGTTTTTGTTTAAATACTCCAGTAACACCTGGTCCCATTTCCCGAGTGGCTTCACCACCTGGTAATTAGATTGTAAATATGGATAACATTGGAGCAATTATGAACAAACTATGCATTATTGAAAATAAGCTTTATAAATTTGATGCAAGAGAATCGGATGTTAGGAACATATCTTGCATGATTCTGTCGCCGGTAGAATCGCTAGTAGCTTTAGTTGAGCGTAAATTTGGTGAATCCGAATAAAGCCTGACTGATTTGGAAACAAGTGGTTCGTTCGATAGCTCTGTATGTGACAATTTAAGTAGGAAGCAGATGGATCTTGTGTCAATGTTGAAGTCTGAAAAGGCTCGAAACAGTGAACTATCAGCATGCATAGACTCCGTCACACAGTCAAGCCAACAATTACAGGAGGAAGTCATGGACTTGCAATCAAGATCAACGCGGGATAATTTGCTGTTTTTCGATATTGCTGAAGAAACATCACTGGATGATCGTCGGGCCGAAAACTGTATAGACAAGATTTTGAAATAGTGTACTGATGATATTCAAATTGACAATGCAAAAGTTGAAATCAAATAGATCGTGCACACCGTGTCGGTCGGTATGAGAAATCAAAAATTAGACCAATTGTGGTAAAATTCAATTACTACGGCGATAAGCTCCGAGTTAAAGATAAAATCCATGATATGCGTGACTTAGTTGTGGCCCAGTCGACAGACGACGTAAACTCATCCTGTACTTGATTAAAGCCAGGAAAGATGGTAAGGATGCCTATTTAGCCTATGCTTGTTTGTATATTGATAGAATCAGATATACACATGATAATCCTCCGCCAGGTCCAGTGCCAACACTCCCACCTCGCGGACCTAAATCCCAACGTGTAAGGGCCGCCAGTATCCAGAGTAGTGCTGGTGTGTCCACCAGCTAGGAACACGATCAGAAGTAACTGACTTTTCTAACCTGGAATATTCAAGGGGTACTTTCTAAGCTAAATGACAGTGACTTTATAAACTTTTTGAATGAATATGATATTGTCATTTTAACGGAAACATAGAATGCACGATCATCTAATGTCTCTATCAACAATTTTGAATGTTTTTCTTGTCCACGACCTAAATGCAATAGAAAAACAAAGCGTGATAGTGGAGGCTTTATTGTGTATTATAAGCCTCATCTATCTGATGGAATAGAACTAATTAAGACTGATGAAAAGGGCGTAATTTAGTTCAAGCTCAGGAAATTGCATTTTAATGCAAACGATGATATATTTGTCTGTTATTGTTATGTACCTCCTGAGGATTCTACTGTTTATAGAGCGCCCGGCTCACCTTTGTATAACTGTGATTTCTTTGAACTAATATATGATGATATATGTTATTATAACTAGTTAGGTCATGTGATGTTAATTGGAGATTTGAATGCACAAGTTTGTCAGTGTGATGATTTTGTACATAATGTAAATCTCCATCGCTTTATTGATATCCCTGACGATGTTTGTCCTACTGATTCATTGCCATTACGTAATTCTTTTGACAAAATATGCAATACTTTCGGTTATAAGTTATCATCTTTTGAACGGTAGATTAGAGTCAGGTTGTTTTACTTGTTATAAATTGAATAGTAAAGCCCGTGTCACACATTCGCGAGTTGGTACCTCGAGTTCCCGCGACAATAGGCGAGTTTAATCTCGTGACCAAACTGGAAGAGTTGTCACGACATTTGGTCATGACGATACTTGTACGACATCTGCCCGAGTGTTGTGCGACAATCACACGAGACGTCCACGATCATCAACGCTCAGCGACGATTCATAGCGACATGCGAGCGACATGTACACGATCTTCTCTCGATATCTGAAGACATTCGGACGAGTTTCTACGAGTTTCGACGAGTTTCTACGAGTTTCGACGAGTTAGCTCGATTCAACACGACATATTTACGAGTTCAACACGATCTGTGGAGAGAGTAGTACGACACCCAGTCGAGATTACGCGACATTTTGCGACATCAGTATAAATAGCGAGCGAAGTGCATGGGCACCAGACAGTGTAAAACATTGACAATGATAAGACTGGTGGCATTAATGGCGCGTTTAGATGAGGAAGATGCCGACGAGAATCTTGAAATCGCACCATTGATTCAAAATCGATTGACGAGAGGCAGTCTTGGGAGAGCGCGCCGGCAGTGTTGGGTTAGACCATGAATTATGAGAAGGGTTGACTTCTGACAGTATGATCGTCTGATGCGTGAGCTAGAAATGGAAGACAAAAAATCGTTTACCAATTTTCTGCGCTTACCTCCAGAGATGTTCGTCGAAATGAATGAGAGATTATCGGATCGTTTGACGAAGAAGAACACGTGGTGCAGGAAGGCCTTGAATCCAGGATTAAAATTGGCAATAACTCTTCGCTACTTGGCATCTGGAGATAGCTATAAAAGTTTGATGTACGGATTTAGAGTACCACACAATACCATATCAATGATCATTCCTGAAGTGTGCCGCGTTATAATTGAAATATATGGTGAGGAGGTGATATCATGTCGAACAACACAAGACGAGTGACGAAATGTTGCGCGCCAGTTTGGTGAGAGGTGGAATTTTCACAATGCGTTAGGGGCCATTGATGGCAAGCATATCAGGATAAAAGCTCCTAGTAATAGTGGCTCGTCTGGGTAGCAACTGTTGACTGAGTACTCCGGAGTTAATTTCTCAACTCGTATCAACTCGAAGTAATGTCGTTTGGCTGTCGAGGGGAGGACGCGCAAACTCGTGTAGATGTCTTTCAAACTCGCTAAAACTCGTGTTCATCTCGCGTGTTTGTCGCCGTGACTCGTTGATTCACTCGCGGTGTGTCGTGCGATATTGCACGGCGACATGTGATGACATCCCTGCGACACGAGCACGAGCTCTCGTGACATGTACACGACATCCTCTCGACATCAGCACGAGATAAAAAGTTCGGCGATCCACCACGAGAATTTTAAACGGTTTAAAATTGTCGCCGCGTCAAGCCGAGAAGCTGCGACATGTGGAGAGATGCATCGACATCCGTTCGAGATCTACACGATAACAGGCGAGTTGCGGCGAGTTTCAACTCGCCACAACTCGCGGTTAAATTTTTTGACTGTGTGACACTGGTTTAATAGCGTTAAGGCAGCTAGTGTAGTGGACTATGTGATTGTTGATTATCCACTCTTCAATATGTTAAATGAGTTTAAAGTCTTAGACTTTAATGAATTCTCTGATCACTGTCCTATTGATTTCTTATTGACTTTGACCAACACTATCTGTAAGTCTGATTATTCCTACGACAGAATTGTCTGGGATTCCAGTGAGAAGAACAATTTAATGAATATTTTGAATAGCTCAAGTCATTTATTTGATAACATTATTGGGGATTTAACTAGTGGTCGTTGCGATATTAATGCCTGTGTCAACAATCTGTCAGACTTGATTTACGATATTTCGTTTCAGGCTCACGGAAAAACATCAAACCTCGCCAAAAAAACTAACTATAAAGCGATCTTTATGGTTTAATAATGAATGTAAATATTTCAAAAATAATTTTGTTGTAGTAATATAGGTAAAAGCATAACCCCTCCGAAGAAAATAAATTATCATTTTCATATGCTAGATCGGAGTACTGTAAAACGAAATCAAAAGCTAAATTTATATACCACAATGCTGAAAAATGTAAACTTAACCGTCTTAGTAAATGTAACTCGAAGCAATTTTGGAATTATATAAAGAAATATAAATCAAAACAGCCGCGGCCGTGGTCCAGTGGCTAGTGCGCTGGACTTGGAACCGGGAGATCCTGGTTCGAATCCCGGCTGGTTATACCCTTCCATGAAAGTTTGACAAAAAATGTCGATTTTCCTCCACATGTGGAGAAGTTGCCGGTTCCTTGTGGAAGGGTAAAACAGTACTGGTTAGTATACAGTCCAGGAAAACTGGTTAGGTGAATCTTTGGCCGTATATAACTGAAAAATTGTTGAAAAACGGCGATAAACCCAGTGAAACAGACAAACAAAATAAATCAAAACAAACTATATCAAAAATGATGTGAGTCTCGAAGAATTTGTTAGACACTTTAAAACTACATCAAACACGCAACATACAAATGATTTCAATGCTGAAAATGATGCAAACAGAATTGAAAATGTCTCGATTGACGAATTAGATTGTCCATTTACGGTTGATGAAATCATCAAAACTATAGTAGCAATGAAAGGCAATAAAAGTAGTGACATTACGGAAAATGTAGCTGATTTCTTTATAGATTCGGGCGCCTTCATTGCTCCTTACTTGCTTCATTGGTAAAAGTCTTTAATTGGTGCAAAGGAGCAAATAATTCCAATACATAAAAGAGGTGATCGATCTAATCCGGCTAATTATAGGGGTATTACGCTTATAAACATAATGGCAAAAAATATTTTCATTAGCTTTGTGTAACAGAATAAACCATTGGTGCGAAAATAATGACGTATTTAATGAGTCACAATTTGGCTTTAGGAATAATCATTGCACAGTGGATTGCATATTTATAGTACATTCAATTATCCAAAATGTTATTGCCCGTAAAGGTAAACTGTGCTGTTCTTTAATAGATTACGAGCGCGCGTTTGATACTATTATCCACGATGCCTTATGGATTATACTTGTTTAATCTGGACTTAGCTGCAAAATTATCAATATCATTAAAGTTATTTATCACAATGTACAAGCGTGTGTAAAAGATGTACAAACTATGTCATTTTCTGAGTTTTTTAAAGTCACTCTTGGTCTTAAACAAGGCGAACCACTTTCTCATTACTATTTATTTTATTCGTAAACGATGTTAATTCATATTTAAGTGTAGAGAACCTAACGGAACACGACTTTCGAATGTTGTCAATGAATCTGCTACTATTTGCTTATGATATAGCTCTTTTCACAACATCACCGTTTAGTTTACAACATCAATTAGACGCTATTTACAATTACTCAAATACTTGGGGCCTAAAAAGTAATGTTAATAAAACCAAAATATGTATTTTTGAACCAAGCAAAAGTAACCGTGATCAGAGCTGGTACATTCATAATGAACCAGTGGAAATTGTTGATAAGTTTTGTTACCTAGGAATCACATTTTACAATACCGGAAGCATGAAATATGCAGTAAATTCCTTAAACGATCAAGCACTTCGAGCATATAATAATCTAATTTCAATCTTAGTAGAATTAAGCTTGACGTCAATACAAAACTCAGACTATTTGATGGCTTAGTTGCCCCTATCATTCTTAACGGATCTGAAGTATGGGGAATATATGATCATAAAGAAGTTGACAAAATACATTTCAGATTTTGTAAATACGTACTAGGTGTTCGCAACCAAACCTCAAATGCAGCAGTCTTAGGGTCACTAAGAAGATTACCACAATCAGTTATAGCTAAGCAACGCTCTGATAAATTCTGGCTGAAACTAAATCATCTAATCAATCCGCTATGCACAGAATATATCACGAACAATTAAATATATTGTATTATTCAAATAATAATAACGAGCTTAAAAAACTTTGGTGTAATAATGCTAGACCTGTTATTAATAATCTTTGATTCAATTTTTTATGTGATACAGAAAATGTTAATTCAAATTGGGTCCATATCCTAAAACAGCGACTCTGGGATCAATATATTCAAACATGGTCGGCAACAATAAGTAGTCAACCTAAATTGTATTATTACAGTATAATTAAAAATGAATTGAAATACGAAAACTACCTAGACTACATAACTAATGATTCTTATAGAATTGGATTATCTAAATTTCGTCTTAGTGTACATTTGCTTGAAATCGAAACGGGCAGATTCTCTTGCGTTCCTCGTACAAATCGTTTCTGTAAAATGTGCAATCAACAGGTAACTGTAAAATGTGCAATCAACAGGTAACAGTAAAATGTGCAATCAACAGGTAACTGTAAAATGTACAATCAACAGGTAACTGTAAAATGTGCAATCAACAGGCAACTGTAAAATGTGCAATCAACAGGTAACTGTAAAATGTGCAATCAACAGGTAACTGTAAAATGTGCAATCAACAGGTAACTGTAAAATGTGCAATCAATAGGTAACTGTAAAATGTGCAATCAACAGGTAACTGTAAAATGTGCAATCAATAGGTAACCGTAAAATGTGCAATCAACAGGTAATTGAGTCAGAATATCATTTTTCTTTGCGCTTGCCCCGAATATTCATAATATAAAATCTAATTGGCCCAGCCTTAGACTGTTTAGAAAAATACTTTTCCTCAAAAAGTAAGAAAACAATTATACGTGTAGTTAAATTTATTTATTACGCAATGAAATATAGACACGAGAAACTTGCTTTAAAAGCTGCTTCTTAACAATTCTTATTTTACTGTATAATATATTAGCTCTATTGCCATATATTGATTTGAAGCGAAAATTGTATAATATTATGTCTATATGTACATGTTCCATGCTATTTGTGTCTTGGACATATGTCTTATGTCTAAAATTGTAAATGACCAAAGGCATATTGTAAAGCCAAATTTGCCAACGAAGATATAAATAAATAAATATATTCGACCGAATATGACATGTTTACCAAACGAATATGGTACGTAAATTGTGATGTATTCGTCTGGCTTAAGATTTATATGCACGTCAAAACGAATATATCACGCGCAAAAATGGACGCATAAAACGGAAATTGGCAACGAATACATCACACTTGTTATCAGTTTTAAAAGAAATACGTATTATTTAAAATAGTCACGTTTTATTGAACATCTCATTTATGCCACAGAGATTTTATGGCTGACAAATGATCAGCACGATCATCATTATCATTCTCGTCATCAGCATCTTAATCATAATCATCACCACCACCGCGACCATCGTCATCACGACAGTTATGAAGAACACCATCATCATCAACACCATAAGCGTCATCACGATCATCTTCAGCGTCGTCATTTTCATTATCATAATCACAATCGAAACACGATCACCTCTATCATTATCATCGTCATTATCATAACGAGGAGCATGATCATAATATATTCACTCTTTCACTGTAAAAATCACTCGATATTATGTGATTATACATTATGAGGTTCATTCCGAACAAACTGCAATCTTGGGGTTAATTTTTACTAGTGGGGTTAGAAAATGTCAGATGGGGGATTAAAAACATCAAAGAAAAATCTACGGGAATAACCCGCAATACTGCATATCTCGTAAGTACGCTTTTGTGCGCTTCTTCTCATAAATGGCGAGTTGGATTTTTAGATAACTTTACCAAGACATGATGCATTAGGTCATCTGACGCATATATATATATTGAAAAAAACTCGGATTTGTTTTCATGGAGATATGTAATGAGGCTGGTCATAATGATGATCGTCATTATAGTGATAATGAAGCTGGCCATTATGATGATGATGACGACAAAGATGATGATGATTGCATTAACTATAATCGTAGTGATGAGCGTGATTATGTAAATGCTACTTCGGATGATCGCCGTAATCATAGTTATAATGGTCGTGATAATGATGATGATGATAAAAATAATGATAGTCATGATGATGATAATGATTAATTGATGATGATGGTCGCGATGATGTTAGTGATAATTATTGCTATAATTTGAAGTTCCATAATTTTGTATCAAAACGTACGTAACATAATACGTTTCAAGTTTTAACTGTGAAATTGTGCAGACGAATATGTTACATAAGACATATATCATTTTTACGATCGAATATGTCGCACACGTGTTACATAATTCGATTTTTGACATGTAAGGCTCAACAAGGCTATTATAGCGCCTCTCTGTATCACCTTATTAAATGTAAGGTCAACATGACTATGAGAATGGATCGTACCAATTGAGATTTCATAAAATAATGTAAGTTTGAAAATCTTTTGTTATATATGTTCACAAATCGTTTACTGAAAGATTACTAACTTTATATTGCAGAACCTAGAAACTGAGATCTTTTTGACATCCAACTTTGTCATTAACTTTCTTACTTGCCACTAGTTATCGGTATGATTCATCATCGTCCTCCTGAACTTTCTTTCGTCGTTGTGAACGTACTAGTTTAGCAACTTAAATCCCATCTTCTCTTTAATAAAAAGTGTTTTATTTAACTTATCTAGTTCAATTTTTAAAGTACGTATACATATTTTGTATTTTACGTTGGTGAGAAATCGTCTGAGGTAAAGACGTACTTTTTTCGTCTGATTTTTTCCAGGGCAATTCGTACTCCTTGTCTGGATTCGTCCAAAGTCAATTCGTACTTTTTCCTCCGATTCGTCCCAAGTGAGCACGTACTTCTTCGAAGCACTGAAAAGGCACGTGAAGATCATGACAAGCTGTTTGTTGGATACCGACGCTTGCTGTTTCTGGTTTACATTTTGTTGTTGGAATATATAGATGACAGTTACAGAAACATGTCCGAAATGGTTGGCAATAAAGCGGGCTAGATCAAGGCTATAATTGATTTCCTGGCAGGAATAGAACGTTAAAACTTTTTTTAAAAATTCGGCATCAAGGACAAATGGACACTGACATAATGTCGTATTCATTGGATATAGTAATCCTCCATTCAATATTGTCGCTGACAACATTGTTAGTTGTCGCACAATATGCAATACTATTTTGCTAAACCATAAATCAATTACGTGCCAGACAATTAATTCAAGTTGTGAGAGCTAGTGTACACTTTATTTATTGCAATTAACAATAGTTAACAAATTTGTTTGTTTTTTCAGTCTGAATTTGATAAACAAATCGAAATTAATTTTGTCATTGGTGTTATTGTTCGTATTACAAATACAAGCTAATTAATGTGCCTGTTGGCGCTCTGTGGTCGGGTGGTCTCCGACTAGTAATCACAAGCTCATCTCAGTCGTTGGTTCGAATTCCACTCGTGATAAAATTTAATATGTTAGAAAGCTGTCCAGATAACTAACGGACGCCCGATGGTTCTCCACCGTTAAAGCTGGACAAGCCGCGATTGATCTTGGTTTGTGTGACGTTAAACAGTGAAAAAATAACGTGCCGTATTTATTTCGGATGGTCATATTTGTACGAACGATTAAACTTTGAGTACTCGTCACATTGAAGACATTCATGTGGTCTAAGTTTAATAATTATTCGCGTTAAGAGCAATTCAATTAATAGCGTCAATGAAACATCGAGAACTACGGTTGATTAACAATTCCCTTATCCCATCCACCCCAAGTCCCATAATTAATTTGATTTGTCATTTATTAGTAGAAAATACAGTAACTCAGGTTTTCTTTCAATGGTTTCATAGAATTGTCTATTATAGTTACATGTTGTAGATGTATAAGTCAATATTAAGAAGTCCGGCACTGAATATCAGCTTCATATATTTTTCATAAAGTTTGAATTAAACAGAATTATTAAACTCAGAAACTTGATCGAAATATTTTAAAGTACGATTATTAGAACAGATATATATATATGTGTATTACTTTTATGGAAATGTATTTCATCAAAATGATAGTACAATCATACAGACACACATCTGCTCAATATTAGTAATACGAGTTTTAATGTAAATGAGCATCAGGCCTCGAAAAAAATAGTTTCTGGCTATATATATATCGACATACCCTACATTAAACGCCAAGCTAAAGTTCCTAACAGTTTAATCCACTGTACGAAATTATTCCTGGACGTCGTACCTGCGGAGTACAGAAGATGCAATTAGAAAATAAATCGAAAGAAAAGTTTTACGACCTACCTTACCTTACATTTTTGGCCAAGAGACCGGAAACATGACTTTTATTAGTTTCTGGCTGTATGAAGGCTCTCATGTGTTTCTGGCTGTATGAAGGCTCTCATGTGTTTCTGGCGTATGAAGGCTCTCATGTGTTTCTGGCGTATGAAGGCTGTCATGTGCTTCTGGCTTATGAAGGCTGTCATGTGTTTCTGGCGTATGAAGGCTGTCATGTGCTTCTGGCTTATGAAGGCTGTCATGTGTTTCTGACTTATGGAGGCTGTCATGTGTTTCTGGCTTATGAAGGCTCTCATGTGTTGCTGGCTATATGAAGGCTGTCATGTGTTTCTGGCGTATGAAGGTTGTCATGTGTTTCTGGCTTATGAAGCTTGTCATTTGTTTCCGGCTTATGAAGGCTGTCATGCTTATATTACTGGGCTCTCATTGATTTCATCCCGATCTCGCATGAATTTGTTTCATCATACATGGCATGTTTTTATTCACGTTCAATTTGGGCCACGTGTGACATGTTATATGTGTATTGACTTGTCAATAATAAATGATCTCGCGTCATTAAATTATTCAGATAATTACCCAGCAATATGTGCTAACGTCTATAAATTTGACGTAGCTGTTTTATGGTAGTATTACATCAATCTCAGATACAGTTGGGTTTTTTTAATTAAATTGCGCACATTTTTCCCAGTTGTTTTTGATGACGAGAAATCTATAAATGAAACAGGTGTTTCAGCACACTGTAAAACTCTCGATGTTGGGTGCCGGGAGGTAATCTCAAAGACATTCAGCGATGTTGGGACAGGTAACTATGTAATGTCTTTTTCGACAGATTTTTGCTCGAAAACGGGAAAATGTATTTTGCCAAACAAAATTTTGCAGAAAAATAAGTTTCCCGTTTTCGGGCTGAAAATGTTCATCTATCGGAATAAACATTAAATAGCACTTGTAGTTCACAATTTTGCCCTTAGACTCCGTTTAATTTAGTTATATCTAATGAAGAAATAAAGAGCTTTCGTGATGTTGAAGATTTCGAATAGAGCGGTTTGTTAATTAACTTTGCTTGCCGTATTACCAAAAAGTCACGTGGTATGGACGCACTGTATATGATAAGCTCATACTGAGGCAGCATCGTTTGAATACGTCAATTTATGAATCATGACATATATATGACTTCAATTAAGTGAAAGGACAATGTGTTCAACCAAATCGTTGCAGAAAAACATGTCACGCACTTAGGGCTCGTCCTGACTAAACTCTAGGTTCAGTGTCAGAAAAATACAACTTTCGTAGAACTAACGCTGTCTCAATTAAGCCGAGCAAGCGAATTTCAACTTACCCCAATTCAGAACATAATGTATAGCTACAGGAGCTTAACTGCATTGTCTACAACAAAAGGCAGTCAGGCTGACTAATTTTTATCAAGTTATTTTTTCCGGACACACAGAGTTATTACTGGCAGTATCATCAGCGTATGGATACAAAAAAAAACAGAACACTGGAAATAATCTACTTGTAAATACACAGTTTGTGTTTTATAATAAATATATATTACAATATATAAAAGTAGTTAAAGATAAAGTTCAAGATACAAAATTAGTTATTTGTATTTCCTTTAACAGCCAATAGACATCTTAAATGTACCTTAAATAGTATTGTAAGCGTATTATACATCACATTCTAATTAGAAAATTGATATCTCTTATTTGTAAGTAATAAACACAAAAGGCGCCTTGAAAGATGAAACAACACGTGAACAAGGAATAAGTCCAAGTGACTGTAAGCTCTTGGCAATATTTGTCAGGTTGAAGTAGGTAAAATAACAGCTCTACTAATCAATATTAATTAAATTATCTAATGGACGATATGGGAGCATGCGGTCTACTTTTCAGCAAACCTTGCAACTGCATAGCTAGCGCAACATATTGAAAGATATAAGATTACAATCATGTACACATTGCTTTGAAATAGTAATAAAACGTGTTATTCCTTTTCTTGTTCATCCTTAAGATTTGCGTAATCTTAGAATACATTCGTAATGTAGTTTAATTGTGGTATTTCTATATTAGGGAAAGTTGATTTGTTTACATGGTGCTAAAAATAACATCGCAAATGTACTTTGTACCATCGATAATCATGATTCTGCTTTAAGAGATTGAATGAATATTATCCGCAGAATGCTCTTCAAACAAACATCTCTCTAGGCATGTGATTTGGTACGCATTGGTGATTGACGTGTCTGTTTAGACTGTCTGCATTATTCACTAACGTAATTACGTCGTCGGCGCACCACATAGGAATTGTAATTGAAATGATGCTAATTTTCTTCTTCATTAATGCAGCTAAACTCTAATGGCAAAAAAATAAACTGCTATCTTCCTTTCTCATGTTTTGGCATTTCAATGTCAGAACACCGAGGGATTTTTTATTGTTGTACAATACAAAATTTTTCTTCAATACTATGGCACTAGTTTTTGCATTGAGTTTGTACGGCATATACCTGTCACTAGTTGTACACAGGAAGTTTATTTGGCCTTTCAGAGAATAAACGCACTAATTAATGAAATAACAATCGAATGAAGAAAGCCTCGAAGTTTTGTCATTAATTAAGATTAAACGGTTCAACTGACATTGAATTGATCAGCTAGCAGTCTTCCAATCCCACAGCAATAATTATGTGTTTTGTTATCCGTTAAATGGATGCACTGTTGTAAACATAATGGATGAACTTCTCTTCTTTCGTGTAATTGCGGAAAATGACTCGACTTACTGTTCTCAATGGTTTCTTCTTGTCCATGACATTTGAAAGTTTAAAAGTTTGGAAATTATGATGTCCAGTCAAGATATTAGGACAAATAAACTTGCGTATCTTAAGAGTATACCTTAAGCTTACATAAATTAGTTTTCATGGAATACAGTAATTTAAGACTGTCAAGACTTGAAAGTAATACTTTCTACAGCATTTTACGTTGACTCTAGCAGTTTTGTAATAAGTCACAGGAGATTTGTAGGGGGGGATAGTGTGTTGGCAGCAGCAGTCAGGAAAGCAACAACACAAAACAACAATAGCAGAAGCGGCAATGGCAGCAAAGAAAACAGCAATAACAGCAGCGGCGGCGGCGGCGACAGAAGAAGTAGCGGTAGCCGTAACGGAATCAGCAACAACAGCAAAAGTAATTGGAGCAGCAGTAAAAGGAGCAAAAATAACAACAGCAGTATTTACGGGAGTAACAGTAGCAGCAGCGTCAAATATTCATTTAAAAGAACATTATTTTACACCGATAATAGAAGTGTGTGCTACAAGTGTCAATGAAACACACACTCAAAATTCATTAAAATCTAGAAAGCCGAATGAAACCATTATGAATGCTATGGATAGCATTTTTTTTTCAATGGTCATAACGAGTGTTGGATTAATGATCATTTTGAACAATCCTCATCAATAAATATTATCAAATCTTCCCATGACATTTTCTATAAATGCATGCAGCAGTCTAGTGAAAGTTTAAGTATGTGATGAGACATTTTATGCTTTATATGATGCATGATAAATCTTTGTTCAATTTATAGATACATTACAAAACAAAAACTTCTGAGGATGTATACATATTGACTGAGTTAAGAGACTTGTGTCAGGGTCATTGAGCATCTGATATTAGACTCTGATTTGTTAATATTTGAACTATAATTGTCTCTATATTTGTGTGTTTTTATTAGGCGTTCTCAGAGTTAAGCAAATAAAATGTACTTAAGAGAACCAGTGATTAAAATGTACACGCCTTAAATGATCACAGAACTCCTTACTGTACTAACTTCAGTTCCACAACAACCTGGGGATCACACGATCGACTGAGAATTCGGTGATTTTGGATAGGGATAAAAATGAATTCCTAAAAACAGATACGAAAATCCTACATTCCCCAAAATATTACCTTCCTCCATATCCAACTAACTCAATACTGCGTGTCTGTAAAGTTTCTTTTGTAATATGTACCAATTCGCCGCCAATGGTGTTAGCTTTGACCAATAGAAGTTCTCTCAGTCTGTTTAATTTGTCTATTTCTGTGTCTCCGTCTTGAAGAATACTAATATCTTGATAAATATTAATATATGAAATCAATGCTAATTTAATTCATCGTGAATTCCTTTATTTTCTCTGAATGCAATACTTCAATATTTTAGCTATGTGTTTTACACATGCTCTTTTCGGGCATTTTTTATATCGTAATGTTTTACATATGCTCTTTTGGGGCAGTTTATCGTCGTTAACTGGTCCCAGTTCTATGTAGCAGTGCACTAAAGGAATGTTGTCTCTGTACGACCAGAGTCAACGGGAACCAGTTTAATATCGTCGTAAGTATAGAATGTGTTGCAAACTCTCAATAAGAAATGAAACCATAAATGAAATCTCTAGGAAATCTTTATTCAATATTCTATTCTTAGCTCTTATACTTGGCTGAATGGCGATTCCAAGCATTTTGGAAGTGCTAATACTTGTCAATCGCCTTACAAATACAGTCATGTCTAGATTGCGATTTAATGAATATATGCAAATGTTTTTACCATTATGCTCAAACTTTGATAGAATACACATAAACTGCATATGTTGTGAGAAAAAGACATTTTGTGTTAGTCTTGATTGCAGTGTGTCTATATAAGCTAATTCATGTGAGATTTGATCAAATTCCTGACAAATATAATTTAGATTGGAATCGCAATAACTCACTCTAAGGAATTACTCAGCCAGGAACCAAAATATACATATAAGGAAACTCATTTTATTGCCTTTAGGTGTAATTTGTTTCGATAGAGGGTAAATTTTGGAATATCTTCACAAGTTTAATCACACGTTTAGATTATATTCGACAATGTTTGACCTCAAGTACATGCATTTATTTGTGTGGAAACTATTTAAATATTCATCATTTTAAAATTTTAAAAGCGTTAGCAGAGTGTTCGAAAGGCTCAAAATCCCATTATGTTATTAGAAAATATCAGGCGTATTGAACATCTTATTACCTTGGTGAACTTTTCTGTACATTTTCCAATTTCTTCTGCCTAATGCATCTCTAGTTTCATCAAAGTTTATAACTCAGAAAGTATCAAGATACGGAAAGCTATTGGTTTCAAATTTGTTTTAAGCGGAGTTAGTTCGCATAGTGACACGAGAAATGCGCATCGATAAAAGGAAAATTTAAGTATGTTTTACATGTGAGACTAAATCGATTGAAGTTTATATAATTATGTTGTGTAAATGGAACATAAAATAACTTCATAAGGCCATCCATAAAATATCACAACTGGGAAAATATTGTACTTGTTTTACAAAATGACTTTTTAACTGTTTGAATTTCCTCATTTTGCCCAATTTTAGCAATTTCCTTCTTTGTTTACATTAGGAAACCTGGACTGATAGTGATATTTTTGTAACGATCAGGGAAGCAAGAAGAAAAAGTACAACATAACTGAAATATATATCATTATAAAGAAGAAAGATGCAAAATTGTGCTCATTTTGGGAAAATGTCGTGACTTTATCATTAATAAAGTTATTTAAAGTTAAATTAATACTTACACTATAACTCTATATAGAGCACCTGTTAACACCGTGTCATCGATATCGCAGAAAAGTCGATTTTCAAGGGGGACAACTTTTCCGATAAGTCAACTGATAAGCCATGAAAGCTGGCAATGGTTGGGTTTTCAGATATGCAAAATCCCCCGAAATGATATTGTAAAATAAAATATTTTAGCAATTTTGACCAAAAAATCTCGTCGTGATTAGATCATTTCGTGCCAAATGAACGTCATGATCTATTTTCTAAATATACACTAAAATGTACCACGTTCACATCAAAAGATGGAACAACATTTTGTTTAATTAAAATTCGACGTTTCTTGTTTAATGTATACAAACAGAGGTTTCATGGGTCGCTGAGTGTTTTAATGTTGGGTTGATAAATACAGCACGATTTACTCCACTTCAGCATGTTAATACATGTATTATTTTCGCGCATTAAGAATAGATCCATACTTCTAGAAGATGTTATTGACGCACTCTCCTTCATGCCAAGAAAACATGCATTAAGACAGATTTGTGCCTCTATACAAACAACGTCTCATTAGTAAGTTTAGAAATTTTTGATATTGCCAGAAATCTTCAATTATCTCTTTAATAATTGTCTGGTCGGCCTATACGTTTGTTTTATTGTAAATGCTCTGTTTCAGACTTTTATTTCACTGTACATTTTATCATTGTTCATAGTAATGAAAAGCAAAGAAATATTACACAAATCTAGCCAAGTAATAATTAACGCCTTTTTGCTCTAACTTTCTTTTAATGCGATTTACTTCTGTCAATTACCAAAAGAATATCACTGGATCATTAATGTCTTCCGCGTCTAACGAGTGAGAGAGCTTCCGTCACATCGACCGATCATATAGTAAAAAAGAATGGCCTCTTTTTTATATCTCAGACATATTTCCTTTATTAAGTGTTCAGAATTAGCCATCATTTGTAATGATGGGACACCACTCCGTTCAGTATTAACGTAGAAGTAGCGCCTTAATCCACATGTTATTCATTTACTAATAAAACCACATTTGATCTTCATTTTGTGTGTCGTAAATTGCCGACAGTCGAACTAATGGGTTCTGCTTTCAAACCCAGATAAAATACCCAGTTGTTGAAAAATGGGTGAACAAGCATAATTACACTACAGATTCTGTGACAAAATATGTACCAGGAAATATTCATCCGTCTAAATTTCTAAACACTGTATAAATTTTAGATTTACACAAGCGACATTAACTGTGAGGACTGAAGTAACTTCTGAATAACGCTTGTTTATTTATTTATTTGTTTTTTTCCCTGTATGTTACAGTCTTGTTATAGAAGTTAAATAACCTACTTCTACGCTCTCTCCCGTAAATCAATAATTTTATATTTACTGTATAAAAATATAATAACAATGTATGTTTTGTTGTACTATATCAAAGAAGAAATGCTTAGATACGAGATTAACTTGCCTGATTTCCATAGGTTTGGGTTTTAGGTCAGATATCTAGTCCAAATTCGCGTAAGAATAGCGATATAAAAAGCAATTTAATATGCTTTAAAACCTTTCATTTTGGTCCATTAAAAGGACCTTGCTTGAGCATTTTCTAAAGTATAGATTTACGTCCCAAATGTCGCGACTTAGCTACACGGTTTTAAAAAATCAGACTTGAATTACCCTGTCAATATTCTCGAGTTAATGTTTCGTACGGATAAACACATAGCAGCACCGTTATAGAAGGTTACAATACAACTATAACAGTGTAACTGTACGAGGTTAGCTTTTGAAAAAGCTAGTAAGCGATCAACTAGGTCCATGTTTCCCTTATGATATTGTGAGACGGGATCGAGGAGATGTCAAGAACGAAACAGTTTAGGAAAAACAAGTATGCCACCATATTAGACTGAGTGTGCAATCTGCATAAATTACAAATAATGGATAGATTGTCCAAGAAATACCATATAATACTTTGTTGGTTGTGTCTGATGTTAACGACACTGATTAAGTGGAACGGGCTCAATTACTATTATGAAGACAACCTTATTCCGACCACTAATTGAACAATAACAATGTATCTTACATCATCAATAAAAAACAAATCAAGAAACTGAAAAAGAGATAGAAGACCTTCAGAAGAAGCTCAATTGATGCAAAATGTCTAAACTGGAACACCTCAGGTAGTAAAATCACCTCCAACGATCACCTTGCGGGACTAGCTTTCTATGCACTCATGTATTCAGAATTTTTTGCTTTTTTTCGCCTGTTAAGTGTGATAAGAATACAACGAGAAGCAAAAAATAGAAAACAACAGCGACAGTCAAACCTGTGTTTGCGGCCACCTCTGAATAAAGACCACCCTGTGAATAAAGGTCATTCTTTGAAAAACGGTCACTGATTATTTAGAACAAACTGACATCCCAATAAATGTCAACTGTCAATAACGGCCATATTTTGTCTTTCACGAAGGTGACCTCTGTTCACAGGTATAACTGTATATACACTGTACATATAGTTCTATTTAGTTGGATCTAAGACCTTATCATGTGTTATCACTCGCACAGAGAAGCCGAAAGGCTTATCATGTGTTATCACTCGCACAGAGAAGCCAAGTGGCAGATAAGTTCTGTCAAACCGTCTTCTTGTCACTACCATCAGGCCGGGATAAATAGCCATGTTACCTAGTTATCCGACCGACACTATATTTTGGCACCGGTCCCAGAGTTTCTAACAGCAGAATCCGAGGTACAACAAACAGGCGTTAACAGATGGACGTTGTTCACAGGTGACCGTTAATCTAAGGTTGACTGTAACGTCCGTATTTAAGATTAAACGGTTTATATTCAATCACGGTCCGCAAGCTTAACCCTCATTTCCATTTCATATTCCATATATTGATATAATTATACAAGTATAATATTATAAAAATACCGCCTTAATGCATAATAATTTTCGTCGGAATTCTCTGCTCGATCAATTTATGGATTCCTTTGGGGAAGTATCTTTATCGACTTTGTGTCTTGCATTCACTTGTTAGCACGGGTTGTTTAAGTAAGCTACATTAAATCTTGATTGCCAGCTAAATTCGGAGTTCTTGAATTATCTTATTCTTCAGACTTAAAATAAATTTCTTATCTGTTCAAATTATGTCTGAGTAATTGTATTATACGGAAGGAACCAGAGATTTTTTTATTGGTGCAATATGATGTATCTGAAAGTTTACTGTGGCTGATATTAGACCATATTTAATAATTAGTTGCAGGATTCATATACTAAGAGACTTAAAAATCATCACCGTCTGAATCTTCAATTCCCTATTCATCTTCCTCCCCGTCTGTAATTACATCTTGTCATGTCATTGCACTATGTAGACATCAAGGATAAACGTCTGGTGCTGCGAATTATACTCATCGTTTGAATACTCCATACAATCAGATTTATGACAGCTTTAAAATACAGATGAAAAGTACTTAATGTCGAAATTGATAGTTAAGGATTTCATTTAAGAGAAATTAAGCTGCAAATACGCTAAGACTAGACAAAAATAGCCGTGTTTACAGTTACATGACAAAAAGAAGATAGCTAGGTGATCGCAGAACTTTTTTCTACTTTGTTTTCGAAATATCTCCTTCGAACGCAGGAGGCACGATTCGTCCCAAATATTTTCGTACTTTGGATTTTGCTTTTTAAAACAGGGTACGTCGGGTGACCGTACAGACTGCCATTTTTCCGGCCTAATCACCATAGTTTTAACCTGCATGTTAGCACGATTGATAAAATACTGATTGTTGGTCTAATTGGGATTTTGTTCGAGTTTGATTCCAAAGCGACACACATTGGGATCCAATTAGATTTAATTCTATCATTCTATCTGTTTAAATGAAATCGATCAATTAATGTTTATCCAGTGCGCACTATTCATGGAAGCATGTAATGACTGTTTTATTTAGTTTCATGATACTATTAATGAACCACCTTGTACGAGGGCGTTCTTCACCCAATTGATGCATTGTGGTTTAAAATGAAAAGAAGAAAACAAGAATTATATCAGGAAAAATAATGCATTACGTTTCGTTTGTGTTTTGCATGCCACGTGGAATACATCTTATCACCTAGATAAAATACGGTAATTTATCTTTGATGTCATTAAAAGGTTTCCATAGATTTGTTGAAGAACTTCCGGGTTCAAGTAAATGAACGGAAAACTGATGCATGAAGTAGTATAATATTCAACGTAATGAGTATAAAAATTCACGAACCGAGTTCAACTTTCGTAATATTGTAGAACTTTGATATGACCTCGTAAAACAAAGTAGAGGTTTTGGAATTGAGAATTAAGTTACAATGTTCAGGGTATGAAGAAATTGTTGCCTTATTTTTGTGATGCTCTTAGACAATTACTGGAAGAACAACCACAATTAAGGCTGCCGATATTTAATGTTCAAGGAGAAATCTGTTTGTTTAATGCAAGAATAATTTGTATTTTATAGTTTCTATTCACGCAATACACTCCAGAGAGAAAAGAGCAAGCTTCCAGTGTAAACAAATACTACAATAAAACTATGTTTAACTAGACAAACATATGCAGAACAATGCTAGACAAGTATAACATATATCAATTTCCTAAGATAAAATAATTCTGTCACGGAATGTAGAAAAATAAAAGTTCTACATTTCAATGTTTTTCGACAATTTTTTCTTCATGTTATAATTAATTTTCGTATATTACTTAGAGTATTGACAAAACTATACTTTGTAACACAGATCTTTATAAGTAATCATGAGTTCATAATTCACACGTTATGAGGAGAAGTTATTTTTCACTAAGCATCAAGAAACACCTTAGTACAAGGAACGAAGAGCCCTGAATAATACTTTTCCAACAAGGACAACAACTCTTACAGCATTTGCTGTAAAATAACTAAAGTATCCAAGTTAATGATCAAAAAAGTGACGATAATTGGAATCTGAATATACTATTTCATGATATTAACATTTTTAGTAGTTTGAGCGGATTTGTAAAAAGTACTTATACACATTATTATGAATGTACTATCTTCAATGACAAGCATTTTAGATATGGCTGATGAATTTTCAAATACATTATCAATTATGCTTTTAAAATATTATTTCCATGTAGTCCAAAAGTTGATATTTCAAAACGTATTTAGCGCGTGTTTGATATTGATGATGACCAAGAAATATCGCATTAGAATCAATGACAAACCGATGTATCAAGAATACATTAAGCTAAGTGCTTTCTTGAAACGTAATGCGTTAATAGAGATACTGCCGTATAAGCATTTCAATACTCATTAACTTGAAGTACTGGATCACATTGAACCACTCTTGTAAACAATGTAACAATATATGGTTGGTTTTTTTTGTACTTATATACACTTTAGTGTAGAGGAAATATGTTCATTGGTTTATCATTTTGCTTTTCTTCACGCATATATTGTTAATATATGTGGATAAAAGAATATTTATATTTTTTCTCTGTGGTCTAACGTTGCTCTAACAGCCAGGATCATTTGGTGATTTCTTTAGCTTTAACGATGGGGGGAGGTCCCCAGGGTAGACACCAATGTAGAGGTCTTTCTAAAAAAAATTGATTTGCATAAACGCGATCGACTAATTAAAAAATCCCCGATCCCTTTTTTTAAAAAAAATCGACAAAAAGATTTTTTATTCTTTATTCCAATTTTTAGTTTTCAGTACAAGCATATAATGTTAACAATAAATGCCTTCCTACCTACCCTTTGTTAAAAGTTTGGGTCATATGACTGCATACCGACATTTTTAGGATGGCACGACTACAATTAATTTTGTAGCATTTTCTGACATTTGTTGGAATTGAAAAGACTTCCCCAAGTTTATCCAACTCTTATCAGCACATTGTCATAAATAGATGAATATGGTGCGTGTGTGAATACTTTGGTGGAATAATGTGACATTCTCGTGCTTCTTCGCGCAATGGATTTTTTCATTAATCTTATACGCCATGCAACCCTTGATGATATAACATTTGTAGACACATACACAACGAACATAGACATACAAATAATAAATTCCAGAAGTTTTCAGGCGATTTTAAGGAGAGACAGAGTTCAACATTAACAAGATTATGTTCTCAGTTCATCACGACAATTAACTAAATGCCTTTGTTTGTTTTGTTTTATGTGACTTATTGTCATTGGGGTTTAACGCCGTTTTTCAACAATTTTTCAGTTATATACGGCGACCGGTTCAGATAACCAGTTTTCCTGACTATATACCAACCAGTACTAACTTACCCTTCCACAAGGAGCCGGCAACTTCTCCAAATGTGGAGGAAAATCGACATTTTTGTCAAATTTTCATGGAAGGGTATGACCTGCCGCGGCCGGGATTCGAACCAGGATCTCCCGGTTCCAAGTCCAGCGCACTAACCATTGGACCATGGCCGCGGCAACCAGATACCTAATCACGCATAATATGAGCAAAGCTTTTTGCTTTTAGTAGTATAAAATCAATGAAAAATATCTATACATTATCTATATAACCCAATATAGATATTGTACATATCATGTACACGTATTTTATGTATTAAACAGTGTTAAAATGTAACGTTTCAAATTTGTTTCATTTTTGGACCTAATTTGAAAACAACAATTTGACATTCTACACCATTCCATTTAAGAATGGTATAAAATGAGAACCTTTTACTAAATGCGTTTGATTTGTCAAAGAATTTATAGCAATATGAAAAAAGTAATTTGTTTGTGTCATAATGTATTCAAACCAACTGGAATTCTCAATTGGATACCAAACTCGCGTTTTTAATGTCAATAAGTATACATCAAATACCGGGTTCGTTCCAATAATGTTTTTGCTACGTTAATTGGCGCATTTTTCGTTGAAGTTTCAGTCTCTTTGAGTCAAATGTTTATATTATAAATATATATATATATATAACAGAGTCTATCAAATATATATATATATATATATATATATATATATATACTAAAGACTTATACGTAATGTTTATATTATAAATATTTATAATTTATATTTATAATATAAACATTATGTATAAGTCTTTAGTATATATATATATATATATATATATATATATATATATATATATGATAGACTCTGTTTTATTAACATGATTTCCCATTGAGGAGGTAATTTAATGCATGTAATCTTGCGCTTACCGGTAAATGTATATAAAAGCAACTTATATGTTTATTACTTGGCTGATCAGTAAGATTTGAACAATACAGATTTCAATAAATTGATCATGTAGGAAAGGATACCTTATTGTCATATAGAATAGTCTCATATTGCTTCTTTACGCTCGGTCTACTGTATTTAAGAAAGAAAATACATTGCAGCAGAGTGTACCACCCTAAAAAGCGGTGATCAGCGGTTGTCAGTTATCAAATATTGATATGTAGATTAGACTAGACATATTTGTGATATATATTTCAAAATTTAGAAACTCTTTTCTTTTGATACTAACCATATTAAATAGAGAAATGTCTATTATTGACTGATATGAAAGCTGTGTAAATGTAAGAATCAGATTTCGAGACGAATTACACTTGATTTCATTGATTTACCGAGTGATGTGTCAGGATTGAATTTCGAACGGGCTCCGAATTTGTTATATTCATGTTCTTCGTCCTCCATCGAGATCCTGTGACAGATTCTTGGAGGAGGTGGCATTTACTTCCGGGTGGAAAAAAATCTTATCAGTCGAAATCCAAGTGCATTCATTTGCGTTTTGTGAAAAAGGCTACCTTTGCTAAGGTATATCGGTGAAGCGATACCCGAATGTCTAATATCGCTTCATTGACGAATTGATTCAGTAAATATCTCTGGTGTGAAGGTTTTTAAGCAAATTGAGAATGTATGGAACAGGAAGTAACGTTTAAGGAATGGGGTCAGGGTTGTTTTCGACTGGAAATGAAATTTGAAGATACCAGTGCCATGCACAGTCAATTTTGTCTGAATATTGTCACAGCATTATCATCACATGCACAATAACATGTGTCAGCTTTCCACGATATTTTAACATGCCTCTGTTTACTTCATACTGATGGAGGAAAGATATACATGAAAAACTGCTCCTTTGTGGACCCTCAAAAAGAATCCTCTTCCACGTACAAAGGCAGGATCTCATTGAGATAATTCATTTTTGCGTGTACATGTACATGTATTCAGTTTATTTTCTTGAATACTATAAACAAAATTGCAAAAATATATGGGAAAAAATATTGGAAAATGTGTGTCACGCTACACCTAAATCAAATATATGCATCGCCAACGATCCCCAACGGTATGGTGTCAATGAAACATGGTGAAGGAATACATTTCTAATTGTATTATCTATTTTTTTATCGTCTTTGCCACTTCTCCCAAGTGTCCGACGGGAAGAAAAATGACTCACAGAGATAGATACTAATGGATATGTTCTGGGCAACTGTTGGTTTCCCACAAAAACGATAAGAAGAAACTAAGACATATTAATCTTTTTTCACACTTATTGGATAAAACTTATGCATGTAATTTAATTTAATTGTATTCTTGTGTTGAATAAATAAATAAAAAATGCACTGACGAACATTAAAGAAAGTTATCCAATTAAAGGAGTCATAGCACATAAAAAGGAAAACTCTGAAAAATGTCCTGATAATATAACAAACCTTGAAACCATTGATAAATTTCCATGCGTTTTTCCTTACATAGTTATACATTATTATAAGTGAAAAGCTATTAGAAATATGAATAGAGCCACGAACGTGATCCAATGGTTATTGCGCTGAACTTGTAACCAAGCGGTCCAAGTTCAAACCCGCTCGCGGCAGGTCATACCCTTCCATAAAAGTTTGACAAAAATGTCGATTTTCCTCCATATGTGGAGAAGTTGGCGGCTCCTTGTGGAAGGGTAGGTTAGTATTGGTTGGTATACAGTCCAGAATAACTGGTATACAACTGAAAAAAATGTTGAAAAACGGCGTTATACCTAATAAAAAAGAAACATAAATTAATACGGAAGGAGAACGAATGGTCTTAGGTATAATGCCTTCAAATAAAACGTTACGGAGAACATACGCCGTGCCTTCGGTTCGACCTCATAAACCAAGATATAACGTGAGTGGACTGCTCGTGGGTTAACACGGACAAATGATCGAAAAAAATCTCTTGTTGTCAGGTGTTTCAAACTAATTCTTTAAATTAGGCCACATAACCCTTATTGCCGCATATTTTCTAGAAGATTATTCAATTTTATTAGATCACTGGAGTACAGAGATGCCACGAATCATTTCCATTATGATATATCTATTAGAAGTATCATGTTCTCGTAGCACACTGGTATGGAACGCTTTTCAGGTCTTACATGAACTACTACGTGTTACATAGCTTGTTTTATGGAGCATTATTTCAGTTTTAGCGATGGAAGAGACCCCGAGCGTACACCTGGATTGAACCACTGACCTTCCCTAAGCTAGTGGACAGCTTCCTTACAAGTCAAGAGGGGCTAGTAATTGCTAGTCAGAAACCACTCGACCACGAAGGCCCCACTAGTAATATTGTTGACTCAATCGGTAGAAAATCTTTGTTTTACTGGTGATTTCCCACCCGATTCCATCTGTCTGGCCATCTATGATTCACTCATCATTTGTGAAATAGACAGGTTTTTTTATCGGGAATGTCATTTCATGTCATTTGGACCTTTAAACCTTCTTCAAATACGTTCAACAAACAATCGTGCATGTTAACTCTTCAAACCTTTTAAGGAAAATCATTAAATTATAAGAAAGTGTTCGTTATTGCACTGTGATATCACACTTAGCATGATAGGTTTGCAATTCAGACGACAATTATGCTTAATGGACGACGTTTTCTTTGTACTAAAAGCAACAAATAATCCAACGGCTAAAAGGGTTGTATAATGCGACAACTGAGGCATTCCATAATTCGTAATGAGATATTCGTGTCAAGGGAATATTAACAGAGAACTAGATATCAGGAGTCATTTTTCATCTCCCATAAAGAATCTAGAATATAGAATTCCTTCAATATCTGTGAACATACAACCTTGACGTGTTTCGGTACTATTGTGGTATGAATAGCAAGGCTAAAATGTCCCTACAAACTATAAAGCTATGTTGTGGCGGACAAAGAGAATACGGCAATATATGATGTTTGTTCCTTATTCGGATGTCACCCGAATGATGTTGCAAGTAATTTCGTTTGTTGAAATCTATACCAAATATCGAAAGCTTTGTCGTAATTATATCACCAATGAATTGTGGAAGTATTCATACTTCTATACATACTTCCGATGTATGTTATACCTAGGCACTTACTGTGAACATGAAACATGAACTATGCTGAATGATCTCAAAGACGCTTGCGCAATGATCGAGTTCCTGTACATAAAACATGTACATTCGTTACATCGGCGTGTAAGTATATAATTTCAAATTTATTTTTCGGGGAAAGATTTAACGACAGTTCGGGGCTAAATTTGTTGAACCCAGGAAATACACACGATAGGTAGACGTGATCAAGTACTCTTTGATAAAAAAAACCCTTCTAAGTATACAAACCGTGTTCCAGTGTTTAAACCAATGGTAGACATGTGTGTACAGCAAGTTTTGTGTTTCGAGCATGAATTCTCTAGTGTTCCTTCGACGAACAGAAAAAAGAAATATATGCCTTAATTTATCAAATGGAGGACTGTTGTTGGCTGGCATTACAACATAGAAAGTTCTTCCTGAAGTTTAATATATTTTTTAATCAAACCTCTTCAATGCTAACATTTAACATTTTAACATTGGCAAATTGAAAATCACGCAAATTGATAGGCGTTTTGCATGTCTCAAAGTGTGATGCAAGAAAATGATATTGCTGCATATAATACTCTGTATTTAATGTCTTTCTAGCAAAATGAACGATACGTGATATATATATATATACATCTGTATATAAAAAAACCAAGACAACCTGTCTTCCTATATATGTTTTAACCCATTATAAGGATCAGGCAAAATCCCAATTTCTCCAGATGTGCAGTAGAATATATGACTAGGAGAGTTTTCTTACATACTCTAACAAATCCACCAGCTTAAATAGCTCCAGGTCCTTCACTTCTGTCATTCATCAGAAATTAATGGACACTGTTTACATCAATTCATACACAGTTAATAAGAAGAAAACTTATCAGTAAATGTTGGCCCTCAGCGGTACCGGTAGTTAGTTAATGATACGCATGGTCTAGAAATAGTAACTGTGAAAGGTGTCTCATACCTGACGTTTTTTACTAAAGGAACACAAGCCAATAGTAAATATTAAAGGGATGTTATTATCAAAGTGCAGTAAAACGGGAAAATTTTGTTCTAAAGCGACCTCAACATTGTCTGGCTCTTTTAGACCCAGTGAACAAAAATGATAACCTCAAATATCGGCACGACTTGTAGGTAGACAACTGAAGTTGATACTTTTATTTTCTTGCTTTTGGCTTCTTGAAACATGGTGTTAAGAAAATAAACCTTGCGTACGTTTTTATTCAAACCTTTTGTACTAAATAGATAACCTTATCATTGTTTCGGTCAATGTGTATGGTATGTTATATTATGTTGTAGTGATGGAACGCACGTCGAATTTAACAAACAAAAAAGGGCATCTTCGTTAAGAATAATCTTTCTGAAGAATTCTAAATATCACGGTTTACCAGTATGAATAACTTTAAATAATAAAAAGTTCTCTGGCTTTAAGTGGTTTATATTTTAGTATTTAGATATCAGAATGAGCTAAACAAAGCAGATTTGAAATTTAGATGAAACAGACAGGGATGTAATATCTGCGTATTCGATAAGATCGAGGTTTAGTCTACGACCAAGCCTAATCTTTTTCTGTGATTAATATTCTTCTGTCTCAGCATTCTCTGGGATTAAGTGGCATATGAGACGCTTTCATCTTCTAAAGATTTCTATATTAGGTTCGGTGAGTCATACTAGTCTGTTGATCTGTTGATCTGGCGACGAACGTTTAGACGAAAGACCGTAATCAAACTTGGTTTTGAATTTAATCACGTGTCTGGCTAAATATCAGAATGTGATGTACTTCAGTATGGATAGAGGATAATAAGTATTATTTTGCTTCACTTTCTCACATTCTCCTATAACTTAGAGTTCATAGTTCGTAATCATGTCGTTATGGATTACTTTTCTATGAAACATTGTTTGTATGCTCGCTAAATTCAATTGCATAAAAAATATATCGTTGGTCAAAGGACATTTATTACATTTTGTCCAAAGGGTTTAGCGTCGTACCGATAGCTAGGTTCATTTAGTGAATTTTTCATCTGTAATGGTGCAGGGAGACTACAAGCGTACTCTAGGGTAGAGCATAAACCAACCTTCCGTACGCTAGCTGGACAGCTTTTTCATGAGAGAAATTTGCTCCCCGTTGGGATTCGAACTCACAGCGATGAGGGGCTGGTAATCACAAGTCAGAGACCATAACCACTTGACCACGGAGGTCCCTAATGTTATTACCACGATCAGATACACCAGTCAATAATTGTTCACAATAAAGGACGCGGAAAAGGCTAAAACACTCTGTCACTCTAATGCGTGGCTTATATGTTGCCACCCATTGAATGATGTTCTTCTGTTGGTCTAATGGTATACAGGCTCATTTTCTATTTATCAATGATTACTAAATTGGTATTGAACAGTCCTGTGTATGATCATGTACCACCAAAATTTTCTAAGCAACGATTTCTTCAAAAACATTGACGTCCTCGTTGCTCACATGGTCATTACGTTTTTGAAATCGTTTTTTTTTGTCAATGCTTATATTAGAGGATGTTAAATGTATAATATATAATTATGTTATATAATAAATATAATAAAGATTTCGTTTTTAAGATTTATGCTAGACCCGCTCTCTCCTGGTTCCGACACAGGAGACATGCCGACTTAAATAATAAAGGGTTCAATAGAATTCAGGTAAATTAGGGTTCACATTATAATAAGCGCAGTAAATAATTAGAATTTTTGAATAACAACGTTTAAGTGCAGACAATCCCAAACAAATTATCCAAAGTACTGCAAAATAGCATCTACTTATCACTGCCGTGAATGATGTAAGAATAATATTTCAGACAAAAAAATCATAAATCACAATAAAAGAGACTTCATGTACAAAATTTGACTTATTAAAGCCATCGTATTTTCGACTTTTCATTAAATGCATTTTCAAGCGCTGTAGTTTGGAAATAATACTAAATACAAAAACGATGGTTCAAAATTAACTCAGGGTTCATTGAGTTAGAAGCACTGAGCTTCGCATACGAGTCACTCATTGGTGTATTCGCATTTGTATTGAAACAAAAACTCGTAATGATCATCGTTGAATGCTATCCATCATTTATTTCGGTACTTCATCAAATGCTTTATCGCGTAAAAGTTTGAAAATGAGGAATATTTTTTGCTTTATTATCTTTTTATAGTTGTTTTTTTTTTACATTATGTCGTGTTTATCATGGGTCCGTTTCTCATTTGTCTCTTGAGACGATTCTACAGCCGAAAAAATTAATCCAGTTCTATTTGTCATTTTCATAAGTTGAAAAAAAGTACTTAAACCTTTCATGGGCTCAAAATCCTATCCATAGTTAATTATTAGGCCTCTACCGGTGTACACACCGGAGCGGACTATAGGTTTGCCCCCCGTCTGTCCGTCCGTCTGTCTGCTTAAAACTGGATCCCGCGATAACTCAATATCTAAACAAGCTAGCTTGATGAAAGTTGGTATGTGAATATGTGACAATGTGTACATTATCCACGTCATTTAGTTTCTCCATTACAAAAGAATTGTCGTTGCTATGGTAACAGAATTAGTAAAATTGTGGCCAGAACATCTGAATCCTGCGGTAACTCTATAACTAAACAACCTAGGATGTTGAATGTTAGTATGTGCATAGGTGGAAATATGAAGATTATGCAGATCATTTTGTTTTCTCCAATGGGTAAAATTGTGGTTACCATGGTAACGGAAAAGGTAAAATTATCCACAAAAATATTGATTCTGTCATAAATTGTTCACTGTTCAAGATATGTGATTGAAATTTGGTATTTAAGTAGGTACATAAATGACAATGTTGAGATTATGTATACTATTTTGTTGTCCCCCAGGGTTACAATTCTGGTCGCTATGGTAATGTTAATAGTAAAGAAAATGTTGAAAAATCTTGATACTGCAAAAACAATCTTTATTCAGACCATGTGAATGAAATTCTGTTTTGATAATTTGATGGTGTTGTATTTAACACATGTGTGGCAGTTATACAGATTAATTACCATATTGAGTCAAGGCGCAACCGGTAGGGGACATCGTGTTGCGGACAACATCAGTTACTTGTTTTAACATGTTGTTCAAGCTAGGTAGTAAAACAATCAACAATTCAACAGTTGATGTAGATGGCAGCGCTATTAGTCGTTCCGAAAACACGATATGGTCTTGCTAACGCTGGTAGTAAAACAATGAATAAATTTATAAGTAAATAGTCTGAGGTTGTAAAACTTGAGTTTGATTCCAAGCTCAAATCTCAATTTTTTGTTTTCAATATTTTGAAGTTAACTATATAATAATAATACTTAATTCCGTTCAAACACTATTCTGTGTATAAGCAAATTGATCAGAATATTTGCTAAAACTTATTACAAACAATGATATGGACCTGAAATAGGTTGTGGAAGAAAATGAGATTTGAGTTTGGAGGCTGATCTTAAGACTTAGCCCTCAGCCCCATTTTTGCGGTTTCACGTAACACCGACCCCACGGTTGAAATGAATTAACCATTTATCCACTTCTTTCATGTATATAATGACACATAAGAGCATTAGAGAATTGAACTATTGAACATAGTATATGGATATAAATGTCCAATATCACAGATACAAGACCCTCTGATACGTAACGTGTATCACTGAGCAACGTACCTGTATGAACCGATATTTTGATTGACATTGTATTGGGACCAAGCGCGGATTTAAAGAGGCGGAGCTGGCGTGCGCCTCCTGTAAAATCTGGCAAGCATATGTCAGTTAAGTGCTGTGTCCATATTCCATACAAACATCTAGACTTTACGCCCCCCCCCCCAACCAAACATCCTGTATCCGCCCCTGTGGACAGTCCTCAGTAATGGTTGCATGACAACTTTTAATCTTAGACCGATGTTTTGGTCCTATAGGAAGTCTTATTAAGGAGTTACCTCACCTTTGATGGGTCTACGAGACTTTTCGCCTTTGTATAGATGTATACGTATTCCATGTAAACTCATATGTGATCCAATGTCTCATAGGACAAGTGTCATTATCACAAGGTTAGCTGATTAGCAAACCATTTGCAGAAGTACATTAAATTATCCGTAACATATTCCAATCAGGAGAACCTCGTATTTCATCCTAAAGTAATTACGGTTTCCATGAATCTAATATTTAGTATTGTAATCAGGGAAATGACTTTAAACTTGTCTGAATAATTTCGATTTATCGTACGTTGCGAAACATATATACAGAAAAACACGGTTACAGTGATCTGGGTTAAGTGACTGATCACATAGAGCGAGGCAATTAATATTCCCAGAACATGCAATGATTAATCTTTATCACTGTAACATTAATTATACGGATATGATGAAATATGAACATAATGAAGTAATTTCTAGTATTCGGGTTCGCAGGAATTCGCTATAACCATGTTTTACTGTATGCAAATTATATAAGGGCCCTAAAATAATATTAAAATTTTAATACATACAGAATATTGTTTTCCTCGGCTTTTATCGATAACATCATCAATATGTCGTAAAACTGTAATTGCAGAGGAAACAAATCGCCGTGTGGGAACATCGCAGCTTGTAAACCATAATTTGGAGATAAATATCATAAAATAATACAGTGCAACCTCTCCAAAGCAACACACTTTGAAAGAAGCAAACTTATGTCGTTGTTGAGAGGTCGTTGCTCTAGAGAGCTTAAATTATTAGTTAAATTATACAGGGGAAAAATGTTGTTGAAGGGAGGTTGTTGCACAAGAGAAGGCCACTCTGGTGAGGTTGTACTATAGCCCCTGTATAAACAAGAAACAATATTAAATACCTGATAGTTAAAATTTTGAACAGGCTGTTTGCTTTCAAACGAAAAAAAATAACACAATGTCATAAGACTAAACACTTCACGTACCGAAACTGTTCACTCGTTAACATCAGCTGTATGTTGTCTGGTAATACTATCTTCCGCAAAAAAAAAACTTCGTGTACACCCTTGTTTGAATTGCGCAGCTTTTAAAAAATCATCCTCAAGAAATTTGTTTCATAGTAGTCCAGACAACGAACACTCTCCATTTACATCAAAATACATTGAAGAATTTAAACACATTCTCGTATTACCATTTGATAACAACAGGGACCAATTTACATGGTGTGTACTATACACGAGGGTTGTTCGATACGAAATGTGTATCGTACAATATTTCAAATTCGACTCAAATAGTGAAATGAACATTACATAGCTTCAAAGTATTCTCCGCGGTTTGAAATACATAATTTCAATCTCTGAATCCATTCTGGAATGCGTCACGGTACGCTGATTTAGATATACCTCTGAGACACTGACTGATGGCTGAGTCAAGGGCCTGTCGGGACTTGTATTGAAGACCAGAAAGAAATTTTACGTTTTGGAAAAAGGAAAAAGTCGCATGGGGCTAAATCTGGAGAGTATACTTGGTGTGGCAAGGCGGTAACCTTCTCCGACTTCAAAAATTGCTTTACAAGGTCAGATGTATGTGATGGAGCATTATCATGAAGTAGACGAACATGCCTAAATCCTGTCACAGGGCGTTGTTTCAAATAATATTTCTTGAGCTTTTTTAGTATAACATATCGGTAATACCGATCTGTAACACGTCTACCCTACGGCACTGGAATTTGTACGGCTATACCATCGCAAGAGAAGGATATGCAATAAAGTACCTTCTTCGTGCTTATGGTCCTTTTGGCAACTACGGGCCTTCTACCGTATTTGGTGAGCCATATTTTGTTTCCAATTTTTCTTACAGGTTCGAAATAGTGAACCCATGTTTCGTCACCAGTAACAATGTTTGTAAATTGTCTTTGATTGAAGTTTGGAAACATTTTGAGCAATTGCTTAGCGGTTTGTATTTTTTGGTCATCTGTCCATATATCTGTGGTATCCATCTGGCAGAAATCTTTTAAAATACGCGTCAAAATGAAATGCATCTGTGATAGCGATATGCCAACAGCTTTAGCAATATCACGAATCATTTCCCTGACTTGACTTGTTTCTTGAGAAACTTGTCTTGCCTGTTACAGTCACTGGTCGATCAAATTTTGCTGCATCTTTGACGGACTCTGTGCCCGTGAGATTTTTTTCTTCACCTACGAACTGTCTCATAAGATACCTTATCACACCCATAAACTTCCCCCAATTCAGAAAAAATCTGCTTTACCAAACGACCGAGTTTTGTGCGAACTTTTATATAAGCTCTAATTTCTTCAATATTCTCAACTCGTTTCCCAAACATTTTTACAACAGTGGTCAACGACTGTCTCTATTGAAATGACTATAAGTTTAAAATTGCGAAGAGCTGAAGGCTCGAGTTTATACCGTTGGAAAGGTATTGAATAGAGCTATTCGGGCGTATCAAAGTCCATGAAATCGTGCAAAGTGTTATTGCTGTGTTTCAATATCGAACAACCCTCGTACATACCAATCTATATTTGTTTTGACATATTGTCACTGAGGTTTAACGCCGTTTTTCAACATTTTTTCAGTTTTTCCGGTTCACCTAAACAGTTTTCCTTGATTGTATATTAACCAGTACTAACTTATCCTTCCACAAGGAGCCGACGACTTCTCCAAAAATCGAATTTTTTGTAAAATTTTCATGGAAGGGTATAACCTGCCGCGACCGGGATTCGAACCCGGATCTCCGGGTTACAAGTCCAGCGCGCTAACTACTGGACCACGACTGAGGCCTTCAATCTATATTGGTCCAAGATAACAATAATATAGCATGGCATGATAAGAAATAAGAATATTTTTGTGCGTATTACCATTAATCAAAGTTGATTGTCCTACTCATTAATAGTATGATCACAGACTTGATAAGGATCAGTGATTTTGAAATAAACAATAAAATGTCTATAACAGACCCTACTGATGCTGATGACTGTCCTCCGTCATATTTAAATAACCACAACAAAAATGCTTGTTTATGTTATGTGTATCCGAATATGACATTATCGGGTTAATTAGAACAACGATGTACTTTTACATGTTTGGCCAACGAAATCGACACTGCTATACTAAGTACAAAAATGTAAATGTTGATATAATTCCTAGCAATTATTAAACCCTTCGAAATGTCTATCAGATATATGTATATTCTGCTAGGTTGTTTCAGATGCGGTCACGTGATCATCAGGATAGCGTAATGTTATCCTCTTATCCACCTTTGTTTATCACTATCATAGGGGCCTCCGTGGTCGAGTGATTATGGTCTCCGACTAGTAATCACCAGCCCTTTACTGCTGCGAGTTTGAACCCTGGGATAAAATTTTATGAAGGAGCTCTCCAGCTAGCATACGGATGGTCGGTGGTTCTATTTGGGTGTAAATCTAGGGTTTTCCAACACCTTTTAAGCTGGAAAAGTTGCCAAAAATGACCCTGACTGTTGGTCAAAAATCACTAACCTGCTTCCGATTATCTGTCAACGGACGTCACAGGTTTCCACTAACACTGTTAGTGACCTTGTCAGGCACGATAACTCTTATTATCTTTGTTGGACATGTTTCTGATCAGTCTTAACATGTAATTAAAGAGAATGCGCCAGAATAGGCCAGAAATAGACATTTGTAATGGAAATAAAAATTGTCAATTATCTGGCGAGACTTTTCTGATAACAGAATGCAATATGTTACGTTAGTCACCCGGTACGATGTATTAATAGAATACACGTACTAGTATCTTATACATACAATGTGATTAAAGCACGTGATCAGTAGTGCGTGTGTATTTTATCGTCCTTGAATTAACTGAAAGTGCCTACAACTGGAACTAGAGCTCTCGCAGTTACAGCATCGCTCGTCGGTTTTTTTCTTTTACTGTTTGGAGCGTATGCTACGTTTTTTATCTATTAAATTCCATGTCTAAAATACTTCATTTAAAGTTTTATTTTTGTGTTTGTTTTTTTAGTTTAAGAACCAGCAATATTTTATTAGGGCGAAGCTTTAAACTGTATTCGAGTAGCCCTAAAATGCTTATATTTCAATTCCATTTTTCTTATTTTTTTTTAAATCGGCGAATAGCATTCGACGCTCCAGAAAGCTATTAATTATGGTCGACTGTGCACTTTTTGTTCTCAATATCGTAATTTTTGATATTTTTTACCCAATATACATTGTATTTACCAACAATATGGACGTGTGGGTTGGGTATAATATTCAATGCTGCAAAAAAGCGTCCGACGTTCCTGGGAGCTGTTAATTACAGCATACGCTTCAAACAGTGTTGTGTTAGTTCTCAGTAATGTAATTTTCGAAGAAATATACTCAGATATACAGTATGTACATTGCTCAATAATATAAAATCTATTGATGAAAAAAATCTTTACTATAAGTTTCTCTTTTCTCTGTACTATGTACCCATTGCTGCTAAAAAACCAGTTCTCAATTTCCGCAAAATACAGTTCTTAATGTACCGTTCAACCCGCCAAAGTCGCAAAAAATGTTTCTACTGATTATAAATTACGCGCTCTGTATACGTTTCGCGCAGTATTTTGGCGATTATATTAAATAAATATTCATTACGATTTGAAATTACGAAGTCCAAGGGAAGCAACTCCACAATAAAGACCAGCAGTATTTGTTTAAGTTATTTCCCTGCGCATAATCTTGCCATGTAATTGATCAACTATGACCTTGCAAGATCATTCATCACTGTACGTATGGAAGACCAATCACATAGGTAACTGTATACAGACACATGAGAAAGGCACGTCGATCAATGTGATCAGGCCGACATTTCAGACGGGCAGGCGGGTGGACGGACTTACGGACGGACGGACGAACGAACGAACGAACGGACGAACGGATGAACGAGCAGGCAGGCAGGTAGACTGGCTGACTGACAGAGCAGACGGACGGACGGCATGCAGAATGACAAAATCAGACAGGTAGACACATCAGACAGACAGACAGACAGCCAGACAACCAGACAGACCGGACGTACATAAAAGACAAGTAAAAAAAGTTGTATGTATTTGAATTCCTATTCTGCAGAGTATCAGGACTTTAAGCTAAACACATGCCGCAATTTCAAAAACAATTGATGTGAAATCTTTATTCGTTGATTTTTAAACTCTATTTAGATTAGGTCAAATAAAATAACGCATGTATCTATTAAAATGCACTTTTCTGACTTCGCTTTTGGAAAATGAAGGGGGCTTTTTTCGTTTTAGAACGTCGAAGTACCAACCGTTTGCCGAATGTTGTATAACAGAAACCAATGATAACGCAACACGACTAACCAATCAGTTCATGAAAACACACGCAAGATCAAAGCTAGCCGTCATTGGTCGGACATCATCTAATTTTTATAAGTACACACTTCAGTACATAAGATACGTACTTAAAAATAAATGTATTGTTACAAGCGTTTAAGATTATAGATGTTCAAGTTGCATAAAAAAGAAATAAAAAACTACTTGTTTATATTTCGTAGCCAATCATTAAAAACATCATTCGTCAAGAACAGAAGCTAGAGAACAATAAACGGCGGAAATTATTTTACAGATGTACGGTAGATAGGTTGATGTGATGTACTTGTAAGCAGACGTACTTTGTATTAACGTTTCTTGTTTTGATGGGTTTGTTTTTCGACAACAAACATCTTCATATCGACAGGGAAAACTTACCCTTGAGTTTGAACAGAATGCATTCAGAGTTGTTGTTGACTGACTTTCTTGTTCGCCTTAGCGGAAATGATTTGCTGACAAACCTGCGCACCTACCAAGCTTGAAAAGTAAGAACCGCGTTAACTTCCAGTTTCATTCATAAACGCGTATGAACACAAATTTATCAATACAGGAAGATATTGTGCTAACTATGATTTCATTCAAAACTTTGATTTAAAAGTAGTACATAAAATAGTCTATATGCACGTGCAGTATTGTTATACGAAGCCAATCTAATGTCACAATTCAGGTAGCTTCAGTAACCAAAACGCTGTTCGCTGAAATGCGATGTTTGAATAATATACATGAACATAACACCAGTCCTACAGGGCTAGATGGAATACAAACAAGATGGAATAACAAGACAACTGATATACTAGTAACTTTAGCATTTTCGATGTCACTAGCCGGAAACGTTCGTTCTGGACGTCTTTCCACAACACACCACAACACACACAACACCACGTCACACTGACTGAACTCATCTAAACTGGACATGGTTACCATAGACTTGAGTACATTCCACCACATCACATGGATTACAGAAAAATGGACTGGTCTGTTTTTAACTAGACCGCTGAACTATAGAATAGACTGGACTGTGTCATTCTAGACTATACTGGCCTTGATTACAACCATGCGCAGCCATAGACTGAACTATATCGATGATCTGGGCCACAATTAAGACTTCAACGGTCTTGACAGCGCTGCCATGGATTGAACGGGGTTAATTTTAGAGTAGACAGAATAGGATAATCAATGCCTGATCTAGATTATAGCACCATGGACTGTACTAGGTTAATCAAGGCAGTGCTAGCTAAACTACCATGGACTGTACTAGGTTAATCAATGCAGTGCTAGCTAAACTATCATGGACTGTACTAGGTTAATCAATGCAGTGCTAGCTAAACTACCATGGACTGTACTAGGTTAATCAATGCAGTGCTAGCTAAACTATCATGGACTGTACTAGGTTAATCAATGCAGTGCTAGCTAAACTACCATGGACTGTACTAGGTTAATCAATGCAGTGCTAGCTAAACTACCATGGACTGTACTAGGTTAATCAATGCAGTGCTAGCTAAACTACCATGGACTGTACTAGGTTAATCAATGCAGAGCTAGCTAAACTACCATGGACTGTACTAGGTTAATCAATGCAGTGCTAGCTAAACTATCATGGACTGTACTAGGTTAATCAATGCAGTGCTAGCTTAACTTCCATGGACTGGACTGGAAAACCGTCATATTACCAAGCACGAAGCTAAAATTGTTAAAGTGCGCTATTTGTATTTTAACGTAGATATATACAACTGTATTTTCATATAAATAAGGTTGGTATATAATTATTTATGAAATTATAGCTATCGATTTTAAAAAAATATGTAACGGAAATAAAATGTTAAAAACTTCATTGACTTTGGTTTACTCAAACATTCAGCACAATGAACGGGTCAGAATACCACATTGATCACAATAATGAAAACACAGACTCTGACCGCCATGTCTTTATATTAAAAGGTGGTTAAAGCGATGAGGCATTTTATGATGATAAATTATCACCAATTAAGGAAGTTAACGTTCACCTTATAAATTGTTGAGCGTTAAATGATTGAAGTGCAGAAATATAGCAAAAATCTGTTTTATAAATTCACGCTTCAAAGCAGCTTTATGACTTGAGCAACAAAAGTTCATCCTGAGATGCCCGCCCACGCGTTGATTTTGAACATTATGTACATGTATAAAAGTTTTCTTGAGGTCCATTTTCAAATATCAAACTTATGGAATCTAATGTTTTGAACGTCGTTTCAGCTTGCTTGTTTTATTGTAAGAGACTTCAGTCATTTGAGAACTTGAAAATAAATCTTTATGAGTCAAAATTAAACATCTTGATCGGTGAATATTAAGTTGGTAAAAATCAAAGACCTGCGTATATAATATAAGTCTTTGGTAAAAATCAAAGACCTGCGTATATAATATAGGTCTTTGGTAAAAATCAAAGACCTGCGTATATAATATAGGTCTTTGGTAAAAATCAAAGACCTGCGTATATAATATAAGTTTTTGGTAAAAGTCAAAGACCTGCGTATATAATATAAGTCTTTGGTAAAAATCAAAGACCTGCGTATATAATATAGGTCTTTGGTAAAAATCTTGCCTCGCTTAATTTTGATCCAAATATTTTGATTTAAAATTTATTTTAAGCAATTAGCAATACAAAGAACACATACAAAATTGTGTATACATAATTATGCTTCGGATTGGAAAACAAGGTCATAGCGACACTTATATTAATTCCTTTCCTTTCTGATTTTTAAATTGTGAAATTACTTTTTATGGCCAGGAGCTCATAGTGCATGAATAAATGTGGAGGACTATGAAATGCTTAAAAATAAATTAGTTAATATTAAATGAGTTGCTTACAGGGATATATTAACTTTTAATAAATAAGCTAAATTGGTAGTTTCTTTGTTAAATTTAAAAAAAAGAAAAAAGGGGAAAAATACTTTAAAGTAGGATGTTCTGGATAAAGACAGTTTTGAACTTAATTATGCCAACATTCTTCTATCTAGTTATTTCACAATCCGTCGTTCTCAAAGAAGAATTATTGAACCGTTTGAGACGTTCATCAATTAATACTCTGATTGATGTACGTATCTAGTCGGTATTTTACCGTGGGAAAATATCTTCTTTTGCAGATGGATTAAAAGCTAACTTCCGAATGGTTTTCTCTGCAAACTCGGCGATTGTGAAGGCAAAAGTTTGGCCGATGCGTGGTCTATATCTTGCTGTTATTATATACATTTTGTATGTTCGCGTAGAACATATTGCCTATTATCGCGTTTTCAGCAACCAGACTTCTTTATTTTGAATACCACAGGTGTAAACTTCTCTAAAATATTCAGCAGTTACAAGATTTAACAGCACAGCAGGTGCCTGGGTCCGATGCACGTGTTCATCTTGATAGAAAAAAACATACACATAGATCGATCTGGATACACATCTAGCTCGGCTTAAACGTGATGTACTGTACGTGTATTTCATATATTTCATTCACAGGTATAAGTTGTAAGCATATTTGTAAAACATTTACTTTTGCATGGGGTCTGATCTTGTCAAATATTCGCTCCAAAGTCGTAGTTTAAATGCACATGTATATATATATGTGTGTGTGTGAGTGCACGAATACGATGATCCAAATTTCTGAAGCCGTATAAGGAGTGGCACGTGCAAATGGGCGTGTCCAATGTACAGCACCGTTCATTTCATTAAGAAAATAGTTCCCATGAGAATATAGGTCAGTCAAGTGCAAATTTATGTTATGTGCGCTAATATATAATAAAATACCCTGGGGATATCTCATACACAATGGTTTTACATGTGCAACCATTAAAAACATTTCCGGCAAGAAACTAGAGATAACATGTAATTATATGAAGCTATCAGCATTTCTTCACACGAGTAACTTAAAATGATATTGTCGATCTAAGTCAATATTTAAATTAAATTTAAAGTTGTTATTGTGAAATAATTGCAACCAGCAAGTAACTTTTAGTTAATGCCTGGTACAGGTCGACGTAATACATTCTTACACGCTTTTTACAGAATCTGTGTTTACAAACCGAATCGGTCCTATTCGGGACGAAACGAAAGGTCAAATGTGACGTCACTTGCGCGGATTAATTTATTTCTGAATTTCTGTACATAGATTAGTAATGAGCAATTTGCTAAATATCTTAGTGTGATAAGTAAAACAAAAACAAATTTCAGAAAATTGAATATGTACAAAATATTATATTGCACGGCATTTGATCATGAGTTATGAATTGTTTATCGTAAACTACTTTTCTTGCGTATGAATCAAGCACCTGTAGTGAGTAAATCAACCGGCTAATTACTAATTTCGTACAAGAAGCAATGGTGTCCTACAAAATGAATAAGTTACTCAGGATTTTTTCGGGAATTTTCATATGATTCGTCCACGAAGGTGGGGGTAAAGTAAGCCACAAGTTGTTAGTGTTTTCGAATTAGTGATTTACGTGAACTTGAGTGTCAAAATGGGTGAAAGAACCGAGATGACGGGTTCGCAAGTTGTGCATGTTCGCGAGAATAGTGACACAGAGTTAGAAGCCATGTTCAGTGTATTAAACGCAAAATCGGCACTTCCAGGCATTCCACTACGTCAAAGAAACTTACCCCGATCGTTTTTCACACCTCCCGATCCGAATAAACAGATCAACCACAGTCGGGAGGGTAGTACTGACTCTACTGGGTACTCGAACCCAGCACATAGTGTTCAGAGCGGAGGGCCAGCTGTGATACATGGTCGGACTCAGTCGTCCCCAGCCATGTTACAACAAACTCAGTTCAGTACCTTACCCCCACCGCAACACACGCGACAACGCTCTTGTGATGTTTTACTAGAAGAACAACCGTTGCCTCATGGATGGGAAATGGCCAAAACTCCACAAGGGCAAATATACTTTTTAAAGTTTGTATCATCGGTTTTGTCGTGTTTCCATTGAAATGTGGATTTATTTACACTTCATTCATTAATGTTTGTTTACCATGATGATGAGGTTTCTACTTACGGGGACAAATTTCTTAATAGATTTTAAGCCACGAATGATGTATTTCAGATCTTAGACTGTCTTGTATTCTGTATTCTTCGGTAGTTAATTAATATTCTTTGAATAAAAGTTTCTACTATACTGCTCAACTGATGTTTGATTGAATGGCATGGATGCCTTTTCGTACTTGTCTAAGGCATGTGCTGACCTCAGGAATTCAGTACCTCTGACCAACTGCATTTTTATGGACAGATTATTCTGATTGGGCTGTTGATATTTTGCCAGTTTTAAAATACAAAACTTCAGATAAAATGCTGTCATACCTTGCGGTACTGTATGACTTAAGTATGCAATGGAATTTTTGTGGCAAAATGAGTGAAATAGAGACTTCTTCTGGCAAAATGGAGATTTCCATCAGCAGAATGGAGATTTTATGCAGCACATTAGAGAAGAATTTGATGCTACTTCTTTAAATGTGCTAGCATATAAAATATATTAGAATTCAGCTATATTTACATTAGCCTTACTTATTTGGCTTTCCGGTTGGCCGATTTCTTGAATAAATTCGGAAGGGCCATCCTCTCAGCCTTACATAAAACTGCATATTTATGTGCGGAAACACAAATTACATCAGTAACTGGTATAACATACTTAAATTGATAGAAAAAACAATAATCTTTAACAATGAGCCATAAATTCTCAGGATCTAATGCCAAAATTCGAATATTTGACTTAAAATTGTTTGTAGCGTGTCGCGTTCAAGCGGCTATGCCATATGTATTTTACCATATCATGATGTTTCCAAACTTCCACTATGTACAATCGTGTCATTAGTTTTTAATATGACATTGGTAGATATCTACCTCGACACCGGCAGTTGTCCGTCATTACACCGGTTTCGTTTTCCATGGAGAAATAGTGGAGGGAAACATGTTTCCTATCTACAGAATGGTTCATATTGTTTGCAGATATTGTAGTTATCGTGCCTAACGGGTTTTAATTGGGAAATTTCCGCACATAAATATGCAGTTCTATGTTAGACTGCGAGGGTTGGGGTCAAATCAGAAAATGTCTTGCTGTCACAAGCAGTCTAATTAGTTGGACTGTATTTACATAATCATGCAGGTTCGGCAAAATGGAGATCCAGATAGAAAAATGAAGATTAACGATGGCAAAATGGAGATTTTGTGGAGCACTCCATAAAAAATTGATTGAATAACAATCCTGGCACTACAATGTTTACGATTTAAAGATTTTAATAGTTATGGTCATATTTTCAAATGGGTTTTAACCGACAAACCAGAGATTGTCTCAATTTTGCTGATCTAAATCTCCATTTTGCCGATGAAATTTCTATTTTGCCCATTTTTCTCTATTGCATATTATAGTCACACCCCATGCATTAATATATATTGTATCATCACATCCTGATAGGTAACAGTAACAAGTACAACCTGATTTCTTAAATTTGATTATTTGTTGGTCCATCATTCATCAGTTTCCAATCAGATTATATGTTTGTTGCAATTGCAGTACTTATTAATGTGTATAATTATAAAAAGTGAATAAAATGATATTAAGCTAACATTTAGCTTATATATGATTTGTAATCATGAATATCGTAATATTCTTATTGTGAGTAATTAGTTAAATTACTGGTTTGATTTGCTTGTCCTTGTTCGTGGAATCTTAATTCATTGTCATTATCATCATCATCTGTAGTTGTAATTATTCCTAAGTACCCCTGGTGTAAAAAATTCTCTTACATTAAATGCATTATTTATGCTTCCAGTACAACTGTTGCCCTGAGATACTTAAATCAAAAGCTGCCGATTTATCATATTTGTATGTTCCAAATGTATATTATGCAATTTCATTATAAGACTTTGTTTTATTACTTTTGGTTTCATATTCATTAAAGTTTGATGGAATTAATATTCAGTTTTCATCCATAGATTTTGAAACAACTTTTTTGCATAGTTATAAATTAATGCAAATTTTATGCTGCTATTACTAAATTAGATATGAGATTGATATGAATTCATTTAGCTGCATTGCTAAATAGATTCTTACAAAGATTGTCAATAAATTAACTACAAAATGTCCTGTTATTATTGCAGTCAGACCATTAATGTCATTGTGTTGTAGGATGTTATTTGTGAAGCAACATTTAAAGCTGAATCAGAATTCAGTTCATTAGTATCCTATATAACTTTCGTTGAAATTAGTGTGATATTGAAATTGTTTAAATAGTAATATTGTGAGAATTTTATTGAAACACCTATTGAAAGATAAATATAAAAAATGCTGGCCTTAATATTTCTTGAGTACAACTTCAAATGTTTTTTTTGTAACAATTTGTATTACACTAATTTGACTAAAATTGAAATGAAGTCTTTACTATCTGTAAATTTGCATTATAAAAGAAAAATGTTGGAAACACTATATATTATAGTAGGAGTGTAGAAATTTTTTCCCCTTTGGGGAAAGAGTTGCTGGCGAGAATGTTCAAATACTCAATTGATTTTTCCAGCTCATTTCTACTCCCCTGTAAAGTAATATTAGTAAACTGCATACATTGGATAAAATCTGTTATTGAAATTGTTACGTACTGTAGTATGTGTATACTTTTTCCATTTGTTTATCATTTTTTGTTTGTCAATGAGTGATATATTAAATATATACTACCATGTTTCAAATCTTTTAGATTGCTATATATGTATTATTGTAAATCAAAATCAGCTATATTTATATCTGTGACATTTGAATTTCAGCCATGTGACTCAACAAACAACGTGGCAGGATCCACGGAAGCCAAACTTTAACCTTAAGCAGGGTAATGTACCCTTGGATCAACAAACACAACCACAGACTCAAGTGTCCCCTAATATCTCCCTACAGAATCTCCACCAGTTACAAAACCTTCAGAACCTGCCCCTTCCTGAAGGTTGGGAACAAGCAGTCACACTTGAGGGTGAAGTTTATTTCATAAACCACAATGAACGTACCACTAGTTGGTTTGATCCAAGATTACGTAAGTTCACTTTGCACGTAAAAGTGGTTGTATTTTGTTACTTCTTGACCAGGCCTATAGTTTCTGTGTCTGTCCTGAAGTTTCTTACAGTTAGTGCAAAAAATTGTACACAAGAAAGATATTTTTAGAAAAAGTAATGAAAAATACGTTTTTGAACCTTTCTAGCCTAGGTTTTGGTCAAGTAACCTTAAACATAACTTTTTCTAGCCATATCAATTAAGTACTTATGTTTGAATGATTTAGTAATGCACAAGTTCTATAATCATCGGTTGGGTTTTCTACTTGGCAATATTTGTTATTCAATACATATTATTAATCAAGTCACAAATTTGTAAATATTACATGCTCTGTGACTGTGTTAATAAAATGCATTGGAAAGTATTATTACCTGACTTGACTAGTTCAAAAATAATTTGGTCTGATGAACAGATCAGATTTTGTTGTTCAAAGGACAGTCGTGTTTTCTTCAGTCTGGTAATGACTGATTTTATATAAAAGACCCTATGATTAAAAAAAGGCACTGTCTGTTGAAGATATTTTGTCCATTTGTTACAATTTTGTGGTTAAACTTTTGGGAAGATTTGCTCCTTTTAATGGCCTTCAACATGATGTCAGGTATTTCAGTGAATAGGACACATCATTACACTGAAAGTTGAAATATATCTGTGGTTACAGCTGCATTCTCCTTATGTACTTTAAAGTTACATTGTATTGTGTTATGAACACGCTGCAATATTGTGCATTTACAACTTTGATTCAATTTAGTGATAAGATTTTATATACCTGCAGTACATGCTTTTATACATGAATAAATTGCAATGTAGTTAGTTAGGAATTTGAACTATGTATGTATGCATTCTTTGTGGACATTGGTATTCTTTATTTTTGCATTGTAATTGTTTGATATGAAGTGTATAACAGCTATTTAAAATGATGTAAAATATGTAAATTTCTCATGATAAGAATGTTTAGACACAGCAGTTTTAACTTGCTTTAACTGGCCAATATATTTGTACATTCTAGTTATAACAGGTAAAATAGTGTATTTAAAAGACTACAATTAAATTGTTAGTAGACCAAAGGACTGACAAACTTGAAAATATTACTGGTCCACTATATATGTTGACTTGAATCTTCAAAAAATCATTTTTTGTGCGAGGTCTGTAGGTCGTTGTCGTGTGTTGATTGGTAATAATTAATATGTATATTTTGTCCTCTGATTAATTTTTTGCAGGTATTTTTCTTGCTATAGCAGGGGCTCTTTATAGGTGTCTTTCCCTCACGAAAAATCTTTAAAATAGTGCAGTTTTCACTAAAATTCAATTTACATCAAGTTTTTATTTCCCTTCTTTACAAAAATACCATGTTATTTTTCCCCAAATTTAAGAGAAAGCCCATTTTCTGTGAAAAAAAGTTCTGTATTGTGATGTTTTGTATTGTTAAATAGTTAGAAATCTATGCTCAATTCAAAATATAATTTGTTTCACTTGCAGCTATGCACATGCAGAGACTTAATGTTAGGGCAGGGCAACAAGGCCCCAGTCCTCAAATTGGCCAGATTCCAAATCACTCCCAAGCCCAGATGGGTGGACAGCAGCCCCGTGGAATGCCACCCGTGGCACCACAACAAACTGCTCTTCAAAAACTTCAAGAAGAGAAAGAACAATTGAGAAAGAGGCAGGAAGAATTAAATAGACAGGTACATTAATCAGGAACTTAATAATTAATGGCTTGTCTGAATATATACACCACTAATTAGCTTGATTTATATGTATTGTATAATTGTGTAGTAGAGTTTTGGAGGATCTCATGGTAGATGCTTAACTTGGGAGGTTTTTGGTTGGAATCTGATCTGACGAAGGTTAATGATGGCCAATTCTTACCAGACTGCATGCTTAATTTAAAATTTATTGCAACCATCATTTTATTGTCTAAATCATCAGCAATTACTGCAAGCATGCTGATTCTTACTTGACATTAAATCAGGCTACTGTTCATTATAAGAGGTGACATAACTCACAAAACGATACAACATAGAATACTATTGTGTTATTTGTGTACATTCAGTGACATTTGATAACTTGCTGTTTTAATAGAATATTTGAATTGGTGTGAATGGTACAACTTGTACTTGATGTATGTAATGTGAGATATATTGAATGTAGTACATAATAACATATGTAGTTTAGTCACATTAAACAAAGTGTAAATATTCCAGTATAGGGTACATTGGTCCTTTGTTTGTTTTTCAGCTTATTTAGTCAGAAAATGAATTGTTTCTATGTTACATGAGCAAGTTTTAGGTCAAAGATGTTAATTTGTGATAAGTTTACATTATTGTTGGGTGTTTCTGTGATATTTGTGAATCCTTTGTATGGCCAATGTTGTCACAAGAATCTCCTTGAAACTGTGTGAAAAAAGGCTATCCCTGTAACTATGGGGTTGGGGATTTTTGAATGAGTTTGTCATGTAAATGCAAACCTACAATTGTTTAAGGATGGCCATTATATGGTGTTTTGAAAACCTGTTGTTTAAAGATTTGATTTTTACAGGAGTTGGCATTGAGGAATTCCAATAATGAGTTGACAACAATAACAGACCCTTTTCTGGGACAGTCAACAGCGAATGATTTACATGCAAGACAAGGCAGCACAGATTCAGGTCTAGGTAATTCTAGCATTGATTTATGTTGTCAATCAACAAATAACCTACAGTATAACCCCTGAAAACCTGACCGCTTCCAGACTGGGCCAAAAGTTGAGAATTCCAGTTTTCAGGGAATTATTCATTATAGACAAGAAAAAAATTGTCTGATTTTCAGAGATTTCTGGTTTTCTGGGAGTCCAGTTTTTAGGGGTTTTACTGTGTTCTCTCCTAGTATTAAGTATTCACCTGGTGAAAATTATAGAACATTTCATTTACGGTCATACCTGTGACCAAAGTTTACCAAAAGAGGAGAAGGAATGTGGTCTTATGCACTATTTGGCCCTTATTCTGAAGTTTATTGTAGTCTGTTATATTGATAAATGTGTGCCTTTTCAGGGATTTTTTCCACATGTTTGGAAATGTACTGGCTCCAACCAAACATGGGAAAATAATGCTGTTAAGCAATGAAATTGGGAATTTTTCTGGGGGGACAGTTTTGTATGATCCATTATCACATTAATTCACAAATATGCTATAAAAGAATGAATATGTCATTTAACAGTATTTGAATTGTGATTTCTCATAAAGGGTTGCAAAGATGTGAACTAAAGTGGACATGTTAGTTACAATTAATTATAACTATGTACTTGTTAATCAAGTATGATCACGCAGTCGAAAGTTTGTCTTTGGTGGTTAAGGAATACTTTCTGGTCACTCGTTTGGATTTGGGAAGGGATCCATTTACCAGAACCTATTATACAGGGTAAAAGATCCCTGCTTTGTTTGGTGGCCTGTATTCACAGGTGGCTGTTCTGACCATAGTTGAATATTTCTAGCTCTTTTGGCTAACTGAAAAGTATGAGCAGCTAGGAATTGTGCAGTATTTTAATTAATTGAGCAAAACGTTGATCAATGACTTGCTATCTATATACTTACTATCTACATACTTGCTATTAGCCTATAATTTGTATTTTACTGGCGGTTAAGGGAATGGTGTAATTTTTAACTTGTAAAACTGTATATTTATTCATGGTTGCTTGTACATACATGTAGTCATACGCATATAATTCTATCGAAGATGGATAGTATCATTCATATAATTCTGTCGAATCAGGAATTTATATTTGAAAATAGAATCTTGCAATTTAACAAAAAGTTGTATAATTGGCATTATTTTGACCATGTGATTTTTCTGATTTATTAGCTCACTAGAACCAAAGGTTCAGGGTGTGCTGTTAGGATGGGTGGGTCGGTGGATGCTCCGTTGTCTGGTGTCAACAATGGTCTTCTCCTCAGAAACTACTAGATTTACTTCAAATTTGCTGTGTAGAAGCCTCATGGCGTTCTAACTGCAATTTGCTCCTATTATACCAGTTGACCCCTTTAGGGGTCACTAGAGCTAAAAATAGAAATACCTGTAAACATCTCCTTTTCATGAACCAATTGCTGGATCATCCCTAAACTTGGCTTGTAGCATCCTTAGATGGTCCTATCTCAAGTTCCCTCAAATAAATTTGGTTGGCCCCTTTTAGGGGTCGCTTGAGCTAAAAATAGAAATACCTTAAAATGACGTTTTCTCATGAAACAATGGATGGATTATTAATATTAACTAACTTGGTTTGTAACATTCTTACATGGTCATCTGTCAGGTATGCTCAAATAAAAATGGTTGGCCCCTTTTAGGGGCTGCTAGAGTTAAAAATAGAAATACTTGTAAGTGTCTTCTTCAACCAATGTATGTATCATCTTGGTTTGTTGCATCCTTTGATTGTCCTCTTTCAAGTTTGCTTGAATAAATTGGTTGGCCCCTTTTAGAGATAGAAAATATCTTAAAATGACTTATTTCATGAACCAATGGTTGGATCATCACCAAATTTGGTCTGTGGCATCCTTCAGTCATCATGAATATTCCTTTGTAGTATCCTTTGATGGTCCTTTATCAAGTTTATTATTGTTCCCTATTATCTGCCCACAAGGGTACCTTTATAACCTTTTTAGTAACAAGTTAATTTACATTTATTCCGATAAGCGATGCAGAGCCATCAGGGTTTTCATGTTTTTATGTTGGCATTGAATGTATTTTGACTATTAATGAAGAATTAGATAATAGATTAGTTAGATTCACAAGCTAATAATAACATGTTCGCTCTAATACACAAATATTATATACCCTACGCAAGTGTGGCTATGGGTTAGCTGAAAGAAAAAAAGTTGATGACCTTTTATTCATAGTCACTATGGATTGTTTCAGCTATCTCCCATTCATATTAATGTTAGGCCAGAAAAAGAATTTGTGATTTCGGTTACTTTACTTATCCCATTTTTTTGGTTGGCCCTAAAGTTTATAACTGCAAAAATATTTGGGGCTGAATCATACATTCAAAGTATTAAAGGTATGTTTAGAAAAAAATAGACAAGTTTTACCACCTACCTTCCTTACTCTTTGATCAAATAATCATAAACTTAACTATTTTTTCTGGCCTGATTGGCGGGTATGTAATATGAATGTTAATAGTTTGCTTCTTGAATGTTTGCTACTCTCCTGTCCAAAATTCTGTTATTTTGCTTTTTTTTATAAGATAAATGACAATTTGTGGTTCTTCATGGTAATTTACTCATCAACCAGCGATTTGTTTTCTTGTTTGGGTGCTGCAAATGGACCCTATCCGATCGAAAATATAGACATTTTTTTCCCGATTCTTGACCTAAAAATTCCCAAACTTGGCATCACACCATGCTTTTTTCCATTTGGACCGGACACAGTCCCTTTCTTTAAATTGAAAAAAAGTCACTGTTGACGGGCATCACGCAAGTGGTCCATGTTGGAGACTATTTCATACTTTATTTTACAGTCAGTATGTGGTTTTGCTTACCTTTATAAAACTAGAGTAGTTAACTCCCTTGACTGATCGAAAACATATTCAAACTTACCTCAATTTGTACTGTGAACCTAGTTACATTGTTTTTAAAACATACTTTGCAACATTAATAGTGAGTATTGTATTTTAGGAGGAATGGGTAGCGGGACCAACTTCATGTCGAGAACTCCTGAAGAATTCCTGAGTAACGTAAGCGAAATGGATGCGCAAGACGGAGGTACGTAAACCATTGTCTTGTTAGTCTTTTTCCATACGTCCTCAAAACTGTTCATATACTTGTAAACTTGAGTATACAACAGGATTGTGTTTTCTCGGTGGGTTCTTCAGTTGCTCACATGAGTGGATGGGGGTAGTGCATTCTACTTACATGAGTGGAGGGGGGTAGTGCATTCTACTTACATGAGTGGATTTGGGGTGTATTTGTCCACATGAATAGGTGGGGCAGTGCATTTGCTTACAAGGGTGGGTGGGGTAATGTATTTGCTTACATGCAGGGCATGGAAAATTTTGAAATCTCAATCGGTCCAGGCCCGCGGATGCCCCCCCCCCCCCCAATTAAATCCCCCCCCAGTTTCTGAAAATGGCGAAGATTTGTTCATAGTTACACTACAGTACACGTAACAGTAAAAACGAAACATGTAAGTTACATGAGTGGATGGGGGGGGGGTAATGTACTTGCCTACACAAGTGGGTGTGGGTAGAGTATCTCATGATATAGCAGAAAAGTTTGTTAGTACAAAACAAATATTGCTATTAGACATATTGTTGAATTTATACTGACAGACACATTTGGAGAGGTTATTATTCATTAAGGAGTAAGACCATATATGATTTCTTTTTAATTTCAGTATAATTTGGTGGAAAGAAATTCTTCCTTTATGAATGTTTTATTGTAAGATGTTTAAAAAGTTGACTTTAACATGTTTCATATTAATTGTTTTTGTTTTCACATTTAATGCACTATATTAAAATGTTTGATCATCAAACAATATGATTAAAATGAAAAAAAGTTGATAATTCTAATATAAAATGAAGTGGTTTTTACATTATTTTTAATGAACAGGTCATCGTCAAGGTGATTTCAACAACATGGATATGGGCAATATTGATGCAGAACACTCAAATATGGATAGTGACGACCTTGTACCTAGCTTACAGGTAATGTTTACATTCATGTCTGAAAAATCTTGATATTTACTTAACTTTTGCTATGATTATACAATGTTGTGGGGCTTTCACCTGGTTAGAGGATTTAGTTTTAGCACAAACCGATGAGACTGAGACCTGTGTCACTTGCTGCTTATTATTTATTTGTCAATTAACTTATAACGAAGCTGTTTCAAAGAGGATGGGGAACCAAGCAATGTGCATGGTTTCAAAGCATTCCAGAAGATACTTTGGTTCATTCTCTGTCTATGATTTTTTCAATTGTTATAGTAGATTTAAAGCTCTGAACAGGCTTTCAAGCATTTCTACTTTTTGTTTACTTATTGAATGACCACTTTTTGTCAAAATTCCTATTGTTGGAAATAAATGGCTTGAAAGGCTGTTCAATTCTGTGCTTGGTAATTCATGATCAAATGAATGACTTAAAATGACTGTTCTGAATTACCCAATTATAATCTTAACTTAAAAAAACTAATTTATAAGTGGATCCTCAGTATGGTTTGTTAGTAAAATACTAACATTTTGTATGATTGTATTTCAGGCTGATGACATAAGTAACGAACTGCTGAATGATGTAGAAACTGTACTGAACAACAAGATGGATGATAGCTTGCTGACTTGGTTATGAGAGTGTGAAAAGAACGCATTGATTGCCATGCAGCAAAATGAACTATAATGCCAAGGCAACTATTTTATATATAATGTATCATAGCAACTGATGATTTAGTGGTTTAACTATGGAATGTTTTCTTAATCAGAATGGAAGGATTGCAAGAAATACAATTTGGCAGGAATGGATTGTTTGAAGAATTTTGTTTTGATACACATGTGATTCAAAATAAGTTCATTTATATCTTAAGGTTGTACAGTTTGTTCAGTTAACGTCCGTAATTTCAGATTTTAAGGAAACAAGTGCTTGTTTTTGTAGTTTTAAGGTTGTAAGTTAGCTAGGTACATTAATTTAATGTTTAGCCATTTGTTTCGTGTAACATGGCATATATATAATAATGGAACAGAATTGTTCAGGATACAAATGACTCCACTGTAAGAAATTTTCTGAACAAAGTTCTGTCTGTCCAGATTATGTGTCTATCCATAAACTCCTCTAGTTAGGATATGCGTAAGAATCACTACGCTATTAGAATCACAACTGTGAATCTATATAATATATATTTTTCTCTAATATTTTATTACATGTATCAGGGAAAAGATAATAATAATGTGTCCATAATTATGTGTGAATCAGAGTATATTTTGTATTTGAAAATACTAAAATTACCAAAAAAATTCAAATTTGCATTTCATGATTATAATCCATGTATTCATATGTAGAGATATCATTATAACATATTACATGTCAGAGTTTTTCACTCATTTAGTTAATTAATCATTTTATATTCTCATGTTCCTGTGTATTATTGTGATTTCTAATAATTATCATATATTTCCATTTTTATCACTATTTTTATATGAATTCATTTATATGTGAAAACAAAGGTCAAATCTGGTATGGGTTTCCAACTAAATGATTTAATATCATAATTGTAGTTAGAATAATTATTGCTGACCTTGAATGAGGTCTCTGACTCACTGTTTGATTGGTATTCTGTGATATTTTATGCATTTAACTTCAGTCATAAAACAATGGGTTACAGTCTTAAACTGTTTCTACTTGAGCAACCTTTTTATATTACACTCTACTTCCTTGATATTATATGATCATGTTTCAGGTTGAAAGAATGGCTGTCTTTATTATAAAGTTCTATGTTACAAAGGCTTGCTTTGTGTGTCAGGTAGACTAATTATATATCTAATACCACCTACACAAAGCTGTCTGTCAAAATTCAAAGTAAATATTTGTTTTAGAAAGTATTTGTAAGATAGGTATGAGTAATAAACTCATCCTTGATTCTTACAAACTTAAGACATCAAGTTGGCATTTGGTAAAACATCAGTATCAACACTAATGTAATAATAATAAAACTCTTTTGCTATGAAATATGAAAAAGTAGCGTTTTTATTTGATTGAAATCATTGTGCCAAATTTTTGGAAATTAAAGCATATTGAAAGCGTACTTCAGATTTGACCTCTGTGTGTCATTGTTTTGATTGTTTAATATTATTGTTTATTATATTAACTTGATTACAATGTTTCTATTCCTTCAACTATGCATTAACACGAAACTTCCATGTTTTCTTATTTATAATACAACAATTAATAGTCAATTAATTCTATAAGTTGCCCATGTTTATTTGTTCAACCTTGTGTTTATTTATTGTTTTCTTTAATAAAAAAAGCTATTTGTAACATTGAATCAAAAACTAACATAATATCTTTGTATGATCAATATAATACATGATTTTATACATGGATTAGTGTCTTTGGAAAGTGAAGTACTTGTAAATATGTTTGCCATCCAGGGAAGAACTAATGACTTAATCATTGTTCAAGTAGAAGTGTGTTAACACCTTGTATACTTTGCAACAAATATTTCCAGAAAGGAATTTGATACTAAAATTTGATTTTTCCTCAAAGAAATAAATTTGATGTTCCAAATGCAATGTTATGTCCTCACAAATACATCATACATTAAACTCAAGATAGTTTTTGTACGAGCTAGTAGACATTTTTAAGGATTGGTATGAAGAGTGTTTTATTATGTATGAGTAGTTGTGAGGCTGGTTGCTGTCTGGAACATCAGACAGTGTTTTGATGCAAGGTGGAACTTATTATTTTGCATCCAAGCATTTTTTTTGCCTGTGTTATTTTTAAGTATGTATATTTTAGAGTTTTACTTTGACCATCTTTCTAGTTTAGAAAGATTTTATTCTTTGCAAAATCTTATTATAATAAATTTTGCGCTAGACACTATATCTTGTTCCAAATGCCTGCTGTGCTTGCAAATTTGGTAGTTGAATTTCCATAAAGTTTGTTCTTTGTTTAATCATATATTTTTATCACATGAATGTATAACGCATAGTGTATTACCATATTTTTATAGCAAATAGTGCGAGATATACATAATGTTACAAATAAGTATACATGTTTGTACTTCTTAAGAGTTTCACTGTATTGCCGCAAAGGATTTTTTTGTATTGTTTAGGTTGAAAAAATCACAAAACTTATATCCAATTTGGTGCCTTTATTGAAACTAAGAATTTAAGAATAATTTTTGTGACGTCCGAAACAATAAAAATGCCTTTTAAAATTAAAAAATCGTCCATGTCTACTGTTGCCATACAGTTTTTGCATAATTACTTTTGCTTAAACTTTGCCTTGTGTTTATCAGACTTCAGTTGAACATGCTTTGCTGGTACTTGTTATTTGAAGATATTTTTATATCATGTTACCAAATCTGAAAATTTAAGCATTGTGGCCGATACTTTCTAGGTTGTAATTTGTAGAAATTTGGGTGACAGGTCAGGCACATGTCATTCACGGTCTCCTGATATTAAACTTTCTCTGTTCATTTACCTTCGTGTGAAAAGCAAGTGTTTATAATATTCTACTAAGAGCATTAAATGCTTGATTTAAATTAGTCTCTAGCATGTTCTACTGAAGTATGACTAACATTGTTCTCTATGCACATTTTGCTAATGATTTAAATGTTGTAACCCCCTCTCCTATTTTAGATGTTGTGAAAACAGAGAGAGAATTTCTATTTTTGTATTACAACTGATATTTTTTGATTCACATCTCAGTTGATTAATAGACGTATCATTCCAGATGAGTCTTCATAGGATATGAACGCAAGTACATTACAAGCCTCAAGGAATGTACAATGGTGTTGATGCATATTTAATTCGGTTGTGTGATTATTTACCGCAGAATTGAATTGGTTTCGAGCATGCAACATACATTGCATGCAGATTTTAGCAGATAGGCATTGATTTGTGTTCATATTCTGTGAACTTCTTTTTCCGTTGCCACGGAAATTTCAGGAGAAAGAGTTAATTTTATATTTTATTACACAACACCATCATTTTGTTATTCTGTTTGTCTTGTGTGTTGAAGTGATTTATTTCCCTGACACCTTAAGTTGGTGAAATCATTGTTATATTTTTGCACTTTCGAAAAACAAGTTTGTGAGTGTTCTGTTGAAAAGATATGAGGAGTTAATGTATAGAAAGGCAGAAGAGATACTCTCCATTGTGGAGGTAAGGAACTAAGAAAAAGTATGCTCTTCTTTTTGGAGATTTAGATTGGAAAAATCTCAATGAAACCAAAAAGGGTTGACATTCCATGTCCATGGTGTTGAATTACCTCGAACTATGGTAATGATTTTAATTTTAGTATCAGCTAAACGGTGGACAATGTCCGTTATATCACATGCGTAATGTGTTGCTACTGTTTTATCAGACTCAGCATTCGGCTCAATGGTGTAGTATTTCTTAACTTTCGACCCTTTTGTAGAAACACTACATCCTGGCAGATGGCAGGGAATATGTATGAATTTTTCGTGTCCATGTGTCACGATGTGGCCAGTATAGTTATCTTACCCAGATTTACGTATTTTTTTCTCTTGTACAGTTTAGTTTCTTTTCTACTGTGAGTATTTTAAGTCGTGTTCCCCTCTATATGATATTTGCTGATGCCTTTGATGATATTTCTGTACATTTTTTGCTGTAGAAACTTCTCTCATGTGTGTTTTTTATCTGTTGGTAGAAAATAAAACTGAGAGCCCATTAGGTGGAAGAAAAAAAATGTACAAAATTGTACAAAAAGAAATAAACATGTGCAGTGTATGCGTTTTATATAGTGCAGTAAATTTATTTGTTTCTAGAAAATTCTTTGTACACGAGGGATAGTTTGGTGTCATTATTTTCATGACTAGAGTATTATGTTAAAACCTGCTTTACTATTGGGTTATATTAGAGTATTTTGTAATGTTTTAAAGATAAAAATTGTTGTATCACATGTAACTCATAGCAACGATACAGGATGGAATTCTGCATTGTAGGGTGTGGTTTAAACTCAAAGAAAAGCCGTAAAAAGATGAAATTCTACGTGATGTGAATGTTCTATTTAATTTCAGTAAATGATACAAATAAAAGTACATTTGAAAATGCTGAGATAAAGTGTTTTATAAAGCTTTCAATACTTGTAATATACCATTGGTGATATTAATACATATGTCTTTGTGAATAGAAAGTATGACGTGCACCTTCTTAAATTCTCTATTTCTGTTATTTTTAATTTAATTTATTTTTTGGCATAAGACCAGCTGAAAGAGTGATCACTGTATTTATAGTGCAGAACTTCATCCAGTACATTTATCTAATGTTAGCTGTTTAAATTTTAATATTATATTTAGATACATATCTATGTGTAAATATGTTACTAGTGAAATGAAATTTGATTTTTTTGCAATATTAGTAGTGATGACTTTGAGTTATACATTTTTCTGTTTTGTAGTTACACCCCCCTATTTGAACCATTAAACGTCTCTATAGTTCCATTGCTTATTAACCAACAACTTGATGCAGTTTTGTGTCTTCTCAGTGGCTTTTCTTGTCTGTATTTGTCAATGATTTGACGCAGGTTTAATAATAGCTTACATGCTTGTTGTTCAGCGAATATTTTAATCCAGATTTTTTGTCTGTTCAACTTTAATGACTTTACACCTTTGAAACAAATCAACCTGACCTGAAACATGTGTCGGTGCTGTTATTTTTGACCTATTTAAAACTGAGTGATTATCATGAATGGATAACTTAAGTGCTTAAATGTGATTTTATGCAGAAGTTTGTGATAAATTTTGCTGATAAAAACCTGTTTATTATTTCCTTTTTATCACCTTTACAATCTGCTTCCATTCTATTGTATATTAATGTATGCACACTTGTCATAGACTCATCAAGTTCATATCATATATGTTTTTACTACATTGTATGCATTTTTCGTTTACTGTTGAAAATCAAATGTGGTTCTGAAATTAAGATAGATCGATAAAAGGTTTATGCAATTCTGTGAGAGTTAATAAAAGGCTAGAAGTCTTAAGATCTCATAAAAAAGTTTTCACAACATGTATGTGACCCGAAAGGGATGAAATGTAAATACCAAATAAATACAAAAAAAGAAAAAAATGAAATTTTGGTGTTTGTTTTGTGTTTTATTTATTTATCTCAATATTTTTACAGCCTAAAGTGTTGCTTCTAAGGTAGGAGAGTGTATTTTAAATAAAAAAATTAAGCCTGCCTTTGCAATAAAAAAGTTGCATAGTCCTGAATTTTCTTTGGTCCTACGTTAAAAAGTTCATATATATAACACCAGTGATAATTTAGCCTACATGTTTTACATATTTACCACTTTCACAAGTTTTGGCTAAATATTAACATCTGTACAAATATGTTTAAAAAGTCTTTGCTGAAATAAGACTATGAAGCAACACTCTGGCTTGATAATCCAGTCGTAGTTACATAAGCCTAGTCTGACACATTACATTTTGACAGTTTGTCTCAAGTTTTATTCATCCAGTTGCAGCAAGTTAGTAAGGTAGGTAACTTAAAAATACTGATTATGCCAGCTGTTATGTACGAGCTCTACCATGCTGCTTCAAAATAATAAGCTTATTGCTTATTTTAAGTGCAAATCATGTGCAATTATTATTATTGAATTTCATATATTAATTGCAGGCAAATACTTAAATTACTGCTGAATTCAAATCCCTCTCAAACATAAATGAATATTTCATGTGACTTCAATTGTTAACAGTTAACCAGTTTGCTTCAATTTTTTACAACTTTAGTTGTAATAGTGCCTGTTATATTGCTCAGTTGGCATGTTATTTTGAGAAATCTGGACGTTAAGTTCAGTGCATTGTTTGAAAATATGGTCTGCCCGCGGTATTCCAATTTAGACGTTCAGTTTTTGTATATTATTCTTTCAAACAAACTGAAATTATCAAATTCACAAGGGAGATAAATATGATATGCAGAAAAGTATTTTAGTGGTGTGTCACCGGTACGCTCAACACCACGCCGAAGAGTCGGCTTTTATTGTTTTGAGTTGCCTTCTTTTTCCATAGACGACAAGCCATTGGCGACAGGTTAAACACCGTTAAATTATATCGCTGTTTACATGTAATTGTATTATATATGATACAATGAAGAGAGACTCATTGGTCATCGATGACCGCAGTATTCACGACTTTACGTTGGTACATGTATAAGTTACTTTAATAGGTCACCGATGGCCATAATCTTGTCTTAAAGTTGGTATTTTAATTTAACTAATGGGTCAGTGATGGCCACAAAAAATTCGCCTTCAAGTTGGTATATTTATTTTACTTAGGAGGCCGATGACCGTCTTTAAGTTGACATATCAATTACGTTCACTGGTCACCACACCACAGCAAAGTCGTCTTTAAGTTGGTATATGGATATTCGTATCATAAACTGTAATTTTTATCCTTCACCATAGACATTTTGTAATGGCATCATCGCAGCTATTAAGAGCTAGCAATTTTGCGATTATTTTCCGCACCGGTATGTAGTATAACATTTTGTGCTTCTGAATGATTGTTTTAATTATGATTTTATTATTTTATCTTTTTTCAATTTTCATTGCATTTTGTAAATATTTTGGTTGAACTCATTAATTACATACGATTTCGTTTTTACTCATGGTGGAAATTGTTCTTAATGTATACCTGAAAAAAGGGAGGTACTAAAAATCATATTCTAAGAACAAGTTTTAACACGATGATTGCTGAATATTTATTTATACATTTTTGTTAGAATTAGTACGTCATGAAATGAATACTTTTTGTTTGGCTGTTCAGTAGATGTGTTTGTTGATTACCAACATGAAGTTGGTTGAATGTTATATAATGGTAGTAGTATTGTACGATATTATTTTACAAGTTTTAGCGCATTGTATATGCAACATTATTATTGGTTAATTTATTATTCTTTAAAACGTTTGTGAAAGGATCTTCATAAATATCTCTGTAGTTGTTCATGGTTGTTGTATAATTGACAATATTGTATTGTAATTATTTTTGTTGTATTAAACATTGTATTGTCAATTCTTTACAACCAATGCGCATATTCATCTATGTTACATTAAATAAATGATATTATTAAATCAACATTTTATCTTATGTATATATCATTCATTCTTGGACTTTCTGGTCAACATTTCATGTTATATATCACAGATACAATACTGCTCAATACTTGATGGGTTTACTGTAAGTTGGTTTCCCATGGAGTCAGACTCTATTTAACAATTACTGTGGGATCTGAATCCATGTTGCTTTCTAAGTAGTGTCGGAGACCATCATGTGTATAGCAGTCTCAGTAGTGCATGCATGTCCTACGTGAACTATGCATCCTGTTGTAATAGTAGCTTTCATCCATTCATTTTGACATATATAGTGCATTATCAAAATTGCTGAGAGATACATCATTTGGCACACAATTGTAAAGTTTCTGTAAGACTTAATTTGCCTTGACCATCGGTGCCACATAAACGAAATTAATATATCAACCTAATTAATTAATTGATATACTTAATTAAGTGTATTAATTAATTGTGTTGATCGTTGATCTATTGTAGCTACTACTCTTTCTTTTTTTATTGTGGCCTTCTGTGACGTTGATTCTATTAATTTAACCCCACTCTCCATTGTATCACACTGTAAACAGCGATATAATTTAGCGGTGTTTAACCTATCTCCGATGGCTTGGCGTCTATTGAAAAAAGTATACCGTATTATTACAGCGGGAAATCAACTTGTTTGCTATCTTGAGTTATATCGAGCGAAATAATGGATGAGAAATAATTTCACGTGCCTTTTATTCCATAATATTACAAAATGAGCTCAGCTAGTAAGGTAAGATTCTTTGAAAAAAGTCTTTGTTAGAATGCTGAAGTGTATGCATAATCGGGCGACACATAATTTCGTCTACATTAATTACACAATGTTTTCTGACATTTTCTTTAAAATATAGTGAACGAATGATATCATTATAACAGTACTTACTCATAATATTATATGTAAAGTGGCCCATATTCCTACAATTTGTTCAGTGTAATGTTAAATTGATGATTATTGCTGGTAAATCTTTGCTTCGAGTTTATTCTGAATGTTTTTATGTATTAGCATACTGCGTTATTTAAATTTGTTAATAAATTGATTGTATTTGCTGGAATATATAAACTGAAATATATAAACAAAGAGATTCATGTTATACCATATTCATGGCACATTTTAGGTGGGTGAAATATTTACAGCTGCTGGTTCAGCATTCAGTAAATTAGGAGAACTTACAATGCAGCTTCATCCATCTGCAGAACCAAATCCAGCCAGGTGGGTGTTTATTGTTTGGTGAAATCCTGTTCTGATTTAGCCCATATAGGCTTTTTGAGCATTCTTGACGGCTACTTTTTCCCTGCAAGAGGCATTGCCCATTAGCTTCCTACTTGACGGTACCCTCAGACCACCTTCTAATTATTGTAGCTTACTGACTACATTAAAACATTTCTCCACCCCTGAAGAATAGGTTTGATCACATTGGTAAATAAGCCACAGTAATCATATAAAGTCCAAGCCTATTTTTATGCCATTTTTGGGTCCGGTATCAGCCAATTATCCAAGTAAAAAAGAATATAGTTTTCCCCACCGAAAGAGAAAATATTCCCCATTATTAACTTATTTTTAAAAGAAAAAAATGAAAATGTTCTGTCCTCATGTACTGGAAGCTATTTTTTCCTTGGAATTTAATAATGTAAAATATTGTGTTAAGTGCTCTGGTAAATATAGAATGGTTTAGACATAACTTTCATGATTATAAGCCTTTAATAATTGCCCAATTTGGTACTTCATGTCTCAAATTTCCCCTATCAAAGGGACCTGATACATGTTCCCCAAAACCGTAAAAAAGGGCTGAAGTTGTACTCTTATTCTGTGAAAGATGCTATTGGTTAATTATTTTAACGTATATATTTTTGAATAAGGTCTTATATTTGTTGTTTACCTTTTAGTGGCAAATGGACTGACCAAGAAGTCGAAGCGTTAAGAACATCAGTAAAAAGATTTGGAGATGATTTGAATAAAATTAGTGATGTTATAAAAAACAGAACTACGTGAGTACTGAACTCTATCATGTAAAATGTGTGATGGACATGTGTGGATTTTTGTATCATGTTAGGTGTGGTAGTTATAATGATAATTGTTAAGCATATATTCATTTATAAATGAATACTTTGCAACGACAAAATGTAACAGGTCTGTATGTATAATATATGTGTTTATAGTAGTTTTTATGCTTGTTGGCCCAATTAGCTCAGCTTGGTAGAGCAGCTGACTTGCAAGCAAAATTTCGAGGGTTCGAGTCCAGCATCAGGAACTTCATTTTCTGCTCTCTATTACATAAGTGCTAAAAATGAATTAATTTATGCACGTTTATTTGCTATTCATTGTATGTTCTTTCTTGTTTTCGTGATGACTTACCAATATGTTTTATGAATTAATTTTCCCATTCATGTAATAAAATACTAATACTCTTTCATTATAATGCTAATTTTTTCCCATTTTAGAACACAAATACGCACACAGTTGAAACGTAAGGCATATGAAGATGCTGGTCTGCCGCCACCTTCGGAACCTTCACCAAAAAAACAGAGTACTCAAAAACAGCAGGTTGTTGTTGAACAACAGTCAACAAAGAAACAAGAAAGAAGGGGTAAATGTTCTTCATAATCTGTTGTTGAGTTGGTTGTCCATGCATTGTCTTTGTATTGATATAGTTAGATTTTTGACTAGTGAAGTTTTCTGAACAAAAAATATTCCCTGGCAGAAACTCCGGACTTGCGTGAAGAGACCTCGGTGTCATCATTATCACCATGGCCACATTTAGAGTGTAAATTCATCTGCTGCATTATCACTTTACTGTAGACTAGCTGTATGCCGGTTGGTTTTCAAGACTGAAAAGATTTTTGTGATTGTGGCGTTTAGGATGATTTGTATCCAGTCTGTATTTATAAGATAATTTTCAGAGGAAAAGTGTTTTGAAATATAAAGCACCGAGCTTCCTAAATGCTTTTGCCAGTTCTGATGAAAAACATTGCTTCCCATGACATGTACATATGATTGACAGTCTTACTAAGCCCTTGTTGATTTCTGTTCACATATAATCATATCCTATTTTTATACAGACCACTGAACTTGACATTAGAAAACTGTTATCTTTTCTGTGTCTCTAGTTAATATCAAATGATTTCAGAGGTGACACTAAGTGCCTTGAATGCTCCAGAAAGTGATGTTGATATTGAAGGTTTAGGGGATGCTAGTGGATCCAAGAAACTGGACTTTGATTCAGGTATGGAAGAATTGAAAACTTTCTGTTCAGTGTTTTTTAGTGGCTTGTCTTGTGTCTTTCCTTTCACAATGGTATTAATGGTGTTTCCAGTGTAAATTGAAAATGTTTCCTTGTATCCAAATCTTAGGATGGTGGTACTGTTTGTACAGGAGGATTATATTTGAATTAATGGTAAGCAGGCATGAATAATTGTGGAGAAGTTAGCAGTTACTTGTAAAGAGCAATAGTAGTACCAGGACCATTTTTTCTGGAAATTTGAAAGAGGCCTTAGCCTTATATTTTGGGAAATTAATTCACAATTTTCTCACATATTGGGAAATAGTTGACCATTTAATAACAAACCAAAAAAGGTTATCGTAAAGTGTGTTTATTCACTTGAGCATAGAATCAACTGTTTTATAATGTTCATTTAACTATTTAATCACAAAGCCTCTTTTTGTCCTTAGACCTTGAAGAGATCAATGATTTTTTATAATCCTCTTCTGTGGTGTGGATATATTGATTCTCATCAAAGAATCCAGTTGTTGAGTGGTCAGTGATGTTTTCATAATGTACATAAGTCATTCTTGAGACTAATTGACCTCTACAACTGCAGTGTTCTGAGGGATCAACAGTGACAGGTCGTACATAGCTGTGACTCACTGAGATCAAACTCTCATGAATGTCTCTGACAATATTTTCCATTCTTAGAAGGCATTGTAAACCCACTGGGTGTGAACACAAATTTTACCATACTTGTTCAGAATATGAAAATTCAATCAGAATATGTTCTATATGCTGACAAATAACATTGTCATTATTTCTGACCACAATCAATAGTTAAAATGTTTCAAAGCATTATATTTGTTTCACTTCAACAAATTACTCATTAACTATAATTAACATCTTCAAAATTGTTCCAGTCATGAAGCAGACTAATTTAAAATCCATTTATTGACCGTTAATAACTATCTTGTTCTATAAAGAGTCAGCAATCAAGACCTGCACAGTCGCATCAAAATCTAAAATCTATTTTTAGAAGCTTTCAGCTTTCAATTTGAATGTCTGATGTTATTGTATTTTTGAACCTGAATATCAACAATATTTATCGTTTAAACAGAGGGAGTATTACTTGCATAGACTTATTTTTTATCACATAAGTCAGAGGATTGGAAAATTATTCCTTTATTTCTGGAAATTTGCCTGCCAAGAATGGCATGATTGGGAAAAAATAAGGGTATTTTCAATGAAAAGGCCCCAAGTACTGGCACGGAATTCAGGAAAATTGGTTACCTGTCTACAGGTTCATATCTGGAATACTATTGAAAATAGGTGTAAAGCAAATGTTGTCTGAACTTTGCACTGAACAACTCTCCAAGTTAAAATCACCGGTAATTAGCCAATTATTCGCTCCATACTTAGGGGTTACATTTAGCAATACAGTCGGTTGAAGCTTAAATTATTTTGTCTGTATTAACAAATAAAATCAGTATCAGAATAAAACTTGTCTATTATTTATTTACTGATGGTTGACAGTTTAATTGGGATCTGATACATTTGGAATTTTTCTGAAATTGAAAAAAATGAGGTTTTTTTTTTTGGAATGGATCTGTTTACCAGTACCTGTTGTATAAAGTAAAAAGTCCCTGCATTAACATCAATTTTATAAAAACAGCTTTTTTTACGAGTATATCTAGTAAAGTTTCTTGTGATCTTTTTTTCAGATCTTGATTCCAGCCTCTTATGACAACATTAAAGTGTTGATCAAGGAATACATACAACATATTCTCATTCTGATTCAAGATGTGATGTTCACTCGACATGTCATGTGTTTCTTTTTTGATGTATTCAGTATTGCTTCTGCACACTGGATGAAGGAATTCTGCAGCTTTGTCCAGTTCTGTTGCCATACAGGGCTTGACAATGTTTGTCAGGCTACTCATCCTGCAGGACAACCAGCGAAGAGTTTTAACTAGTTCTACAGCAATTTCAACTCATTATTAGTTAATATCTACTTGTAATTATTAGCTGACTAGTGGATTTGTTGAGACCTGCCATAATATATGATTGATGAACAAACCTACGGAAGTTTTTGTCACAGTTTTACCTCATTTCTTAGATTTCTGTGTTTAGGCCTTGATTATGATGCGTTCAATTAGTTGTGTGAAGATGCTTTTTAGCTCATCTGTAATGATCGCTGCAGCGTTGTTGTTGTTGTTGTCATTGTTGTTGTCATGCAAAACTTTAGTGAAGCCTATTACTCAAATACTTTTAAAGATATCAATATGACATTGGAATGCTTGATTAATACAAGGGTATTTATTCTGAAAGCTGTATTTTTGGAGTTCTGTCCCAATGATTTAAGTTTTAAGATTTAAGTCTATCAAAAATCAAACACAGGTTTTGAACTGTTATCTGTACTAAACAATTGTTCTTAATCAATCAAAGTCTTAAACAGGTTTCTGAATCCATACTTATATTTGTGATGCATACTGTAGTTGCATGTGATTTTGTGGGTACTAGATTTCATGCATTTGCCTGAAGTGGTAATATTTTAGGGGTACAGTATATTGATGGATTTTCAAATTTCAGATAGATGTATTTTCAGTAAAATAATTGATTACTTACTTTCACAATTTACTCTTTTCAAGCAATTAAATGAGCTGTTTTTGGTTTCATAGACATGTCCGTGAAGTTACCCTCTTGGGCCTTACATTTTTTGTTCTTTATTTTACAAACTGCCAGGACACAACATGGCCATAGGAGGAAAAAAAATTCAAAACAGGTTTCTTTTTGGGTCGGAAAATATGAATAATAGAATTTTTTGGTGTTCTTGCCCTCTACATATGTAACAAGTTGAACCCGCATGGGTGTCGCCATTATTTTTAACTACAACGTCAATTTTAACTTGTCAACAAATGGACTTTTCAGCCACGTTTCATTTCGACCCAGTTCTCAGTTTTTCATCAGTTGTATCAATCCTGACATTTTTTCCAAGAAAAGTAATTAATTGGCAGCTGAGGGAAAAACGAAATTTTGATTTTTTTTTCCGAAATTGTTTTTTTTCGGAGTTGGGTCTGTAAAACAAAAAATAAAAAAGGCCTCAAGTACAATTACTTGATCTGGATTGTATTTGTACCATGAAAAAATCTGAATACGAAACATAGAGAAATTTGATTTTGAAAGTAAATTATTGAAAATAAACTCCTGCCCTTAGATATTTTTATATTCTTTGAAGAACAAATTATAAGAAAGTGAACTTGGCCTTTTGATTTAATTATGGCTATTGTATTTCTAGGCCAGACTCCTATTTAAAGCGAAAATATTGTTTGTACTAAATGTGAGTCTATGTTGTAAGGTCCTCTTGTTTCCCAATGAGCCTAGTAGGATATTTTTATTATATTTTATTGTCTTTGAATACTTTTTATGTTTTTTTTTTATCTTAAATGTTGTTCATGGATGTAAAACTGCTTCGGATATCTTCTCAAATCTGATTTTTGCACCTAAATGTAAATTGTATATATCTGTATATTTTTTCAGGTCATTGTAAATAAAATGGGAAGAATGAATAAAATAGTAGCAACTTTTTCAGGGTATTTTGTTACTTTGCCACTTACTGGTACAGTAGATTTACTTGTTCGTGCAAAACTAAAAGAATAGCAAGTTTTAATGGGATTATGTATGAGGGTCACTAGGATAAGGGTCAAGGTCACTGATGCTAAAAATAAAAAATAGCTTTTGTTCGACAGCTAGTTTGGACTTACCTACAGCTACAAACTTGGTTAAAATGAAAGCCTGAATTTGCTACATTTTTTCTAAAATTCACTGCTGCTATTTTGATATTTTAGCCAATGATACGTAACTGAAACCTAGTTAAAAAAATTGATGATGTGGAAAAACTGAGTCAGTCAAATTAGTGGTAACAAAAAATATTTTCTTTCTGTCCTGAAGGAAAAGACAAAATAAACGAGCGTCATGCGGATAACAATTATATTTATCATACTTGGAAAATACTGCTAAATATACTTCATAAACATTATTCCTATAATATAACAATCCCTTGTCAAGCAATTAAATACAAATAATTGTACATATAGTATTATAACAAGTCATTAATTGTGTCAGTCTAATTACACAAACAAAACTATCATAGTAACAAACATTTGGCTAACATAGTATAGCAATCCTACGACAAGAATTCTTTGTGGACCCTTTCAAAAGGGTGCCGAGGGCAGTTGCGCTTTATCAAATTTTTTAGTTATCCGAAATTGTCACATAAGATGTGTGACATACGCATTATGAAAAGCTCACGAAAGCAACAATATTGACTGATATGTGAGCTTACAGTGTAAAATACTAAGTGTAAAATGTTATGAATATCATTTTCTTGATTTGCATGCGATTCCTATTGTGTGATCATGGTGACAATTATTGCATTATAATCAGAATGCATTACCAGTAAACGACCAGAACATTCAATATGCAGTGTGATTTAATTAGTACAAGCATAGACAGAGGTGTGATTGGATGCCGATTAGCGAGGGAGAAATTTTTGTCTAGGCACAAAATGACATTTTCAATGTCAAAGGTGGAATACAATCAGTAAGTGCACTAAATATTCAGTACTTCGACAAATGCAAGCACTTATGATTCTACCAACTATGAGCATTAGTTCAACAAGTATTTGAGGAGAATGGGCTTATCTCATCATACCCAGATTTTCTCAACAGATTGAAATGTTTAACAAAAATAAACCCCATAATCATCCGATCAGCAGAAAAACCACACCCTGTTCAGCGAAATTGTCGAAAAAAAATATACTTGAAAAACAGAACTGTTAGAACAGGTTTTTTAGAACTTGCGATGAATGATGATAGGAAGCAAAGTAGATAAAATTAACCTAAAGTGACTTATTTAAACACAAGTATTTCAATATAATTAATCTAGCGGGCAATTTTTGTAATAGGGATTAAGTTGAACTTGTGTTGTACTATCACTTAAGCAAAGTTTTATTGAAAATTAGGATTCCCAATCCCACAGAAAGTAACAAAAATATATATTAAGAAAATTCATGATTATTATGCTAATAATACTGTACCAAAGGTTAAAATATATGATTATCCAAACACAAACTACATTTGTACTAACAATAATATATGTAACATCTACAACACTTTTATCATGTCTCTTAATCTGACTGTCAACCTTTATACACTGAACAAAAATACCCAAGTCAAATATTTCATTATTCAATTCTTGACTAAAGTTAATATTTTGAATTAACTGTGCCAACATTCAACAGTTTTTTCCCTGGTTATTTCGACTGTTTTCAACTTTTTTCAAACATTGCATGTAATAATATTACCATTTTTCAGCAAACAGTTTCTAAATTTTTCGATGCAATTAAAAGTACAGAATAGAGACATTTTCTTCTACTTCATAAAAGTTCAGAAGACTACACACTTCCTAGTGCCAGTTTTCATAATTAAAACATATACGTCTTCGTGGCAATATTAATATATACATAACAGAGATATAAAGAACAAAAAAGAAATGTAAAAAGTTAATCTCTGATTATAGTTAACAAAAATCAAAATACAAAACTGTTCTTTAACAGTAGAGGAAGTATACATCATGAACTTGTTATTTGTTCAAGCTCTTAATACACTTTTAATGAACATAATACATAGTTAAATACTTAATTAATGAAACCATACAGAATCCTGACCATTTCAATTAAACATTAACACTTATCTAAGCATCTATTTTCTAGGATTCTTTTATCTGCCATAAAAAAAGAAACAAAACACATTTCACATAAACCTCCCAAAGACCGAATTATGCCCATAAAATACTCACAGTAGCTCAGCAAAGCAACATGTCAAAACCCACTTCATTTCTGCCGTAAGAAAAAAACGTTCTCAATAATTCCTTGCTAAGTGATCAATCATATATCAACTTATGAAACATTATACAGTTCTTGTTCAAAGCTGCCAGTAAATAATATCTACAGTAAGGCTATTTATGTAAGCATTTGATGCAGTTGATATGATCAAAGCCCAGCAAGAGACAAGATATCTTACATCAACAATATAGATTTTTAACACACACATATTTACATATACTGGCCTAACCAGAAATGATAGTCATCCATATATATATTTCAATAGGATACAAGTAATGAGAAATCCAGATTTATGAACTGTGTACAATAAAATGTCTTCATGTACAAAAAAACCCCCAAAACATTCAAGCATTGATCTATTCTCACATCAAAAAATAATTAATGGCAAACATCTCTTTTATTTCATAAATTAGATGGTTTTTTAATCAACTCCACTTTAGCAATTGCATTTTTAAAGCTATCTAGATGTAAGCTGAACAAATGAAATGTACAGTGTTCATTATGAATACAACAAGGTGAGAACAGTCACACAAAATTTCTAGCAAAACTGACTACAATTATTGCCGTGTAAGAATGGTGGAATTAGTGACATGATTCCATACCAAACAAACACATACATTATCTCTAAATTTGTGGGAATGACAGCATTACACATACAGAACATAAGAATTCACAGACATTGGAAATCACACTGTCAATTATAACAACAAAGGGAGGTAATTATACAGAGCACTATTTTGACCATTTCAGGAGTAGACAAATTTAAGTCAAATTAAGTAACAATAAAATCAACCCTAATCAATAGACTGTACTTACCTAACATTGATGTATGTATTTTTTTTAGCATAGAGTATTGAACATCTGTTCAATAGATGAATGTGTTTTAAAACTTAACATACGAGGCTCCCAATACTATGAACATCACCAATTAGCTTAAATACATGTACACACACAAACACAGAATACATAGGGAAACACACGACAAGAACATTGAACTGAATAAATCAGAAGACACAGCACTCATGTATATATATATATCATTAAGTATACAGATAGTGTTATCATTATGGCAAATACAATGTAAATCAAATTTCTGAACTGCACCAATTTATGCCTAAAAATATAGTTTCACAAAATGTTACAGAAACATTTCCAGTATTTAAAAAATTATTTGACGAATTTGTTCTTCAAATCTACTTTATATGCCAATTCTATGTTCTCCTGTTAATAGTTTTACATACACATCTTACAGTTCTCATACATATGAAATACAAATGCATGCGAATGCCTTCAGAGAGAAACACAGAATAATTCAACATCATACTATACACATCAGTTTCATGGAAGCCAAATCATCAAACAACAGTGTTCATAGAGATCTTTTTCTGACCTTAAGCACCAAGATATATTTACCTTATTTCATAGAATGCAACTATCAGACAAGAGTCATACAGGTACACAAAGATTCCTACGGTAAAAGACGATTATATTGACCACAGTTCGAACAATTATCTGGAAACATTCATTACGTTTGTTAAATTTTGTACAAAATTAAGGAATCAAACTGCCGTGGAAACAATCAGAGATATCTTTTGACACAATGTCAAACAAACAGAAATATTGACTTTTAATATCAGTCATTTTTTTTAATGTTATGTAAAATAAGATGAGCGCACTAAATCAAAGACGAGAATCAAGTGTTCTTTTACGCAGTTCCATACTCATATTGCTTGGAATTACAATCACGTTCATCAGACTTTCAAAAAATGTCCTAAATTTTCCTAAACATAACAATCACAGCTGCAGGAAAGTGTAGAAAAATCTTTCAATTGAAGCCATTTGCTATAGTTGCTGCATAAAACAATCATCAAAAACAAATCAGTACTATTGCTATTGTTATTCTTAAATTGTCTGAATTCAGACCATTTTCTAATGTGTTTTCAAGTTCTTTTACAGTATAAAGAATTTCTGCTACAGGTTAGCTTAAACTACTAGAGTCTTTCTATCTCACTTTTTCTTGCTAGACAGCGACACAGAAATCCCAGAAGAAACCTTTGGTGCAGGAGCTTTAACAGCAGTCGTTTTCGAGGCAACAGCAATCACTGGCTTTGGCTTAACCTCTGCTGCGGTGCCTGCTGTCTTCGGTGTGAAGGGACTCGAAGTTGTAACAGGAGTGGATGATTGTACTTCAGTGCTCATAGTTTCATCAATTTTTTTCTGGATGTTTTCAAAAGAATCTTGACCAAGATAGTCGATCTGACCTATAAATGAAAAATTTGAACACTTGCAAATCATAGTAAAATATTATACTGTTTGACCATGGTACGGAGATCTGTTGTGATAATGAGAACTCCTAGCAATCAATCCACACACTTTTTATATTACGTATCAATGATTTTATATCAATTTCTGAGAATTCTCTTCATACATTTTTGTATTCCAGATAACTGACAAAATTTACCTACATATTAATCTGGGGATGTTTAGGAATGACAGAAAAATGTTAACTAAGGGGTAAAAGCTATTGACTTAATGAAATGGTAGTTCAGTGTACAAACCATTGCCTACACCAAGCCTGGACTATTGTCCTTTCAATTTTGTATAAATCAACTTTAAGACCAGAAACATGCATTTTCCAATAACTACTTCTGACATAAAAGACTTTTATATGACTTACACTGTCTAAATATTAATATTATGATTAATTCAGTACTTTTAGAAATGTGCAATTATCAACAATAATTGGACAGATATACTGAATCTACATTAAAAATATTACAAAATACATGTAACTTGATACATTTTGGTAATATGCTTAAAATGCACACACTGGATCAACTCCAATGAAAAACATTTGATAGTACCTGCTCTATAAATAATGTTACACCAAAACTTTTGACATGTTGAATGAAGCATACAAAGCTTACCTCTCTCCCAGTTCAATTTTCTTTGTGCATCAGGTACAAACTCAGCTGGCCCAGTTGTCTGACACTGAATAGACATCGAGGCTAATTCACCAACCAGTCCAACCTGATAAAATGATAAAATTTAAACAATCTTCATTTACTCTTTCTAATTCAATGCTATAGCAGCCATGAAATTCAACACACGATTAGGCACCCAAAAAAGTCATGTTTACAGTTACCTGACAGAACCTATTTTTTTGTGCAAACCTTGAAGTTTTTAAGAGCAAAATCCATAGTACCAAAATATAAATTTCGCTTTGTGCTAGTGTAAAGATGTTAAATGCTAAGACTAGAACTACAGTGATGTAGGAAAATAAAACATATTTGAAAACATATTTCACAAAACTTCATAGATACAAGGTGGTCACAATTGTTGTCCAGTGGTTAGTGCCCTGGACTTGTAACCAGGTGATCTGGTTTCAAATCCCGCTTGCAGCAGGTAATGTCCTTCTATAAAATTTGACAAAAAAGTTGATTTTCCTCTATATGTTGAGAAGTTGCCAGCTCCTTATAGAAGGGTAAATTAGTACTGGTTAGAATATAGCCCAAGAGAACTGGTTATGTGAACCAGCCGCTGTATATAACTGAAAAATTGTTGAAAAATGGTGTTAAACCCAGTGACAAAAAAAAAGGTTTGCGGACACTCATTTCCTGTATACCTCTTCCTGATTGAACAAGATTTATTTCGCTACAAGTATACTGCTTGTCTGGACTGGGTTAAAATGCCACCAACAAGTATTTTAGTTGCATATAGATGTACACATAAACCAGTGCCCCTTGATTATCAATCAGAAATGACCCACTCCTCAACACTCTGCAGATAACTAACAATTTTCCCAAACATGATAACTTCAATCAGCAGTGGGATAAAAATGACCTTGACAAAAACATCTTTACAGAATCACTAAGAAGCATCTCGTAACCAGGGCCCTACACCAGCGACCTTTAAACCAACAGTACAGGATCTGTTAAAAAGCAGACTCCAGTCTCCGAGCTCAAATCTCAATCTCATCCTTGAAGTATTGCAGTTGATAAAATATCAGTATTTAAATACTCAAGTTTCATAATCCAGGACGCTAACAAATAGTAGTACCACCAGAGACATTGTCATAACTAGGTCCATGGTAGGTGAACATAAAACTTTGAAGTCAGGAAAAAGAACTTGATTCCCTTAATTGTGCACTAAAAGAACCAGTGCCTACCTGTTGCAAACAACCAATATCAATTTCAAGATAAAAAATTCTCCAATAACAAAAATTCCCCTAAGACAGGTGTAATATCCATTCCACAAAAGCATATAGCAGCTTTGAGTACATAAAATATATACAAAATACCCAGTGTGTAGTGAGCATATTTATGATTGCGTGAACATGCATGAAGAAGGTTACATGTTACACATTTGAATAAAAGTGTCATTATTATAGTCACAGCATGACAGTATTTAAGATAAATTAGTCAAGTGCAGAACAAAATTAATCAGACACAAAGTCTGCAAAATGACAAATGTACCTCAGACAATATTGATACGCTTTGAAACAATCATTTATCAAGAGCTGTAATACCAATCAACACAAGAATTAAGGATAAAACTAGGATCTGTACAGAGCCGCATTAGGCATAGAAAAAATTCATGGTTTCCAATAACCTGACCAACCCTAATTTTTTCTGCAAACCATACACTTGTTTTTGGGTCTCAGTCATTTTTTCTTTCTAATATCTTCATTTTCATAGTTCTGTCAACCTTGAATTATTGCAGAATGTTCTTGACCAGCAAAACTTCTCAGGGTCAATAAGGCTTAAGTAAATACTAATTGATTGAAGTTCAATATCACTTTATGAGCACAACCTAAGAGATTCCAAGAAGCTGTGACAAAACAGTCAAATGATTCAAGAGAACATATGAGAGACCAATCAAATGATTCAAGAGAAGATATGAGAGACCAGTCAAATGATTCCAAAAAAGATATGACAGACCAGTCTAATGATTCTAAGAGATATGACAATACATGAGAGAGATTTTATCCATAACAACAGAAAGAAATATAGACATAAACATGTGACCCAAGTTATGAGAATGTAAAACTCACTGAAAAAAAAATGAGACATGATGTTCAGATGACGGTCCATTTTCTATTGGAAGCAATATGATATGTCTACTTTCTTTCATTTTCATCACATACTAATTATAACATGAAGTTTACTTAAGTCAACCAATCATTAGTTAATATTGCCATTTAAATCAACAGTAGGCAGGACATACAGATGATTTTCACATGAATTGAGTGTATTACAATACATTACATTTAGAGTGGAAGGTGAAGCTATTAGCCACATATAAGTATGTACAACACATGCTAGTACTACAATAATATCATGAAGATAACATTGAAATGCTTTAATACATTTTGTATTTATATACATTCATAACATACATATACATCTATTCTATAAGCTATTAACATTGTGACTGAATCAGGATATGGCTAAATGTTCACTACAATATGTTGCAAATCAAACATTTGAAAATTACATTGAGTTGTTTCCCTTTAACAAACTGAGCCAGATCAAACACTTGAAAAATACAGACCTTGACAGGAACAATGAAGGCAATGTACAGAACTGAACTATCCATTAAACGAGGCAGATTTTAAACAGAAAACTGAACAAGACAAAGATAAAAATGAATCAACAACTCTCACAAAGATCTCAATCACTAGAACATAGAAAAAACATGCACTAAACAAATTAACGAAGCCTTGCAAAAATATCGTTTTAAAATTGACAAAATCCAACTTTTTTAGGAGAATCATGATTATCGTTAGAGCATATTAATAATAAGATATAGAACAGAAATAGCAAAGTAGAAGATTGACATTAACCAGTTCTAATAATAGACTCATTGGGCCATTTTCCAATTTAATCTCCCGAAAGTCATCTTGAAATGAAATATAACTTACAACAGAATCAGTTGTGTTAGTACCCTCCTCCAATGGATTAACTGGAACAGATTCCATGTTAGATTCGCACTTAGTTACCTCCTTTGGTTCATCAGCATTCACTCCATCAGGTTCAGTTTTACTTTCTTCAATTGTTCCACTATTTAATGTTTCAGGATTAGTATCAGATTTACTAGTTTCAGAATTAAGTTTTTCATTTTTATGGCTAGGCCCCTTTGCAGCTTTTCCCCAGCCTTCTGTAATCCAGGTTGCACTGTAAGTCCCTAAAGGGGGCTCTTCAGGGTCTACATGTGATAAGGGTTCTTCTGAATAATGTGATTCTAATTCTGAATAAGATCTTGGAATAACAGTCAGTTCAACTATTTTTTCTTCTGGGTCAGTGTTAGTTTCATTACAGTCACTATTTACTTTATCATATTCCTTAACATCATAGAATACCTCATCTACCTTAGGTGGTTTAAATGGATAAACAGTATGAATTGTTTCACCAAGTGGAATAATTTGTTTGTACTCTGGATCTTCTGCAATGTTTGTTTTCCGAGTAAAAAGTGTCTGAAAATGAATCGAGAAAATATGGCAGACAAGTAAAGCAGAGCCCTATAGATTCCAGTCAAGACTAGAAAGACAAAAAGAGAAAAAGACAAGAAACAACACACATCAAACACAGAAGCTTAAGCAAGAAAGAAAATGCTGCCATATAATTCTCAGACTCATTTCAAAAGTACCCTGATAACTAAGACAAAATCATTTTGAATTTATGATTAATACAAGACCCTCACTCTAAAAGAGGAATGAATTCAATAGTGACAGTGTCAGGATCAGCTTCAACTATTAAAGAGTACCCTAGTAAACAATTGTTCACTTTTTTCTATAAAAAAATGCAGTAGTCTCTTAAATCACCTCATTTGTTGGCCACTTGCCACTTAAAAAGGACTTGATACTAAAAGCACATGATTTGTAAGCTTTTAGAATGAGCTATTGTTTTAAATTTTATCTAAGGAGTATGAATACATGAAATGAAACAAAAAAAGAAATGAGGTTCATATGTAAACATATTATCACATCGAGTCAATCTTAGAATTTTAAAAGTCAGAGGCAATTAACAACGTACCAATTTTAAAGGTGAAAGTTGAAAATTTCAGAAAATTTAAGCTTGACACCATGGGAGTGTGGTCCAGACCTGCGAAAAAAGGAAATTCCAACACAAGATAGAGTTTTCACCAATGTAATTTCCAATTATACATGATTGTTATTTAACCTAACCAGGTAACCCACCAGTACTTAAAGATACCTCTTTCTTATGTGTTTAATGACACTTTCTAATGTGATCTGGTGATATGTCAATCCTCTGTCCTGCCCTCAACCAATAAAGCCAATCGGAAGGTTATAACTGTATGGTCAAATGGAAGATTTTACACACATTTATGGCAAGAGTGCCAATTTAAAACCTTGAAATAAGACTAACTGTGGAACCAACATGTAAAAACTTTTATGGTATTCAGAATTTAATGGTGATATGAATGATGAAAGTGGAAAATTTTGCCTAGTTCGAGGAAGGAAGGGCTTGTTATTTGTTACATAATGTGTAGTTTTACAGTCAGCTAGGCTTCTTGTAATTATAGAAGCGCAAAGATGTCGTATCAGTATTTTTATGTTATGGTTGAAATATTACATTGATTTTTGTTCTACAAAATAATATTATGTGTTGAATTATTAAAACCAGCACATTAAATACATTTTTTAAACCTTGTTTTACGCAACTATTGTCAATAACAGAAGCAGGGAATATACTTCTACTTAAAGATCAATTTTACTGACACTTCAAAGTAAGTTACTAAAGTAAAAGCATTATATGAAATGACTTAAGTTTAAAAGTTAACTGAGTAAGAACAAGCCTACTGGTTATAAGACAATGATTATAATACTATGTAAGTGATGGTGTTTTCTAGTGGTTTAATGATCACCTCAGGGTTTGAATCAGGTCGCTGTCAACCAGCAGCAGTACCGTTAAATGGCTTCATAATTATATTCTGTGATAAATTCCACTGTATCTGCTTGACTGAAGTAAGCCATACAACAGTAGTTCATGATGTGTGGATCACAAATAGGTGAAAGGTTATAAAGGATGTATTGTATGTTCAGCTGCATTTTCATGGAGATGCACATAAACTCTTCTAGTTCTAGAATCTGGGAGCTCCTCAATCCATGAGCTAGTTGGCCTGTACTGTTGTGACTGAGTCAGACAGGTCACCTAATCAGTCCTGTCATCAGTACGTGTACAGCAAAACCTCAAGGAGCAATTACTTGGAAGACCACCTAATTATAACAACCACTTGTTTTCAGACTGGTTTTCAAAATTACCTTGATATGTCAACTTGACATTGAGACCACCTTATTATAACAACCACTTGTTTTCAGACTGGTTTTCAAAATTACCTTGATATGTCAACTTGACATTGAGACCACCTTATTATAACAACCACTTGTTTTCAGACTGGTTTTCAAAATTACCTTGATATGTCAACTTGACATTGAGACCACCTTATTATAACAACCACTTGTTTTCAGACTGGTTTTCAAAATTTCCTTGATGTCAACTTGACATTGAGACCACCTCAATAACAAGACCATTGTCTTTGATCCTGAAGGTGGCTTTACTGTAATTACTTTTAAATTTAAATTTATTAGTACACACTGGACAGATTCTTCACCACACACTATTCTTATCACTGGGTATAACGCCGTTTTTCAACAATGTTTCACTTATATACGGCGGCTGGTTCACTTAACCAGTTTTCTTGGACTCTATACCAACCAGTACTAACTTACCCTTCCACAAGGAGCTGGCAAATTTGCCACATATGGAGGAAAATCGACAGTTTTGTCAAATTTTCATAGAAGAATATGACCTGCTGTGGCCCAGAATTGAACCCGGGGTACAAGTCCAATGCACTAACAACTTGACCATGGTCACAGCCTTTATCATAAACAACATGAGACTCTAAAGTATAAAACTTTCCACATTGATAATCCCCTTTCTTCCATGCTGTAATTACATTAATAAAAACACAATACCATGCTAATAAACCAATTAAATAGATGCTTTCACAAACAAGAAAAAGATGTGAGCACAGACAGACAGACAATTCTAAGACATCATAAAACATTAGTTCCAGCAGCAAATAAACATATAACACATTATCAGAGTGTCCATTGATTGCAACTTATTAAAACACTGCAAGTAAGAATGTACTCAATGAAAACACCAAGACCAATCATAAATCACAGCAAACCACATGAACACCCGTACAGACAAGTTCACTTTTCTTCACAAGAGGGCTATCATTCTCTTGTATGGCTGAATAAAGAGATAATGTTTACCCTTATCAGTTTCATGTCACTAAGGGAATATGGCCATGAATAGATGTGTGAAGAAACATACAGTTGCTAGTGTTCCTAAATTGGCTGATGAAGTACATCTAAAGAAACTGAACTGCAGAACATCCATCCCTTCTCATTGACAGATGCCAAAATACTTCCAACAAGCAACTCATTACAAAGATTTAAAAAAAGCCAATTGTCTTCTTTAACATATGGGAAATATGTCAATATATAAACTGTCAAGGAATGATATATTTGCTCACCAGACAAGAAGGACAGAATTCAAAACATCCCAGACGGCAAAAAAAAGGAACAAGTTTCTCTCCAGCAATGCTTAGCACCATTTGATACCACTACATTATAAAGCAAACCAACAATTTAGCAATCAGCTCCAACCACTTAGTAACATCAAAGTAACATAAATGCTGTATAAAACACCATCTTATGCCACAAGATGAAACATAAACACATTACATGATGAGACAGTGTACTGGTATTAATGTTACATTACTTGGGCAATCTGTAGCTGCTAGCAATAAAACTTGGGATGCTGCCATATTATGAATACTGCAGACTTATAAGCATTATTGAGACAAATATCTTTGTTCATCAAACAGCCAAGTATGATCCAGATTCAACCTGTAAGCTGAAACAAGGTTTCAAACCCTATCAGGATGCTACTACTGGGTACAGGTAAGATAAAAAAAAATCAAAATGGGGCTTCATCCTTCATGCAGATTTATGCAAATGTATGAGAGATAGTGTCTATCTAAAAACATTGTGAAGTGCCAAACATGAAACAAGGTATTGGTCAAAAAAAAATGATGAGGGAAAGACCTGGAACATTTAGAAAGCAATGGAGGTGAACAATAATGTGACTTCTATAATATAGAGAAAAAAAGGAGTTTTATTTTTTGTGCTTTCTAAACATAAAACGGTTAATGTAATGTTAGGTTTGGGTTTTGCAAGGAAGAAATATAGGTAAAAATGTAATAAAAAATGAAAGGCTACATATTTAACTACTTACTGAGTGATTGTAAATAAATTAAGACTACTGTGAGTTTCGAAAGTTACATTAAAGCTATATACATGTATGTAGGTATACATCATTTCTTCTATGTACAAAAATATGGCTGCATTGTTACATATAACACATGCAATCATAACATTGAACATAGGATGTCATATGTACAGAGACAACAAGAAAAAAAACAGTCTGAGAATTATTAGTAGCATCAATTAATACAACAACACTGAACAACAACTAGAACAGCATATTAACAACAACAAGAACAATAATCTCCACAACATGCCAGAAAATGTGAAGTAACCCTTTTATTTCTCAACAAATGTATGACTTAAGCATTAGACATTCTTTGGTACAAATTGGAGATGACTTGAAAGTAGAAGACAATTTTGGAAGACAAAAAGGTTAAAAAGATTAATTCTTTGATGACTGCTATTGAACTGCTTTTATCTTAAAGTTTCACTTTCATGATCAACTTCTTTCTGACATGTTAATGAGACAAGTTTAACAGAAGAAAAAAGTAAAAAAAGGCAAGCAAATGTTAATTATTATTTTCAGATAACAAAATTATCTAATACCAAGCATGGAAATGTTTTACAAAACATGAATACTTTTAAGTAACAAATGCCTCTGTAGACTTAATGACATTATATGACCACCCTAACAGAATAATTATGTAGAATAGCAGCAATGTGGGTCAACATGGTGTACTAAGATATTACCAAAAAGTGCAAAATATGAGGGAAGTACTGCACAGATTTAACAAAAAGAATGAAAAACATTGAACTCTCTTACCTTATGAGACTACCGGACACCCTAATTTATTAATTCTAACATAAAATTAATTATCAGTAAACTTACCTGATTTTATAACCAAATTTGTTGTGCTATGTCTTTATAATGATGCATACTTGGTTCAAGGTTATAAATATTAAGTTTGAAGACCAGTCTATGACATCCAGGTTCTGATTGGTTTATTTTAAAACACATTCATAGAACTAACCAATGAGAAATGTGCATTCTGAGACTGGTTCCAATAGTGTGCTTTTTCACCTTCAAAGTATTTACTGCAGTATTTTATATATTATTAAAATCTTGTGACCCCCCCATCCATTTGTAAAATATCACAGTCATCTTTACTGTTGTTTTCTGCAAAAGTATACAGTCCTTAATGTAGGAGAGAACTTTCTTGCAGCAAGAAAAACTTTTCATCAAAGTGAAGTCCTATATAAAACATTTAACATCCACTAATTATACCATGAGCAGTATTAGTACAGCCAGATAACCTGCAGATTTACTATAGTAAAGTGCCCAACGTGATATCCTAAAATAGATGTCCCCAAACCAGGTGAAAAGTGCTTATCATAAATACTTAAGATGCTTAAATAAAATGTGAAATTAGTCTTACCGCTGTAAGTTCCTCGGCCTGTGAGCATGCGGAAAAAGAAAACAAACAAAACAAAATATAAAAAACAACATAACAGAACTGAGCAAATAGCATCACTGTGTATTCATATAACTGGGTAATGGAAAACAACCACACACAAGTTGACTTCTTCATAATTCTGATCACATCTGGTGCAAAAAGTTTCACAAAACTTCCAATACTTGCCTTTGAACAGTGTGATGTTCAAAGTGTAAATAGGTCAATAAATTTTTGAAACAAGAATGTCACAGAACCAAATGTCACTAGTTTATCGAAAGGAATAATCTTCTTATTTTTAGTACTAGTGACCTTGACCCCAGAATTGGCCAAATACAACCGAAGGTGGGTGTCTATAGCAGTTTGGCATCAATAGGTTAATCTAAACTAATGTTACCAATCTTTTGAGATCAGAATTCAAAAAGTCAGCATGTTTTCATGATGTTTAGTCATTTTCTCAAGATTTTATGAACAAACCAAGATGCAAACAGCTTTTTTAAAACAAAACTGCAAAAAACCAAATCAAACTTACAAGATGTGTACGTGTACTCTGTAGAATATGTCTTAATAAGATGAAAACACTGATGTGTCACTTTTAAATTAGTTTCAATGTACACATAATAAGCCTATGAGCTTAAAACATAATGTAAAATGAATCAAAGCTTTCAGTGCAGTCTTTGTATCCTAGCCTTAGTACTAAGTGTGCATGCAGTACTTAAAACAATAAAAAATGTGACAAGATGAAATTGAACTTAAGTGTAACTGTCTTGTAATTAACTAGCTCTATTTATTTGATTATTAGAACAAATTTTATTGTTCCAGGCTTGCAAACTGGAATTTCAGAGAGAGCAGTTAAACCTCTGAACACAGACCATCAAAGGGAGATAAGAAATATGGTCTTAATGCACAGTTGACTGTTATTTTAACGGATGTGAGTGCCAAAAAAGGCTGTTCTTCATTTGTGACTACTCTTCAGAGGAGATTTTTACCTCAGGATCAACTGTACATACAATATTATCAGGTTAACATTCACCAAAAGCTGAAGACTTTCTTTTCTCAGAAAAACAACTAAGTTATTAGAAAAAAAACTGATTAAATATATGTACTATCAGTGAATGATGTAAAATACCGTAATACATAAAAAATTATCTATCTTTAAGTGACAGTTTTTTTCCAAAGAATACAGACACAAACAAAAGAATGATCATTATGTATATACCTCATCACAATGAAAGAAACATTAAATTTCAAAGGGGTTCAGTGTAATCATTAAGGAGTTGTCCGCCATCTTAGCAGATCATGAACACAAGCCTAAAATATGTCCCTTCCATGCAGTGTTGTCACGTATGAATCATTCTGACAATCTATGCTCTCAATGGAATGGTGCTGACGAAATTTTGAAATCATATGAAACTCATAATACACGTAATATTATAGTTATACAAATGCAATCCATATTTAAAAAGTACCATTCCCATCTTACACTAAAGGATCTTATTTAATACAATTCATATTTTGTTCAAAGGCACTTGAAAAATAGTTACCTGGGTATGAATATACGTAAAATAAGCATATTTCACTATTTAACTATTAGTTAACACAAGGAAGACAACAGAAAAGAGAGAGTACAGAAAAATTTGTGCAGAAAACAAAACTCAGAGAATGGCGGTGTAGAATACAGACAATCTATCTAACTCTGAAACTACCAAATAAGTTCATGAAAATATAAAGTAACTTTGTGATGTACTATGCTAAGCTAATCAGACCTTATAACTAATAAAGACTTATTTATCAAACGCAGCAATTTCAAATTGCTTCATATTGTAGACAGAATATTGTCTGACAAAAAAAATCAAGACATTAACATGGGTGAAAGTTAAAAATTAAAAACAAAAAATGGAAATCTTTATCTCCGTGCCATGGAAACAATAAAAACCAACGGGGTCCAGACCTCGGGTAAAACCAGAGGTTCCGGAAAATTCCGAAAAACTTTTAACCATGCATTAATCTAACTGGATGATAGGATTATAAGAATTGCTGAATAGCATACTGGGTATATCTTTGAAATATGCCCCTTCAAATATTAAATATCTTTTATCAAGATTGTTGCATTTATTCTGTTGCTTAATATTCTCAATTCAAAATTGAATTTTTCATACTGCAAAAAAATAAAAAGGGATTTTTTATCATTATTATCATTTTCTATTACTGAATATAGAAACAGACACAAAGTGGACACTTAGAAGAAGACAAATAAACAGAATTTTGACAGAAACAACAACAAAAGCCAAAAATGAAAAACTTAGCATCACATTTAGAGATACCTTGCACATTTGATTTGGTTTATTATGCCAGCATCTACAAATTCTTTGATAGGCCATTTTACAGTACTGTACGGGTGAGTTTATGAATGAGTACCACGGACCCTTCGACCAGGACCACGGAGCCTCTTTTTCAACTACGTTCATTTTCATATTCGACTTTGGTACATATACGTAAGTTTTTCTGACGGAACAAGGATGCGAGACAACCACAGTCGGTAAGAGAGTTTTTTCCTTCCTCTAATGGCAGCAGTAATAGAAGGAAACACAAGATATAACAAATATCTTCGCTCACCGGAGTTTCATGGCTAAAACAGGACTAGTATACATACATTCTGATAACTTTTTATCTGATCTGACTAATTAGAAGATCGAAGCAGATGATCAAGTGAGGAATGCTCAAACGCATTTAATTTGAAATCTGATCAGTGGTTTTAGAAAAAATTACTCATCAGTGATACTGCAGCAGGAAAATTGGTATGGTCCCTCATAGACTAAACATCCTTTACAAATTGAAAAACCATTGATAACAATGCCGATGACGAAATCATCATTCCTTAGATTTGATTGGTTGAAAAAATGTTTTAAAAGAATATGTCAGGCTTAAATTAAAATTAAGTTCGTTTGCCCTTTACCAACCTTAAAAAAAACATCGAATCAAAAAATTTTATAGCCAAAATCTAAAACATTTTTTTTTATTTTCATATTTTCGCCAATAAGATATTTCTGTGCTCTATCTCACTTTAGGTTCAAAAAAATTTATCGCAATCATTCTGATGCTTAAGGCAAACATGGGGGTTCAATAAGCGTCTAACAGACATGAGCAATGGCATCTGAAAAGCCTCCTTCGACGATAACTTGGTGTGGAAATGTTTTCATGTTCAACATAAGAGGAATATTCTCTGAATAAAATAAAATATTTCTCTGACCACTGACCCTCTTTTAAAATCTAGGGTCAGTAAAGGGCAAACAAATTTTTAATTTCAGCCTCATTTCAGAGCAGAGAGAAACTGATGGACACCAGACACAGAGGTCACACTAGCTCACCCTGAGAATTAAGAACATTTAACCATAGTAATTAAACTTCAATTATCAACATAAAACAGAAGAGTCAAAAAAGTTTGAAGTGCAAAAAAAGTCTAAGCAAAAGATATACTACCAAGTGATTGCATAGTTAAAGTCAAATATTCTTTTAAAAAAAAGTATACACTATAACTAAATTACAATTTCCTGCACCCTGGGATAGGCAAAAATATTGATGACAGTATAAGTTGATATGTATAATCATTTTTCAGCCAATTTCATAAAATATACATATTCGGACAAAAAGAAATATAAAAGTTAACACAACTAAATATTCTCAAAGTAAACAATACAGATCTGTTCAAAAATAGCGGACTAGACAGAACAACGAAACAAAACAAGTTACACCTAAGACAATTATAGCAATGATATTCAAGGTTTAAGGTTGTTCAGCTGAAGACAGCTGAACTTAATTTTGACAACAATTTTAACTTAACTGATAATTCAAAATCAATTATAAAGCTAGTTACACGCTAGAAAAACAGCAATTTGTCTTATCATTTGATAATTACAAATTACTTTGTAAGATCAATTATCTAAAATAATTAATTGAAATATAACTTTTGTTATGTTATTCTAAAATCAGACAATTACATTCCAACATTAGTATCTATTAGATTTTGACTTTCACCAACACAAGATGCATCAGTTAATTGTCACACTGAAAAAGACACAAGCCATATCACACTGTTAATTTTCTATAAAGTCATTCATCAAAAAAGTTCAAACAAAATTGTACAAAAAATATTTTATAACACATATTGTAACCTGGACGCATTCAGTCAGCACTGTTGATATTTTACTCTCTGTTAATTAAACATGATTCTAATCTTATAGCAAAGAAGCAAAGAATACTTCACTGAAGTTTAACGTCAGCAAATGTTCCCCCAAAAAATACATTGTGATGAGTTTCCGCAATTGTCCTGCATTTCAATTTTGATCAAAATTTGTGCACAGCACAAATAACAGGCATTGTATTCTCTATATAAGCACATATCTACAACAGTTGGTTCAATAACTTAAAACATATAAACAGCATACTACAAAAACAATTAAAATAGGCAGCAAAAACAAAACTAGATAGGTTTCCATGATATGTATTGAATACAGAATAAAGATAATTTTGTGGTACTCCCATTATTGTCCCATGCTTCAATCAGTTGGAATATTACAGTGACAGTGGATATCTGTAGAAACCTACCATGGGAACATTCGCTCAATGTTGAACTTCAATGAAGGCTATCCAAGCTCCTACAAAATCAAATAAAATTCAAAACCAGCTGATGAACACTGTATCAGCGAGTGTTCTTACCAAGGTAGGGTCGAGAGATGGCTGAACCATCTTCATGAAAATATTCCACCAAACTTGAAGGAATTCCTGACTATGCCCAGTGCCTGGTAATGCAGTAACTGTTCCAGAATTTGTATCATACGTATGGTGCCAAGGCTTCACAGCACCAATAAAATGAACTATCTTTACCCTATCTTTAAACCTGCAAGAGAAATGATTCAATCTATAACATACCTAAATTCATTACAGGGGGGTGGTTGGTTGCTGAGTAGAGGGGAGTGGAAGAAGCTTTCGTCACTGTGTGAAATATGGCCAGAAAGCCAGATATGACAGTATTTCTTCAAGCATTTTCAAGCATAATGGGCTTACCCCCCCCCCCTTTACCGTCTGATTTTCTCCACTGATTTTCAAATTTTACAGGAATGACAACCATGGTAATCCAATCAATGAAATACATACATCCTTACTGCTAGAAATTACTTAAAACTTAAAAAAAGCCTTTCAAATTAACTATAATTTAGGTCCAAGGTTATAAAACTCGAGATAAGTTTCTAAACTCAGATCTCATTTTCTCAACATACTGGTGCTGATCAATGGACAGACAACTTACCATCCCAGAAAGGACCATACTGAAGTTTCAATCAAATTTAGCCTAATTTAATTCATCACTAAATATGATGGATGTACAGTATCAACATATGTTCTACGAATGTTTTCTTTTATTGGATGTAAAAAGCATATGACATATACTCATTGCCAAGGAAACAATAAAAAATACAATATCATTTATCTGCAAACATAAACAGCACAGACCTTTTTAACATCAATACAACTTTGATCACAATAAGCTTTTGTAAGACTAGAGGTATAGAGTCCAATAATTGTTCAATAGGAATGTTTTGAGAATGATCTGGGGGCCCCAGTGGCCGAGTGATTATGGTCTCAGACTAGTAATCACTAGTCCCACACAGATGAGTTCCAATCCCAACTGGGGTCAGACAAATTTCACAAGTAAGGAAGCTCTCAAGCAAACGTTTGGAAGGTCGGTGGTTCTACCCAGGTCTCCCTCCACCATTAAACTGGAAGTCGCCAAATGACCCTGGCTGTTGGTGCAATATTAGACCTAAGAGAAATTGAGAATTATAATCTCCTTTGTTTGCTATGTGTCAATGCTCCTCTACAGTACCATACTCACTGAGTAAAAGCTGGAAGATAGCTGTAGAAAGCCTGTGATACAACATTGTATATAAAAGGCAAATGCTTCGATATGTCATCTGTAGCCCATGTGTTGTAATACATGTTTAACAGACCTTGATCACCACCTGAAACATACAACAGTAACATCATAACACATTGTACCTTGAGAATACAATATCAATAAAGTACCTCAAATATGAAACATACAATATTAACATAATAACACAATATATTGAAAAATGTAGCATATTAAGAAATTGTCTCAAACCTGGAACATTGAAAATTTACATTCTATCAAGCGTACTTCACAAGGCCTGACTGGTCAGTGTTGCTACAGCTTGTAAAGCTACAATGGTCATTATTTTCATCCCAACTCAACAAAAGAACTGTTCCAAATGATTCCATAGCAAAACAAAATACACAACAAAGCAACTTAACCAAGCTTTCGACAGTTTATTGAGCAGAAACTTTTATATCCTATTTCAAGCAACAGTGACCTTGATACCAGAACCCCTAAAGACAATCCCAAGGTCTCCATTACAAATTGCACAATCCAGTGTAGAGGCAAAATATTACCTCCATGCATATTCAGGGATTATTTTTGTAGGTATGCTACAAGGATGGACTTTTCCTGCAAAGATGCCTCATTTTGAAGGTAGTCATCGGCTGAGAATTGACTGTATAATTATACCAGTGATTATTTTTGCAATTTTGGGAAAGAGTCAGAGTCTGGTCCTATAGGGAAAAAATTCGCAGTGTGATGCCAAAATTGGGATTTTTAGGTGGGGCACTGGGAAAAAATGTCCTTATTTTCGACAGGGAAGTGTCTGTTTTTCGGACACAAATATAGAAGGAAAAAAATTGCTGTATACAGCATCAATGTTAATCAACTGATTTCTATCAACACAACAAAGAGTTTCTTAAAGCCATGTCTCATATAATGAATAATGGAAACAGAATAATAAAAACAAGCCATCAGATAACTACCGGATGGAAGATCTTATCAAACATAATACGAATCAACAGAAATGCAGAATCAATTCAAGGCAACAAAGACAAAACCTAGTGATAAAATATTGTATTTCTGAGACAATGATGTTTCTAGATAGAAACGCATTCAATACAGATCTCGTTTTTCACACCTGTGAATGCAATGAAGAGGACATATGGTATGCGACACACACGTACAGAAAGCTAAGGCTGAGTCATGTCTTCCACTACAGGCAGACCTGAGTTAATGTCCATCAGCAAATAAAGGCCACCATAAAGGGGCCCCATGGTTGAGTGGTTAAGCTTGTGGTCAAGCTTGAATCGCATCCAGGACTAGGCAAATTTCACATAAGAGGAAGTAGTCCAGCTAGCTTATGGAAGGTCCATTATTCTATCAAAGGTGTTCCTCTAATGTAAAGCAGGGAAAGTCACCACATGACTCTAGCAATTGGTGTGACATTAAACCTCGAGTGAAAAAAGACAACCATATGGACGAGGGCCACCCTTTACCACTTATTCATCAATGCAATAAATAAAATAAGCTTTTGAATAAAGCTAAACTGTGCATAAAGGCATTATCCATACGGTCACTTTTTCACTGTTTACTTATTAAAATGTGTTTTTGTATCCGCTATGTTTTCAAGAACATTTATATTAACAATGCTAGAAAAATTTAATGAAATATCAATCAGCCATTCTGAACAGTACATTTATATGACTCCGCTTAATGCCAGCGTGACCACTCCAGTATTAATGTTACTATGGAAACACTAAAAACAACAAACAGTGAAAATGTCACAGACATTGTTATGGTAAAATAGTGAAAAATAAAATGAAACACTTGCACACGGTATAAATTATGTCAAAAAACAACAAGTATGCTATAATGTCCTTGAAAGGTAAAAACAGTATACAGCATGCTTAATGAATGTGATAGATGACAATAATGTTTGCATCAGGGAAATGAGACAATATCTGCTGATGCAAAGCAATAGAAGCCATGAAAAGCCACTTTTTTTAATTCCTCTTTCATGTTACAGATAAATATATGTTCAACATCTACAACCAGCGTAAAACCTTATCAGGTTTATGGATAAAGGATGCCAGTCACTTCTCACAGAAGTAAAAACATAAAGTGACAAACTACCTAGTCTCTGCTCAGAAAATGCTGAACAGAATTGTGCAATGCTTGGAATACAAATAAGTCTGTGAGCATCCAGTACTGAATGTAAGATACAGGTTTATCATGAACATAGCAGGGAATTATCCATGAAAATCACTGGGCTAATTGCAATAAGTCAGTCGTGTGTCACTAACAGAATATGTTCTGAACATTGTGCTGTGGAGGAATAAACAAACAGAGAGGGGATAACACAACATGTTCACATAATAATCTTTCAAAAGTTAAGATGTTTCTACAGACTTTATAAATTTTTTTATAGAATTGAATGGGTGAAGGTTGAAAATTTTGAAACACAAATGAAAACTTAGGCTCTGTGCCATCGAAATGATAAAATCCGGTCTGGTTCAGACCTCCAAAAATGGTAAGTCCAGAAAAACTTCCACTCATGGGATTGTCTCATTTATGATTAATTTGAAACTGTAACCTAACAATTAGCCAAACTGGGGGATAGAATTCAAGACACCTAGACAAATATAAATTTCCTGACGATAATTTCCCTGCAGACAGAACACCCAAAGTTATTCACCAGCTACATCTAATTTAAACAGCATGTGCTAAATAGTCAGCTTTTTAATGAACACATGGGTTTCAGCACATGTCAGATACACAATTTTCAGACATGATAATGGACAATTGAAAATAATGCAACACTTGTGTCTGGATCAATAACTTAAGTTTAAGAATTAACATATAATCATCTCCATGGTCAAAGAATGCATTTTACATAAGCACTTCATATAATTAATGCGAATAAACACATTAACGCACATTATTCAAGGTGGAAATCTTCAATTTTCAACCAACAAATAAGAGCCTTGTTATTACAAGCAACTAACCTGTAACAAATGACTCCTCTAGATAAGTAAGTTTCACTGGATAAACAAAAACAAGCTATGCAACAATGTCATTACACCAGATTTTCAACAGTTTAATGAGTTGGAACTGTTTTCTTATTTTCATAACTATGGACTGTGACTTCTGAACCCTAAATGCATGCCCAGGCTAGGTCTACATAATTGCTACACTCTCAATGTGGCAGCAATAGATCAATCTGTATTTAAGTTGTCGAATGGAAACCAATTGTTTGACATTGCTGCCTCCCCCCCCCCCAATCACCACCCTCAGCCCTACCGAGAACTTTCTACAATCTATTAACCAGTCTTTTCAAAGCAACCTACCATCAAAGCTGCCTTGTGATGTAGCATAATCTAGAAGCGATTGGTACGTTTCTAAGGACGGTTTGTAGACAAACACACCAGAGTTGAAGCAGTCAGGCCATCCAGCATCTGGTGCTGCTGATAGTTCCTCTCTATCAAATAATTCATCTACATTCTGTAAAACCTAGAAAACACAGAGAAGAAAACAAGAATATAAAACTATACTGCATAGACGTAACATCCAGTCTAATGCTGGCAATAATCCACTAACCCAAAACCAGAGGCTAGTAAATTTCTGTTTCTCAAAAACTGCGCATTTGGGCTCGAGGTAAATTGTTTATTTTCAATAGTCTACTTATTGTCGGCCTAATGCTTCAAAAGGAATTCAATTGAGCACTGCACTTCAGGTGTTTCATAGAAAATGAACACCATATACAGTGAAAAAAAACTGTGAAAAAGGGCCACCAAAGGAACAGAAGACATGTAACTTTCAAGAACAGCAGGTTGAACTTAAAGATTTACTGGTCTATCATTCCAATAAATGAGTACGAAAGAGTGTCATCTGTTCACAGTGGCCTTTATTCATGGGTAAATGTTAACTCAGGTTTGACTGTTCATGAAATCAGTACTTGCTGCAAAATGCATCATCAAAGTAGCTGATATTTTATTGTAGGAATGTTTTCTGTAGCAGATCTAGGCCATAGATATGATAAATTGTGATATTATCTATGATAGTGTCTTAGTAACAAAACGCACAACTGTACTTTTTTTGGTGAAGATATGTTAATGTAAGTTGTTGGCTGCATTAGTAGAAGGTACTGTTAATGGCGCAGTGATGAAGTTTGAATTCAAATTCACAATTGAAGGATGAATAGAAAGAATATAAACTTTGTTTATCAGAACACACATATCTGAAATTGATCAATGAAATGAATATATATCACTAAAGACAAAAGTTTTGGTACACCAATTGGCAGCACAAAATTTGGATTCAAATTTCTGCATCGGACTTGTAACATGTTTCAAATAACTGTAAGTTTAAATGAAGCAGTAATACTGAATATAGTAATCCGAAGAACTGATACAAATTGTATGTACAAAACAGATCTTACTAGAGTATCAGCATCCAAGAAGACTGCTTTGTCAAACTGTGTAAGTCTCCAACAATGTAATTTTGTGAAGGTCACATTGAGGTCAGGACGTCCAAGGAGAGTTAGATTGACTGGATCATTGCTATCTAATACATTCACTTCCTGTATAACATTGAACACTTGTGCTAGCTGTGATCTGAAAAAAGAAACGGAAGATATTTCATGAAAACCTTATTAACTGCAAAGTCAAAGTTGCAATTTTTTAACCCTAACAAACAGTATGGGAAGACATTCCTTTTGTAGATGTGGCACATCAACAGTTCTGCTTGATTTACACTTCTGAAAGTAACAATTGCAATGTTACATGGTATTACGCTAAAATTAATTATTCAAGAGCCATAACTCTGTCACAAGCAGATGACCATGACCCCTACAAAATAAAGATGATCAAAATTCAATAAGCAGCACAGAGCATCTTACTGTGAATATGAAGAAACTAGAAAACTATACACAGCATAAAAAACATAATTACAGACTCTAAGCGTCAGTAGTTTGTTATCTAACCGTCTAAAAATTCAGTCTGGTAGCCATTTTTTTCCATCAGGAAAATCAATCATTTAGAACAACTATATGCACAGACTTCCCTGCAGTAGTTGAAGTAATTATTGTACTTATAAGTTAAAATCAATATGTTTCCAACATTGTTTTGTAACACAGTCTGATATATAATTGACAGGGAGTTCTTTTGTAATTGATAATTTTGTTACATTTCACTGCATGGCCTGAATATCATTCTAAGATAAAATATTTTTGATAGGCCGGATTTTGTGATTCTAGTGAAGTTTTTTTAATCTATGTGTGATGTAGTCATGCCCTATTTCAGAACTGAAAAGGGATGGATGCAGTATTTTACCATTTGAGGAACAAGTCTAGCACTTAGTAATTAAAACATGAAAAAAAACATAAGTCTGATACAAGGAAAAAAAACAGGAGTGTCCTTTGTAGACAGGCATCCTTTGTTCCCAAGTAATATGAAGAAGAGCATAAAATACAACGTTCTCACAGCTGAAGTAGAACATCTCTTGAATGCTCCCTGTAATGTTTACCAGTGCTTATAACAAAACAAGCATACATGTGAAGATATATTACTCTAAGGAAAAAAACAAAGCAAACTAAGATGTACAGTCAATTAAACACTTGAATGTACAAGCGTCACGGTCATGTGAACCCACTGATATCATGGTGTCTGTTGTTCGAGGCCAAAATGTCAATCATGAAAACTTTTCTGGTATTTGTTATCGGCAAGTTTCTGCTATAGAAATGGCTAAATATATAGAATATTTTTTGTCAGTGGAAAATGGTAACTGTTGATCTGTTGTACACAGGGTCCATTAGCACAGGTAGGGCTGTATTAGAATTAATAATATAATAATTAATAATAATCAATGCAAGATTTTGAAACATAAATCCTTGTCACAGCATATTTACTTTTTGTTGCTAGAACAATTCACAGTAGTTTTAATGACTCGACTTTGACAGCTGATCTGCATCTCTGTCTCCTGTTTAGAAAATTCTCCACACATTCCTGAACATTTAATGATCCATGGCAACAGTAAATTCATTCCTGCAGTTCTAGTCCTCAGCAAACAAAAAAATCACTTTGTCACTTTATCTGATGTTGATGTCTGAGGACAGAAACCGGTTATATCGGCTTATCAGTTTGTCTGTTCATTTGTCTCTTCCTGTTCACTTGTATCAGGTTTAGCATAAAATCTAGGCATGAAAGACCACTGCTGGATAACCTACTAGTACAGTCAAACCTGTGAACAAAAGTCACCCTTGGAAAAGACAAAATGTGGTCTTTATTGATATATGGCCTTTATTTGGTTGTCAGTTTGTTCTAAATAATCAGTGAAGATTTTTCAAAGAATGGCCTTTATTTACAGGGTGGTCTTTATTTAGAGGTGGCCGCAAACACAGGCTTGACTGTACTATGTATCCCATCATACTGTACATAGTGAGTGGCTTCATACCAACATGATAATATTATGTGACTAAAAGGTAGTTGACAGATGAATTTGGATGCAATATCATTAGTAAAACCATCACTTCGAAACATATACTTCCCTCAGCTCATGGTAACCCACAACCTCTTGATCTATAGCAATTTAAAGCTCTACTGAACAAGCTTTAATTTGGACACACTAACTTAAGTTTAGAGTTCATTTATGATTATGTCTAATTTGCGATTTTCATCATAAGGAGACAACAGCACACTAGTAAGTAAATATAAAATATCAGTGTAAGGTACAAATTGCACAATTTATTCTATTTCCTGAAAATGTTCATAGCTTAACACAGTGCATTTCTGATTCTAGTACAATGTTCTATACAACTTCTAACTTCAAATCTTAATTTCAATAATCCCAGAGTAACAATCATAGTTTTTTCAAATCTTAATTCAATGCATTTTTGGACTTTGAAAGAGCAATTAATTGGTATTCAAGGCTATTTCTTATTTGAGGAATGTTTGATCCCTGAAGTATTTGTCGAGGTGCAAAATGTTTCTTCTTAAGGGGAACCAATCGCCATGATAGGAAATTCTCTGTGAAGTGATTCTCTCAATAAAGCCTGACAAGAAACTGTCAATGTGCAAAAAGACAACCTAACAACTGCTTGACCCTAAATCTTAAAAATAAATAAATAACCTGAATATTCCAAACTGAATGCCTCACATCCCCCCCACCCACCAGATTGATCCATTATGTGAATTTTTTCATTCAATATTTCAAGGTCTATTGTAATAATGCTTGGATGCATTCAGTAATTCTACTTTTGGGCGATTGAACTTTACACCAACAGCCAGGGTCATTTGGTGACTTTCCAAGCTTAAATGGTGGAGGATGACCCTAGGCATACACTTGGGTAAAACCAAATAATTTGTTTTTATGTGACTTATTGTCACTGGGGTTTAACGCCGTTTTTCAACAATTTTTCAGTTATGTACAGCGACTGGTTCACCTAACAAGTTTTCCTGGACTGTATATTAACCAGCAGTAACTTATCCTTCCACAAGGAGCCAGCAACTTCTCCACATATGGAGGAAAATCAACATTTTTGTCAAATTTTCATAGAAGGGTATGACCTGCCGCGACCGGGATTCGAACTTGGATCTCTAGGTTAAAAGTACAGCGCACTAACCACTGGGCCACAGCCGCGGCTCGGTAAAACCAAAGATCTTCTATAAGTTGGCTGAACAGTTAAATCTAATAGGTCCTAAGTGGGACTCTAAATGACAACAGTGAGGGGCCAGTGATTACTAGTCAGACACCATAACCACTAAACTACAGAAGCCCCCTATGCACTGAACAAAATTTCAAAGATTATTAAGATTACATTAATGCTGAATCATGACTTGATTTTCCTTAAGATGGGTTGGGGTGTTAATTTTCAGAGGGATATTTACTGAAAATACACAGCATGACCTAAAATGGACTAATGAAGATTTTAGACAAGATTTCTTTCTTGAGGTATTATGAGGTATTATGAGGTATTATGAGGAACTGAGACACAAGTTGAAGCAATGACTACTACAAGGTGTTCATTTATAAAAACACACATGAAGTCCATATGATACAATGAAAACTTTCATGAAAGCATGTACATGTTATACATAAAAATACTTCATAAGTAGCAGGAAATTATCTAATGTTCACATCACATTCATTACAATACTATTATGTAATGTAAAGTCAAACCTGTGAACAAAGGCCTCCCATGAGAAATGACCTTTGTTCAGAGGTCTTTTTGTCACTAAATAATCAGTGACAGTTTCTTAAAGAATGGCCTTTATTTACAGGGTGGCCTTTATTCAGCAGTGGCTGCAAACACAGGTTTGACTGCATAATAAAACGTCATACATCAGGATCAGCTTTTACACTTACTGTATTATTGAATACCTTCAAAATCATGAATTTGTACTGCTTTTGAAGCTTTAACACTTCCAGAGTAGACTAAACTAAGGAAATTAACCAGCTAAATTAAGTAAAGCCGACAAGCGAAATACACAAGCCAAATAAAAGAGAGTTGAGCTGTATCCATTTGAGTGATAATGACACAAAACCATAATGTCATACGGAACAGAAACAGAAACTTGTCCAAGTGTTCATATATCCGCAATACAGATCAACCACAAAATTACTCTATTACCCCCCCCCACACACACACAAACACAAATGCACAAAGACCCCTTTATTTAACATTGATTCATGTTAGTGATACATTTGTAGCCAGATCCTGCCTCTATTTTATGAAAGTGAGTTCCTTCCATGATTGTACTCTTTGTGTTGTTTGACTCTTTTTGTTACTTTGTGTTTCTTTCTATTCCTTCTACAAAGATGAGAACAGAAAGCTGCTGGGTAAATAATCCTAACCCTGTCCCCAAATTGAATGGCAAACTCATGTTTTCCATTCAGGATATGTCAACCTGTCAAGATATTGTGATTATTCTCATTGACCTTGAAACGTGTTTTCAATGACAAATGAAAATTGCATCCTGTATGAAGTGCAAGTACATGACTGTACACAAATCGCGTTGTACTGGAGCCAGTTGCACATACAGATATAAACTAATACATTAGTTTTTAAACATACACATCTTGCCACCCCATGTATAAAAATAAAACCTTTCATTCTATTAATTGAACTCTTGTAAGATCTATTGTCGTCTGTTGAAGGTAAATGTCTCAGGATGCGAAAATTATTTTGAGGGGTCACTCATCTTGCAGAATGAGGGATGTATAAAATCCACTCATCCTGTCATTGATGTCACTTGTCCAACCACAAAAGGTGGCAAACTAAAAAAAAAAAAACACTGAAACAGTAAATATGCTGTTAATGGAACACCTTCTGGACCTTATTTGATCATTTAAAGAGCTAAATACAGCCTAAGCTACCTTTCTGGAACATGGGATGGCATCATGACAATTCGGACATGATGCAGACGATATCGAATATCGTCACCATGAACAATGATAAACATCCAGCAAACGGTCTGAATAAATGCCAGTCCGAGGTATCACAGCCCAGCTGATTAAGTCTTCCATAAGCATCTCCACTCATTCCTCAAAGGCTTAGATATATTACACATCTATTTTTTGTATAAAGTATATGTATGAACTGAAAATATGACATGGTATGTATATTTATTTGAGCAAAGGCATTTGCCACTCGCTGAAAAAAACGTACGATCGGCATTTACTCCAAACCGGTGTCATTACTGATTCTTCCTTCTGTCAGAAAGGAAATTTTGAACTGATATTTTGTAAAAAATTTACCCAAATTTTCTGCTATAAGATAATGAATTATTAGGCAAAATCTATTTGTCCAGTGGGATGACCGCGGCTGATTTTCTACTTGTCCGGACCCTAAATTCACTCGTCAATACGAGCGGACGAGTGGATTTTTCTTGCCCTGTGTCTGAAATGCATACCATTAGCAAGATTTTTAATGTTTAAAAACTGCTATTGAAAAAGGAAGGTCATTTATCAATTATACATCAATTTCCAGGCATCATATTACAACAAGCATTTATCTGCCAGGTAAGAAAATTAATTTGTAAATTCTTGTCCCCATCAATCCCTTGAAAATCATCTTAATTTCAGCAGTCCTTTCTCAGTATCCTTTTACAAGCGTAGGCAGAAAAGACCCAAGATACACCTACTCAAACCACACCTACTCAAACCATATAATCACAATATATCACAAAATTTTTATGAGAACAATTAATAAATTCTCCATTGCCTAAGAGAATAAACATTTGTTTTAAAATGTCAATATTACTGGATAACTGTATTATACTGAAATTATCCACTGGGAATAGAGCATTAAAGCAGTCTGTCTGTACAGCAGTATTAATTAATGTACTTTAAAAACCTGTATAGATTCATCTAAAATATAATTATGTTCCTGATGGAACCAAAACCAGTAGAAATAAGATATAGGATAAATTGACCCAGTGTTAGATGTGTTCATCCCTCCAATACATCCTTACCAGGGGTGTAGATATCAGCCCACCGGCTACTTTTTCCGAAATAATGGAACACAATACTGCACTGAACCCCCAGACTCTCCTTCTACTTTTAGTAGCTGACCGACCACATGATAACATTTCCACACCGGGCATGCTACAGTTAAGGTTAAGTAGGTGAATTATCCAAGTTGGCTAAAATTCTCTGAAAACTAAAATCAATTTCCTTCCATACAACTAAGCCTGCATACTTGGTTCAGTAAGTAGACTGTTAGGTCTATGGATCCTGAGTTCTTGAGTTCAAACCCTGGGAGTGACAAATGTATTCTGCAATGATTTTGTGATGACAATAAAGTGACATTGCTTCTATGGCCATATGTCCTCCACCGCTAATTATTCATGCGGAGAAGTTGGCAGTTACTTGCGGAGAACAAGGTTAGTTTTGGTACAGAATCCGGAAAAGCTTGGAAGGTTAATTACCTGCTGGTATGTAAAGGAAATACTGTTGAAAACATGTGGGAACCAGATAATTCTGCATAAATTTACTTCAACACAGCTAAACTAAGACAGTTTCTAAATGTTAAAAGTAAAACTGTCATACATTTTATTCTAATTTGCAGTGTAGGAAATATTTATGCTTCTATAACTGGATATCTGAAATATTTATTACTCTACTATTCACTTAATATGAAAATGGCCAATTTTGAGCTTGTCTGAGGCAGTTTTTATTTGTCCTAGACGTCAGCCATGTGAGCTCGTTCACTGACTATGAACTGAGTAAATTATCAAGATTTGCCCTTATAACACATTCAGGATGAGAGTGCTTTTAATTAACCCTACAAGACTTGGACAAAAATGACTAAAAGTATGAATGAGAATATTTATAGAGTTAAGTCCATGCAAATGGAAATACTTTTAATGCTTATGACCTAAATCCCAACACAACTGTGTCACTAACATTACATATTTATGGTATGAATTACAAAATACCTAACATAAGTTTATTTAGAAGTACTAAAAGCTCATTAAACCATTGAAAACTTAAGATTGCTTAAGATTATATCACATTTCAGACTTTGTGAGGGTACTCTGTGCGCTTAAAAAAGGATTTCATTGAAATTTTGAAATATCTGTGTCATGAACTGAATACATGATATAGCGTATGATTCTATAGTCAGGATTTTATCAATGAAATATACTATATACTGATAGGTTAAGGTTAACCTAACCAACTTTATCAATGAAGTTTATTGACATATGACAAAAAAAATACCAACTATGTAAATACTGAAAACTTGCTTGAGTAAGCCAATTTTTTCTACTTCACAAATAGGAGCCATTTAAATCAATTTTTATATGAAGGAAATTAAACAGACGCCAATATGAAAGTAAATAACATAGTTATAACAGTCAAGTAACAGTACACTCCAGATTGACATTAATCTAGCAGTAAGAGAGGTGACCTTAATTTAACCCCAAGTCTTGTCAATGGGTGACAGAATGGTACAATGACATTCTTTTCATTTTCAAACTTGGAACAATTATGAGGGATATACCAAATATTGTGATGGTTTACCAACTGTTCATGGTGTTTAACAATACTAGTACAAATTTAAAATGAAGTTAATTCACATGAACTTAAAAATACAAATTACACCAGAAATTTTTAACATTGAAAAGAGAAATTTTGAAGTTTGAAGTGATGCATCCTAAGAAGGTTATTAATTGAGGAAATAAAGAGATAATATTAGCGCAAATTTTCTACATTTCTTCATTTCCATCAAATTAATGCAGCATCTTAATTATAACAGAGGAAATAAAAATGAAAAAAAAATTAAAAAGCGGTCGAAGAGGCAGACTGTCTGGTCCAGCAGGGTTTGGTGGTAATTTTTGAAATTACTAGCCCTCATGTCCAGAAGAATTCCATACTATAGTAGACCAGTGATATTTTCACATTCTAGTGATGTTTCCAAGTTTGTATGTCCACTGGCATACACTGAACTAAGGTGACACTTTCTGATCATAGCTTAACACAAAGCAGGGTGAATGATGGTAAATCAGATTTCATTGGATCAATAGTAAAGAAAACATTTCTAACAAGCTGTTTCCACTAAGAAGATAATCAACATTCCAGGGCAAAATAAATCCAGGCCATAAAGTATGATCCAATCATCATGATGCAGGTTCTTTATACATTGACAGGCTTTTTATTGGATGAATATTGTGTCCATGTATTTGTACAATTTGTACATACCATAATACCTCACTTAATAACTGTCTCAACATACGACCACTTCATTATAACAAACGCGTATTTCTAGCCTGATTAGAGGTATTACATCTACAGCTTAACGAGATGTTAAGACCATCTCAACAATTATTAAGAAAATTCATAGTTGGTCTCAATGAGAGTCATAATATAAGCAAATAACACAAGATGACCTTGACATGAAAGACTTTACCAATATACTATTGCTTTACACAAAAAGGATACAATGCCAGTCTGACCTTGACCTTTAACCCAGCCAATCATCAAGATTTGAGTGATATATGGTTTATATCAACCAATTATTTCCCATTTTCTCTAGACATCATATTGTATATACATCACTATCTACATACCATTAATCAGTACAACCAGGACACAGAAATCTACATACACTTTATCACAGTAACAACATCCTCCATTCTACTAGGTACTGATACTTATCATGGATCAACCCATTCTTGCATTCCAGTGATTTTTTTGAAATTTTGGGAAAGGTCTGGGTCCAGTCTAATTGGGAAAAAATGTTCAGTGTGATGTCAAAATTAGGAACTTTTAGGCTGTGAATTGGGAAAAAAAATCTTTGATTGGGAAGGGTCCTTTTATCAAACTCAAACAAAGAAGGAAAAAAAATACTGCATTCTGTATCACAATTTCATGCAATACTCCTACTATAGGTTAGTGAAAGTAATTGTTTTTCCATTTGGCACAGTAGTTTGTGAAGATTGAAAAAAAAACTTCTTTTGAGGGGTGAGCATGCATGGTAATTGTGTCGGGGTTTTTTCTCATCAATTTGGGAACATGACCCGACCCCCAGAATTGGGAATTTTCGCGAAATTTTGGACAAATTGGGAAAAAGTCACGCTGCATAAAATAACAAAAAATAATCAAATAAAACTAAAAAATAACAAACATGTTTATTTTTGTTTTTAGATATTAATAACTTTATTCAATAAACATTTGAACTGCTGTAAATAAGTTTTGTTTTTTCGTTTTTTTTTTCTCATTTGAATTGGGAATTATTGCCTTGCAATTTGGGAATATGACCGAATATTGGTCGTCAAACCGCTCCCCAAAAAACCCCTGTGTATAAGGCAGCTTCTACAGTTGTTGTGTTTGACTGTATTGAAAGTTTCTACATCACAGCATTTCTGGGAGAACCGTCACACGACACAGAATAAATGCAAACACAAACCAATGTGCCTGTTAATGTGGCCTAATAGATGAATAGTAAGTAATCAGGAATTAATTATGTTCTAATTATGGCATGTATATATATTTATGATCAGAAATCGTAATTAAATTTACCTGCAAATATGGGAAGCAAATAGTTGATTCTAGGCACAAATTAAAATACAACAACCTTCCTATGGTGCAGTTGCAAAAATACTGTTTAAATTTGATTAACTTAAGAATAAAGTAGAAATGTGTTCATGGGAAAGTTACAAATGCCCCCATTTTATTTTCTTGTCACAGTGGCATATTTACATACTTTTGCATATTTCATAAAGGTCAAGTCTTATGTAAGTGAGAAAACATGAACAAAGGTTTATTTCTTCTCAATTTATTGATCATCAGATAAAAATTTTACTGTTTCACTGTGACCTTGGCCTTTGACCCAATGACCTCGAAATAAATATGGGTCACCTACATACCATGGGCAATGTTTTACACTAAGTGTCACTGTGACCTTGAACATTGACCCAATGACCTCAAAATCATTAGGGGTCATCTACTGCCCATGGGGCAATGTCCCTACACAGTTACATAAACCTAGGCTTATTTACTTCGCAAGTTATATAGATCGGGCAAGGATAACAGGACGCACATACAGACGTATGGACTTAAGGATGTATGGACAGACGGACCACCCCATTACGGTATGCTCCCCACTTTTTAAATAGGGGCATAAAAAGGACAAAAGTGAGAGTAATTAAACTTTGGGACAAAAATAAAATGGTTTTAACACTGAGATGATTTCATCATCAAGTTAAAATAAAGAGGAAATAATACAACAAGTCTGATTTTTATAATGAGGTGGCCTTACTATTGAGGTTGTCACTGAGTGATGTTATACTGAATTTTGACAAAATATTTGGAACAATAAGTAACCACACAGATACATCACTGACATTCAGTACTGAATGACAGACACATGGAGAAACTATTCACTACTACAATACTAGCATGTAACATGATCAGATACACGGCATCTCATGTGACAGACTGCATCAGTCAAAACCACAATGACTGCACATACCTTCCAAGCCGCACAGTGAAAATTATTGTAACTAGAAAGCCCATTGTTAAACAGACAGAAAATTTAAGGTATGGAGCCCCCATATTTTTGACAGCCCTAAGCTGTTGTTTTACATGTGTACAAAAGGCAAACACAATGAAGATGAACATAGTCACATGCCTGTTTCATTATCAATGAACATACTGTCTCCAATTTAAAACTATTTACAATAGATTCAATGGAATCATTTTTCTTTTGATATCTTGATTGCCATCAAATTTATTAAATTTTTTCTAAGAATGTAAGAATGTTTAGGGCATTTACAAAAAAAAATTCATGCAAATAAAATTGATATAGTTAGCTTACAGCCATACAAAAGTATCATGGCAGAAGGCACAAACATTACCACATTTACTATTTGATACTTAAGTTGGATTTCTGTATACCAGTATGAAAATTAGAAAACTATTTAGATATTATGCCAAAAATGTGACAGGAATTTCCATTCACATTAACGTAAAACATCATAGACACTGTTGTACCTACAGAACAAAAACAGTGCCAGATACACCTACACAAGAAAGCATATAACAAATACTTCATGAAACAGAAAATTAAAAGAAGAACACACAGGCCTACACGTGGGTATGTTGTCACATGGATAATTGTCCTCTCTTATCTGCAAGCAATGGTATCAACTGAAATACAGTCCCCTTTGTCCATGCATCCACCTATTAAAATCAACGTCCTCAAATAAATATGAAAACAAGATGACAGGAATTGTCGCAGGTTTCCATTCTCAGATGCTTACCCCATTCATGCCTTCACTCATAGGGTTGAAACAATTTGCCTATGACATGTAAGTTTGATTTTAATAGCTCATACAGGCAAAATAAACAAAGGGCCATAATTCTGCAAAAAAAATTATCAAATCACAAAACCCCAACAATAGCATTGGGTCATTTGATGACAATAGTTTGATCAAAATCCCTTGAGAAATTTCGGATGAGTTGCACACAGAATATTACATGTGCAAAATAAACGAAGGGCCATAATTCTACCAAAAATGATTGAATCACAATATGCACTGGGATACTTGGGGACATAGTTATGTTAAAAGTTGGTCGAAATCTCTTGAGAAATGTAGGAGTAGTTGAGCACAGAAGCCTGGCACCTCATCTGCCCACACATTAATCATAATATTGACAATGTTTAAAGTATGTACTAGCAGCTAATCAGTTTGCCAGTATGCAAGTTTTATAACAAACTTGTTTCAAAACCTATTTTCTGCAGAGTTCCACTACAGTCTGTACTGCTCGGTTTTGTGCAGCAGCCATGTCTGCCTCAGAAAGTTCCTAATTTCAATCTGAGATGGAGGAAGAACAACTAATGACATATTAATTGTTTCCATTTTAATGTCACATGGACTTCTTCCAAAATAATAAAGCAAGTCAAAACCACAAATACATGAACTTATGACAAGACGATTAACATCGCAATGCAATGTGTACAATGCAGACTATAGGATGAAATACTCTCATTTACAGGAGGCATAAGATGGTTTCATTGCGATGTTCACTTTAGAGGTATGCCATTGTTATGTATTAAGATTCCTACATCATACCACTTGTAATTCCTTGCATCAACATCAGATGTCTCATTTGTCAACAAGCCATACTCACACCACAGCCAAATGCTCAGCAGCTATATCATAGCAGACTGTTCTTAGCAACTATTGCATGTAATTACCACAATTTTCCCTAAGAGCTTTTGTTTAAGTGTCCCAGGGACTCTCAATACAGTATTTTTGGGGTGCTTGGAGAATAATTAAGGGTCCCAGGTATGGTATTTTCAATGACTATTTATGGCCACCTTCATCTCTGAAATAATTTTAGGTTTTTTTTCATCAAAGAATGAAACAATACGAAAGAGAAATATACCAGTGATGTGCATCCGGGGGGGGGGGGGGGCACAAGGTTTTGGAAAAACGGGTCCCACTGCCAATTTTATGCGCAAGGCTGCATAAATCCTGATTAAGGGAAAACCCTGAATAACAACACTTCATTGTAGCACAAATCAAACAAACATTAAGCACAACAATGTAAACCATCCCTGTATAAAACCAGCTGAAGTCAAAATCAGAAAACTATTTAATGCCTAATGTCAAGGAAAAAATGCCATGTTCAATGAAGATATTTTCACAGTTTGCATAATGAAATTTAAGTTTACTAGAACTCCACTACACTAGAACTAATTTTGCATGTCCTGGCAAGTTCAAGCAATGAGAAAACAAGTACAAAGCAATCTTACAGAATTTTATTATTTCTAATATCCAGCTAACAATCTTAAGTCACACTGGTCAAATAGCAAATATTGTATATGATAAATGAATATTGAAATAATCCAATGGTCAAGATGACAACAAGCAAACAAGAAACAAAGTGGATTAAGGTCAGGTGTGCAAGAATATTGAACAGCATACCATACTTCAATGTGACACACCACCATACTTCAATGTGACACACCATCATACTTCAATGTGACACACCACCATACTTCAATGTGACACACCACCATACTTCAATGTGACACACCATCATACTTCAATGTGACACACCACCATACTTCAATGTGACACACCATCATACTTCAATGTGACACACCATCATACTTCAATGTGACACCACATTAACTTTACAAACACTCATTCAAACAAGATCAGAATTTATTTCGTACTGTAAGAAGTAACTGAGTTGTAAGGCTGTACGTACCAAAATCAAAGGAACTATAGCAAACTGAGTAACTACATCACCAGAACAAATGGTACGTAAAAACAACCCAAAAGTTTGACAATTAAGCCAACTATGATAGGAAGGGTGTCATACAAAGCAATCATGATACAAAAATGGGTGCCTCAGGGTTAAAATGATACTAATGAAAATCATTGATACAAAAAGCATACCTCATTGAATTGGAAACACCAGTTGTCACCATGACAACCAACTGCGCTGATGTGTTGACACGTCGTAGAGAATTTCCTAAGACTAGACATCCTAGGGAATATGTGTCATTCGTTGCTAACGTTACAAATGCCTGTTTCCCTGAAAAGAGAAAAACATAGCATATATGGCTGTAGAAATGGAAAAAAATCATTACATTAATTTGAGAATGAAATCCAAGCACTGACACTGAATATATTAAGTTGACGAATTTCACAAAGTTGATTATAACTAACCAACAACTATGAAATCCAAGATGTCTTGCAATCTAATGTTATGGCTTTAAAACATGAGAACCTAAATACAGTCATTAAACTTTATACAGGCAAGATATTTTGTTTATGTGACAATTTATCAAAAAAAGAGCATCCAAATTTTATATGTCTACCATCTTTTATTTATACATCTTGCAGACATACGGCAGTTGCTGACAGAATGTGAGGGAATGGGTAAGCACTGGTAGGTAATATGGGAACACTGATTATGCAAACCTTCTATCTTACGAATACTGTTGATTCATGACCCTGAACCCAATACAAACAAACAAATATTGATATCAAGCATTTTCCACATATCAAATAGAAACAGACCCACTGATTTTTGCTACTGACAAGAATTACAGGAATGAATATACTGTTGCCATGGATTATTAAATGTTTTGGAATAATTGTCTAACTTTAGGAGACACATGTGCAGATCAGCTGTCTAAGACAATAGTTATGCACAATTGTGACTTGAATTAACACCGAGTGAATATACAATCACTATTGTTTTAACACAAAAAAAATCTAATAAATGTATCAATTATATATATTATATCTTTAATATATGTTTAATATGATACATGAAACTACTATCATTTTATAATTTTGCTTATTGTCTCCTTAAAAAGTAAATAATTTAAGTAGATTTTTTTTCTTAGAAGCATGTTCAAAAGTTTTTCCTGAACCAAAATGCATGTTTTCCAAGATGAATAATATACAAAAGATTATAATAGATAAAAGTGAGAAATTTGTTTCATAAAGATTAATAAAGCTGATTCTACTTCAAAGTCAGTCTCAAACAAAACACACACAGCATACACATTGGACTACTGACCTCACGATGACCCATACATCATACAGGTAACCCATATACTATGATTTATGGAGCTTCTTACTCTACAATATTATTAAAGTGGACTGTCATAAAATGTACTGTATGGAGACAATTTACTTAATGATTCTTCAGTTGAAGTAGACTCTATGTACAAAACCTGGGTGCAACATATTTTTCTCAATTACAAAATCGACATCAACAGATAATCACCTGACATACACATCATCTCAGGACAGTTGCTTATGGAATGAGGTGAGAATATGCTAAATAGTGAAGAGTAATCCAGAAACACTTTTAAGGTCCAGTGTCAATAGTGCATTATCTAAAATATTGAAGACTGACTTTTGTGTAACCCAATTAAACAGCTAGAATGAACAGAAAATAGGATTATTTATTTCAATTGAACTGAAGATCTTGAACCAGTCAACTACCTCAGACAAAAACGTAAGCAGAGAACCAGGAATGACATGGATAACATATTAAGACTCAGCTGGAGTTTGTCTAAATTCACTGAATAATCTTAATAGAAAATCTTCCTTTACACAAGCAAGTCAATTATTGTTATATTTCTTATAGTGTTTCATAATCTGCTCAACATAACCATTAAAAAACAAATATTGAAGTCAATTGAAATGTCAAACATAAGTAGGAAATGTAACAATACTCAAGATCCTGTGATCTCCTGTTTTTTTACCTTGAAATGTAGAACAGCTGCCAGTACAACAAATATCTACACTTAGATAAATCAAAGCACTTAGAGAGGACTTTTAAGGACAGGCTTTAAGCAGTCCTCTCAGTGCTTTGATTTCTATATAAAACTACAAAGCATGTGATTTTCTTCGAACAAAACTGAGTAAGTTCATACTAAACACTGTACACTCTTGTATAAAACAATATACAATGTATATCATTATTGTACACAAACCAAGGTTACCATTCAACAGAGATAAGATCTATTTTGGTACCCCTCCTGATGTCTATTCTGGTACCCCTACTGACTTGTATGCAAACATATGCCTTCACACCAGCATGCTGATAAAACCATTATATGTGGCTAACAAGCACATATAATCAGCAGGTATAGAATCTACCTGGTATGTTACTATTACTAGCTACTCCTACACAGGTTTTGAGATAATTTTCCGATTGTTGATAGAAATATGTTAAGTCAGCATTAACCAACACAAAGAAACACTTTGCATTCTGTCAACACATGTAATTTATCCAGCTTGCCCAGAGCCAGGACAGGAGATATTAATTTTCTGGCAATTTTAACTCCCTCAATTCCTCTAAAATTAATGATGTATACATGTACATGTAGTATAGATTTAATGAGAAATATGAAAATACAGTTGAAGAAAAAGTTAGAATTTAAAACAACAGAAATTATAGATATACCATAGTGTGCATTATTGAACTGAAACAGGTAGTTATACAATCATTGCCAAATAGGCTAGAGGTAACTAAATCTTAAAATCATACACAAGAAAAGTGATAAAATTACAAAATACTGCTGTAAAAGATCTTTTCACTTTCATCCATGTTTATGACATATAGTAGACTGGATTAATTTCAACAAATTTATGGCAAAATTCCAAATACAAGTGGGTAAAGTCTATTATAAAGCTGTAATAAAATCATAGGCCTCATTCGGTAAACATTTTCATAAGTCAATTAACTTACACAATGTTGCATAAAATACTTGATGAATTCATACAGCATACACATGGATATTTAACTTCATGCTGTATCTCATTGCATAATTTTATGAATTCATTCAAATGTATGCAGAATTTGATCCCAAATCTTTTATCATTTCATTACACAACACCTAATAACTGGTTCCTACCCCTCCCGCACATAAATTAATTACATACCCCTTAGTAACTGGTTCCCAATTCCCCCCTCATACTTATTACATACCCCTCAGTAACTGGTTTGGTAAGTTATTACATGCACAATATTAACAGACTCCTAATTTCATGTCCCATATTTATTACAACATGTGCATTAATTGCATCTATCTTTAATTAGCATCAGCAAGGGATCTTCTATGACATGAAGCAATACAATCTGACCATTTTTATTAATTCTAGGACCACAAAAATCCATTACGATCAAATCCTTAATATGTAGGATGTTTCCACTTCATTCATACTGAAGACAATAACAATAAGTGTAAGTGTATAATTATTATATTCAAACATTCCAAGTCAGAACAATAAATGTTCATGAAAAGGAACAGTTTTGGCTTCAAATATTGATAGTGCTTTGATACTACATGATAGACAAATGATCAAGTACTGATACACTGAAAAAATCACCCCAAATTGTCTGTTTAACTATTCTGTATGACCTTGAACTGATAACATCAATATCAGTACCACACGAAGTCAAGTTTGTGTGAAAAAACTGGAGTTAATTTTCAGAAAATATATCAAGGAAACCAGTGATTCTTTTCCTCATTTGTTTAGGTCCCGAAATTTCAAGTTGAAAACTGGAAAAAAAAGGAAGCCAAACAGAGGCCAAAGAACCAAAAGAAGCAGACTTAAGATTCTGAGACAAACAGAGAGACAGACAGCTAGACTGACAAACAATCGATGTATAGCAGATTACATACTATATCCCATGCATTATTTCAGCTACTCATCATGCAGTGCATGTGTTATATCAATTGACTTTGAGACTGTTAATGCCTGCATGGAAATACTTGATATTTTATTGACTGCACAAAGACTTAGTACAATTCTATTACTTTCAGACAAAAGTCAAATTAAGACAGAATCAGCAACAGCCAGAATTAAAGTAATTTTGTTTTTTTTAATGGTACTCAGTACTTTCTTACAAAGTGAACCAGTCTTTGAAATTAGTATTTTGAATTTACTCGTCAATTGGGCCAGTAACTTTACAGAAGTTACTCGTCCAAAAACAAAATTACTTCACTAAATAACAAAAAACCCAGTGTTGATATATTTTCTTCCTGTTAATGTTAACAAAAGCAAAAAAAAACTTGATAAAATTGTTGTGTCACGTTTCATTTAATCTCTACTGAACAAAAATATAAGTTTTTCAAATTCTATCAAGGTCTGATATCTCATTATCATCTTCCTCCACAGAGTCAGAGTCTACGACATACCATAGAAAATTCATGATGTTCGACAAATACTAATTGATTCAGGAAATATAAAAACGGAACCAAAACAAAACTGTTACCCATTAAATACATCACTTTCGATGTCTAGTAGTGAAGAAAGCTGAGAAACGGTAACTGAGTGACATCATACAGCAGTTGCACAGTTACACATTTTAAATGAGTCGGTCATGAAGATGCAAACCAAAATTTTTTTAGGACGGGCCAAACTTAAATTTATTTTCCCTATTACTGCTATCTTTACTTGAAGGGAAGACTAGCAGGATATTTGTTTTGCTTGAACTGAGAAATTCAACTAAATATGCTGAAACAGATACCAGCATAGCAACCAGGAAGTAAAATAAATTCCCACAAATTAAGACCATATTTAGGAACTATTAAATTGATCTTAATATTGAGATGGTCTCATTATTAAGTTGATAAATGTGTATACAGGAAATATTGAAGAAAAAAACAGTCCAAAACAAGTTGTTATAATTAGGTGGTGTTAATAATTATAGAGGTGGTCTTAATTTTGAGGTGGTTTTAATACTGAGGTGGTAACCATAGGAGATTTCACTGTACATATTAAAACATGTTGAAGACAATTATCTACACAAAGTATACAAATATGAAAGAACAGCATCAGACATAGGATACAGTAAGCTGTAACACATTATAAAATGTCAATAAAAAACAATATGCTACAGTTTTGCGCAATATAATACAATAAAAATATTCATTTATGATGTATAGAAGCTGATGCACATTAACACATCACATGATTACAGAGAAATATTCATTCCTGTACAACAGAGATTACTGTAAGTAATACATCATACACGCATTCCAATACTTTAATAAACCAATGATTTTCTATTGGATACAAGCATCCAAGATCTGGGCTTGATACAGGAAGAAAGGCAATATCTCATTAATCCAGTGCATTCTGTGGAAACACCACATTTTATCATCTTTAACACAGCAGACTAGTCTCCGCTTTTGTACATCAAACAAACTCTTATACATAATACATGGTCTGTACATATTCATGAGTTGTTTCTACATGATTGCTGTATTTTCAAGTTTCCAGGGCTTTTTTTCTCAGGCAGGGGAAGGGGCCTTTCTTAAATTTAGGGAAAAATACCAAGTACTTTTGCAAAATGGAAGAAAAAACTTGATATAAACTGACTTTTAGGGGAAAACTGAATGATTTTAAAGATTTTTCCCGAGGGGAAGGCACCTAAAAACAGCCCCTGCTGTAGAAGGAAAAAAACTGGTTTCAATCAAACCTGTTTCAATAAGCACAAGTAAAAACTTGTAATGAGTGGCGTTTTTATTTAGTAAAAAAATATTAGTTAAGTATTCTGCGTAATTATATAATAAGCATACAGCAATTTTTGATACATACAACCTTAATTACCACTCGGTAAATAATACTATAATTAACCACAGTAAAGTTTCTGATTTTTTACTGAAACAAATCATCTTTTATCCAAAATGTTCTATACATTGATAAAATTTGAAAATGTGTGACCCATTATAGAATGAAACCAACACTATATTGCAAACCACTGCAGCATGTATACACATGTAATAAATCTTATGACCTGATACAGGGGGAGGGAGAGGGAAATGACTGCCCTGAAATAGTAAATTAAGGTCAAAGGTCATCACTGACATACAAATCTACCTGAGCAGAGTGGGTTTGAGTTCTTAAATTCTTGAACAAAAATAAACTTTGCATTTTTCACGTACCTGCCATATTTCACGTCTTCACAAATACTAAAATGTTATAAATAGTCCAAGGCAACCTTGCCAGCAGATAAGATACAAAATAACTAATATCCAACTTGGCAGTATCTTCTATTAATATGAACACAATATGTGAATACTTTCCAGTTGTTATAATCACTTTAACAATGAAAATCTATAAAAACTTCATTAAAATCTTAATACTTTTATCACACTGACAGATAAAATTGGTTTTACAAAGAAATCACAGAAAAACAGTACAAGACTATCAAAACGAAGCTGAAACCTTCTCCAAGACTTCCTTTCAACTTGAGAGAAACAGACAACTTGAGGAAACAAAATTACAGAATTTTATATCATGGTTATGTGATAATCCGTCAGCACAATTTGCCAAGCATATTTATGTTTATAATATTTATACGAACATTAACTCTCTACGCTAAGAGGTACATAAGTTCCCCAACATTGTCAGTAAAGCACTACCGAAAATATTACCTCTAACAATTATCATTAGTATATCTACAACCTGTCTGTGTATCTTACAGTCGTAGAAAAACATCAATCATATTCACATTGTGCTTTAGCAATATCTATTAATTAACACTGCAACAGAAAAGTCTTGGACCAGTCAAAGAAATAATCGTCTATAGTCCAGGATAAATAAAAATCATTTCCAAAAAGCATAAAGGTGAACATGCAGTATAGCAAAATCATCTGATTTTTGGCAACACCAAGGCACTGCAAGTTCAAAGTGGAAGGTTCTAGAAACAAAGTATACATTAATAAACCTTAAACTTAGAATGCAACCATGCATTTACAAAATTGTTAAAACATTTGCATTGTATAACTCTTACGACAGTCAACCAGTATTAATTACTCCTCATGAAATAATTTGATAGAATAAGAAATCAGTTGCAATGTTGAAAATTACAATTACAAGCACTTAAATAACTCATCATGTCTCATATAGTGTTTCAATTACAGTACGAAATCCAGGGGTGTAGAAATGAGCTGGAAGCCTGAAAAATCTGGCTATTTGAGCAATCCAGCCACCTGTTTTTTCCAAAAAAAATGGACACAGCACTGCATTGAACCCCCAGACCCCCCTTCTACTTTTAGTAGATTACCTGCTACATGAAAACATTTCTACATACCTAGCACACTGAGGCACACAGAGATTTGTTTGAATGTTCAGTCATGATTAAGAAACATTCAAAGACAATTTTGCCAATAATATCATGAGGGTTGAACTTCAATTAATCTGTGTTCTGTTATTCAATTAAGACATAAAAATCAGTAATAAATTTAAAACAAACAACGATAACATTCATAGATTCTGATTTTCCAATTCCCAGCCTTATTTTTCAGTGATTTTCCTAAATGTTTACTGCATTTCATAAAAATGAAAAAATCATAGCCTCAGCTTGCTTAAAGCTGTGATTTACTTTGGAGACTTAAAATTTTGTATGATTCAAGTGACATATGTTAAACAAAATCTATCTATTATCAGCACTAACTGTACACATTATCATCCTCCTTTGCGTATTTTGTAACTCTGATCACTTCATGAATGCATGACATTTGAATGGTACAAAGTGTGTATAAACTGAACTGTATTAAATCAGGACACAATCATGCACAAATAATTAACCTATACAATTGTAAAATTTCATTAAATGCACAGTGTCTGTGAAGTAAATTCTTTTCATCTTATCACAAAACACCTGCTGAACATTAGTTAAAACTGAATCAGTAACATCAGCATTAATCACTTTCTTTCTTATATATTGCTTGATCAATAAATGCAGGAATACTAAATGATGCCATCTCTATATCCCATATAACAATCACAGACACCAACTCTGATCACACACCCCCTATAAAAGACAGCTAAATCACATGTCATAGCCATATGGTAAATTATTGTGTATTTATATATATGTGTATAGTTTTGTCCTAGCAATATATCATCAGTGATTTTTTGCAATTTTGGGGAAGGTTTGGCAATCTTTATATTAAGTTGGGAAAAATGCTCAGTGTGATGCCAAAAATAGAAGTTTTTAGGTCGGAATTGGGAAAAAGTGTCTACATTTTTTATTGGAAATTAAATGGTCCGTTTACCAGATTCAAACAAAGAAGGGAAAAAATTGCTGATCATTTAATATTCAGAGTTTAATAATAGGTCTGGCACTGGTGATCAACAGATTCTGGATTCCACTAACATGCACTGTTCATAACCTATTTCCTCAAAAAGTAAAATTAGTGTGGAAAACAGACTTATTGAGATATATATTCATTTTTTTGCAATTTAAAATATGTCTTCCTACTTTTTACCACAAAAAAAGCAAAAAGATATCCTAGATGCAAATGTAAGGGTCTATCTCTGGACATGTTTATTTCTTGGATTAAATACTTAATGAAGTAAGGCCAAAAAAAGGGTTATTTCCAGTTACAAGCCCCCCCAAAAATATGGGTCAGGAGGAAGGGATTCATTTTTGCTTTTGCCTTCATGTGCAGGACTCAACTAACTTTTTCAGGCTACTCGTCCAGTAGGACAACCAGCTATGAATTTTAACTAGTTCTACAGTAATTTCAACTCATTCTGAGTCATTTTCTACTCATAATTACAGATGGAACAGGGGATTTGTCGAGTCCTGATAACAAAATAGATAATAATTTTGTGAACTACATGTATAATATACACTACATTATTATATTTGAATCTTGACACACAAAGTATGATCTTAGATCACTTAACACAAAAATTATGAAAGGTGAATTTTCCAGCCTAATTGACAGGTGCGCTGTGATTTAAATATTCTTATAAGCTGAAAATGTATATGTGTAATAACAAATTATATTTTTCTCATTAAAACATTCTAAACTTTGCCTCAGACCTTTACTATCATTTTTATATAATGAAAATAACACCTAATGTTGGCAAAACAACAACAAAGGCAACAGATGCCAAATCAACCATGTACATCTCAGATAGGGGTGGGCATCAGTTAAAATTAACCGATTCCGATTTTCATCTCCTGAAACCTAAAGATATATCATGAATGTAGGTGAATATATTTTCTGAAAACAATGGGAGCACATTTTCTGAAAATAACTGGACCATTGTGCAGTTTGAATATCTACTTTCATTTTCGATCAACCACTCACCTTGGATCATGGGTTAACTTCGTTGACCGGGGTTTTATGCACTGAGGTCATATGCTTAATTAAATTGGAGGTTGTTCCTCCATTGGCTGCAATTACTTTGCTACAGGTTTTGCAGCAACCTGCTCCTTATAAATTTTCAAAATATTGCCATACAAGTGACTTTTTCACCCTGTTACCCCACATTTACAGACGCTTTGTGGTGACGTCAAACATCTCACGAATAACAAGATTTGGGAGGAAAAAAATACAAGAATATTTCTATCTATTTCTTTCAGATTTTGATGGAGAAACAATTGCTATTTCAGAAAATCTTGTTTAATATGACTTGAAAGAACCAGTTCCTAAAAATTAATTGATTCGGGCGCCAGTCAGAATTTGGATCTGGTACATACCAGTTCCTAAGATCCGGTGCCCATCCCTATTCTCAGACAGAACAGCAATTCTTATTGGCTTGCTATTTCAAATATTTTTTTTTAAAAAACACTGACACAAGCAACAAGTTGGTTATTGAAATTAAAATATTACCATTAGCCCAAATACATAATTTTGATTATTTTAGCCAACCCTAATAGAAATTTACTAGCCCCAAGCTAAAAAATAACAAGTAGTATGTTTATTTTTGTTTTTAGGTATTGATAAAGTTCTTTGTTATTTGAATGACTTAGACATTCATTTTTACCCTGACACCGGTAGATATCTACCTCGACACTGGTAGTTGTTGGCTAATACACCGGTTTCGTTTTCCATAGAGAAATAGTGGAGGGAAACAATACGTTAGTGCACATTTCAGAAAAGGTATGGTGGAATAATTTATGCTTGTATGAGTTTAGAAATGTGTTTCCTATCTACCAAATGGTTCAAATTGTTCACACATATTGTAGTTATCGTGCCCTACGGATTTTAATTGGAAATTTTTCTACCGACAAAAATGCAGTTCAATGTTAGACTATGAGGGTCGGGGCCAAGTCAAAAAATGACTCGCAGTCACGAACAGCCTTATTAGTTGGACTACCATCTTACATAAATTAGTTGTTAGAGTAAAATATACCAAAATATTTATTGGAGCAAACATAATTCAAGGACCAATATTTCAATACAATAAATGGCATGTTATGCAACTAACTCAGCACGGTCAACATGCATGATAGTAAATTAGGGGGTGTGGCATCAATGCACGAGTGTACCAGTCAGAAGAACACGCGTGAAGGCTCGTGTACAACTATTTAAAATGTGAAAAGCATCAATGTTATAATAGGAGATACAAGATTAAAGCAGAATTAAGCGTATGAGTTATAACGTTAAATGACCTTAACATGTCATTGTAGTTTCGTTTTTGTACCTATAAATAGTTCGGGGTCAGGGTCATTTTCAATAAACGCCGGGTCTTCCCAATCCGCACGTCATACGATTTGTTGGAACACTGCACGGGTATTTTGACTTGTCATAGAAATATATTCAAACAGACAATATAAAAAGTAAAAATACATAAAAGCAAGCAATATAGTGCAATGAATATAATGCTATCTTGTCAAAATATCACGTCGTTTTATTTTAGCTCTAAAATTCTTACCTCTTTCCGACATTTTTACACTCCGCACTTATGCTAAATATAGAAATCCAATGAAGAACTGACATTTGCTGTGTCCATATGACGACTGCAATGTTATCATATGCGTCCCAAGAGTTGTGCTAATTATATCCGATTAAAATGAAAGTTGCGTACATGCGTTTACAATTGTAAATTTAAAATATATGTCAACCGTATCTCCATTGATTGTATGTTTATTCGCATAACTTGCCTATTTGAATATATGTATGTATATATGCATGTTTTAACCTGTATTCTTGGATCAGTGTAACGGTTGCTGTTGTACATACATGTATTCCCTCATAGTTTATAATGTACATGACAGAAACCATTCAGCATTGACTTATACATTTTCCACGAATTGTAATAAAATACCGTTTTAACAATTATCTTGCTATGCATTCCCATAAATGTTACCATTTTCCTTTTTATATTCTTTAGTCTTTATGCGTGATTATTCAAATTTAACAATAACATGAATGTTACATTACGTCATCATGTCTTAAATCCAGCCAAGTATATTTGTTCTTTCATCTCTCATTTCATTTTAGATATGAAATTAAGGACTTACAATAAATTTCCTCATATTTTTATACTTTGTGGTTCCTTAAGCAGCCACCAAATGTACAAAATATCTCATTTTGTATGTATTCATTACGTACATTATTAATTCACAACGACAATCCAGACATATACATTTTTGTAAAATTGTATTTTTTATTTTTATGCATCTTTTGTTTATTTTTATGCCTCGTTTATATTTTGTTTTATACCATGTACTTGATTTCTCATATTGTCATGTAAATAGCATGAATTCAGTTGTTTATGAACTTGTACTTGGTCGTTTCGGGCAGATCTGGAGCACTGGATAATATCTAATTAATTATTACAATTAATACAATTGTTTTACAAGTAAAATGCTAAGTAATTATATAATGCATAGTGATTAAAAAATCTTACTGAGCGTTGCACTTCTTTAATTGTACTTATTGTACGATTGGTATATGGCTGTTAGTTGACTTTATCTGCATATTTGCAGACAGGCATGCACAATGTATTTTATATATTATGTATTATTATATATAAGCAAATTGTTCGTTTAATATGCACCAGTTGCGACGTGAGGGAAGTTTCTTCAAACATCTTGTCAGAATGGCCCTGTTCAGTTCAAAACTATTGTAGCAGAGTTACGACTTCTCGGCTGGTGCAACTCGTTTGAGAAATACACATGGTTGTGCTCTTGTTTTATCTTTATATCTTATAATCTTCAGCGATGTGTATTCCCCGGCCCTAAAGCTAAAAATAAGAAAAAAATATTGAAAATAAAAAAATGTATAAAATGTTTGCTTTTCTCTTATACCGATCTTATTTAATATATACAATAGATATTTGATATCATGACATATACATTTACATATATTTATTATGATGATTACTTTATGATATTTAATTTATCTCTCTCGCTTTGATACCTTACTGCCTAACAGTAATTGTAATATATGACCAGTATGTCTTATAAAATGGGATAAAATGGCCTGTTTGTTCGATGCAAATAAACCGCCCCCAAAAATATTTTGTGTGCAACTTTGAAGTGCTCAAAACATATTTATCATGAATCAATTTTCAAAATGTTAACGTTTTCTGAAAGCTGAGAGCTTTAACTCTAATATGATGTAAGGAAAATAAAAATTAGTTGTAAAACAAAAATAACGACCAACATGCCATGGAGTTTGGACGTAATTTTTATCGAAATTCGGATGACTTTCACATTGGTTCAAAAACATATAATATTTTTGCACAAAATACATTAAATATTTTTACATTTTCTGAAATCTGATAGGTTCATCTTTAATTTTTTTGCTATGTATTCTACAAAAATCGATTGAGAAATCAAAATAGACCACAGGGGCTTGAAATAAATTGTTTTTCTTATTTCCCGGCGCTAGGGCCGGGGAATACACGTTATTTATGTTCCGTCGATTAAACATTCAAAATGTCTGCGCCCATTTATAATTTGTTCGGACTTGTTTACTTTTTAGCTTTTTAATATTTTGTCGGCTATTTAACAACTTAAGACGAACTGAGTTAGTAATGATTACAGATCTATGACCAAGAAGTTCCTAGAGAAATATATTTGAGCTGTAAGTATATGGGCAACTGCTCAACTGTTCTATTAATAATAATTATTTTTCAAACAGCGTTTTCTTTAGAATTAACAACAAAACATGGAACGTTCAACCAGCATCCATCACGAACTCTAATACTGAGGCTCCTGATTGGTTCAAGCATGAGAGAGATGGCATTATTATTATCAAAGACCTATGAATCCTATGTTTTATAGTTATTTGCTATTATTAGCTAATGAAGTAATGCAGTTCTAGTCAAGTTTTAGCTTGACTCATTTTTTATTTATATGTTTAAATAGTTTGCATAATGCTCAAATTGAATCATCATACAGCATTGATGATGATTAGTCTTTGAAGAAATATTTATATTTTTTTCTCTGATCCATTTTATTGAAAAAAAAACATTCATGTCATCTGAAAGTAGATTTTAAGCATCTGGATAAAATTCTCATCTGCTGGTTTGACCAGTCATGTTTCCAGTGCCATAATTATCAATATAATGGACTGATATTAGTTTGTTAATGAATTGAGTGAAGAATTGAAAAAAATGATAAAAGTCATAACCATATTTTGATAAATAAGTAATTTGTATTCTCTTATAGTGTCATTCTCAAACTTAAGTTAGGTTGGTGTACAGACTATGAAAATGTCCAAAATATTTGCACTAAGTTTAATAATTATTTATTCTAGATTAATGAGCTTTGAGCTAAATTCATTGTAATGGATGACTCTAACCCAAACAAGAAGGATGGTTCTCAGTGGCATGACTGGGTTGGCGAGTTATTTGAACCAGCGTTTGGTGCTACAATTGAGGATCTTGTGGCACATGAGGAAGAAGCAAAGAATAAACCGAAAATAAAACATATCTCTGTTCATGATCCTGATGCTGTTAGAAAAGTATGTTTTTTCTGTTTCTGTCTACCTTTATTACAAGAATTTTGAACTTGCAATATATAGATTAGGTTATTATGTAGCGATTCTTAAAAAATAATTTAAATATCGCTCACGAGACGAAATAGACAATTTATTGATCATTATAATTATTTACAACATAAAGGTCATTTACGCACATCTTCTAAGTTCTCGTTTATGGTACCTTTTATGGAAACTTCCATACTGTTCATTTATTGATATTTACAATATATTTAACTATTAAACTTTTAGCATTATGCTGTTAAACTAAGTAATAGTATATAAACTATTTATTTCTCTTATTAAACTTGCAAATTGACTTTGTAAAGAACAGTGAAATCAGGGCTTGACAAATCCTCTCATCCACTTATAATTAAAAGTAGAAATTGACTCAGGAGAACTAGGTAAAATTCTTGATGTAAAAGCTGGATGAATGGCCTGAAAAAAGTTGGGCCCTGGAAATGATTATTTGCTTTCAGTTTATGTTCAATGAAACATTTGTTAGCCTACAAAAATGTCCAGATAATATGAGGGAAATGAGCATTCTTTTGAAGACAGAATGTTTTCATTTTCAATATTTCCTCTATATTTCAATTTGATAATTAGGCCATCCCTCTACTGACTTATTTTGGTCTCAATGTAGGTTTTAATACCATAGTATTAGAGTGTAACACTCCTAGTTTTGAAAGGATCTTATACTAGTAATATATGACATTATTTTGTGTATTCTTGTTTGAACTTGTATACTTAATATTGTTGAATCCATTGATTACAGGTTTATGAGAAGGTACACATGATGACTGTGTTAGATGAAGAAATGAGAGAACAACAAAAAAGACAAAAAATAAAACCAGTTATAAAACAGACAAAGAAAACATTTGAAGATGACACCGCTAGAAAACATGGTAATTAAACAATAAGTGGAATTTCAGACAAATGAACTTTACATTTTCTTTATCAATGATTTTAAGCATAGTATACTTTGTTGCCGAAAAAGCATTTAAGGCTCAAGATTGATGACTGGATTTAGATTATTTTCATTTGATAGTAGTCAGATATATAATTCCTGGCTTGTTTGAAGCATTTTTGTTTAGGTCAAAAGCCCCTAATCATTGATTGGATTGTGAATCTCTGAATGAAGTGTCCTCAAAGGTTGGTAGCCCAGAGTTTGAGGTTAAAAAACTTGAGATCAGTCTCCAAGCGCAAACCTCTTACTTCAGATTTACATGTATGTTTGCACTGTAAGTAAAAACATATTTGATTAATGTGAACAGGATACTGCTAGATAAGTTACATAGTCTATTATAATTAACTTAAGAATTTTTGGCACAAAATTAAAATTTGATCTGTGAGATCAATCTCAAGTTTTATTGTTGCAAATGCATGCAGTGATTGCTGTGAGTGATTATTTTCAAGCATTGAAACATAGTTCATTCTCATCAATGTTTGAATTCAATGACTACTTTAAAACTTCTGTAAATTTGAATTTAGTATGTACTCTTAATTCCTTACATACATTTCTTCTAATTATTTTATATTCTAGTGTTACCAACAACCGTAGACCCAAAGCCTGGTCAGGTGACTGTAGATTTGAACCAATCATGTATCTGGGACACAAATGAGATTGGTGTACTCAGGGAAGCTTATAAAAAACTGAAACAAGAGAGCATAGACTCCATGGTGTATGTGAGGGAAACAAAGAAACGAAACGAATATCTGGAGGCGTTAGTTCAAAAACAGAATAAGTTATTAACATCACAAAAAGTGAAGCTAACTGAAGCCAGAAATGCTAATAAACGTCTACAGATAAATGTAAATAGTTTGAGTGAAGAAGTGAAGTATTTAACAGCTAAAACTGGTGCTATGGAGGATGTGATGAAAGAAATGAAGCTTGAACAATCAGATATGGTTAAAGAGCTACATGAAAATCGTTTAACTACTGACAAAGAAAGGATGGAAAGAGGTAGAATTCAAATGAAATTGGATGGATTAAAGAAAGAAGCCCTCGCTGAAAAATTAGCTGCAGAGGATAAGGTTAGAACTCAATGCAGGAAAGCTATTCATGACTTGAAAGAACAAGTGAAGAAATTGGAGAATGAATTAAAGGAAGAGACTAGTAAACGAAAAATTACTGAAAAAGGATTGAAACATCTTAGAACCCATTTTTCTAGTTTAGATGTGCAGGATATAGTACCTGGAAATATAGTAGATACTGACCAGCTGAAATCAGTTCAATACATGTGAAGATGAAATGATTTGTACTCTTTATAAACTGAGCTAAATTCTTTCTATTTAAAGAAGATTGATTCATTATAAAAATATGAATTATAATTTGTATTGAACAATGATTAACTGGTAGATAGTCAAAATTGGCCAAACATCTATTTGAATGTGGATCATCTTTTTGGAGATTTCCTATATTTTGTCTCATTGATCATATTATCAATCTATCGAACTTTTTTCGGACCAAAAAAAATAGACCTCATATTTTTATTGTGTTTTCATTGATGAAAGATTGATAATAAAATGCTCAATGTGATCATTTGTAGATAATTCAAGTTTTATTGTTATTTTAAATGCCAGACTTGGTACGTTGTTTTGTATCATGTTCTAGTTGTCTCCCTTTAACACATTGATATTATTTGTTTGGTTAAACTGGTCCCTGTTCCATGTTACAGAGCACCAAAGGAACAGGTATGGACTAAATTATCTGGTGCTCTGATTGTTCAATGCATTTGAGCCATGTGATTGGTTGTCCATATATCTGTTACATATAAACAAAGTTGTTACCGATGCCTGAATACTTTAGATACAAATTGCACCTTTTAATCAAAATAAAACAGTGAATGCTAAATTAGTGATACTACAGAACATAATGTAGAGACCCTGATGTTTTGATCTATTTTTAAATTACGTGCGAAACATACATCAAGTGAAAAAATGCGAGGCGTTCTGCATGCGAAAAGTCTCGCGAGATCTCACGGGCAGAATTCTGCCCGGATTTCAACCGCAATTGACCAATCAGCATCCAGGAAATTTCGGGCCATACCAGTTGTCTCTGCTCACCAGAGTCAACGGGTACCAGTTTATTGTTTGGGTTGCTACATGTTCTAGTTGTTTCCCTTTGATCAAAGTACAATATTATTTTCTTAGCATTCTTGTATGAAATTTTGATGATGATCAATTGACTGTTATTGTTATAACAATCATACTACATACATTGTACTTGCTCAGCTAAAACTTGTCAGTTTAGTCATCAAGAAAATCTTGGATGCTTATATATGTGTATAATGATGTAATCATACATGCATCATGAATTATTGACTGGAAACCAATGATTCATGTTTAACATGCCACTTATGTATTACTAACTGATAAGCCATTGTCATAAAAGTCCTTATGTAACTCAGAAAGAGATTATATACTATGTATGTGATAAACATATGTATGTGATAAACATATGTGTGTGATAAACATGTGTAAATGATAAACATATGTAGGTGATAAACATGTTTATGTGATAAACATGTGTATGTGATAAACATATACATGACATTATTATGATGTTTTTTTTGAATGATAGTCTGATAAGCACAGTTTACACAAAAACTGTTTGTCACCTAGTCCTGACAAGCAGAAACAAGATTCAGACTGGAATAATTTGCCAAATGCATGGTTGAAATTTCCAGTTTTTCCCAGGTCCGAACCATACTGGTTTTTATTGTTTCCACAGCACCGAAGTTAAGATTTCTGTTTTTTTTTTTAAATTTTCAACTTTCATCCATGCAAATGTCAGCATCTTTTACATACTTGTCAGTCTAGTGATTAACATATTTTGTATGTCATGGAATGAACCAGTCATTTCAATAAGCGTACTTTTTAGGCAGAAAAATGTTCTCTATACCTCCAGTTTAACAAGTTATCATGTGATCAATAATCCGATTCCTTTGAGTGTTAAGACTTTATTGCTCTGTTTAAATACTTGGTGATTCAAGTTTAAATTTTGGTATAATGTTTGTTGTTGAATGAGTTTAATTACTGTGATAGTATTATACAGGCAAACTACTAAAATAATAAATAATTATTTTTATTAAGCATATTTCTTTGTTCTCATTCTACCTGCTAACTACTGACCAATAGACTATGATAAGTCGTACTTGTTTTGCATCACATGGATAACAATCATACTTGACTTATTTCTATTATTAATATCACATAAGTTGTTTCATTTTCTGCTGAATGATAAACGCTTCATTAGAGCTGTAAAAATGTGGGAAAGACTGTTCTTGCTAAGAGATACAAATCAGGTTAATTAAACTTTTCTCTGTCTGAAGCAGATGATTAGTATTTGGATATGTTTATGTACATTTTGTACATGTGTTAACACATGATGTGATGTGATTATGTTTCAGTGTAATCAGGCTGTGACAGTGGTCCAGCGGTTAGTGCGCTGGACTTGTAACCCAGAGATCCAGTTCAAATCCCGGTTTTGGCAGGTCATATCCTTCTATGAAAATTTACAAAAATGTTGATTTTCCTCCATTTGTGGAGAAGTTGCCAGCTCTTTGTGGAAGTGTAAATTAGTACTGGTTGGTGTACAGTCCAAGAAAACTGGTTAGGTGAACGGGTTGCCGTATATAACTGAAAAGTTGGTGAAAATGGTCTTAAACCCGGTGATAATGTCGCATAAAAACAAAAACAATACAATGTAATCTGTGCTAAAACAGTAAGCTGTATGTTTCAAATTGCACTGCTGTCCAAACAAAGCAATTTGCAAGAAATACATTTAATATGGGTATCACAATGAATTTTTTTATTGTCAAATGTGGTGTTTAATTGAAGACAGAGCACCTGTTACCTAATTATATTCCTCAGTGTTCTTAATGCAGATGCTTTTGACAAATACAAAACATGCATAATTTGAAATGGTCATACAGGGTGATCCATTAATTCTGATATCATTTTAAGGTCATATAACTTTACAATTCTTGTGCTATTACGACATATAAGGATAAAAGTACAACAAACATTCCATACATATATATATACATGGAAACATAGGGGGCTAGCACATTGAAGGTATGGTGTATGATGGCGTGTTAGGCCTAAAATGGCCATACATCTCAATGCGCTAGCCCCCTATGCATGGAAATATAAACTGGTGTTCCACCTTCAATAGTGACAAGAATATTCTTCTGCTACAGTGGTCTTAGCTAGAATCGAATGAATTTCTAAATTGTTTATTGTGATATGAAATTACTTGTCTCTATAATCAGATGGTCTTCAGCACCTGTTTGTTTGTAAATCAGTTCTAGCTGACTGATTTGTGGTAATGTTAGCAATTGATGTTTATCAGTGCTCTGCATACCTAAATTTTCACAAAACATATAATTCTGAAACAGAATAAATCACTCATATAACCATATAAATTTAAGTACTTCTAGCCATACATAGACAATAATATTAATGTTTATTCATAATTGCATGATATAATTTCATAAATCCTGACAGAATCTAGGGGTTTGTGTCTTCATCCTGGTAACATCCCAGCAAATCAACTCTAAGACATGGATAATGACTGGAGCTGTAGCTTTCAGGATGCAACCTTACAAAACGGGCAGTGATTGGATCTGATAGAGATGTTGTGGAGTGGGCAGAGCTTGATGAGCCGCTGAGTAACTGAAGAAAGAAAATAAAATACCAGCCTGACTGACTAGTGATACGTGATAGCTATTTTGGAATATAAAACGTTGATACAGGCAAAAATAAAAACCTGGTTTCTGCTTACATCCTCAAAATATTAAGTTGGTAGGTCGACTGAACCCTTTTTTACAATTGCTTTTGTAATTCGAAGAAATAGTTCGTATGAATGTGAAAATATCAGCAAGAATACGTTGACAGAAACTAAAAAGTAGGGTCATCATATAAAAATGGAGTTGATCTTGTTAGCAGAAATCAGGAAGTTTCAAATCGAGAAGTTTTTTTTAAAGTAGGCAAGTGATTTATTTTAAAAAGCAACAGCTTTTTGTTCTACTGTTAACCAAGATAATTAATCATACAATTACCAGTCTCGTGGTTGAATTAGAATTATCTTTGACGTCATTGAAATGTGTGCCATCAACGCTGTACGACATGTAATAACTTCCGGTATAATAAGCACTGTTGTAACTCTGTGCCACAGCACCAAACACACGAGCTAGTTTTCCTATGAATGACGACAAATGCAGAAAAAAATCGTGATATAAACACCACCAATAAGATCAAAATAGAAGGTGTCATTACTGAAGTGGCTTCATCAAGATGCAATTTAGAGAAAATGTTATAACTGGTCACAATCTCATTTGACGTGGTTGATTGATTTGGCAAAAATTAATTTGAACTTAAACTTCAAACTGCGGTGATTTTCAACCAAAATACTTAAAGAATGGGATTGAGATTTGAACTTGGAGACTGTTCTTAAGTTTTATCTGAGACCATTATACACACGCGTATAATGGTCTCAGGTTTAACCTCCGGGTCTGATTACAAATCTTTGATGTCTATTGCTGAAATAAAAACATCTAAATATATAGTTAAGTCCATACTTTGCGCTTTACATTTTGGTGCTTTACGTACCTAGATCAATTTGAAGCCAGGAGTTTGAATTCTCTCCGCACCAACCTTTCCCTTCACCAAGAGAGCTGTCCAGACGCCCCCCTGTGGCAGTGTAATTGTCCCGGGTTAAATATGCTGACATCATCGCTTCCGGTATCACAGATGTGCTCTTCAAACCGAGGCTGTTGGTAGAGCATTCTGGACAAGAAAAGAAAATGTATTTACGGTAAGTAGATAATAATGTGATGTGGTTATCTTGGCAGTGACCAATGTAGAAAAATACGATACTATACAGGGTCAGAGATAACTAAACTTCCGGTCGGTCTTCCACCTGAAATCTCAATTTCACCTTTTCAATATTCTCAAGTCAGTTATGACAACTTTTCTATGTACTATTCTGCGTACAATACCAGTTTATAAGCCTACGTATGACAAACTAATACATTATACAGTACAACCTCTCCAGAGCGTTCCTCTCTTGAACAACGACCTCCCTCCAACAACAACATATATGATTCAAATATTAATTTAACCTCTCTAGAGCAACAACAATAATTTTGCTCCTCCCCTGAGGGTGTTGTTTTGGAGAGGTTGCACTGTACCTTGATTTGAAATAAGTTGTTGCAGTAATGGGTACAAAGCGCTCAAAACAAAACTAAAGCATCGTGGAGTACAAAAATATTAGGTCGACTACCAGAGTTCTCAGCCATTTTTAACCACATTTCTTGTATTGGTTAATTTAAATCATTGCTTGATTTTGCAATTCTTACTAAATTCACAATTTATTCCACCGTAGTCTTCAGTACAGTTGCATAAATATGGTGTGTCCCCTGTTGTATCCAAACACTCTCCACCATTGCGACACGGATGACTTACTAAGCATTGATTTCTCTCTGGAAAAAAAGAATACTTATATTAAAAATGTTCACAGTGAACCCCTCCCCCCTGAATACCGGACTCTCTGAAAACCGAATTCTTGTGATAATCATGCGATTTTCTGAGTCCTGTATTTTTGTCTTATAAGTGCAATTCCCGACATAACGGATTCTGTATGTTACAAATTAAGTAAAAAAACACGCTGATCAGTATAGTATTGAAGTGTTATCAATGCAACTTAGTTTTATTATTGTCAATAGACATTGCACTACAGTCACAACAATGTGTTTGTTTCTCTTTGCAAGCTTATATACGATCTATTTACTAAACTATTTGCAATATATATGAGGTTTAGAAATAATAGTCAACAAAAAACGGGCCCTGACAAATAACTCATCAAACTAATGTGTCCCCTGTATGAAGGCATTAATGACATTGACTTTGATTTTTCGTAAATTTGCTCATGTACATGAATAAGGTAAAACTCCTATCATCAATCAGTATTACTGTATAGTACGGACAGTTAAAACAACCAGTGTATCAAAATACTGTCCAGTATTTATCTATTCTTTCGCATCTGCGCAAGATTTTGGCGGCAGTGAATGGTAAGAAATGATTTTTTACATTGACATACCTATAATTTGCATCCTGAAGACGGCGTCTGTGTATTTGTCATATGAATTCGTGGCTCTTACAGTAAAACTGTACAGCGCGTCCACATCCGGAACTTTACCATAAATGCGGCTACCACTAGAATCAATGGAGAGACCTGGTGGCATGGAACCAGCAACAAGTTTATATTCCATCCTACCATTTTCAGGGTCCTGATAAATAAAGGATTTCTTTATTTTATTCGACGGCTTGTATCCAATTTTATCGTCATTTTTTTAAGATAGTTGCTACTAAGATATAAATTTCTCCAAATTCATTTTTTTGCGAAATGAAAAAAGGTTTCTTTGATAAAAAATGATTTCTGGGGCAAATTACGGAAAACTTCATATAAGCGATGTCAAGTGATATACAAACATGTAAGTAATATTCACCTCCGAGACAAAAAGCTCCTGCAAGTGCAAAGAAGTGGACTAATTTCGTCAGAAATAATTAAAATTATGATCACAGAATATAAAACAATTTAGCGTTCCTTACAATGGCTTCCAACTTCACATTAACTGACTCTCCACCAAATGCCGTATGAAAGAATCCAACGGACGAGTGATCTTTCCATACCGGGGGCAGTCCATTAATTACCTGAATGGAGAGAGAAATCATAATTATTTGATATCTGCTTGGAGACAATCGCTAGTCATGCTGATGTCATATACACACACTGACAAATGTACGCCAGAAGACTATACTAGTTTACTCATAACTTAATGGAATAAATAAAGCGTTATCAAAGACACTGTCTTCACAGAAATGATGAATTCTGCTTTAATATTTGAAAAAGGAGAAATTCGCAATTTTATTGAATACATCAAACTTAATGACTTCTTTAAATCAAATCAGCTTTACTAGACCAATGTAAAAATTGTACCAGTCGATCAGACGGCTGCTATGACCAGTTCGGAAATATTATGGCTAAGATCAGTAAAAATGTGCTAAATAACTAAAGCATACACATCAATATATGTCTAGTCTGATACAAAAATACCAAATACGTTTGTTTTGTAATTTGACTCAGATCCAGTTCTTTGGTACACTGTACTATCTAATCCCGTAAAACCATGGATAATTTTTTAAGAGCATAATTCTACGACTGTTTTTTGTGTGTGAAAATTTATGTATATTTGCACGTTAAGCCGACTTTTATCACCCATAAAATAGTTGAATGCTGGATGGGAAAAGCTCGTAGTAAAAATGAAGCATTGGTTTCAACAATTCGTTGAATGTAATAAATTTGTGTATAGGATTGTCCTCATTTTAATACTACAGCAAAGATCCATGGGAAATACAAGGACGTTATGCAAGTACTGATAAAACTATCAGCGGGATTCCTCTCGTGTATTTATAATAGACTTATGTGTATATACGTACAGGTACAGCTGAGGACTTATTCAGACAGTACTCGGTGATCGCAGGGGTCTTATTTTTTCTTATGTTTAAAGTTATGCCACCAGCCAGGCCCATTTGGCGACTCTTCCAGCTTTGACGGTAGACCCTGGTCATACACCTGGATAGAACCACTGACTTTCCGTAAGCTAGCTGGACAGCTTCCTAATATAAGTGTAATTTATTTAGTTCCCGGTGGGATGTGAAATCACTGCGTTGCGGAGGCTAGTGATGACTAGTTTTAACCAATTGACGACTGAGCCCTCCCCACTCCCCCCGCCCCGATCGTCATATGAGTCGATTTGTTGATTGTATTTGTTGTTTTGCAGAAGTATTGGATTGACTTAATTCAAATTCCAAACCTTTATAAGATGTAATAAGTCTTCTCCCTCGAAGTACACTGATCCACCATTAATTCCGGGTATGACATAAATACTCGCATCAGCTCCGGACTTCATTGAAAATGAAAGAAAAATACAGGTTTCAATTTCACTGAAAACCCTTTCAGGCATTAATTCAGATTATTCAAATAAAACAATCTTAAACAGTAAAACAACATCCATTTACAATTGCATATGGAGTAAAGAAAGAATCGTATTAACTAGCCATACGGACAGAATTGAACAGAATATCTGCAAGGATGATAACATAGTATGTTTTAAAGTAAAGTAAAGTAAAGTAAAGTAAAGTAAAGTAAAGTAAAGTAAAGTAAAGTAAAGTAAAGCAAAGCAAAGCAAAGCAAAGTAACGTAACGTAACGTAACGTAACGTAACGTAAAGTAAAGTAAAGCAAAGTAAATTATAGTAACGTAACGTAACGTAACGTAAAGTAAAGTAAGGTAAGGTAAGGTAAGGTAAGGTAAAGTAACGCAACGTAACGTAACGTAACGTAACGTAACGTAACGTAACGTAACGTAAAGTAACATAACGTAACGTAACGTAACGTAACGTAACGTAACGTAACGTAAAGTAAAGTAAGGTAAAGTAACGCAATCAGTATGATACTGTCATACAGGAAAGTCTTATTGTGCTAGGATTATTAAGCAGTGGCGCATTTCATTAAATATTCCTCACGCTAAAGTCCGCGAAATGATAGGAATTTTTTATATCAATTCGATAAATTACTTTCTGTCTATGAGTAGTTGATTCAAACGTACGATACCTTCACACTTTGTGGCGGTCAGAAAAAAACTGTAGTTTGAGTTTATAACTTTCATGGTAGTTTTAATTATTTGATCAAATGATGAACTAGATTGAGTTTTTTTATCGTCAAATAAGTACATTTTTGCTATTAGAATATTTTTCATACTGTTTGTAGAATTACCTGTAGAGTCACATTACCGTTGTTATCCGCCTCTAATGAAATGTCTGGATAATGGATCTGCAAAATTCTGTAACAACATAAAAATCACCAGAATCTTTATCACACATAGAATTAATTCTAGGCCATACTTAAAAATGATAGTGTACAGTTACATCACCGACACATTCAAATTCCCCGACCCCGAATTTTTCGGGCGGTTTTGACATCATTTTTTTCGTTCTTTGTTTTTGTTTCCCGTTTTCAGTACAAGCGTATACCATAAAAATGCCCACCCGCCTACTTCACTGTTAAAAGTTTGGGTCTCGTAGCCGCAAACCTACAATTTTAAGGATGGCCTTAAATGAATACATATAACATATACAAACACGTATGCTCATATAAATGTATCATCATTGTGCTCTAGTAAATACATACATCCGGGTTCAAATCCCGGTCGCGGCAGGTCATACCATTCTATGAACGTTTGACAAAAATAGTCGATTTTCCTCCATATGTTGAGAAGTTGTCAGCTCCTTGTGGAAGGGTAAGTTAGTACTGGTTAGTATACAGTCCAGATAAATTGGTGAACCAGCCACTGCGTATTACTGAAAAAATTGTTGAAAAACAGCGTTAAACCAGTGACAATGTCACACGTCAGATTCACGCGAACACATTTTCAGTGTCACAAGCATGAGTTATCCTTCAAATGCACGAGTGACCTCCCTTGATTAGTACGTTGAATCTACAAGCCTTGATTTAGAACTTTTAATGTCGAGGTTTTACTTCATACTATATCTAGATTCTCGTTCTAGACGTAACATAAATTTGTAATTACGAACATGACAAGCGTAAAATAAAAAAGGGTAAATTGGAATGTCTTTGACGTTGAGTTCACCTGTCGCATATTCTCAGAAGGGTAAAAATCAGACTAGAATTTCTTAAGATGCCATGAACACGCTACAGACCCGCTTAGCTTGCCTGATCACTTTGCAAAGCGAAACTTGAGACTTTGTTTGAAGCAAAAACATTCTTTTACTAACTGAAGTATAAACAGTGGAACGTTTTTCACGCGAGAAAAAAAACCAACGTGAGTACCAGATAATCTAAATCATTGGTTGATAGTAAACCGTTAATATTGTGAATCATGTTGGTATAGTTTCCTCAGTTAATGTGGAATGAAACTTTTCGGAAAATCAATTCAGAGGACGAAGGTTTGATAGTTCGCGAAATAACTATAAATCAGCGTTATGTGTAATATTTTGTTAGTATTTTAAACTACTTACCCGCCATTATCTCCATGTATTTGCCGGCACGAAAATAAACACGCCAAAATAACTAAAAAATGATGCGTATATGTGGCAGCCATTTTTTCGCTAAGTTACGGAAATACACGAGAACAGCCGAAAATGCTTATCCGCCATTTTTGTGGTCCGATTCGGTTGCTAGGAGGATAATCATTTTTGGCAATACCCAACAGGGAGAAGATAACCGGGCATCAATAGATTAAAGTTTCAGGTCTAATTGACATCAGCCCCCTAGGGATTGGTAGATACCGAATCAGGTCACAGGGGTATCGAAATCTGTAACATTAAGGTAGCTACCACACGACATGTACAAGATAGTGTTTTTGCATGTCAGCTCATTTTTCTTAATGCCTTTAATCAATTGATAGCGATTTTTGATTATAATAGAAGCAGATTCGGTTGTAAACTCTCAAAGTCTGTATTTTAGACGATAATTTATTCGACTCAAACCTTTTTTGAGAGACTCTTGTCGCCGGAGAATATTATATGACCATTTTAAAAGTAAATGTCAGTGGTCGGATGGAAAGGGTCCGCGACTTACTTCACTGGGTTTAACACCGTTTTTCGACAGTGTTTTCAGTTATATTCAGCAGTTGGTTCACCTAACCAATTTAGTTGGACTGTATACTAACCAGTACTAATTTACTCTTCTACAAGAAGCCGGTAACTTCTCCACATATGAAGGAAAATCGAAATCTTTGTCAAATTTTAATAGAACTGTATGGCCTGCCACGACTTGGATTTGAACTCGGATCTCCGAGTTATAAGTCCAGTGCACTAACCACTGGGCCACGGTCGCGGTCCTCTGACTAGTACTCATTAGTCCCTCACTGCCGTAAGTTAGTATCCCGTCCGGGACCAGGCAAATTTTACCATTGAGGAAGCTGTCCTGCTAACTTACGGATGATCTGTTGTTCTGCCCGAGTGCACGCTGGGGTCTTCTTCCACTGTATTTTTTTCAACAAGCCATATATATTTTGCAAAAAATTGATTATGTGACCATCACAATTATAGGCCATCCTTAAATAAACATTGGTCCGCAGGTTATTGACAGTCTCATGAAAAATCCCCGACCCCAAGTTTTTTCAACAATTTAGAATGAACTGCGGTGTTGATGATTAATGTTATTTAGTATAATGTCCGATTGGCACTCAGGCTGACTATTGATTTAACGACGTTATAGACGTGAGTGGGTTGTGCGTCGTGTATGTATCGTTGAAATTTAATGTCTGCACTTCTCACTGTCACACCAGCCATATTTCGTTTTACCCTAAGTTAATGAGGTCATTTCCGGTGATGATATAGCGGGTATAATTTTCAGTTCTGAGTGAGATGGGTTGTGCGCCGTGTACGTAGTGTTGAAATTTAAAGTCTTCATTTGTCACTGTGTGACACCAGTCATATTTGGTTTGCTGAATCTAAGGTAATGAAGCCATTTCCTGTGGTGATATAGCGGGTTGTATTTCAGTTCTATAATGTCTACTACTACATGTACCATAAACAAAGTCTTCGTTATATATATATACAAATGTATATACATAGAACTGTTATTCGGAGACAGAGGGTGCAAAAGAATTTTTTCAAAATAAAACATGATAACCTTTGTCGAACGCATTATAAAAATTTGACTCAGGCTGTATCAAATCTATGTTTCAAACTAAATTATGTTGAAATGATCCCCCATATTAAAAATGAAGTGTCTGAAAATCGGGCCAGGAAAAATGCAACGAATTATGTCAGTGTCTTGATAAAAATTTTGATGAATTTGTAATACCCAGGATCCAAGATTGCTAAGGTAATACAAGCCATAAACAAGAACGCAGGAAAATCTTCACCGTATCTGCGCAGTGCATTGTGGGGACATATTCTCTCCATTCTGATTCAAAATGGCGAAGTTTCTTGTGATTATTTTGTCTTTGGTGACTACTACATTTGCAAGGTAAATTAATAAATAATTAATTATTCATTTTAACTTGGAATTTCATAATTATTTATAAATTCTGCTAAACTTATTTCACACTAAATTTGTTGTTTGTTTCGTTATTGCAGTTTCCTTGAAGTTGACTATCCGAATGTGAACGTCTCCGCGGAGAGAAATGGAGACGCCATTTTCGAGGTAAAAATCTCAATACGTGAAAATGAATTGGTCAATTATGAATATTTTCTTCAAACGTAACATGATAATAAACATTCGAACCCTGAGCCCTGAGTGACGGTTTAGTTGAAGATATGGCGTCTACAACCATTCGTCCTCGAGCGCCGCATGTTGAGTATAATTGGTGGTTACATGCAGAGAACTAGGCTTGTACTGGTCCAGAGTCCACTGGTTAGGTCAACTGCTGATTAATGAATAAATAAAATACAGTTGAAAAAAGGCGAAAACCTCGTTAAATACTCCATTTTTTCTTTCCGTCACGCACATGTTTTGTCTAAAACTAATCAACGCCTTCTTCCTTGGTTACTTCCAACTATGATAAAATTGTAAAACATGTTATTGTTGTAGATTTTAATTGATCATCTATTTCAGACGTTGACATTCTATCAATGATTAGCGTCTTATGTTTGACAGCAAATGCCTTTCTTGCGTAAAACACACGTACTGAATTTCTTAAATGAATAAAAGAGATGTGCATGGTATGAATCGAAGGGATGACCGTACATTTGAATTTTTTTATTCTATTGAATATTGTGTTCATTACGCATACATGTACTTTAATTCAGGCAGGGGCTGGCGGAAATGTTTTCCTCGTTCCAGGGGTGGGCGGTACAGTGTACATCAATAAAACAGACCTGAAGAAGTTTATTCAGGTAAACAAGTTCATTAATGTACATAGATATAATACAGTCATTAATATACATACGTATCATACAGTAAAACCTCGATCACACCACCTGCGGGAGCGAAAAATCGGTCGTAATAATGAGATGGTCTCATTATCAAGTTGAATTGTAAGGGAGTTATTGAAAGCCGCTTCGTAAATAAGTGGTCGTTTTATTGAGGTTTCACAGTATCCTAAAGAGCGATCGTTTCAGAATGACTATATGTGTATCATACTGTTTTAAATTTAGAGATAATAATTAATGGTATAATGGGTTACACCTTTTGGAAAACTAGTATGGTCTATATATGAAGATAATTTCACTATCAAATTGAAATAAAGAAAATTAAGCAAAAAAATATCTGAAATTAAACGGTATTTATAATAAGATGTTTTCATATTGAAATGGTCCCTAAGTGGCTTTATTATTCTGTGTGTGCGTTTACGGACTTCGTAAATCTATGACTAGAATCAGACCAACCACAGTGATCAAGGTATTGCTATAGTAACCAAACTCGTGTTCGACTGTGTTTCAGAAAGTGAAGAGTTTGCCACCAATATGGACAAGACGTTCCGAACATGATACATTGGGAACTTTTACGTCTGGTCAATACATAGATGTCAGTGTTGAAGCTATCGTAAGTCATTCTTGTTCTTATACGTTGTTATTTTAAACGTGTGTGTTGCCGTAAAGTCACGGAGATGTTTTGGTCGTACGAGCTTTCCTGTTGGATTAGAAGTGATTTGTAGCAGTTAGGCCCGATACTGGTAGCAACCAAATTTGGAAGTTTTCATTTTTAACCATACAAATTAGTCTCCATCCGAGTTACAGTTCTTTTCTCGCTGAAAATAGTAAGCGACCGAAAATCATGGGTTTAAATGTTTAAATTCAGGATCCAGACGGAAATGACATCATTTACAGCCTTATTTCCGGTCATCTCCCCCCAGGTTTAAACCTGAACATGTCATCAGGTGCTATTACGGGTAGGGCACCAGACTTCGACGCCGAATATTCTTTTGGTATTCGAGCAACAGACACACACGGGAAGTACGCTGACGGAGTTTTCAACATTAACATCCGAGGTAAACCAAATTATTTAACAATGCCAGCGCTGATCAAAACTTTAATCATCTAATGTTAGTCTTCTTCTATTTGTGTCAATATAATTAGTTAAAACGTTTGCTGAAAATACTCTGTGTTTGCTAAGAGCAACACTATTTACATGACAATGAATTTGTTGGCAAAAATGTCAAATTGTCAGTCTGAGAGCACGTCTTTATATAAATGTGGTGATAACTTTTTTAAAACAAAATGATGTGTTTATCAATATTTGTACTCACATTCACCCGCATGTACGTAGCCTTTCCTTTCAACAAGATGTAACATAAATTATGTATTCTTAATACAATTAAAAACGAATTGAATTCTGTATACAGTAAAACCCCGATACTGAGACCAATTTCGGCACCAGAAAAATTTGTTATAATAATGAGGTGGTCCCTTTATCAAGTTGAATTGTAGAGGAGTTATCGAAAGTCGGTCCGAAAATAAGTGGTCGTTATAACAAGGTGGTCGTTATATTGAGGTGGTCACGATGTGAGGTTTTGCTGTATTTACTTTTTACACCATCAATTTTTGGGGTTCATATCATAACATACGAAGTATCTGTTAATCATTGAGTGTATTAATGATAGTATTGTATAACATAATTATCTCGACTTTGATTACAGAGAAAAATCAATGTAGCAGTAATCCTTGCTTAAATGGCGGTACATGCACTGATGGTATAGGAATTTACAACTGCACGTGTACATTGGGTTATGGCGGAGATAGGTGTCAGACAGGTATTCCTGTGAAGACCAAACTCACCTTTAAACTTCCTTCACTAGTACCAGGCATTGTGTTGAAAGTACCGGCACTTGTATCTGATATGTTCGTAGATTTGTAGGATTCGAACTCGGAAACTAAGACTCTAACCGTGTACTCTTTCACTTCCATACACTATCGAACATTGTATGAAATAATTTACGGTACAGAAATATGCTTACTGTCTTAAACGAGTTAAAACACTTATCGGTGATTATTAAATTCCATCTTGGATGACGCTTTTTTATCCCCCCCCACCCCCCGAAACCGCGATACTCAAGCCAAGTAGATGAAGTCATAAGTGCCATCATCGAACTTTCAAGTACCGAGGTTTTGTTAAAATAAGAATGAGGTGGTCCTAACGGAACACCGTATTTTTTTTATATACATTACATTGTGATAAAGCGATGGTTATTTTATTCTGTTAAATATTATTTTTTTTAATTTGATGATGAAGTTAAACTTAATTTACCGTGGAGCAATTTACTTTTGACTGACGCTTGTTGTAAATGTATTACATGTATTATTCTAGCGTGTAATATCAGAGCGCTCGGTGTAGCGCAAAATATGAGGACTATCCCGGATGCTCAGATGTCCGGTCACTTGACGTACAGTACGTATAATCCATGGGACGGACGACTGGGATCTTCTAGTGGTTGGGTTGGTAATGACGCTGGTTCCTGGCTCCAGGTAGACAATTTTAAAAAAATTCTGAGTCAAACATTGATGAAAGATTAGAAGGAATGTAAAGCTTGTACATTTTGCGAATATTATAATCACATCATACATGTGTTTGTATAAAAGGTTAGCTTTTAAAAAGCTAGAAAATGCCTTGCTTTGTCCTTGTCTTTCTTATAAAATGGAGAGACGGGTCGAGGAAATGTCAGGAAAACAGTTTAGGAGGAAAACTACTATGCGTCCATATCAGAATGAGTAAGCTGCAGGCTTAAATTACAAGCAATGGGTAGATTGTCTATGTGATATTATATTAAGTTTTTTTTTCAACCTGTTTTTCTGCGAGTATAAGCTCTCAATCGCTTAAACTTATGCCTCTACTCTAAAATCATGTAGCCGATTCTTAAAGCTGGTAGCTTTAACTTTGATTTGTTGTACAAGTAATACGATGCACTAAGAAACAAAAATAAAAAAATGACAAAGATCACTTCGTTCAAAAAGATAATAAGACATGCTATGTCTGATATTTTTGTACAGTAGGCTGAGGGTTTCATCTTTAATTTGATATATGGATTTTAAAATTGGTTATCAAATAAGAACATAAAGCTTGGAACGTTATATCAATTGCTTTTTTCTTGACGGCGGCCCTAGGACCGGCCTTTACACGTTCGCGTATGAATGGAAGGCACTGTTGCCATGAATGTATTGAAAAATACTCTTGAAATAGACGGCTGATCAAAACATTATTAGCTTGTTACAGCTGAGATTTTTACTTAAATCATTTAGCATTAATTGTTTTGCAGGTGGATTTGGGAGAAAACAGGAGTGTTTACGCCGTAGCCACACAGGGTTATAAATCCAGCAGTTACTACATATCCACATTCCGTTTAGCCTACAGTGTCGATGGAAATACATTTGTGTATGCTAACACAAAGGGATCGCCTGTAAGTAATTATTATAGACACGAAAATCCGTGATATTTTAATAAAATTTATGTGAATAGTTGATCTATGAACAACCTGAAACAGAATAAGGCGTAGTTACCATAACCACGGGGGCTCTGTCTCGCATTATGTTTGAATACAACGACCGTATAACGACTACCCAATTAAAAGATGCATGTAGTATTTGCTGTTGTCAATACTCATTCATCATCAATGAGACACAATGTAAATTAATTTATTTGCGCAACATTCTATTTTTAGGGAGGGGGGTCTTTTATTGGCTCAGTGAGTAAAGGTGAGATTCGTCCTAATATAACTAAGCGTTCCCTGCATCACACGCTGTCACACACACACACAAGTGGTCCAACTCTCATGCTTTACTGTTTACTTCAATTTTTTCCAGTTATTCTACGGTAATTCGAACTACGATATGATACAGAAATACAACCTTGACACACCCATTAGAGCCAGGTTTATTCGCTTCGTACCGGAGACCTGGCACACTGGAGGTCATCCAGGAATGAGAGTAGAAGTGTACGGATGTTGATTTCAAAACGAGGCTGGACGTTAAAATTTTTGCTGTAACCATAGTGACCTATAAATATTTTTATTTTATCACAGGTCATTTTAACCATTGGATGAATGTTATATGACCAAATATTGTAACAATTCGCCAATCACGTACATGATTAACTTAATGTGAGAATATACAATAAATACATGGCAATAAATAAATAAACTGGTATCAAATGTGAATGAGCGCACAAATTTTATGTGAGGTTGTTTTATTTCTACGTTTAAGAGACTTTTTTATAATATAACACACATATTAAAAGCAGATTCAAAAATATTTTTGTTTTTACAATATAAGTAGTAATGTTTTATCAATATACTTATGTGTACTGAATCAAGCGAAACCTTAATAAAAACGAATAATGTATAACTTGATTTTGTTACTATTCTCTTCAAACGTGTCCCCAACTTTTAATTATACAGAAAAAAACTAAGAAAGCTTACCATTGTAATTTGAATTTTGTGGCCTATAAATGAATATCTATAGAAATGGATTTTAATGTCGCACCAGCAGCTGTGGTCATTTTGCGACTTTTTCAGCTTTAACAGTGGAGGAAGACCCAGGCGAACACCCGGGTAGAGCCATCGATATTATTTAGCTAGTTGGACCGCTTCCACCATGTGAAATTTGTCTGGTCCCGAATCAGATCAATGAGGGGCTAATGTACAATTTTCCATAACAAACATTTTGAATTATGAATATAGATCAAGCATTAAAGCTGACAATAAAATCATACTAAAGAAATCTCCAAATGATATAAAATTTGAGAACAGTCTCAGAACTCAAATCTTAATTCCAATCAACGTCTTTGTTGAAATGATACCACACCTTGAGGTGTATATACTTATTCAGATCAATTATAGTGACCGAAAAGGTGTGATAAATATCATCAGGCCACGACCGTGGTCCAGTGGTTAGTGTGGTGGACTTGTAACCTGGCGACCCGGGTTCAAATCCTATGAATCTATGAAAATTTGACGATTCTCTCCATATTTTGAGATGTTCCCGGCTCCATATGGAAGGGATAGTTAGAATTTGTTAGTATACAGTCCAGGAAAATTGGTAAGGTGAACCGGCCGCCGTATATGATTAAAAAATTGTTGAATAACTGCGTTAAACCCAGAGAAAACGTATCGTCATCCTTGTATTACAATAAACTTAGAAATGAAAAAAAAAAACAAATTAAAGCTTGGAGAACAATCTCAAGTTTTATAATCTCGGACCCTGATGTTTCCAACTCACAACAGCTAGATTGGACTTTGAGTCTTTTACCTACCACGCAACCAAAGATGGCATTGTCTTAACACATACATTAACACGTGTTATGACAACCGCGCCTTGTTACGCCCACAAATTGCTAGGCACGTTTAACAACTCGCTTCAAATATTTGTCTTCAGTAATAAATTTTGGTATTTAGTAAATCAACATATGAGCTCCCAAAATTAAATCTTAGCTTACTTCTTGTGAGTTACTGCAGTTAGAAAAAAGGCGACACGATCCGCCTTAAATAACTGAATGAATATTTGAATCTATTTCAAAATATCCTTCATTAAACTGATTACCTATGAGTGAGTGCGTGTGCGTACAATTTATAATTTAATTACTTATACAGAGGTATTACATGTATATGGATTTTTTTCTTCTGATAGTTAACTCTTTAGCATAGAGATAAAATGCAACTGTAACATGAATTACGAACTTATATTACACGAAAAACTCGTGCAGTAAGAAACTGACATGGTGACAAACAGCAGTTAATTAAAGTATAGTTGATCATTTTTATGGACTAGGCATTTGAATATCATGTGGATTTGATCGAGAAAAGGGGATTTTAAAGAAAGTGCTACAACATATTTAACGGTCCAGGAAAAAAATATTAAGCATGGTAAGTCAAGCTGAAATCTATGTTTCATTTTTTGTGTAGGGGTGGTTGCGGAAAGAAGTATTTTGGGGAAGGTGAAATGTTTTGTATGTGTTTTGTTTTAGAGAACCATATTCTTATATATATATAGGCCGTGACAGTGTTCCAGTGGTTAGTGCGCTGGACTTGTAACCCGGCGATCCGGTTTCAAATCCCGGTCGCGGCAGGTCATACCATTCTATGGAAATTTGACAAAATTTTTCATTTTTCTCCATATATGGAGAAGTTGCCGGCTCCTTGTGGAAGGGTAAATTATACTGAACCAGAAAAGTAACTTTCGCGAGACTTTAATGGGACTGTTTCCACATATGTGTATATTAACAGTTTTTGTTCGTATTTGTTATTGCACAATAATTCAAAATCAATCATCAAAGTTCATTTACAGTCTGAAAATTATCAATTCATTGGATTTTTAAATTTTCAAGATTATCCCAAAGGTGCTCGGTGGGATTTAGCCCATTGCAGCCTGTCACGGCGATGACGCTCCGTTAATACTGTTCTGACGTAGGGACGACGGGTACGTAAATTGTTCTCAGCCAAACGATTCCGTACTGTTTAAGCGGAAATCCTGGAGTTATGAGTACCTGGGGTGACAGACGCTGTAGCTGTCGCAGTTAAAGAACGATTTCGTAAATGTTGGTTTAAAATATAGCGGTCTTGCGCCGGCGTGGTCACACGTGGTCTACCGCTACGTGGAAGATCTTCCGTGCTTCCGGTCTGCACAAACCACCGTCTCAGACTTCTAACCGACTGCACAGATGGTCCAACGTGCGCAGCAACCTCTTCCGTTGAAGCGCCTGCCCCCCCCAGCATCGCAACGGCTCTCTCTCTCTTTTAAATGTTTCGCAATTCGAGGCATCGAAATTTTGCCCAAATTGTATCGATATAAAGTCGTTTAGATATTTCTATGACAGTAGTCGTCAAGTGCAAAAATTTGCATCGAAAAAAGTTTACACATGTAAACTAGATATGTCCATCCCTTGCTTGCACGTGGAAATGGAGTTTTTGTCAAAACACATGATATCGTTCGATATGGAGTAATTATCTGACCGGTTCCCCAAATTAGGACGTCAGTGTTAACTACTACATATACACATTTTTCTACATTATGTGTTTAAACTTGTAAGTTTAAGACCTTCTTTGCGAAAGTTTCTTTTTTGATTCAGTGTAGTACTGGATAGTATACAGTCCAGGAATACTGATTAGGTGAACCTGTCGCCGTATATAGCTGAAAACAAATGTTGAAAAACGGCGTTAAACCCATTGAAAGAATATCAATATAAATTTTCCACACTGTTAAACCAGTTGTGAGCTACTGATTGTACTAAATCTTAAAGTCACAACTTTAATCTCAAGGGCTTTAATCGGGTTTATAATGATAACTCAACTGTGTTAACACGAGAATCAGCAACAATTGTCATCTCACATCCTTTCACAGAATAAAAGAAGCGTTTTAAGAATAAAGTTTTGACGGAAGTTTTTCTGTGTCTCTCGTAAAAATTGATCGGCTTATCAAACATGCCAATATTCAGAGCGTGTTTAATATTTTCTCTTAACAAATCCGCGTCTTGTTTCATTCGGTTATTCTGTAGGTCTGTTGGTTCCTCATATAAACACAACCCACTGAAATATTTTTTTTTATTTTAAGTTAGCATGCTTTAGCATTTGTGTTGGGAGCTCCCATTCAGTGAATGTCTCATATTTTATGCTACTATTCCGCATTATACTTAATTTGTAAAATATACATTTCTATTCATTACAATATATTTTATTTAATGTTGCCATTTTGTCTCATATTTCAGTATGGGCATTTCCATATCGTGTTACGTAACTTTATCATAGAGACACAGGGAGGCGAGCAGGTGTGGGAGAAAATAGTGTAAGTTCATCGACCACCTTGCACCAGGATTGTACCCAATGAAGTGGTCGCTTTGTACAGTATGAGCTATTTTTACGAGTATGAGCGGGGGGGGGGGTTCGAACACACGACGTCACTGCAGCAGCCATGATAATTACTAATCTGATCGAACTGCCTAATAATATTTGCAAAGTTACAAATCAATAATGCTCTTAGTCAAGAGAGTTCATTAAAAAAACTGAGAACTGATATTTGGGTCCTGTTTATCTGTTGTTTATCTGTTGTTTATCTGTATTTAATATGGTCCACTTATTGCGTCTTGATCTCTTGTAGTTTCAAATGTTTTGATTCTTTTGTGTAATTGATACAACTCACCAGTGATTATTTAGTTTTGCAAAAATTTTGCATTTTTAACTTACATTACAATTTTGTTTCTCAGGTCGCAAGCAAAATGTGAGTCAGACTATGATATGAATTGTGTCTACGATGATTCACTTGTTGACAAAATAATTAAACTAGCAATAGATATATTAGGTAAGGAAACACATCTTATTCGTGACTTTACCAATTTTACAGTAATTACAATTTAAACTAGACCTATCACTGAATTGTGATTAAATACCCCCGCAACTTGGGGACAGACCATCCGAACGACCAACCAACTGACCGATCAACCAACAACTTCGTTTGCAGGGGCATAAAACTTCGTTTGCAGGGGTATAAAACTTCGTTTGCAGAGGTATAAAACTTCGTTTGCAGGGGTATAAAACTTCGTTTACAGAGGTATAAATATATCTTGAATGTAAAAATGATGCCAGAAGAAACATTGAAACTGTAGAAATAAAGGGATATTCCGTGTAGTTTCACAGAGACTTATGGAATTCTCATGTTATACAAAGTTATATAATTGAGCTACACCCAGACAGCTAGTGACCAAGGGCGGATTTTTGGTCGACAGAGACGGCGTGCGCCCCCTGTGCTGATTGTGTCTATATTCTACATTAAATTCTACACTTTACGCCTCCCAGCAAAAAAATCATGTATCCGCCCCTGGTGCCCGTATGCGTTTCACATTTTCGGCTAGATCTTAATTTGTATTTGTAAGACTCTAAACGTTAAACACAAGCTGGAGATATCAGACTTCTTACCAGTCTACATTGTATTCTGTGGATTATCTTATTTAACTCCTTATAATACAGACAAGTATCACACAGCAGTCTTTACTTACGCATTTAGGTTTTCCACGAGAACCACTGCTGATGATGTTGGGAGAATATTATCTGAACTTTTTAAGACGAAGAGGCTATGATGAGATGTTGCGTAATCTTGGATCAAATATTCTCGAATTTTTACAAAATCTCGATTCCATTCACGGACTTGCCAAGCGAGATTTTCCTGATATGGTGGCGCCATCTTTCCGATGCGACGAAGATTCAGTTTCTGACAGAATGGTTCTGCATTATTACTCCGCACGGAAAGGTTTTCACCCAGTTGTGAAAGGTTTGTAAATAACAATAAAAGGTACATCCCATACTGTATGTGTGAAAAACCAATGCATTTTAAATGCATAAGGCAATAATTAGCAGAATGTACAAGATGTAAGTGAAATCGTGTTGTTGTCATTGTCATTTCGCCCCATAATTGTGGTTTCGTGTACCGCAAACATTTGATTTCGTATCCTTTCGTAATGCAATTTCCCACGCGCAATTTCAAAAGTAATTTAGGTAATTGAAGGAGTCAATAAAGATATAATAACAAAAGCTTAGTTAGAAAGGTTCCTGGATTGTTTTACTTCATGCACTCGCATATAAAGAATGAACAATGTCAAATGTCTCATGTTGCATTAGCATAACAAACTGACACTCTTTTCACTTTCTTTCGACGATACGCGCACTTGCAGTCATCGACTTAATTTACGCATTGATAGAACATTTTCTTGGTTTCAGATTAATGGAATTTATTCATCCTTATCTTGAAACCAACATCTTCAAAATGTCATATCTGTAATAGCTAACTTTACAAACTAGATCAATAAAACAACAAACAATGCTCATTGCTAGCTTCAACTATGACAAAAGCCAACCCTAGGAAAGACAAAATATGGCCTTTATTGACAGATGGCCTTTATTCAAAGGGAGGTCTTTATTCGGAGGTGGCCGCAAATACAGGTTTGACTGTACATGCAATATATTCACACATACCACAAAAAACAGCATAGTTTCTATTTATCTCAGGACTAACTGTTGAAGCAGCCAAAGCATTTTACAAGATGCAACTACAGATGGATCTTGTCAGCGTAGAAACAGAGAATGTTGCCGAAGAAAAGGGCGAACGCGAACACGTGACTTTCAATATCATCGCAAAGAAAATCAAGGAACAGGTGGTGTCTGAAGGTCCTCCGACATTTATCGCACAAACGAAGAAACATAGTGAGAAACAAATATTACAGGAGGTAATTCTGTAAATAAATTTTGAAGTGGCCTCTCACATTGATGTTTTCCGAAATACCGCACTAGTCTATATCTTACCGATCTTGTTAAACCAATGGCGCGTAAGATTTTTATCTATCTATACATTCGCGAGAGACCAAAATATAGATGCAGTTAAATATTCAAAGATTTTCACATTTCGTAAAATATGTATTTAAATACTTTTAAACTAAACATAAAAATATACTAATAAATATACAGCAACAATGGATTCATTTTGAAACATTGGCATTTTCTTATTTTAACAGGACGTCGAAGCAGTAAGGAAGAAACTTGAACAAATCAAAGATCAACTAGGTGAAGGAGCTCTTCCACTAACGAAGAAGCGGTCTGCGAAAGCAAAATGGCGGATTGCCGCCAAAATTACGGCAATGCACAAGGGCTTCGTTCCAAATTATCCACAAATTTCACCAATAAATCCTCGCATGTTTATAGAAATCTGCCCATACCACTTGATAATTGATGCGGAAATGAAAATTGTACAGTCTGGAATCAAAATACAAATGATGATGCCAAATATAAGAAATAGACATGCCACGGTGACGAACTACTTTATACTTCGTTATCCAAATTGCGTGGATTTAAGTTTTGAAAATATTAAAAGATTCGTGCAGAGTCCGTTCGTACTTGAAATGAAGAAGGATGAAATGGAAAAAGATTGGACGGAAAAGCCCCCGATACAAATAAAAGGTATTCAAGGACTGTGGTTAATCACTTTAAATTTTCAATTTTCTAATTAATTCACTGGTTTCGAAATTGGATAAAACCTGTCACGTGATAGACCCACATAACCAATAACAAAAAGTTCCCCAAGTTAGTAGATATATATTGTTCACATTTTCATTTAAAGAGGGTCCCAAACACAGGAAATGTTTAAATCTAATTTTAAAACTAGGAACAAAACATAACAGAGTGAAAGGTGTACAATTAGTTGCTTTTCGTTTGAATTGCGATACCCTCATCGCGTAAAGCCCAGTTTAATTGAGACTGAACTGAGACTGTTTGATAGCATAGATACCTGGATCCAGTTCAGAAATAATTATGTGGGCTGTAAGGCAAATTTGGAAATATGTCGCATAAGTTAATTGTAGTTTACTTAAAGTTAGACCTAAAAAAGGTTTGTTTCCGGTTACCCGACCGACCCAATTTTTTACCTGATTCATAATTTTTTACGGCATCAAAATCATAGTGCTACATTGTAATTTTCACAACAGTTTTGCTAATATATGTATATGTAAAAAAAAAACAAAAGAAAAAAATCCCTACCTACCGACCCATATTGGTTTGGGCATGTCACCAGAAACAAACCTTTATTGGTTTAGGCCTTATGAGTGTACTTATATAATAAATGAATCGTTTCATTTTATAAATGCTAACATTGAGCTCATAAAATATCGTGATGAATAAAATCGTATATTATTAATGGATATACAATGTACAATGTTATTGATTATGCAATTAGATTTATGACATGGTATCGCTGTTCCCTATATGTGATACACGAATATTTTATTCATAGAGTTTGCACTTGAATGAAACTCTTATTGACTTAAAGTTCTTGCTTGAAAGCTATGAAAGAAAATTAAAATACTTCGATACACATGAGCTGAATATGAATAATTTCATCGTTGTGTTAACTGTTCTTATTTTCAAGGTCACATGTACCTATTACGTGACAACGGTTACTACGCGTACATGGCCTCACCAGTGGCTTGTAGCTGGTCAGATCTGGAACATCGTACGCTGAAACTCGCGGATATACCCATGTGGGACGTAACACGTGACTTCCTGGTGGCGGATCAGGAGTACAGGTTTGTACTTCGGTCATGATAATGTTTACACCAAACAACAAGAGCCCCGTGTTACAAATTTCTTGCACGAAAATCTGTATTCTAATGGTTAAGGTCGATGGAAAAATCATCAAATATAAATGTATCGAAACATAGCTCAATCATTTTTATACGACGTCAGATCATGAACTCTTTTGAAAATTCGATTTAAGCCTGTGGTATGATAGTATGATACTGTAGCCTGGTCTAGATGTGATATCAGCTTAATCAGTTGGTTTAGGATCTTTTATACATTCGAGGACCGTTCATTTGTGGCCCGAATGTACAGCATTAATGATAATATACTGAATCGCAACTGCATTTTGATAATACTTAGATATGCAATTAATGAATAGTTTAGCCAATCAGACAACATAGGTATTATTAAGCTAATAAGTATTTTCCAGTTGATATTATTTAAACTACAGTATAATTTATGTTATCTGTATTTTGTACAACAGGAGATTCGTTGATCAAAGTATCCGTAACCATATGGCAGGGAATCCACACGACAGAGGGTTGTCCGCTTTCTCTGCAAGACGTGGAAGTGCAGCAGACGATCCTGTTGTTAAAGAGAAGATTGCTCGTATACAGAAGGACTTGGACATTGAAAGACAAAGATGTAACACGATGTATTTGTCTTACTTACCTAAAGAAGCCGTTGATTTGGTTCATAGGGGTTTAATACCCAGTGGAGGTATGTTTATAGATTTGGTTATCACAAGGATTTTACTCCAGGGGAAGGGTATTCATAAATTTGTTTCTGGTGAGGTACTTAATTGAGACTGATCCACAGAAAATGCATCACACAATGAATCATTTCCATACCGTCAACAATGTGCACAAAACAACCAACATAACAGGCCGCGACCGTGGTCCAGTGGTTAGTGCGCTGGACTTGTAACCCGGCGATCCGAGTCCAAATTCCAGTCGCGGCAGGACATACCTTTCTATAAAAAATTGACAAAAATGTCGATTTCCCTCCATATGTGGAGAAGTTGCCGGCTCCTTGTGAAAGGGTAAGTTAGTACGGGTTAGTATGCAGAACAGTAAAACTGGTTGGGTGAACTGGCCGCCGTATATAACTGAAAAATAGTTGAAAAACGGCGTTAAATCCGATAAAAGAACAACACAACATGTACTAATATTCACACAACAACCTAAGTTTTACCAAAACCAAAACTGCTCCACACAAATGATTACTTGAGAATATATACATAACATAATTTCGCCGATTAAAAATACTAAGAAACAAAGATATACGTTTTATACACCGTACAATCAATCAATACGACCGGCGTAAACTTCACATTTAACCCGGGTAAGTAAGCAAGAAATTTTCCCCAGCTTAATAGAGCCACTATTAATACAATGATTCACACGAGCACGACATGAATAATCTACAAAATATTCTAAATATGTTCTAAGTAAGAAGTAAAGAAAGCTAAAATGATGTTGCTTTATTGATTGATATAACTTAGGTAATGCATTTATTTGGAACGACTGAAGTATTTTCGTCATTAAATGTTTTATACTATCAAGTAAAGATATGAGAAAGTTCCTAGAAAAAAAACACATTCAAAGCATCCCATCTTCCCTAAAATACTACCCTCCCCAAATCCCCCCCCCACAAAAAAGACACTACACTACTTGAATTGACTCTGTTCATTGCAAGATAATTTTATGATTTGCAAAAAATTGCAGATTGTGAATTGGAAAATTCAACTGAAGTTAAAGATATTAAAACCATATTCTCGATTACATCATTTATATTTCAGAGTTTTATAACCAAGTTACCGCCATGTTTTGTGATGTCGTTCACTTTCTACCTATGGTTGCTAAGTGCAGTCCAGACGAAGTAGTTGGAATTTTAGATTCATTGCAATGTATTCTTGACAAGATAACAAAAGCCCAAAACACGTACAGAGTATGATCTTTATTTAGTCTTTAAGGATAATCCATTTTTAACGTTCCATTGTTGTATAATTCTTTATTTTATTTACTTATTATCTGGTACTTACATGTCTACGCCGGATCATTTCATCTAACCGGAGCAACCAACACGTTGAGGCGGTGAAGGTATTTGTATTTATGTACAATACTTAAGATGACATTCGTGAAAGCATTTAATAGCCAGCATTAATACAAAATGTACATACCATTAGATCTACAGGGATTAGTGAAGGTTTAAAAATGAATCTTTCATCCACAAACACATCACAATCTGTGGGAACAACATCAACCCCTTTCGTTATTATGGAAACAGGTCAGCATGGAACATTTAAGTGCCTAACTTATCTACAAGCATATAATAAATATAAAAGGATGTCAGAGAGTTTTTTCCACATTCTCGATTAAACGAAACTGTTAAAATGAAGACCATAACAAATTGCATAAAATTCACAAAGCCATAAGTTGTAGTGACAGCTCTGAAAGACGGTTTTGTTGGAAGTTTTGTTGTTATCAGTATAAAAACACGTGACCGATATCATACTCTAATAAGAACGTCTGTGGCTTTCGTCATAAAACCTGTACAATTGTCGCACGTCTGTCATTTACGGAGCCCCTTAAGTGACATTCTATAATTATATTTTAACTTGTAGCACTCTTTTTTTATTTCGTATTCACGAAATAGCATTTCGTAATTACGAAATATTTTCAATTCGTAAATACGAAATACTATTTCGTATAAACGAAATACTAATTCGTAATTACAAAATAGAAAATATTGTTACAAGTCAAAATATAAGTGATGAATGTCACTTTAGGGGCTCCGTAATCATTCGTATCATAGCAACGACATTGTCACTGTGCTGTTAGAGGACAATGATTTCAATAGTGGGCACAAACACCGTCACAATATGTCATGCTTTGAATGCATCGCTAATCAGCCAACCAAATCATGATGTTAATGTTTCGCTTTAATACTCAGACTTACAGAATAGCAAAAATTTAGAATAAAGAACGAAAATTTAGTTTAGTTTATTCTAATTTATTTTAGCTCGATTATGACACAAGCAATGTGCTTATATTAATCACGCTCGAGTCCGCTTCCGGGACACTACACCAGTACTGCGTACGAAAAATGGGATTGTGAAGTTCGTGAACGTCGAAGCCGGGATTAACGAAAACTTCAGTTGACATACTATACATGTCCTTTTCTTGAATATGATGCCGTAATTTTGTGTGAATTTGAAATATTACTGTTGCAGGTTGAGTCAATCGGTGATGCGTTTTTGGTGATCGCTGGTATCGGAGAAAATGATGAGACTCATGCTGAAAGAGTTGCTAATACGGCTCTGGATGTTCTAATAGCATCAAGACAAGTGAAGTCTCCGCTAGATGGTGATACAATACAGGTAATGAGACCAATACATCTTGTGAGCAACAATCTACCATAAAATGATAGTGTTATGGAGTGACGATAGATACCAAAGTGGTTATAATGGCAACTATGTATACTGAATCTATCTGACCCCGATAAATTTTCATTTTCAGAAGTAAATATGTGAAGTTTAATGAATTAATTTACAGAATTATCTCCATGTCAAATTAATGACACAAATTCTAGCTTCTTTAGTGGACATTTAAGACAACTTGGACTGCATATTGCCTTTTGCTTGTTTCCATTAGAATTTTTGCGAATTATACATTTTTTATTCATCTAAGCTTCGCTTTGGAATACATACTGGTTCCATGGTAGCTGGTGTTTTAGGGGACAGCATACCTCGCTTTGTTGTCATGGGTGAAACATCTATCGTTGCCTCCAAGTTGGAGAGCCACAGTGACCCTGGTAAAATACAGATCAGTCCAACGACATACGCGTGAGTACTTCTCAATGCATGCCAAGTTAAGTGTTGTTTTTCAGATTGTATATGAGAAATGTAATTATGATGTACAAACGACAGAACAAGCTTGTTTAATTCAATGCACCGTTCGATTTGAAATGTCTGTCAAAGGTATAGAAATACAAAGTTTGTAGATATGACATACATATGTAGTAAAACTTTATAATGAGGTGGTCTTAGTAATGGAATGGTCCCTATGTGAGATATTAATGTACATTTATCGAATCTTCGGTTGGCTTTCGATGCTTTCTATGCGTTATACGGAAAATATCGATTTCTTGAAAATATAAAAATATTACACTGTCCGACAGTGGTCAGTAATTATGTTGAGGGTTTCCGGGAAAAACGTCCTGAATACTGACCCCGTCACCTCAGGCAAAAACTATGCAATGAAAAGAGAAATTAATCGTGTATGAATTGCATTTTATATGAAGTAAAGATTTTCCAAGCAATATGTTTGTCACAGGGCGCTGCAAAATAAACACTTTGCATTCGAGGAACGTGGGGAAATTGAACTTCGTGGATACGGCCCCTTGAAGACATATTTCCTGATGAGGAAGGAAACAGCCCCTGCATTGAATGACGGTAATGCTGAAGTTACTTACATAAACGAGGGCAAACTGGAAACACCTTTTGCAAAAACTAATAAGATTCATCCAGCGAACGAAAGTCCCTCGTCAGGAGGTATGTAAGGTAAATTGTCAGGTATTCTTTTATTTTTAAATGATTGTCGTATCCGAATATTGGCATACACCAATTATAGGGTAGTTAATTTGTTATACGGATAATAATACCGGCAAATTGCACTATTAGAATGTTTTCTTTTATAATCGGAACAAACATGACGTATATATGAATGATTATTTGCCATCAATTTTATTATTTTGCAGTCGGAAGTCGTCCCCCAACGGGTGAAAGTGAGTTAACACAGTTTCAGTAATTTTGGATTCCGAAAGGAAGACGCTTATGTATATTTCTTGTGGCAGTCACATAATTTTATCAAATAAGTCCGCATATTTTAAACATATTTGACAGTATGTGTATTTCCGGTACGTTTATAATCGGATATACATGTAAAATGCGGTAAAATAAACAATAAATCCATAAATAGAAATAAAAGTACATAACGCATGTGTAAAATGTTGAATTTCTTCTCTTGGTTTGACTCTAAAGTTGTATATATACTTTTGGGGTATTTTCAATTAATAATACATTGTATAATATTTATTATAAACTTGTACTTAAACAAAATCTAGTGTTATTTCAATATTTTATTCTGTGTATCAAAGTAAATGATTGGAATTAAAGTTCAGTTTAATATAAGCAAATCTCAATGCTTACATCCAGTTAGCAGACACACAGATATGTTGTTTTGTTGGTTGCACACAGTTTAGACGATGTAGTCAAAGTAATCGAAGTAGACGACGAGTTAGACACCGGTGTAAAAATTGTGAGGGTTAAAAGTACATGTTGAAGTTCTGAAATCATTTATTGTAAGTTTTGATTGGTATTGTTTTTATATAAATGTATTTATTTTTCCGTTATAGTAATGAACAAATTACAAAGTGCAAGACAAATAACATAGATGTTTCACGTTAATTGTATGACGTTGTTATTGACAACAATCATGTTCGAATCAACATTAAACGAACGCATGACAGACGAAAAACGATAGATTCGGAAGAAAAAATAGTCATAATTTTCTCTGATGGATGTCAACTCCATCAAGATACAGGGAAAGTTGATTCTTTCTAGATACTGAGATACAATTGTAAACTGCCTCCTGAAAAGTATAATTATGATAATTATTTTAAAAAGACTTCTATATTTATTTTTACAAACACTTTCAGTATTCAGTAATTGTATTGGCAAGTATTTGTTTTTAATTATATTGTAGGAAGCTAATTTGTTAACCTATGTCTTTGAATTTTACGCAGGGTGACCGTATAATTAAAAAAATACATGCATTCGTTCTATAAATTTTAATTATTCTATATCTTTTTTCACATGTAAGCAAAGATAATTGTGCAGAAAGTATAAAAAAAACCACGACACATAATTGTTGCATAACCTACATGATTCATTTTGTACACAGATGGCATTGAGATAATGTTTACTTTCAGAAACAAGCGCTTGGCTTATTTATTCAACACAATACAATGATAATAGTCATAAATATCCATATCACATAGATGATATAGCATTACAGGTGGTCGCCTAATTATAAAGGATGTGTATACATGTGTATTGTAATGTTCATTTTGTCACTTTTGACATCAATGGTTCTTTAATTCTGAAAGATAAATAATACAATTATATTCCAACAATAAGAGAATAGTCTCAATCAAAAAGAACAATTTGCATGGCACAATGATTGTGATTAATCCCATATTTTATACACAAAAGCCATACTTTGAACGTGCATTATTAGAAATTCGTATACTATAATTCCATACCGGATGTAAAAGACTCTTGAGTTTAATAAACATGGACTGTTACATATAGTATGGCTTTATTTGCAAATAATCCAAGTCACATTATTTATTCAGCTAAGTACTTGTCCATGAGTTATCTCACAACGGTACAGACATACACATAACTTCATATATCAGCTGTAACTATTCATAAGAAGTATACAATCTTAATTCAGCCACAAATGACGTCGTTTGGTTACCTTTCGACATGCATCGATAAAAACTTACTTTGTAACTATAGCAACCATACATCTCAAGCGTCATTCCTGGTCGGTAACTTCGGTTCCAATCCAGTGGATACAGTCTCACAAATCTGGTTGTTAAAACGCTTGGTAAGGTTGTAGATCTAGTACCACTTCCTGGATTTCCATAGATTCTCTTTAAGGATAAAATTAACGCTGCTAAACATCATTTAATCTTTCTGTGAATGTTGATGCTAACGTTTTATCAAATAATATAAATACATACATGGAGATGAAATAAGATTTTTTTAAATAATAATTGGTTGGCATTACTGGTTAATATATTGTTAATTACGACAGAATTCTGCTTTATGAAAGCAAATACCTCTTAAATGCAGGTATTAAATAATATTTTTACAATCCAGCTATGGAAACACTCAAATGGGTCCTCTATGATATCAAAGCAACAGATGTTCCAGATGGTGACGAAGGATTTGTTATGAAATATATTCCATCAAAACTTACCTGTGTGTTACCAGTAAAGTCAGTATAGTTGTAGAAATCATTTCCATCAAAGCTGTACTGCATGTAGTAATAACGGCTATAGTAATAAGACGAACGATATCCCATTTCAACCTTGTATATATCAGTTATATTGCCTGAAAAAACAACAACATAATGCTGGTAATGGCTTTGTTAATTTTGCATTGTGAAGGTTGCTGATCCATTCACGATACGGGCATGCTTAGATCAGTAACAGTATAATTAGGGTTGAGTATTCTTGACAGCATCTAAGATTATACGTCAATGTTTGACAATTGCTTAACCATTTAATCAAATACGGGGAGAAGAGTTTCTTATTAATGTAAGCGTTGAATCGATCAAACAATTATTATGTAACACTGCTTTATGTATCCACACAAGACAATGTTCCACACCTTACCAAAGTCTATCTGTATGTATGAAGTGGAGTCGATTCCCATCCACCCACTTTGTCCTAAGCGTACTAAGTAGGCTTCATAAGTTGAATAAGTATTGAAAGCTGTAATTTGAGCGTCCTTTACATATCGTAATCTGTTCTGGATTCCTAAAGGGTTACTTTCACACGCTGCAAAAACAGTATTTGAGTCGTAATATAGTTTACACAAACAGACACTTAAGTTCAGAGACATATATTTGGGTAGTTCCGAAAATCCCACCACGCTCGCTACGGATCGGTTTAATTCGAGATATTAGACGACTGTGAGCGATCCAACAGTAAAACGTATAAAAACTATGAGAGAAACATTCTGACACTACAAGTATACCAATATCTTCTTAACATTTCGAGCGGTTCTGAAGAAAGTAATGTCAAAAAAGTAATTTGATATCAGTTTTAGTCATAATCTATAATCTATGAGCATATCCATAGCATACAGAAGAATCAATTATGCCCTCAAGACATAGCATTTAATCCGGTGACTTTGGCATGTCGTCGGGTTATTTCTATAAAACCGTACGTCACTTTTTCCCATTTTGAGAAAATCACATTTGAAGTTTTGACCTGCAAAAACTTTAAGCGATTTACGGGTTTGTGGCATTGGGATTAATCATATTTGGACAGATTTACAAGCAGGTAAGTATGATTATTGTAAAGATCTCATCGACACGAAAAAAATGACACCAAAATCTCAAGAGAGATCTTTGGTCTCGTATTTGTTGAGAACCCAACACTCATTGATTTAAATGTAGAGGTTGGAGGCTATTACAATAAAAGTGGAGATAATTACCTAAATTGCACGTGACACCCCCGTAAGGACGAACACAATTACACATGAATGAATCCAGTTTGTCAGTACACAAGCCTTCATGCAAGCATGGGTTGTTTGAACATCGGTCATACCCTACGAAATTCAAATATAAACTGGTTTATGATATTATTATTAAGATTTGATGTTATTTGTTTGTGTAACAAGGTCATATCGAACCAATTATCCGTTAATAACAAGTCTATCTTATCATAGCTTACTTATACTCTGATTCACGGAACTTGCAGCTCCATAGCGACGCCCCGACACGTATTAAGTTACTAAAACACTATTGAAAACAGGATTTAAACCATATTTGTTCATTCTGTTTGAAAACATTACCTTCATAAAGCAAATAAAATTGTAAATTGTAAATGTGCACTCTTATGTGACTTCATAATTTGTCAATGATTGATGTATCAATGAAGTCTACCATACATCATACTGTAGCCTTTCATGGATATTTCGTTCTATATCACGAATACGATCGTACACAGCGCGTTAAACTAATTAAAAGTTTGACAATAATTGCAAAACAATGTACGGGATAACTGACGTCGTGACAAAGGTTGTTATTCGGTTTAGCATTGTTACCTCTTACTACGATTCGGAAAATATTATCAGCATATTTTCCATGGCCGTCAGTAGCTCTAATGGTGAAGGAGTATGTGGCATCAGCGTCTGGTATGATACCCGTGATGACTCCACTGGCTGAGTCCAGATGAACACCGGGCGGAAAGTCGCCGGCAACTCGACTGTATGTCACTGATTTACCTTCGGGGTCCTGGCATCACAAAATGTTTACATGTAGGTACGACAAATCACTTGTTATACTCACATGAAAAGTTTCCTGTACAGGCAGTTTAGCAGCATGGTATGCTTCAAAAATATTGGATGAAACACGCTATAAAACTTCAAAAGTATAGAGTACAAATATTAATGTATGTATATAGGAGCATAGTATAAAGAAAGAATGAAAAACGTCAGGGGAGATAATTTCACATTTAGTTAACCAGTGAGTTTTTAAATGACCATCCTTTTTGAGATACTTATTCCCTTCCTTCATCTTTTATAAAAATATTTAAAACACCTTTACATACCACTGCAGACACGTTGACACTAATCCTCTGGCCAGCACGGAACTCGCCGAGGTAACCATAAGGTGTCTTTCCGGAAACTGGTCCATCCATTTGCCATACTGGCGGCTGACTTTCAATCATCTGCAGTTTATAGAATGTACAAAAATTACAGAGAAACTTAAAAAGAATTTGACTGGGGCGATAACGTGGGTGATACTGAAGGTGATGATAATGATGACGATGGAGGTGAAGTTTATATTTTTAATGTTAATTCCGGCGGTCATAATCATGATTTTGATAATATTGGAGACGCTGTTGATGGCGGTTCTAATACGTCAGACGCCGATGATGATTTTGACAGTAATGGATAAGTTGATGACGCGGTATCTGTAATTCATACATAAACGTTGGCATCGTCAAATGTTCTAACACTGAATCACTCGCTAACATAGAACTAACAAATGATTTGCTGTATGTATTAGTTTCTTGAGAATAAACAATATGTTATTTTTTACCTCTATGATGTACAATAAATCTTCACCATCAAGGTACACCGAGGTGTTGGTGTCTTTGTTGATAAATATATCCCCATCATCACCAGACTATAATATACAGAAAATTAATTAAAAGAATGTACAACGTCCAGTTCATTATCATACTTATATAACTTAAAGTTATGTTTTCATTTGATGCACTATGAAGGGGCTATTGGTTTAACACTAGTATGATTAGCACTACATGTATCTAATAATTTAAATAGATACGCTGGTATCATACATTTCCTCAGTCTATATGTGTTTAAATATTATAGTCGTACTAAGTTTTTATAAAGGTATTTCGACATATGTAAAATTGATCACATAGTTTCTTACGCAGTAAACTCATCTTCACTACGTTTCTATATACATGTAGTTGAAATCAAGTATAAAAATAATGTACATATTTTTCCTACTCAAGTCTACAATAATAAATTTGCAAAATTACTAGATTGCTTGTCTCTTAAATGCCAATTCTTTCATGACATGTATTATGATATGATGTTGCCAATAATTACATTATTACACTTGAACCTCTCTAATCCGAACCTTTCCAATCCAGAATCCTCTCTAGAACGAACACGTCAGCTGTTCCAATTTTTTATTATGTATTCAATGGTAAACAACATTTGGAATCCGGAACTTTAGTATTCCGGAAACCTCTCCAATCCGAATATTTTTTGTTTGTCCGAGCAAGTTGGGATTAGAAAGGTTCTATTGTATATACAAATTATGCATCGGTATAGGTATTTTGCACTGTTTCGTACTGAAAAATAAACGATAATGATCTAGAGTTACAATAGAATTATTACATTCATTCTAAAACACTTACCGAAATTCCTATAAAGCCATTCTGTTCCGTTGTCAAACTGATACTTGGTTGTTGAATTTTTAACGGACTGTAAATAAAAAGAATGAAAACTATTGTACAAGTACTTTTTGCACACAGATTAAAGCAACGTTAGAGTGGATAGGAAGAATTTCCACAAGTCTAAGTGTCGAGGAAGTGGATAAAAACAGACAGTTGACTGCGTTGGTTATAATTAACAGTCTTTCGAAAGTTCGCTAAATTCTAACAATGAAAATTTGTAAAAAATCTCAATAAGCGATAAGCGGACTTCATCTAATAATTTGATACAAAGATAGTAAAAAACCTTACTCATACGAAGATCCATTAACAAAACAAATCACGAAAATTGGCAGCAGAAACAATTTAATGAACGCCGCCATTTTTATTTTGGTTGTCTTCTCTTCAGTCTAGCAGTTTCCGCTGGATAACGCATGTGGGGGTTGTCTCAAAATATTTTTTATTAAAAATAACGACCGAAAAATGCATCAATATATCATTATTTTGACTTATGAAAAATGTCTCATTCTGATTCTATACACTTAGTTAAAGCATTAAAACACAGATCTTTCCAATTTACAGAAAAAAGACACAATAAAATGCCGAATTTATTTTTGTTCTTAAACGTACTGCTACCTTAAACCCGCAATGGCCATTGCCTTATTTCGTGACCCACTATAGTGCAGTTTTCAGGGAACCGGTGTTCATAAGTATGATTACATTTAATCTTCATAATAATTGTACTTATGTTGACGTAAGAATACGGCGGGGATTTACCCGATGAGTTATTTATCAAATTTATGGACATCTCCCAGGTGTCATTTTTGATATCAAACCATAAAATAGTTCATAATTTGATTGTAACTAATCAACGAGAAACCAGGCAAGAATTGAGGTTTATTCCTAAACTAATTTTTGGATAACTGCCCTGATTATTTTTTCTAGAGATCTTTAAAGTAGTCATTGTCGGCCATTTTGAATCTTAAAAATGGCGTCGAAAAGTGTCCTGTTCGTTTTGTGGTGTCTTTTTCTGAAAACAAATGCCAGGTACGTTATGAGTTTATATTTTTATAAGACATTGTTTACTCTGAAAATTCATTTAAAACAAAATCCTGCCTTTTTGTGCTCTATTACTGATCTACAACAGACATCGTTCTCCTTCACCATATGCTATTCTTTGAAGTTTAAAATCACAAAAAATTGAAAGATATACTTGTTAGATGGGTCACAGAATCATATCAATGTAACGTATAAAATCAAATAAGTATTACAGTACTAAAGTTCTGTTTTTTTAAGACCGGAGATTACACGTAATCATTACCATGGATACCTTCTACTCTCAAATGAGACGACTGAGACTCAGATTATAATGATATATGCTACACTGTGCCGCAAAATGCATAGTGTTGTCAAGTAATGCTTCTTTATTGTTGTCAAAGGACTCTAGCACTACGCAATCGAAACTATTCAACTTCAGCAATATCAACAAGCTCTTTAAACGGAATAGTCTTCAGCTTAATGATTTACTCTTTGAAATCTGGAAACTCTTTTCCTCTGATAGCAAAAAGTGGTGTCAATGCGTACCAAGGATTTCAATTTCTGAATTATTAACTACAACAATAATTTTTAGGTCTTTAAACATGACAGGTATCTGTAACGTGAGACAAGCAACTTAAAGTTGTTATAAAATTAAATTAGAATTCTGCTGTATTATATTTTCATGTTCTCAGCATATTACTGAAATTAATTGTAATGAATGACATAAGCCCATAATGTGACGTTTTAAAAAGTTTCCGTGTATCGATCATTGTTATCTGAATGCATGTTGACTGATGAAAAAAGCTAATGCTTTCAAAATTCTGAGTGATCTCGGAAACTACGACAGATTGGAAAAAAATCTGGGAGGAGAAGTTAGCTGAAGTCATTGAGCTTATGTTATACTACATTACTATTTAGTGATTACTAATCAGAGACCAAAACCACTCTACCATAGAGACCCCTCCTCCAAATAAACTCGCATATAACGACCACTGTGTAAACTGTTGATTAATGTTGATAGTTTTAACAGATTATACTTATTTTGTAGTTTCTTCGAGGTCCGATACCCAAGTGTTGTCGTGTCTGCTGAGACTGGTGGAAACCTTACTATCGCGGTATGTTTCGATTATCGCATAAAATCGATCATCGTAAATTATGGCCAATTTGCTATTTAAACAGTGATTATGATAAATCATCAATTAACGATAAAAGTATTTACGTGAATTTTTAAGCCTCTGGTCCATACACATACATACATAGTATAAATAATTACAGATAAAAGGATTTTGTAACTATTTCTGCCGTTATCTTGACGATTCTATTTTTAGCATCATGTCAGTAAATATTTATTAAATTTAAATTACCGTCATGAATCTGTATTTTAAGTACAAATGTATATTCTTAGATTATACAGAACTCATAGATACAAGTTGCGTACATTTTCAAAGGCTCCATGATCGTAGTATGAAAGGCCAGAAAAAAAATAGTCATGTTTGAAGCTACTTTAACAAACATTAGGGAGGTGATTCGAAAAACTTGTATTTTCTAACTGTATTCTCTTAACGTAACTTTCGTACCTTGGAGAACGATTCGTCCCTAAGTATTGTCGTACTTTGGATTCTGCTGTAATGAAACACCACAAATCGGTAAACATAAACATGACCATTTTTTCTGAAAAAAATCAAAACATAACGGTATAATTGAAACAGGATAAAAAAGTCGCGGTATTAGCAAACACGGATACTGTCAGCAATAGATTCAAGGCCACATGTTCGAAAAAAAGCAAGCGTAAATCCGATTAATTAAAATAGTAGACATAAAAAAGCAATGTTATGTAATGTATTTTATACATACGACAAATAAATTCAATTATTTTTTTATTAATATTTGTTTCTTTAAGATTAAGACAAGCGAAAAAATTTACGTTAAAATTTGATGATTTGCACATTTCTACCTCATCACTTATTTCTAAATAAACCGTCGTCACGATGACTGGAAATAACGTTGATTTTTTTATGATGCTCTGAAATTATCTTCAAATATTGAGACAGCGAGAGCAGGAAATGACGATCGAAATTGACCTTACGACAAGGTATTATGGTATCAGCAAAATATTTAGCACGAACACTTCGCTTCGTTACACAAATTGATTTTAATTAAACCATCTGATGCAGCATAGCGTACGTATCTATTTGTTACTTCTCTTTGAAACATTGAGCAATGAATGTCTGAAATTAGAAAATCGATTACACGAAATGTTGTCGCTGGTAAACCGTAACACTAACTGAATGGAATGTTGTGAATTATCTCGTACTTTCAGGCCGGACCAAATGGCGGGAACATTTATATGACACCCGGAGAACGTGGCACTGTTTATATTGGTCATACTGACTTGTTGAAAATATTTGAGGTACTGTATACAATGTCACGTCTTTTTGTACACATATCGACCTGTCTGATGAGAGACTGCTCTTTCATTTTTCTATTGACCTTTGTCCAGGTCTTAGTTGAGATCAGTTGAGAGCGATCTTCGTGTGTCTGTTGACAAGACGTGACCTTGCCCTTTACGAAAATGGAGCTTTCTAATTCAGTGTTGGACGTATCCACTCGACGAACGTATCTACTCAGCGGACGTATCCACTTGACGGACACATCCACTCAATGGACGTATCCACTCGACGGACGTATCCACTCGACGGACGTATCCGCTCAATGGACGTATCCACTCGACGGACGTATCCACCCAATGGACGTATCTACTCGACGGACGTATCCACTCGACGGACGTATCCACTCGACGGACGTATCCACACGACGGACATATCCACTCGACGGACGATTCCGATTTCTGTTATTCTGAAGTTACGACATTACTGTAGTTTTCAAATAATTACATGTATAGTTAATTCCTTTGTACGATACGTTTTCATTTTTTTTATTATACCCCCATCGCACAACAAAGTTGTAAGGGGGGTTACTAGTTTCAGGTCGTCCGTCTGTTTGTCTGTTGACCGCCCGTCCGTCCGTCCGTCTGTAAGCAAAATCGTGAGTGCGCTTCTTCTCGGAAACGGCTGGTTGGATGTCTATAAAACTTTACTTCAACTTGCAGTTTTTTCTAATATCGTTAATATGCATTTAAACATACTGCAGGAAACTTATCATAGAGTAATGCTCAGATAAATGGAAATAATTCAATTTGTAAACACATATATTTGAAATCATGACAAGTGTTTCTCAATTGAACAATTTCTTTTGATATTAAAACATTCTTACGCGAGACATTTCTCAGGTGTAAGGAAGTAAACTATGTTCATCTTTTAGCGGTAGAGGAAAAGATTCCTCTGCTCGGAATAATGTTTGTTTTATACATCAGGTCGTGAACAGTCAGCCCCCAATATGGGGTCAGAAAGCCCCCTATGGACCTTTAGGAACGTTTCTGGGTGGAGATACTGTTATGGTTAAACTCTCTGCTATGGTATGTTTTATCTATCAAAACCTTCTAGTACAATCGTCGTTGTATATACAAATTATGGTCGTTTGACAAGCACATTATCTCTATTTATACGCCAGAATTAATCTCCTGGAGGGATCATGTCATATTGAAGAACAATTGATCCTTGAATTTAACCATTTTAGAACAATAATTCAACTGTCTAAATGAAGCTATTATAGAGTTACTGATTTGTCTGATTGCAATCAAGTGTGGATGTTTAATATTCTTATTTTTTCAATGTTGATTATGATATGTTCATTTAGTAGAAATGGTCAAATGTTTATTCATTTAGATATATAAAGAATACAGAGCGGTAGGTTTTTCCTAAATTCTACATACATTTACCTAGTAAACACATTGCGCGTGCAAACAATGATCATATTGGAAGTCGAGCGTTTATTTTATGAATCAATTACAGCTGAGACTCTCACCCGTCTTTTTCAATTCGTTGTTAGTATTGATTAATCCATAATACAATGTTGTCTAATAACCTACTCCTATAAAACTTGTAATACTAGTATTAAACCATTTATAAATTAAGGATCCGGAAGGGACAGCTCTCCGTTTTGACAAGATATCCGGTGCTCTACCCCCAGGAGTATTTCTGGACAAGACGAGTGGAGTCATCAACGGTACAGCCCCGGACGTGGACGCTACTTATGAGTTCGGTATCCGGGTAACAGATGAACATGGCAAATATGCGGACCAGACCTTTAAAATTGATACACGTGGTATGTAATTATGATAGAATTTCCGCGAAGCCAGATAAAAATAGTTATTTTTACGGTTATCCGACCCTATTGTTCAGAACCGACTCTTAAGTTTTTAATGACATAATGCGACAACGATTGTAACATACTTCTAAAGTACGAAAGGTATTTTAAGAAAAAAAAAGTTTTCAGAATCTACGTACTCCATTTTTGGATAATTAACCGTAAACATGACTCTTTTATTCTAGCCTGATGTTACAATCAGTGGCCACTAAATCGATTATGCAAGGTGGTCTTGTGGAAGCATAATTGCACTTAAATGTTATCTCACATAAAAATATTCTTATCTTCCATGGAACTTTTTTGGGCAAGAAAAAATACCAGCAATATGCTAAAGAAGGAAAACGTATTTCAGATATCGTAATTTTGAATCATAAAAGGAGCATAATTACCTAGTAGAGCTGAAATATCATATCTAACACATAAGTTTATTCATTACGTAAGTGGATAATGAGATTTCTTAAATGTGAGAACTTTTACATGTGTTTTATTTCTTGTTGTTATAATCTACTTCGTAGATTTACTGTTAATTTTGTTCTACCTTTGTTAATTAAGAACGAGACCAATGTGTATCAAATCCATGTCAAAATGGCGGATCCTGTGTCGATGATATGTCGACATTTAAATGCATGTGCCCGGTGAAATATGGAGGCAGAACCTGCAACATTAGTGAGTAGATTCTTAAATAACAAAAGTGAAATTTGTAATTCTGGTATTTGTGTTCTTTGCTTATTTTTGTGCTGATGCGGAATATAGGTTCATTATTATTATTATTATTACTAATATCTTAGTATATTTGCGTTGTACAATAATAGCATGTAATATATAAAACCTGCTGCTATTTGTTATCTTTCTTATATTTAACGACCATTCGGAACACTTCGGCCGATTCCGTATCGTTACCTAACCTCGGATGTACTTGGCAGCTTGATACGCTAAGGAAATGTTACTGTCAAACAGCTAAGGACCCAGAAAATGACAGGCGTTTCTTTCATGGAGACCGAAATATTTGTTAGGTTTACAACTAGCAAATTCCAAGTAGTTCCAATGTCGGCTTACCGGGCACAGCCGAAGTTAGACGTAGAATGGTTTAACGACATCGCGTCGTCTATATAACGGCTAGTCTAACTAAATGCTTATGACACAATACAATCACGGAGATGCTCTTACGTCAAGTTGGGGGTAATTTTGTACACGGCGTAATGAAATTAAAATGTCAGTCTATAAAAAAGTGTACGCCTGCAGAAATGCCGGGGATCAATAAAACTCATAGAAATATTTTTACAGACTGTCAAAATGAAGCTGTAGGTGTAGCATACAGTAAAAGAACAATCCCGGACGCCCAGATGGCCGGACATTACGCGTACGGCAGCAGTGATCATAAAGCGTACGAAGGGAGACTTGGAAGCTCTACTGGTTGGATCGGTGAAAATTCCGGGTCCTGGTTACAGGTTATAATACTTGTTCAATAAATAAACGTTCGAACTGAACAATAAAATCCTCATGATTTTAATTACTTCAAGTAATAAACTATGAGAACATTATTACGTAATTAATAGTTTTATAAATGGTCATGGGTGACTATAGTTTAATTGGCTGTATCCAAAAACTTTGGTAACGTGCAATTTGGAATATGTTATGGAGCAGTTTTAGCAGATCTAATTGCCTATGAGCGATTTCAATATTATCGCTTTAGTATGGTTCTATGTTTTGTTCATTTACACTTCTAGAAGAACCTTTAATTATTTTGACAAAACCTTGAGGCATACATTCCGTGTCAATTAATGTATCGTTTATTTACATATAAACCTGACAATGACAAACGATACACGTACAGATCCCCCGGGAATATGCTGATCAGAATAAAAATGTATCTTTACGATTCCAGCTTTTATTTCAAGTTTCTAAATGGCTTTTTAATACATATCAAATAGTTTTTGGAAGACATAATAAAATTAGAACTTTCATCAAATGACATCGATATTACAATATGGTCCACAAAAATGATATTCGAAAGTTTTTTTTATCTTGTAATTCCAATAATCACACGGGAAACCTTTCAACGCTGAAGAAACAACGGGACGCGAAGTTCAAAAAGTTAGTGTTCTTCACATCACGTACAGATACAAACCATGACAGGTGCCCCCTTAATTTCCTGTCACATGTCTTGTAACAGATGGCCATGATTCGTCAATTAGTCTATTTATGTTTCTTCCGACTGTAGATTTGGTATTTTCCCCAAGGTTATCGTATGAATCAGGAAACATCGTACATGCGGGGATATTTAGTTAAGAATGTTGTCCAAAGGAAATAAGTATAGAAGATAATATTTTGAAGTCGTTCTTGTACGAGTATAGGTCTTAATGTGATGTTACTGGTTTGCAGGCATAGTTATGCATAGGTTAAGACAGCAGTTTTAGGACGTAAACAATCTTGCTATTAGTATACATTTCAATTTTTTAACAACTGACCCTCCACCCCATCCCATCCCAAAATAATCCATTAGATATAAGGTTTTTTTACAAACGGAGGACAGCAAGAATCATAATCCTAAAACTGCCATTTTAGCTAAAATATATCTGCGAAACGAGCCCCAGGTGAACAGATTTTTATGGATTAAGAATTAGGAAATTAGTTTCATGGACTGACTGCTAACCTTTTCCATTGAACTTTCTAATTGTTTACAGGTAGATCTTGGGAACCTAAGGAGCGTACAAGCCGTAGAAACTCAAGGTTATTCTTCTATATACACATTGTCTACCTATCAACTACAGTGCAGTACTGATGGAAATAGCTTCACTTCTATGACAGAAGTCAATGGCACTACAGCCGTATGTGTTCATTTGTTTTTATAATTACAAGTAAAGTACCATCATTGTCAGAACGTAGAAAAAAAACAAAGTTTAGCAAGATAAAGCCCTGCTTAAAAACGTTATTTGCTGTTTGCAAGAAAGTGTCTAATGACAGTTTTGTTTATATCATATACAAGTAAACAAATATCAGTTTGACATAAATAGAGATTTTTTGAGAAAATGTCAAAATAATACAGCCATAATGCAGTGTCAACATTGCTCTGTCTTTCAGACTTTTTCCGGAAGTGGAAGCAGTTATTCCTCTACCACAAAGCAAGTACTTCCGGTACCTAAGACTTGCCGCTATGTGAGATTTATTCCTAAAACATGGACCAGCAGTCACCCTGGATTCCGCGTAGAGATATACGCTTGCGAACTCTAAACGCACCATGTACAAACTTGACCGTTTGATTTCAATAAACAATTTAACGATTCATTTTTATTAGAAGGACTCGATACATACGAATGAGTTCATAAAATGAGTAATGCATGTCTGATAATGATGTATCTGATGTTGGAAAAGTAAATTTCAAATAGCCTGTAATTCACAGTTTAATTCAATAAAATATGAATTAATATTGGACTATATAAATGCAAATCCGAACATCGAAACAAAAAGTTACAGATAAAGACCAATATGCCATATATCTAACAAAACTATTTTTTGTATTATTGCAATAAGTAGATTAAATAAACCAAATTGATGAATCTAGATGTCTTGTTGTTTATAATGTCTTGTTGTTTATAATGATGTCTTGTTGTTTATTATAATGTCTAGTTGTTTATCATGATGTCTTGTTGTTTATTATGATGTCGTGTTGTTTATAATGATGTCCTATCCTTTATTATGACGTTTGCTGTGTTTTAGTCTGTTCTTTGTTTCTTTACTGGTTTAACACTATATACCAACAAACGTTCAGTTGTATGGGGGCAGTTTATCTTACCAGTGTTCCCGGCAATAGTACAAAAATAGTACAAACCTGCTTATTTTACATTATGTAAGAAAACAGACTATTTCTCCACATAATTTGTGGGTATAAAATTAGGTCAGGTAAAATGTTTCGAAAAAAACATACCCCTCGTTTGATCCAGCGATCAAACATCTTTATTTTTATAGACTGAACTAACTTACTGGACGTTCATCATTCTCAGTATAAAAATGTCAAAACAAATTGTCACGTTTTCAATTATTCTCTAAAACAAAACAAAAAAATAAATGACAGTCTGGAATTGAGTTCATTTGTAGAACAAACATTAGTATAACAACATACTGGATATAACATACACAGGGTGAGCTACGTACATGTAGTTTATAGACATTAAAAAAGAGCGTCTTAGTCTGATCCTGATAAAGGAAGTACCACAGCAAATATAAAATTGAAGAGAATATTTCGACCTCAGTGGCATTGGATTGATAAACAATGGCGTCAGTATAGACTCTTTCATGGTCGCCCAATTCACTCAGTATGCAAGAAGTTATAACAGTTTGCCATCTTCGTCACTGAGTTTGGGCTCAAATAATAAGGAGTATCTATATGGTATGTACATACAGAGAAAGCTATTTTGTAACTCCCGACAAAAGAAATCGCTAATCTAGATACCTGTAGATAAATATGTATAATTAATCTGCAAATGTATAATAGTATGGACGTAAATAGCGGATAATTGAATAGCAATTAAATAAAAAAATAAATACACATTAAAATAAAATTGTGTTGGGGTCAGCTATGTGAATCAGACGTCGCACTTATACAGGAAACTTTGATACTGTCAATGTTTCTTTTTTCTTCACATTAACCAGATTTCGAAAGAAACTGATTTTGCAGAACAATGACAGAGGCCATTTAAAATATTTTAAATCGCGTTCCTAATTTTTTAGTATGTCTGGACAGCGCACTCATCATTCAAGTACGGAGCCCCTAAAGTGACATTCTACACTTATATTTTAACTTGTAGCACTCTTTTTTATTTCGCAATTACGTAATAACATTTCGTAATTACGAATTAGTATTTCGTAATTATGTAATTACGAATTAGTATTTCTTTTATACTATTCCATGAGAACGAAATACTAATTCGTAAAAACGAAATATTAATTTGTAAAAACGAAATACTAATTTGTAAAAACGAAATACTAATTCGTAATTACGAATTATTTAGGGGCTTATTTAGGGGCTCCGTATTCAAGTACCTATCTACACCCGTGTTGATGTCGTGTACAAGGTTGCGATATACATGTATACGTGTGAATGACAACATGGACTGTATTTATATGTACACGTATGTATACACACGGCTTTACTAAATGTTGCATGTCTGTGTAAACTCGTTATCTTAATGACTGCTCCTATCATTTGATTTCAATGTATCTCAGGAGGAGGACTGATAGCGGGTGAGGGTAAAGAGGGGCGGATCTATCCTGGATGTAGTTCTTTTTATAAAGTTTTTGTTACTATGTGGCAACATTCAGTCAGTGCGGTAAGGATGTAAATTGTTGATATGACGCTTATACAAATCCAATAAGATTAATGTCACTTCATTTATTTTTGTCGTGTAAGTCAATGCGAAGAGATACCCGTGTTCCAAACCAAGATATATACTGCACTGGTACAGGGGAGAGGCCTGTCGAACTACCCGTAATCCGCTCTTCATGTCTGAGATAATGACTATGATCAACAACTGGTATGACGCAATCACTTACATTTAAAATCTAAAAATAGGAACGATCTACAATATTGTTTTATGTCGAGGAAGATCTGCATTCAGTGCTCTGAAAGTAAAAGGTATGCTTTTAAGACTGTGTTGTTGCTCTCTCTCTCGGAAATGTATTTAAAATCTCTTGACTGCATTTTAAGATGTTTCGATTAGTTTTGTTTTTGCGTGTTCGCACGTGATGAGGGCCTCGTGAGAGATTGGTTTGTTTTAACATCAACATTCGAATTTAATCTTATCGCTTCTTTGGGTATTTGTAATTAATTCCCAAACCATCATTTAATGTCTGGTTGTTTTTATAAACACCTATATGTCTGTTGCATGGGTATAGTTTCAGCTACCCCACACAAATTTTGTTTGTCCCTTTTCAATAGATTGTAGCATTTATTGGACATCCACATATGTTGTACATGTAAAGTCGTTAGATCGTCAAGTGCATCAATCTGACAAATGCCTTTATATGGTCTGGTGGTAATCAAAGCTATTTTCATTTGTTATTTTGTAGATTTTCATCAAAGATGGCGAATGCAAGTTTTGAACTTCCGATTATTGACATGTCTAGAGCATACATAGATCGTGAAGCTATGGCCAAAAAAGTTGTGACTGGTTTAGAAAACACTGGTTTTCTGTTTATTGATAATGTTGAGAATTTAAATTATGATGGACTTTACCAGGCCTGTAAATGGTTCTTTGACAAACCGATAGAGTTCAAGAGAAAACTGATTAGAAACTTTTGGAATCCGGAGAATAAAAACATTTACCGAGGCTATTTTCCCGTTACTGAAGGTGAGCCGAGCAGAAAAGAAGGCTTCGAGTTTGCAAAAGACGTTGATTCGAAAGACCCAGCAATCGCTGAAAATAACTGGTTCTATGAGAAATCCCCATGGCCTGTTGAAGATGGCACGTTTCCATTTAAAACATTCCTACAAAGTACGTACGCAATTCTTCACAAAACTGGACTAGAAATCCTTAGGTTGGCTGCAATTGGTCTTGGAATAGACGAAAACTCGTTTGACGACATTTTTGGAGACAGACCGTGTTCCACGTTCCGTATAATGCACTATCCACCATGGACAGACGATCCCCCGGATTCAGCATACACCGATGATGGCAAAATATTGATAACCCCGGCACACACTGACACAAACTTTCTTACCTTACTTACACGCTTTAATTACTCTGGACTTGAAGTTCAGACTGATTCTGGAGAATGGATTGAAGTTGATCCACGACCCGGAAGTCTTGTGATGAATATTGGGGACACGTTCTCACGTATGATGGGTGGTCGCTTCAAAGCAACAAGACATCGTGTTATTGACATCAAAGCAGACCGTTACTCTGTGCCATTCTTCATGTCACCTCGATATGACGGTGATATTGGTGTGAACTTCATGACCAAGGCAACGGGTGTTGGTGATGAACATAAAGTTGAACACTACGGTCCATGGGCTTTAAACGTGATGAAATACCAGAAAAAGTATTTTGAATATCGGGTTTTACCGGACATTGAACCCACGAAGGTTGAAAATTCACAAAGGTAGACACCATCGTTATCACCATATCTGATTCACAGGAAACATGAGGAAGTTGCAGTTAGTTTGTACTAATAATAATAAAAATGTTTACTAGACATAACGTATGTGTATAAGCTTGCATATTTTAAAGTTCTGTTCAAGCATTATCACAGTAGTATGTCAGGTGTTAACGTGAAGGTATTAATCTCAGTAAATTACCAGTTGTATAGCGATTCTTTTAGTGAACGTCCTTGTTTTTAGTCTTTATCTTGATGGAGACGAGCTAATGTATGATGTATATATTTGTTCACATAGTCATGACACTCAACTAACTCAAAATCCAAATTCATAATTTTAAAACTACTAATGTCAAAAATATTCTTGCTGTTCTTACGACACCGTATTGGCATTATACGATGTGTTATTCTTACGACACCGTGTGGTAAACTTTACGACGCGCTATTCAGTACACCTCGGCAATTCAATACCTCCATCTAAACTCGGGGGTCCTTGGTTGTTTTTTGTGATGAAGCTGCCAATTTACTGCTAAGGAAATATTACCGCTTAAGTTCTTAAATCTGAGAATTAGATACACATTAAAATATTTGAGATTACGTCGAAATAAAACTTTGAAAATGTCAAGTAAGCCGGAAGTCAAATTAGTGGAAAATCGAAAACTACAACTGGTAATTAGACTATCAGGTCTAGTTAGCGTTTAGTCAAATGAACAATACTAATCATGTGAGATGAATTATTGATTATAATTTATTGTCAATTTCAATCAATAATCTAATATATTAACTAAATAAATAACAATTAAGTCAATGTGATATTCAATATGCAGCTAACGAATGCGGGTAATTTTTATAGTCAAGTATTAACACCAATACTTTACTTTATACATCAAGCAAGAATGTCTCTTTGAAATTTCGCTGAGTTCTTGAACAACAATTGTAATCGAAGACCGTATTTTCACTGAGAACACAACAAACAGACACAAAGTATATTATTATTGCGATGTCAGTATTGAAAATACAGTAAAACCCTCTGCAACGACCACCTCAGTGTAAACGACTACCTCATCATAACAACCACTTATTTTCGGACCTATAGTTTTTTTTAAATTCTTTACATTTCAGCATAACAATAATCACTTCACTCAATTATCAATTTGTCACTTTAAGACTCCAAAGCTGGATCCCGTTTCAAAGACATATTTTAGCGGAGATCATGGTAACCATAACACGTAGCTGAACAATTGTATATTCCAACAATCGTTCATTTGATTATTTTTACCCATGTGAAAGTTAATGTCTCAAATAAATATCATTGTCATGATTTTTGGTGTGTATAAATTGCAATTTTAACTGCGATATGTCTGTTTAATGACATCCTTATAACACATAGCGACCACTGTCTCGCTCTTCAGTTCATTTATCCGGTGAAAATCTTATAAATGGTAAAGTTAATGACATGATTAAATTGTGAAGAATTAAATTTAAATATTTACTCCTATTCCGTGGTAACGTTTGATCTCAACATTAGTTTTCAACCAAAAATAGCGTCTGGGCAAATATATGTATATTCAAAACACTTTTACGATTCAATAATGTTGCTTATTACAGGACTTGTCGCAATAAGTCTTGACGATTTGCGGACTGAACACGAAGTTATAGACGATAATATCATTTGATCAAAATTTAAAAATGATTTGTTTACCCATTCACAATAACTTGAAAATAATCTGCTTTAAAAGAAAGTTCGCTCATTTATATATAACTATGTGACTTTTTACATTGATAATTTTGCCATGTTGTGTCAGATATTTTATACACACTAATACAGGAAATTCCAGAAATGAAAGACATGTAATGAATACGAAATATGAGAATGTCTGGAAGCCGACTGTTCCAATTTAGTTTTTCTTTCTGTAACATTCAACTTAGCGTTTCTTAACAAGTGTAAAAAGATGCCAGCATCTTCTAATGTTGTACTATCGTCATTATGATGGTAGGAGAAATATAGCCATGAGCATATTGTAACAACTTTGACAGCAAACAAATGAGGAGAAATGGTTCACTTTCTGAACGAGTGACGTTGTCAACTCCACCCCCTCCCCCAAGCAATGCTCAATTATCTATTTCAAGGTCTGATTTTTTTGTTATGCTATAAGACATGGTCTTGTTTACGGTTATTCGGCCAACCCGCTATTGTTTGGTCGTGTTACCATGAACATTTTTTCTGGCCTTGTTTAAGTTCCAATAAAACAGAACCGCGCGCTATAAAGCCTTTGTAAAGCACGTGCCAATGTGGTTATTTTCGCGAGTTCATATTTTGTTTGTATTATTCAAATCTAAATCTGATAACTAAAACTGAAATGTGAGCAAATAAAAGTTCCTTTTTTATAAATCCTTTTTTTGCCCTTCAACACGTTCAGTCCATAGAAAAATTATCAAGGCTTCATACGTAACAAGGCTAAGAACCGAACTGTTACTTAGATAAGAAAATAATTCTTAGAAAAAGACACATACAAAAAGAATCTATCATCTCCAAAATACCGAAAATTTGCCTTCCATGAAATCCCAAACCCAAAATCCGTCCAATATATAAGAACAGACAAAATGGAGGACAAACAGCCTACAGGGAGGTGCCAGCTTGGAAAGGTCTGTAACAAAGCTACACGGGGATTAATCTGGGATGCTTAACGACGTTGAACACCAGCGACGTATAAGACATTCTGAACCATGTGTTTTACAATCTCATTAGGTTTGCATGAAGTTAAGCGAAAAACTGCCCATTTTCATGATTATATTCATTATCGCCATCTCTTATTTGATTAAACTGAGTGGCTCTTGCTTGACCACAGCAATTCAGTTTCAATTAGCAATTATAAAAAATAATCATCTAAAAATTTATGATAATTGGGAGTGCTTTTATTATATTCAGTTGCCATTCTTGCATGTTTTATGGGTTATAGTTTACACAGAAGTTTGGGTTTTATTTCTCATGTTATCTGGTGAATCACAAAATGCGTCTAAAATACAAAACTGTGTCCTGCATTTTGAATAGGGTGTAAGGTTATCAATTATTTTGGTGAAGGCGGATGTTTTTCCAGAAATCTATTTCTTATATATATATACCAGCACTTAATTGTATAAATATTGGTTAACTTTAACCCCTGGGTTAAATCAGAGTTTGGGTTAAAATTTTGGTTAAATTGTCGGTTAGCTGTTGTAGAAAATTTTGTTTAAGTTTAACCATTTTTTGTTTTTGTTTCAAGCTCAAATAAATCTAACCCAAGCCTAAAATGCTGGTTAAATCTTAACATAAACGGTAACCAGTACCAAAATGGCAGCCCTTTTAAAATGTTTAAATGATTTTTTTTAATGGTTAGTAAACCAAAATGGATAAATTTAACCTTGGGTTAAATTAACCATTTGGTTAAAGTTAACCAATGTTTATACAATTGGGCACAGAATGACAAAATTGGGATATATATCTGTCTATATGAGTTAAACTGATGATCTTGTTTTATTTTCGAATTTTATATTTTCGTCAAAGTCAAAACTTTGCAAGAAGCTAAATGTGTCCTTGGACTTTATAGCCAAATTCATGAAGAGAAACTCAAGTTAGTGACTGCCGATGAAAGCAACACACTCAGTTTCAGGATTGTGATGTTCTTTGTAAACATAAAAAAATAATTGATTTTAAGCAACAGAACGTAATGACGTTAAACAGATTAAGGTTATTTATGTTTGACTTAATTAGTTAAATTCGGCTTCCCGCATAGTGAGACAAAAATAACTTCTTAAATGAAGTTTAAATTATTACATTTTGAAGTTTTAAATGTCTGGTATATTTTATTGAACTGTGACGCTCATATTTTAAATGAATAAGTCTGGAATAAAAATAAATGTTTCACGACGTCATTAATTACGTACCTGCTGGTATCAATAAGATTAAACGAAATTTTGTAAAACTTTCCATAAAACTAGTTCAATTAATTGAATTAATTTCGGTCAGTCTTCAAAGTGAAGCTGATGCACGGCCAAGGTTTATTCATACCATTATGTTAATGTGTATATAAACTGTTTTAGAATATATTAACTAAGATATTGTGTCACTGTAAATATAATTGGTTCATGCGGTAATTTGTACAAATTATCAGAGATGACCTACCCTAAACAGATTGAACATGCACAAAAAAGGGATCAGGTGGTCGAGTCTGGAAACATGTCGTCCCAAGTAATTAGGTTACTCGAGGACACGGCACTCAAGGTACAGTCTCCAGACCCACTCCAAACCACAGGTTTATCATAGCCATATACAACTTTGGCCTAAATTATGGTTGCTGGTTGACATGTACCAATACTTCAAGCCATTACTATAATTATGGCATAAGATTTTATTCAATACTTACAACATACATTATTCACAAGCATACCCTTACTACCATATCAACAACATATCTCATCTTTATTATGAATCACGGAAAACACCTTCATTGTCACTATCTATTTAGCTATGAATGCATATAGTACACCGTGTTTAGATATATAGGACCTGCAACTTTCCGCACATTATTGCTCTTTTGGTTCAATGTCAGGTAGCACTCTGTATTCGAAATACTTTTTTTGATATTTGATGACATCCAGAACCCATGGTCCGTATCTTTCTACTTTATGTTCCGGTCCTAAACCTGTGGCTTTTGTCATGAAGTTCACACCAATATCTCCATCATAGCTTGGTGTGAAGAAGAATGGCACAGCATAACGGTCTGCTTTGATATCAATAACACGATGTTTTGTTGCTTTGAAGCGACCACCCATCATACGTGAGAACGTGTCCCCAATATTCATCACGAGACTTCCGGGTCGTGGATCAACTTCAAACCATTCTCCAGAATCACTCTGAACTTCAAGTCCAGAGTAATTAAATCGTGTAAGTAAGGTAAGGAAGTTTGTGTCAGTGTGTGACGGGGTTATCACCACTTTGCCATCCTCGGTGATGGCTGATTTCGGTGGCTCACCGTCCCATGGTGGATAGTGCATAATTCGGAAAGTTGTGCAAGGCCTGTCAGCAAATATTTCATCAAACGAATTCTCTTCAATATCCAACCCTATGGCCGCCAGGCGGAGAATTTCTAAAGCTGTATTATGAAGAATCTCGTACGTACCCTGTAGGAATGACTTAAACGGAAAAGTACCATCTTCCTCTGGCCAGGGGCATTTTTCGTAGAACCAGTTGTTAGCGGCAACGGTCGGATCGTTCTCTTTAATATCCCGCGAAAACTCGAACCCCTCCTTTCTACTCGGCTCTCCCTCGGTCACAGGAAAATATCCACGATATATATTTTTATTCTCAGGGTTCCAAAAGTTTCTCATTACGGTCCGCTTGAATTCGATAGGTTTGTCGAAAAACCATTTACAAGCCTTGAAAAGACCGTCATAGTCCAGGTTTTCTACGTTATCAATAAACAAGAAGCCACTATTCTCCAAACCGTTAACGACCTTTTTCGCGACTTCTTTCCTGTCAGTGTATGCTTTTGACATGTCAATTATCGGAAGGTCCAAGCCGGTACTAGTCATGGTTGCGTCGATCTGAAACTATAAATATTACAATTTCTTTAAACACAATAATGCAATCTAGAAATATTATTTCAGCCGAGTGTTGGCAATGGAACTTCTATTATCTGTAGAACATTGGTGTGTCGTAGTTGACGGCCTCTAGACTGGTCGACGGTCTACTGACGCTCGAAGGCCGAGTTCGAATCCCAGTCGCGGCAGGTCTTATGAAAATTTGACAAAAAATCAATTTTTCTCCATATGTGGAGAAGTTCCTTGTGGAAGGGTAAGTTAGTACTGGTTAGTATACAGACGAGGAAAACTGGTTAGGTGAACCGGTCGCCGTATATAACTGAAAAATCGTTAAATAACGGCGTTAAACCTCAGTGACAATAAGTCACACAAAAAAAAACAAAAACAAACAAACTGATGCTCGAACTTTGAACCACTTAGTGGAATAATTATATGCTCTGTACATTTAAAAACATTTTAAAACGACTTAAACACAACATTAGCTAGATATCAATACACTTCTCTCAAAGAATCATATTATTATGACCACGGTTAATTAACAATAATGAAAATTATGTGACTTCATTAACAAATTATTTAATTTTACGAATGTGCTGTTGCTCGTAAGCATTCCAAACTGAATGTTGCGTTTTAAATGTATGTAGTTCAAGGAGCGAAATAACCAATACCGATATATAGACTACAGTGCAACCTCTCCAGAGCGGCCCTCTCTTGAGCAACAACCTCCCTTCCACAACAACATGATTTTTTCTCAATGTACAATTCAACTATTAATTTAACATCTCTAGAGCAACAACCTCTCAACAACAACTTAATTTTGCTTCTCCCAAAGAGTGTTACTTCGGCGAGGTTTCTCTGTAATTATTATATAAATGCAGATAAACCTTCACCATTTTCATTAATACATGTAGTTTGTTTTTGGATACTCAAAATGTTTGAGCTTAAACATCTTAAATACTGATCTTAGTCTTACCAGAAAATCAACTATCAAAAATTAAGAAAACTTACACTTCTCAAGTATAGAGGTTGTTTATTGCTTCATGTCAAAACAAAAGCAATGCGTAAACAATTTACTAATTCAATTATCACATAAATGAAAGTTAATATAATAGGATAAAATAATGAATAAAATAGAACTTACGATTTTGTTGTGTTGAAATGTTGGGTCTTTAATTCACAGCACGCAAACCTGGCTTTATCAAGTTGAATATCTAGACCGTTGTTTAAATTTATGCGTAATATCACTGGTGATATTAATCAGATACATCTGGTTATATACACACTTAATACAATGTCCTTTAGATAATGTAGATATAAATATATACTCGTACATATTCACCGGGAAAAGGTGGGTCACTACATGTGACTTACTGTAGAAAGCTGATTCCAACTGCATTATAAACGTTTGTTCTTAGCTTCGACAAAACAAGACTTATGTTGAAAAAGATGCCTGACTTTAATCGTACACTTTGCTACAATGCAATCTATTGTGACTGCGCTTGACTCGATGACATAATTATTAATTAAAATAACTGCAGTGCAACCTCTCCAGAGCGGCCCTCTCTTGAACAACAACCTCCCGTCAACAGGAACATGATTTTCCCACAGTACGATTTGACTATTAATTTAACCTCTTTCGAGTAACAACCTCTCAACAACAACAACAACAACAACAACATAAAGCATGTTACTCTGGAGAGATTGAGCTGTACATATATACTACATTTCATTATAACTTGTCTATCGTAATAATCACGAATAATAAAACATAACATCACAAATAATTACAATATGATAATTATTATACATGATCTACTATGGCAGTTTGTATTTCTGTCAATACGTCAGTTAAGTCCAATTTATGGTTAATTGGACCATCGTAATTATTGACCTTCAGCGTCTATGTCTACAGATGAAGGAGTACGATTTACACGCTTTCTGTAAAACCAATAAATATGATTTATTTAATTATAATGACTGTAACAAAATAGACAGGCAATAATATCAATGAAATTAAATGGTATAGTTTATTCCAGGAAAAGGCAAATTGCCTAACATTCGACATAAAGTAAAACCTTAATTGCGACCAACTCAATATAACGACCACATTTTTGTAACGACCACTTATTTTCTAACCGGCTTTCAATAACTACCGTATAATTCAACTTGATAATGAGACCACGTCCTTATAATGACCGATTTTTCGGGTCCCGAAAATGGTCCCATTGCCGAGGTTTCACCATATTTACAAAAGTTTTCACTTACGCATGACCAAAAGCATATCAATACAAAATTAACAATACATTAAATAATACTTTATTCATGAACTATCAATATTAATATATTTGTATTACGTAATGTAACGCACATCATTTGAATCATACATTTAATAGGTTAGATGTTTTGCAAATATAGTGATAAATGTTCTTAAAATATACAACAATAGCAAAACATTTTCGTGTAATGCGGGAAACTGTTTAATTGGAATACAGTGCAACTTCTTCAAAGCAGCATCTTTTTGGAGAACCAAAATTATGTTGTTGTTGAGAGGTTGTCGCTCTAGAGAGGTTAAATTGATAGTTAAATAGGACAATGGGAAAAATCATGGTGTTGTTGAAGGGAGGTTGTTGCTCAAGAGAGGGCCGCTCTGGAGAGGCTGCACTGTAGTAAGTCTTATTTCTATTTTCGAAAATTTTATGAATGTATATCAACGAAATGTTCGTCCAGTTTATTGTTTTTATCGCTTTTAACAACCGCACAGAACTTTCAGTGTGTCGTAGATAAAAATAGCAGAGACCTCGAATGAAATGTTCTTTTTTACAGACGGAAAAAATAGCAATATCAATAGGTCGCTCATGGACATGATAATTACGATGATGAAAAATTGATGAGATTTTCATTTTGAGTGAGAAACACTTGTTGTTTAACCATGCTTCTCAGTTCTGTCATTTCTGTGAATGGATTATATCCATCAAATATTCCTCAGTATATTGTTAATGGCGTATAAATATACACTGTATAATTCATTCATGTTTGAAAATATCTCTCAATATAATATCGTGACGTTTAAAAATAGGGTGCGAGGGGATTAATTTCCTTAAAACAAAACTGACACTTTCTTTGTATAAATATTGAAGATACTGTCCAAAAAGCACTTAGAAACACAAGACATATACTTCATGTTATTCTGATTCTTGCGTAAATCATTCCAAAAAGAAGTGATATCTGATCTGACATTAATTTTATGTCAGAAATTGCCATACACTGCCATACAATTCAATAACTCACGAATACAGTCAAACCTGTGTTTGCGACAACCCTTAGAATCAAGGCCACCCTGTGAATAAAGGCCATTCTTTGAAAACCATCACTGATTATTTAAAACAAACTGACCTCACACTGCAGTTTCTTTTGTTTTTACATTTATGCATGTAATACAAGCTCATTGTGGGAGGACTAATGGTCACGTGGTACCCATGAACTCACTAAAAAGGTCATTATCATTCTGTAACAAAATCGTTACATTAATCAGTCATCGTGGATCATGAAAAAATAATTGATAATTTTGACATGTATATTGAGATAAATGACAAACCCGGGGCGTAATGAGCAATTAACATTCAAGTATCAATGATCATCCGACTGTAAAATATTATACAAAGCACGTTGCGCGTTGAGTATAAAAAATGATGGAACATTGGCCAATGGCAATGGCGGCTACTATAACATATTCATTTTGTAATTTTGGTTCATTACAAATGTTTTATCAGATTATATTTCTAGTAACTACTTAAAGTTATGAGTCAGGAGAGATAGCCAGGAAAGCATAACACCGATATAATTACATAAACTATCTGTTCGCCTTGTTATAGAGTTTTACATTGCAAAGATGACTTTATAAAGTTAAAGTATCTATTTTCAGTAGAGTTTAACGTCGCATCAATAGCCAAGGTTGTTATGAAACTTTTCCAGCTTTAACGGAAAAATGATGACCACAGTGCAGGCATACACCTGCGGAGAACCTTCGACCACCGTATGCTAGCTTGGCATGTGAGGTTTGTCTGGTTTCCGGCGCGATCCGATCTCACAAAGGTGAGGGGCTAGTGATTGCAAGTCAGCGACCATAACTATCCGACCAACGAATCCCCTGTTATAAAAACTTTCACATTAAAATAATGTTTCATAAAGCTGACATTAAGGTAGAAAAGTACAAATATACTTTAGTTGGTTTTTTACAGAATATGATTTGAGTACACAAAATCGTAGATGGAGAAAATTACGTCAAATACGAAATAGCTAGCTATATAAATTCCGCAAGATGAAATAAGGATAACTGGGATACTGGGTGTCGTTCTTTGACATAAACTAGCTAAGATAGCCATTTACAAACATAAAAAACATGCAATCGCATATATGCCTGGTTGTTGCCTTAACATATTCTAAAGAGACATAAGACAGATAGGTGTATCATTGCATTTTTGTTTCAAACCAAACTTGACATGGCATGACGTCTCGGATTAAAAACGGCTATCTTAGCAGAGCTAAGTCTAGCGCTCATTGTGTACATGGACACTGTATTTTTTATGTAAGTGTGGTAAATTAAGATAATGACCCCTTAATTTAAATCCTTTTAATGTTAAAATACATTTCGTGATAACTTTTTTTATGATAAGGTCCATCTATTGAGACACCTGAGGTAATTCATGAATCTATCAATAATTAAGACGAGCTAAAAAAGACACTAACCGTTCTTACTTTTTTACGATATTCTGCTATCTGTCTAATACTTCTTTAACATGATCTTAACGGAGGTTTGGCGCAGTGGAACCAAATTCATTAATCCGAACTTTTCCAATCCGGAATCCTCTCTAAACCGAACACGTCAGCTGATCCCGAATATTTTTATGATATGCGAGGGCTGTTCGAAAAGATTTGCTTATTTTCACATTACACACTAAAAACTTAAACAAATGCAATTTCCTTTACTTCATACCTTCAAAGTATTCCTTTTGACTAGCAACACATATTTCAGCCGATAAATTCATTTCCGAAAGACATCACGGTACGCTGATTTTGGTATCGTGCTAAGGTACATCAGAACCCAATGCCTGTCTTCACCGATTTTCGACCAGCAATTTTTCCGTTTCGGAAAGAGAAAAAAGTCGCAGGGAGAAAGATCTGGAGAATATGGGGGGATGAGGGAGAACATTGACTTTCCCTGGTCTTAAAAAGTTGCTAAAAAGAAACTATTTCACAGGTATGGGCGGGAGCGTTGTCATGAGGAAGACGAACGTGTTTGAACCCTTTGACCGGACGTCGGTTTCGGTTGTACTTTTTCAGTTTCTTCAGCACAACGTCTCTGTAGTTTTTCCCTGCTATGTTTTTACCCCCTTTGACCAGGGACTTGAATTGCAATGCCTTCAATTGAAAAGAAAATTGCGTACAAAACCTTCTTGGCGTTTAACGTGTGTTTTGCAATAATTAGTCTTTTGCAGTTTCTAGTTGCCCATATTTTATTAGTTTGTTTTCGTACTGGCTCAAAATAGTGAATACAGGTTTCATCTCCAGTTACTACATTAGCTAACTTGGATTGGTCGTATTCTGGAAACATTTTGAGAAGTTTGTGGCAATTTTAATCCGTTGCTTCTTCTGATCATCTGCAAACAAATGAGGTACCCACCTAGCACTAATCTTTCTAACATTCAGTGCTTTCTTCAGAATAAATTGTACCTTGATAGTGATATACCTACCATCCGTGCTATATCACGCACCGTATACCTAGCATCTTTCTCAATGATTTCTTTTACTTTTTGCGACGTTTTCTTTTACAGTCGCACACTTTGGTCTGCCTGATTTTGGTGCATTTTCAACAGACTGTAGGCCGAAATCAAATTTCGTTTTCCACCTACGAACAGTGTCATTGGACAGCGAAGTGTTACCATAAACAACCTTAATATGGCCTAAATTATCTTTCAACGAACAAACGAGTAACATGCGAGCTTTTATATAAGCTCGTATTTCTTCTTTCTTGTCTACGCTTTTGCCAACTATTTATATATACAGTGGTCAATGACTGTCTTGAATTGACAGATTCGCTACACATTGAGAAATTTTATCGGTACATGTATACATCATTGTAAAGGTATTGAATAGAGCTATCCAGTCGTATTGAGATTTTCGAAATTTCCTCGGCAATACCGAACTACGTCGTAATAAGCAATTCTTTTCGAACAGCCCTCGTATTTAATGCTGAAAAAAAACTTTTGGAATCCGGAACCTTTGTATTCCGAAAACCTCTCTAATCCGAACATATTTGTCTGTCCGAGCAAGTTTGCAGAAAGGTTCTACTGTTTTTATAGCATCATAAAAATTCGAGGCTCTCGCAAAACATTCTGCAGCATTCCACGTTCACTGTGTAGATATTAACTTGTGGGGTTACGAACAGTATTGAAAATTCTAACATTATCCATCACTCGAACGTTTAGGAGGACAACTTAAATAGTTAAAATGATTATCCTTGAAGGCAGTATTTATTAAATCTCACTGATTGTCATTGACAAATGATGTATTTATGGTATGTTTGTTAATCCTTTTCAGATCCATTTCTCTGTACTAAACACGATGAAGGGGAAGCGTCGGAGTGATTGATATGCAAAGAGTTGGATCACCAATTCCTGATTCATAACAATCATTTGATTTAGAGATATAATAGATTCGTATTATATAACACGTTCTGTCAGCATTAGATTGACGCATTATTTTGTGTGTCACGCGCATGCTGGAAGAACGCAGCACCGTGGAGATTTGCGTCATTCATTGTAGACAATAAACAATTAATTATAACTGATATTTCAATTAGTAGTGAGTCGAATGCGTTTAAAGTGAAAAACGACCAGTTAAAATTATCATGAAATAGTATTATCTCAAAAATTAAGGTCAAGCTCGGTATGTTTCTATGTGTTGCGTGAGTTTTTACATTTGATTGTGTTATTTACATGTGTGTTATACCTAAACGTGCTAACATTATTTAGAAAGTGTAGATCTATGTAGTATTTAGCCATTTGAGATCTATGTAGTATTTAGAAAGTGGAGATTTATGTAGTATTTAGACAGTTAAGATCAGGTAGTGTTTAGACAGTTAAGATCAGGTAGTATTTAGACAGTTGAGATCAGGTAGTATTTAGACAGTTAAAATCAGGTAGTATTTAGACAGTTGAGATCAGGTAGCATTTAGACAGTTAAGATCAGGTAGTATTTAGACAGTTAAGATCAGGTAGTATTTAGACAGTTAAGATCAGGTAGTATTTAGACAGTTGAGAACAGGTAGTATTTAGACAGTTGAGATCAGGTAGTATTTAGACAGTTGAGATCAGGTAGTATTTAGACAGTTGAGAACAGGTAGTATTTAGACAGTTGAGATCAGGTAGTATTTAGACAGTTGAGAACAGGTAGTATTTAGACAGTTGAGAACAGGTAGTATTTAGAGTGTTGAGATCAGGTAGTTTTTTTTAGAAAGTGAAGGTCTGTGTAGTTTTTAATGAAAAGCAGAAATCTCGTGTGCACAGCAGTAAACGACTTTGTGTATCAAATCAAACTTCCATTTAAATGCATCGGTATTTGTTGGAAATAACCTGAATAATGTTTGATAGCACGAACTTCAATGTCGTCTTTTATTGTTACAAAACAATTTACGCTAAAGTTCAAGAGTCTGTCACTAGTCACATTGAACTGTAAAGATATTGTCTGAAATGTCTGTAAAATAGTCTAGACAATATCGGAAAAAAAGGAATATATGTGATACAAAAAATAGATCGACAATTTAAACTGCAATTCATCCGATCTCTATATTTCTCATATATTTCAATACTATTCCCAGACAGCCATTGATTGCTGACTAAATATGTTACTTTATCTAAAAATTACACCATATAATATTAACTAACTCGTGTTGTTAATGTCTGTATATTCTCTCACGACATTCTACATTTTGTGTCTCAATTTTAAACTTATCTTTTAAACTTATTTAACATACAGAAACAACTTGACGTTTTGATTGTTTTTATTCAGCGTGATGAAGAAATGAAAGCATTTATAAATATAGTAAACCCGTCAGTTTTTATTTTTAAATCGTAAATCCCTTATTTAATTCTCAGACATTTCCTCGCTGTCCTCGGATATTCAACTCAATCCTTAAATTATGGAACTGGGTTTATAGTAGCCTGGAGATCATGCTGTTTAAAGTGTTTCAAGCAAATATTTATATTAACAAAACTTTCACATGTACCGAAACGTTTAAACTTACAAGCTTCCAGCGACAGACTGTCTTTCTTTGAGAGGAATTGTACCAAAGTACATGTACGGTGATCTTTTTTATTCAGGAACCGTTGCTTCCTAGTTTGTTCCAACACTTATGTATTTATTCAAATAAAAAAGGATGTTGACGGAACTACGCAAATGTCATATTCGACAACTTTCTTAGCAGACGACTAAAAAAACCCGTAAAATTAAACAAATACGGATGACATAAAACACAGCAGGAAAATACAGGAACAACTGAAAGTCCCACAAAAAAAAAACAAATGAGAAATGAGAAACTTATCAGACGCTGCATACAAGAGAATGTGGTAACTCTATCTAGATACAAGACGGTGAAAATTTCACCGGGAGACAAAGACGACAAAGTGAACAATAATTAGAAGGGTTCCACATAAACGGATGCAATGAAAGATGACATTATGCTTAGGCGAAGATAAGCCAATGCATGTGGATAATTTTATTTTAATGTACCACAGGTACACGGTGAATGATACATATTATTCTGGGTACTCAAACTATACATAAAAGTATTTCTTTCTTGGGTTCATATGGCAAATATAATTATATAGCATAAATAACACACATAAAATTAGAAATGGAACGTAACCTAGCAACATAAAATAAAATGACAAAAGTTCCTGATATTTCAAATTTTCAATATACAGCTTCTCATAAAGTGTATACGTCATGTGAGTAGACTGTATTTTGTCTTGGACTTGTATCCTGATAATAAATGATATGATAACCTACATGTAACAAGTAGTCCATTACAAAAGGATCGAATGTTTCTAAGAACTCCAATTAAAACTTAATTAAAACTGCAAACCTTATGTTTCCTTTTAAGTGAAGCTTTGCCATGATATTTCTAACAATCCATTCCGGTATCATAATTAATTTGTTTTTGCAAATTCAAAAGGAGAAATCTATTTTAAGACATTAGGGGGTCTCGCGGGATATCATTCAATACAAATACATGGTCATATATAGATAACTATACAAATATCAGTCCAGCAGAATTCAACAATTTATTAAGTTGTCAAGTCAATATAATTATATACAAAATTATACATATGTGTAAATTGAAGTCGTCAGTTCATATTTGGCATGTCAAGTTTAGACATAATACATGTACAACAGTAATCACACATCGTAAATTAAATTCTGTTTGTCTTTCGTTAGATGATTTGACAATGCTTATCTGTAACCGACATGAAAATAGTCGTCGACTGGTTTACGGCGATGGTATTATACGTGCTTGTGGTAAAATTGTCCACAAATTAATATATAATACATGTACACCAGGTATAACAAAACAACACTCATTCTCACATACATATTCGCTCGAGTAAATCCATTTACATTTTTCACTGGTTTTAACGCCGCTTTTGTTTCAACAATTTTTCAGCTAACTAGCTTTCTTGGACTGCATACTAACCATTACTAACTTACCCTTCTATAAGGAGCCGGCAACTTCTCCACTTATGGAGGAAAATCGACATTTTTGTCAAATTTCCTTAGAAGGGCATGACCTAAATCCGTCTGCTATCAAGGAAAAAATACAATGACGCTCTAAAGATGCGTATCTGGTCGTTTAAGTTTTTTCAGTCAACAGTAGTACTGTGATGTACTTTTACAACACTTCCTGCTAAAAAAAACTTTAAGCTCATTTTCCAAATAATAATAAATTTGTTTGTGTAATCACTCTCAGAAAACAATCCACTTAGCAGTTGTCAATAAATTCTAATAATGTTGCGAAACAAACTTTTTTATTGTTTTTTTCCGTTGCAATTTGTAGGAATTAATGAAATAATTGCCCCAAAAACGAAGAAAACTGTCACGTGGCTTTTCTGTCCAATAATTTTGCGCCTTTACATAATTTAGCCGCAGTTTTTAATTTGTGGGTGATACACACATGTTTACCTGACAAAACGTGTGTTTTGACAGCAAATACTGGAAAGTGTCACGCGCTTCGCAATTTTGCTTATACACGTTGTACGTTGAAAATGTTGTGATATCAGAAGAAAATACTTCATTATAAATTAAAGAAGTAAAATAATTATATATACAAATATATTTTATTTACAGGCTTCATTACCAACACATGACGTTGCTGATATTATTGCATTTTTTTTTAAATTTGTATAGTGAATATTATTGCAAATAGGGTTGTTATATTAAATCAATGTTATTTTCTTTTGATATCAGAACATTTTTCAACAAATACTAGCAATATTATATCACGATATTATACTTAAATTATTCAATAATTGTATACATGTTTATGTTAATTTGGAACAGGAATCAAAGTGGTATAATTCAGAAGTACTGTCAAATATTTCCTGAACTACATACCAACCAGTACTACTTTACCCTTTCACTGGGTTTAATGCCGTTTTTGTTTCAACAATTATTTAGCTAACCAATTTTCTTGGACTGTATACTAACCATTACTAACTTACCCTTCCACGAGGGGTCGACAACTTCTCCACAAATGGGGGTAAATCGACATTTTTTGTCAAATTTTCATAGAAGGGTATGGCCTGCTGCGACCGATATTTGAACCCGGATCTCCAGTTTATATGTCCAGTGCACTAACCACTGGACCACGGTCGCGGCCTTATCGAGGGTGTACACATATAATAGCAATCCTTTATAATCAATATAAATAATTTAATTGAAGAATTCTACGTTTAAAGATGCGTCATATTTTATCAATTGCCTTTTGTTAACAAATTTCTAATTCTGACGATGAACATTTGGACGATAAGAACGGAATGTATTCATGAAATCATGAACGTTTCTGATTGTTCACGAATCCGTTGAAAAAAAAAACACTCTTGGCGCACCTTTAAAGAATATGGATTCAGAAAAATCGACGTTAGTAGATGTTTATTCAAGAAATTCACCTCATACGCAACAGGGCTCGAGTGATGAAAATATCGAGCACTTAACAGTTATGTACTAATGAATCGGAACAATGGTCTCCCGTAAAAATTGTGTTTTTATGGCGTTTATATCAGTTCTCGTGTCGTTTAGAATTAGTTTAATCAGAAATAAGATATCCGAAGAAACCGACTCATTGTTTGGTAACTTGCCTAAATATTATTGTGTTTCATATTGTTCGGGATTGAAGAAGGGTTTGGGATAAGCAGAGTTTACGAATTTGCGTTTGTGAAGTTCTGGTGCGTACGTACGTGCGTGTGTGGTTGAGAGGATGTGTGCATGCGTGTCCGCGTATGCGTGCGTGCGCGTGTGTGCATGCGCATTGCGTGCGTGTGCGTGTGCGATGATCAGTATGTTTATGTAATTGTCAGCGTTTTGTTGTGAGCCGAGATGGAAGGATGTGGCTACGGGGTCTTTTTGTGGTAAGGTGGGCGTATTTGCATGCGGCAAACTAGTATTACTAAGAATGCTGCTGTTTACTTCCTATTAAGAATGATCGTTTATTATATGGCACACACCTAGGTAGAACCACCAACCTTCCGTAAACTAGCTGGGCAGCTTCCTCAAATAAGAAATTTAGGGCCGATTGGAATTAGAACTCACAGCGTTGATAGGCTAATGATTACAAGTCAAAGGTCATAACTACTAGACCAAAGAGGTCCCCGAAATAAAGAAATAATATCATAAATCATTTTATATACTCTGTATACTTTATATACTTTATAAACTCGCTTGTCTGGCCTTATCAGAACGACACGAAGAAAACGGTAAAGCAGGTTTTCTTGCATCCACTCACTTCAATTTATCCTCGTGTTGTAATTGTATACATGTATTTCTAATTCGTCAGGGGAAACAAGTAGCAACTTTGATGGATACATTATTATATGACGAATTAAAACAATTGTGCCAAATAGTCATAATCAGCCCATTTAATGAGTTTATTCCAGGAAAATCATTTGGATTTTATGACTAAGTAAATGAGATCAAAGTTGGCAAATGAGGAAGCTAGTTATTACAGATAATTAGATATGATTCAAGTCAGTCAATCTTTTTATTCCAAAGTATTCGAGTATATCTTCGCACAAACCATAAAATAGAATCCGAAGACAGCTCGACATTCAAATGATTAGGGAGCATTTACAGATGATTCCATGGATGGTCACGTGTACCTACACGCAGCAGAATTCCAAGCGTACAGTTATTTCATTTATTATTTAAATGTTCAGTAAGATGTGGTACCCACTGGATATAATTAACGACGTAAGTTCGCCCATAGGATTATTTATTTAGAGACTTTTTACATTAGATGATTCAACACAAACTTAATAATTAATTGTATGTATTGATGGTTTGTTTACATTAGAAACATACTTAAATACATATACGTAAATAAATTATTGACACTGATTGTAGGTTAGAGTTCATTTAGAAATTTCTTTGGTATTAAGTAACCTAAGCGAGCGTGACGTGGTACTTGTTAACTTTTCATGAATAAGTAACCTTGTTCATGGGTTAGAAACGAGAAAATTGGAGCCATCCAAATGTAGGGCAAACACTATAAGGTCTATGAGTTCAAATGTATTTTACCCCAGTCTTGTCTGTAATCATGTGTCTACCTACGGTATCCTGATCGTGCCATTTATGATGTCGCCGACACGGCAATGCGAGATGACATCGCGACAACGCCATTTGACACTCGACAATGCAAAGTGACATCGCGACAATGCAAAGAGACATTTGAATAATGTCGCGCTTTTTAGCCATAAGAAATTGCGATATTTTGTTTGGCATTGTCTAGCGTCGCTTCGCATTGTCGCAATGTCACTTCGCATTGCCGTGTGTCGACCTTAAAACGTGACGGCGACATAATTAATGGCACAATCAGGATTCCGTATCTTTATGTATATTTATGTATATTACAATATTACTTAGCTGGATGTTCTAAGTGATTATCATTCTTTGACATCTCTGGTTGTCTTCATCATATCATTATGATACTTGAATCATGGTCTAAATACCAAACTACAAATGACTGACCACGTCACCATATCACCCCTTAAATACACATAGAATGGTTCATACTAAACCATTAGCGCTCGCTCAGTCTTTAACTATTCTCGAGAGTCAAGTTTCGCTGTTTTGGCTTAAATTAGATTCATAAACTAAACTAGAATTGAGATTACAAAACATAAGATCCGGTCTATTTTCTTCTTTATTTTTACAAAGTACTGGATAAGAAAAATAATAACCATTATCTTTTCAAACATCGTAAAGACGCTTCGCCTGACGCTTGATTGGTATCCACAAGATATAACAAGAAGTAACCGTAAAGTATCACATGTACGTGTCAAGGATAATTTAATCGCTCCATTTAACGCTTCTTCTATTGTTGTTCATATTGTCAATGTCCAACGGCTTGTGTTGAATACATATACCAACAGACGGATGTTAGATGCGGTTGAAACATATGTTTCCTATGCCCCTATGTTTATGTACTTTGCGCTTTAGCAGTTTTTGTCTCACAATAAGTACGGTGTGCGTAATGAGCTTTGCCACTCAATGAATGTTTAATGTTCTAATTTTCTAAATCCCAATGGATTCAATAAGACAGAAACCTTCAACATACGGTAAAATAGACATACTTTAAGACAATACTCTGTGATATTGTTTACGATTTGAAAACATATAACAGCATCATTGCCACATTTAACGTTTGATACAAGATTCAGGTTCGCTGTATCTAACATTACCGTTTTCACTACTACATCGAATGCCAGTACGGAGAAGGTTCTAGGTTTGATCATGCAGAGAAATATTTTATGGCAACTTTCCGCTCCACATGTTGTGTTTTTGTTGCTCTACAATATTGTAGTACAGCGGAAACTCAGAATACCGAACCGGATGAAAAGTTTGGTTTTCTGATTTGTTCGGTTAGAGCACAAAACAATGTCCGGCGTGTAATGATCGTAAGGCTGTAACAATAGTTCCGTTACATCTATTGCTAAATCATTGCTAACAATTTACTGATTCGAAACAATTTAAATGATTTTGGTCAAGTTGTTTATCCCATTGTGGTTTCTAACTATGGTCTAGAAATCGATTCTAAGGAACACCCATTGTCTTTAATGACGAAGTGTTTGGTTATTTAATATCCTGCAAGGAACTGGCGGTGAATCTAAGTGAACAGAATAAACACCTTATCACTGATTGCAATATTTTATTGAAAATAAAGTGTGCAACATATATTTAACAAGAAAAAAGTAGCGTTTTAACATAATCTCTTCATGTTGTATTACAACGACTGGTTATCGTTTCAAAACAATTGCACTTGATATGATATTTTTAACATGTTTTGAAGATATTGCTTTTAGGTGAATATGCTTTCGTATTATCCATAATCATAAATATTGCAACAGTAACTATAAAGAAGTTATTGCTATAAACACAGCTTCCGGTATAAAAAGTAGTCTTACAATTTCTAATTTCATCAAAATTGAATTTCAATTATTTTCAAATTGGGTTCATTGTATATCAATGTATCTGCAAGTTCAACCGTTCCTCCGAAGTGCCGATACGGTGAAATGGGCTTTTTTCTGTTACTTGGAATTGCCAATTACATACATGGTATTATTTAAGAAGTATTAGTTTGTGTGTTATTGTGCTGTTTCGTGGTTTTGATTTTGCCGGAGTATGAAGGTAGGGTGTACGGTGTGTATGTGTTTTTTTGGAATTTTTTTTTCTTATTCAGGTACAATGATTATAATAATCAAGTTACGGAATTCTGAAAATTACTCATATTTTAACATTATTGCATTTTGAATCACTATTACTCCGTTAAGTTATGAATGACTCATATTCCTGTATTTTTCATATCCCATTCAGATGGTTAACAAAATTGTTATTGAAATAAGTTGAACTTCGTGACTTGAGATCAAAAAATGAAAAATGTGTAACTTTAGCCATGTCGTATTTCAGGAGATCTGTTTTCAATATTTTGTCGACAGTATCTACTCCGGGAGTTTGTTAAACGAATCTAGCTTTTATTTATTAAGCCATGTTCAAAATTATAAATTAAACAAAATATTACGCAATGAAGCATACGTCACACTTTATATTATTCAATGTTCCAAAAACATCATGTCTATTGGAAGCATGGCTTTGAACAAAAAACATGAAGTTAACCATTGTTATTTTCTTATGCATACATAATTTTAATTTACATAGGCTTTGATTTGGCGAGTTCGAGTTTTTGTTATGACGTTCTGTATTGTTTATTTCAGCTTATGAGGGAGGTTCGGTAAGGCGCGTTATGCTGAATGTGTCCTTCCTGACGAATTTGTGTTTTTTTATTTTCTATCAGAAAAGTACTGATTGTGTTACATGTATTTCAGAATATTCAGCATTTAGTACCAGAAAAATAAAAATGAAGTAAACTAAAAGTATACAATATTGAGAGGCAGTAATATGACATGTTCCGTGTTCATAGTCAGTTACACAAGCACTAATAGAAAAAAATAAATGCAAATACCGTCTTTACTGATAATATCCATAAGCAAACAGTTGAATATAAAAGTGATAATTTCTTATTCATACATGCATTCATTCAAAACTTTCTAAATACTTTTGAATCACGTTTATAGTAGTTTTGAAACTTTGATGTGGTGAAATATTCCCGACAAAGTGAAATGTGCACCTATAACTTGTAACATTTATAAACGTTACTTTAAGTATTTTTTTTATTTTTTAAGGCGTATTATGTCCATTATTCTAATTGTTCCAGTAAAAATAATTCACAATTAATTATCGCTCAGACATTTGTTTAACAAAATCCTTCAAAATCACATGATGTCTTAAATAGTCTGAGTACGTGATATATTTTACAATAAAGAGACACGTTGATATGACGTCGTCTCATTTGTTACATATTGAGGATACTACGTGTCTACGTTATCACGTTGTCAGAAAAATAACATATAACTGTATGTGTCACAAGTTTATCATTTTATCAGACCGTCTAAACGACTCAAATGTCGTTTAATAAAATGTTCATCACGATTGACGTCTTGGAAATCACCTCTTTTTATAAGTCCGTATCCTATCCGGTCCAGATCAAAGGAACTGCGTCTTTTACGTGGATAAGGGCGATAGTCTGATCCATCGTAGCTGCGTCTAATGAATCTAGAATCCATTCTATCAAGGTACCGTTTGTCTTGAACGCCGTAGTATTCATCACCCATAATATCATTAATGTTAGAGCCAGTTACATATTCTGGAGGCAGAATTTCTGCTGGTCTTTTAATGAAGCCACTGGCTAATCCATCGATGTAACGTTTTTCTTCATCACTTTTTTTAATAAATCCGCTCAACCTATCAAGACGTTTCTCATCATCGATTTCAGCATCATTGCTTTTCTTAATAAAACCGCTCAATTGATCAAATCGACGTTTTTCGGGTTCCGTAGCGACATCACTTTTCTTAATAAAACCGCTCAATTGATCAAATCTACGTTTTTCGGGTTCCGTATCGACATCATTTTTCTTAATAAATCCGCTCAATTGGTCGAATCGACGTTTTTCGGGTTCCGTATCGACATCACTTTTCTTAATAAATCCGCTCAATTGGTCGAATCGACGTTTTTCGGGTTCCGTATCGACATCACTTTTCTTAATAAATCCGCTCAATTGGTCGAATCGACGTTTTTCGGGTTCGGTATCGACATCACTTTTCTTAATAAATCCGCTCAATTGGTCGAATCGACGTTTTTCAGGTTCCACAGAGTCATCACTTTTCTTAATAAATCCGCTTAATTGATCAAATCTACGTTTTTCGGGTTCCACAGCGTCATTACTTTTCTTAATAAAACCGCTCAATTGGTCGAATCTACGTTTCTCGGGTTCCGTATCGGTATCACTTTTCTTAATAAATCCGCTCAATTGGTCGAATCTACGTTTTTCGGGTACCGTATCAGCATCACTTTTCTTAATAAATCCGCTCAATCGGTCGAATCGACGTTTTTCGGGTTCTGTAGCGACATCACTTTTCTTAATAAATCCGCTCAATTGGTCAATCGACGTTTTTCGGGTTCCGTATCGACATCACTTTTCTTAATAAAACCGCTCAATTGGTCGAATCTACGTTTTTCAGGTTCCATAGAGTCATCACTTTTCTTAATAAAACCGCTCAATTGATCAAATCTACGTTTTTCAGGTTCCGTATCGACATCATTTTTCTTAATAAATCCGCTCAATTGGTCAAATCGACGTTTTTCGGGTTCCGTATCGACATCACTTTTCTTAATAAAACCGCTTAATTGATCAAATCTACGTTTTTCGGGTTCCACAGAGTCATCACTTTTCTTAATAAATCCGCTTAATTGATCAAATCTACGTTTTTCAGGTTCCGTATCGACATCACTTTTCTTAATAAATCCGCTCAATTGATCAAATCTACGTTTTTCAGGTTCCGTATCGACATCACTTTTCTTAATAAATCCGCTTAATTGATCAAATCGACGTTTTTCGGGTTCCACAGAGTCATCACTTTTCTTAATAAATCCGCTTAATTGATCAAATCTACGTTTTTCAGGTTCCGTATCGACATCACTTTTCTTAATAAATCCGCTTAATTGATCAAATCTACGTTTTTCGGGTTCCATAGAGTCATCACTTTTCTTAATAAATCCGCTTAATTGATCAAATCTACGTTTCTTTATGAACCCACTTATGTCATCAAGTCGACGTTTATCAATATCGCTCATCCCATCATAATTTGCGTCGTTCCCAATGCCTTCTTCAGTTTCATGTTTGCTGTTCTTCTTAACTAATCCAAAGTCTAGTTGATCTAGACGCCGTTTGTCGACTTGAACTGTCGAATCATCTTTTGAATTATCTAGAACGTTATCCGCATTAATAGGGTTTTCTGAGTTATCAGTAGACCTTTTTCGTCTGATGAGATTTGCCGCTAAGCGATCAAAGCCCCTTTTTTGATAATCATCAAAATCATATTGATCTTTTTCTAACCAGTCTTTCAAGTCTTGGATATCCTCTAAACTATAGTTTTCCAGTGGGTCGTTGTTTGCTCGTTTGATGAATCCCATAGATATTCTGTCAAAATAAGGGCTTCGTTTAAATCCAATTGAGACGGGATTTGGGACATATGCATAAGGTCTGAAAATGGTTGATCGATAACTTGAAGGCGAGAACTGAGAAAAAGCCTTGCATCTGAAAAATAAAGAGAACATGTATTTAAATTTGCTATTAAATTGATTGTCACTCATGTTTTTAATAGACAAGAGGTCATTTCAATTAAATGCTTGACATATACACATATTTGCTTTTATGAATCGTTTTCTAGCTACCAAAGTTAACATTAGTCATTGCATTAAATCCATGACATGATATGATTTTTCTTGATGTACATACAATGGTATAATGTTTTGATGAATAGTGTTAAAACAAAATAGGATGATTCATGATAAAATGTAGTTACTATAACATAATTTGTATGTGAGATCGGGCGACCAAACCCCTGGATAAAATGTTATTCAGCTGAAAATCTTTTGGGAATACGAATGAAAAATTGCCAATGAATACGTTATTCCCATGACACTGTCCGCTAGTTAATTAAATAGGATGGAAATCATAGTCATATATCGTATATGAATATCTGACGATAATTTGATAAAGGAATGAAACATGAATGGGTAATTCGTAAAGTCGCGTTTTTTTTTGGTGGAAATTGTGTATACCTCTTGCAAACTCTCAAATGAGAATTTATTACACTCGTTTTTAAATTCTTTGACAATTCCTCGATTAGTGTGGAATGTTTTATTTCCACATTGGCTGTGAACTATGCGAAGTATAGAGAAATGTTAAAAATGTGGAATGTTCTATTTTCACATTGGCTTGGAACTGTACAATATATAGAGAAATGTTAAAAATGTAGAATGTTCTATTTTCACATTGGCTATGAACCATACGAAGTATGGAGAAATGTTAAAAATGTGGAATGTTCCATTTTCACATTGGCTGTGAACTGTACAATATATAGAGAAATGTTAAAAATGTAGAATGTTCTATTTTCACATTGGCTATGAACCATACGAAGTATGGAGAAATGTTAAAAATGTGGAATGTTCATGAACGCATGAATACATGGAAAACTGGGAGTATATATTGCAAATTGTATTTGTAAAATTGTGATGTCAGGAGACAATACGCAAATAACACAGTGGCTAGCAAATGCGTTCAAGTCAGGACCTGATTGTAACCATCATAAACTTATTGCCATATTTATCCCCTTAGCATCCCTTATTGTTTCCAAAGTCGCACATATTTATTTTGATCCCTTTTCATTTACCTTCACTGACGTTGGTGATTATTGACGGTACAGACGATACCGATTTCATTATTTGGTTTAAACTTTATTTTAAGCAATGAGCAAAACAAAAAACATGTACAAAATTGTGTTGATATATACATAATTATGCGTCGGATCGGAAAAAAAGGTCATTTCATTATTTCAAAACGAGAATAGCGCAACTATCCTAAATTAGCTCAACGCACGTCAGATGGAGTACAAACTGTTTTAAAGCAAATGACTGCCTATGAACGCTTTAATGTCGTCAGGGATTATTATAAACAAATAATTGAATTTTACTATTATTCCATGTTAGGTGATAATAATCTCACAAATGTTTCGTCTACTACGAAACTCTTCTATCTACTGGTAAGACCTAATATGTGATGTTCAGAAAATAAAACACTCAATGGGAAATCTCATGTTTCCATGCGGATATCTACCGATACAGTGATACATTTGTCAGTGAGTTGTTACGGAAGTTTAGTTCATTTTATAAATGTCTGAATAAGATAAAATAGCAGAGCGGTTTTTTTTATCCAAAAAGAACATATCTAAGGATTTGAACCTTCTGCGTGGTGCCTACATTTACAACACTAGTTGTACGTCTTCTTTAATCATACAACTGTTGACAAGGTTTTGAAAAAAATAACATGAAAACAACTACATTCAACCCTGACAGACATTCTTGTGATATATAAAGTTGCAAAAAAAACGGAACCATTTGTACAAAGTTTGAGTACACGAATGTTAAAATCATTATATGAGCGTGTTTGTATGTTTTAACTTGAAACACAGAGTTACGGAAACAAAATCCTACCAGAAAACATTTTAAAACACAGAAATATTTAACAACAAAAACAAGATTAAATTTCAGTAAATCTAGAGTCTACTTATGATAATGTTCTTCATACAATAGTTACACGTGGCATGCACGAAATTCTATGTACGTATTTTAAATGATTTGGTCAGCGTACCTAAATAAAGAATCCTCGAGACAATCACATCAATATGTCATAACATTTGTTTATTTGTTTTCTATAATGGAAACATGGATTTGTTACACGAATTCAAGTCATTATCGGTTAGATTAATACGGAAGTTTAATGGACATCCCATTGTTATTCCTACGTGTCAATTTTCAGTTTAAAACAAACATAAAACCCTCCTGTTCTGATTGTAGTCAACTTTGAATAACGACTGACAACAAAACTCGTGATAACGTGGAATAAAAAAATTCATCGTGTCAGATGTGCCCCTAGTGCCTTTACTCTGGCCGATTGAATAATGCGGTAAGCTTGCAAAATTTCAGCGTGGGTGGTCTAAACATTTTGTAACTGGGCATTTGAGTACTAATTCAACATTAATTGTCTGTGGTAATGTTCAAAATATTCAATGCATGAATACACTTATGACGCCATTTGGGATAATTTCACATTTTTCTCTGAAAGGTTGCCTGGTCATGTATCAGTAATTATCTACAAGCTATCAACTTTCATGCCGTTACTTGGTCGTTATGCCTTGTGAGACGATGAGTTTCATGCATATTTAAGTAACTACTGAAAATCACCTGTTAAAATACATGTATCAAAAAAATCTCAAAACGTGTAAGTCAATTTTGTTGTATACTTATTCACCATGCATGGCCAACTGATGACGATATCACTCAGACATACAGTGTACATTTATGTAAAAAAGTACAAATTGTCTCGTGTTTAATAATATAAACTTTCAAACAATACTAAGTAGTTACTTTCAAGTAACAGTAGGTGAGTAGGTTTCAGACATATTCTGACAGTTTCTAGACGGTTGTAGTTGTTGTGTGGGATGTTTTTATCTTGATGGGTGTTTTCAGCTGTTTTTCCATAGTCGTAGTATCAGTATTATTCGCGTTGGAAGAATTTTAGCACATTCCTCATACAGATCATTTCGCGAAATTACGACTGCGCTAACATTCTCGTGTTAATGATAATTAAGATGGTTTTATATTTATAACTTTAAAATGCGCAAATTTACGAACGCGCAAACTGTATGTTTTGAGCGTTTGCGCGAAAATTCAAGCCAGCGATATTTAATGTTACCGCAGTAAAAGTGAATACGGACTCATACGAAATACCTAGAACGAATGATAATGCCTTTCAAAACAGTCTACAAAGCTATAAATCAACCATCACGACACACAAGAACACACGCGGAAACGCATAGAAAATACAGAACATCGTAAAGACTACAAAACACATCTACAAACTCGCCAACAAAATTCATACTTTCCAATCTCAAAACAACATAGTCCACAAAAGAATTTGTCACGGCCTGCACCAACAGAATAGTCACAAATTGAACAACCATTACCTGACTGTTAAAGGTGATTATCAATGCACCAAAGGAGGTGAGTTGTGTATTGGTAGGCTGTATGGAAATCTTGGTTAGTATACGCATGCGATACTTTCCGACAATATTGTATACGTTCTGTGTACGGGTACATGAATTTATATATTAGTATAACAGAGAAGATTAATTAAGTATGAAAATTAAAGCCACTGAACATAAAATGCTGAAATGAATCTGTCATTATAGACAAACGCCGTGATTCCGACGTGGAAATTGTCATCACGTCTTATACTCATTTTCCGTCGTAAAAATGACTCCGATCGGTGGTATATATGTCTCACCTAGCTTTTCTTGAACATTTTACTATTTTACTTCGTTATAATGGCTACAATGAATGCCTTTTTGCGTGACGGGTGCTAATTAATGTTGATAAGTTTATTTTAACGACCTGGCTTTGTTGGGTGATATTTCCTCCTGGATTACAAATACACAAACTGTGTTTTTGTTTTCTTCAGATTTTTTGATAAAAGCAAACATGTTTAGTTTTTAGTTCATAGCAATTAGTTTCAGCTCAATTTTTAGTTCATAGCAATTAGTTTCAGTTCAATTTTAATAAAGTAAATATGTTTGATGCCGTAGAATGCTTTCATCCGCAGTTAAACGCTTGGGAAATCTGCCTGATCTATTGAGAAAAAAAAACATTTTGACTAACGAGAAGATCTCTTAACCTCAGAGAAGTGCAGATTATTAATTATGAAGTTTCTCTAAAACTCTCCGAAATCTGCAATCTAATCAATGTCTATAATAGATACGCTAATTTCGGCTTGAAACCCCATTTAGAGCACACACCGCTTGTCATTTTGAAAACAATATCATTACAAGTTGTTTGCGACCATCATATTGTTCCTAACAAAGTGAGAAAATGTTTGCACTTTCGGATTTTCAAATGAATGCGTTCTCGGTTACTATGGTACAGTGAGAGAACACGGGGGAATTCATCAATCAGCTCACCAGCCGAGAACAAGAAATCACTAATGTCCTATGAGGACAAGTGGTTATAATATTGATAAAACTGGTGGATAATGGTTTTATCTTCAGTACTTGACACAAATCGTATCCATTACCGTTTCTTAGCTTGGCCTTGAATGACCATAGTATGTTAAATTGTCAATGACCTTATCAATAGGTAGGGGGACGGGAGACCGATTGATGGATGCCGTTATTTACGAAACAACGACTTTGTAATGGCATAATGAACAAGAGCTCATGTACAAATCTGGTCATTCCCTGCAATACCTTATTGAAAGGACTTTATTTCCCCAGCGATGTTAATGCGCTCCTAAGATAATTGATGTCCTGCGATCACATTTAGAGTGTAAAGAGATTCTAGAAGAACGTGGTGTTATCACCCACTAGTCTCTCTTTTAACTTCTATATAATACCACGGGTTACATTGCTCTCCGACATTATTTGCGTTCACCTTGTATTGTCAGAAGGTCTGTGCGATCTGGTCGTTCTTTCGTAAGTGTCTTTTCCAAAGAGTTGTTCTGTTTTCTTTCCTTTTTTGTTTTAAAAAACATGTTTATATCAAATAAATTAAGAACTATGAATTCTGTGTTAATAGTTATTTATATAAGGGTTCTATCATTTAGTGTTTTATTACGGTTGTATAATTACAGAAAGACAGAAAGAATTCAAAGTGCGGGTAATATTGTAAATAGTACTGTCTCTACTTAATACCAGATAAAGATTAGTTCATCTCAAAACAAAAAGAAATCTTTTTTTTCCAGATTGCGTTCAATGAATTAATTGTCTGAAACATACATGCTTAAATTTCATTTAGTTTTTACTATACTAGAGAGCAAATGAGACAGATTGTGATTGTGCAATAGCTAAGAATCCTGCATTCAAATGTTAGTGAATAGGTACTTCGCATTTTCATCTCTATTCGTTAATGTTTTAAAGAAAGATAAAACTATACGGGTTTTATTTGTTTTCAGGCTCGTGCATATAATTAGTTCTATATACAACTGATGAAGTGTTAGCATCTTGCGATACCATTTTGCGAACATTAACCTAGACATTTAACATGACCATCATTCTTAATGATGCCCTATTGTACCGAATATTAAGGCAAGCAAGCTATATACTAGTAAGGAATGCTCTTAAACAGTTTGAACTTAAGAATGAATTTGGGTTTGTACTTAAAACCACAACACCCAAAAACAACCTGCCACTGCGCAGGTAAAATTTCAATCTAATGTTGAAAATCAAAAGACAAGTCTATTACGTATTCTTTGTTAAAATAACTACTATTGGAGTAAATTCTATGCTTTGTGAACGATTAATCAAGACTTTGATCATCAGACACACTCATCACATTCTTTATGTCAGCCTATGGGCGATGTACGTCAAATAATTCAATCAATGTCAACTATTGTGCAAAAGAGTTCAATAGACCATTACAGAATAAGCCGGTTCTAAACACACACCTGTCAATTCTTTGATCTAAACTGCTAAGTCTCTGTAAAATTGAAATTAACCTCTCAATTTGTTTTGAAGTGTCCGTCACCAAAATATCGACAGTAGAAAACCTGTGATTTCCGGAGCATAAATTCCTCCGATTCTTACAGTAATTGGGTGTCGTTAGCGCTGAGCTTTACTATATTAGTGTCAAGTCGTCGGTAGGTTGCCCCCTAATCAGCGCCATTATTGTAGAAAGGAAGCTAGCTATCGGGAATAATGTTGCAATCAGAGACAGAAAATAGTAAAGAAATGAGTTTATACAAATAACGGAAATCCAATTGTTGACTTGACAAAATTGCAAGACATTTGTTACGCGCGAGTGGGAATACAAATGCACGCATCAGATGATATAGCTAGACATCGGTAGTTTAGGATTTTCCTAATTTCTCTATTACTGTAAGTCAATTGTGATTATTTAACTATTAATGCCACAAATGACACACTTTTTGTAACTTTTTAAATGCTTAGACTATGTTTTCAAGTGTTTGAACATAACGAACAAAAAGAAAATTTCTTCACAACATAATAATATATTTCAGGTCCAAAAAGTTTTTTTTTTGAGTCCGTCAATAGACAGAAAAAAACAGAAATGACAGACATTTAGACCCCTGTTTTGTTCTGACCGATACTTGTATGTCCAGACTCAGGCGTTGGGCAATTTTTAATTACCGTGGCTGAATAATTCAATAAATAACAACTTAAACATTTGATATTATTTGTGTTTCAAATTGATCTCTACATGCCTGTAAAATAATTTCTAAACCTTTTTTAGGATTGTGACTGTTTCGCTCCCAGTAATCCGTACATATACTTACTCATCGCAATAGCGTCATCCTATGAACGTTTATTTGTCTATATAAGTATTAGCGAGCTCTCAAAATGTTTTGGTCTATTGTGAGTTCCTTTGACTGATTAGCAGCCCGATTCCACTTTTTTCTCATTACCTTAACATCTATGTACTCTCTAAAATTGCCGATGACATCATAAATTGGAACACAGCATTGCTAAAACTTCACAATTAACTTTTGAATGTGTTTATTTCTGAATTCCATTAAATCAAGTTTTATATGCATTTACTTGTCAACTTTTATTCTCTAAGACTTTTTACCCTTTTAACACTTTATTGTAAATGTATGTAAAGCTCAATTCCGAAAATGTTTTAACTGCATGTATCTATCAGAGTGCTTGTTTCATTTTTGAAGGCTATGACTATAAATTATATACAGTGCAACCTCTCCAGAGCGGCCCTCTCTTAAGCAACAACTTCCCTTCAACAACATCATAATTTTTTTCTCACTGTACGATTTAACTATTAATTCAACCTCTCTAGAGCAATAAACTCTCAACAACAACAATATAATTTTGCGTCTTCCAAAGGGTGTTGATTTGGAGAGGTTGCACTGTATAAGTCTAATGCAATGTTCACTGGGGGAATGTTCTCTCATATCCACGTGCTTTAACAATTAGTATCTTGTTGGTTGTATTTACGTTGTATTTAACTCGATCTAATTGAAGGAAATTTGTTCTTTGATAAGCACAACGGGTTATATAGACACATTTATTTGTCCAGACTGCGAACCCCATTGGGACTCCATTTAAGCTGGGATCAGACAAAACACTGAACTTTCAAAACATTTTTACGATCAATCGAGAATCTTATTTCCTGTGACGTAACTGATTATCATTTTTAATCCGTGCACTAAAGTCTCCTAAACAGCGGTGTTTTCCTTCGAACCTATCAGAGATAAATGCATTCAAATCGGTAATCATACATTTGTTAACCACATACTGTCCGTTATTTATTGCTCTTATCACCGTGCAATTATACGACATTCTGCAACATGCGATGCATTTAAACCGACAGAAAATAGTTCAACTTAGTAATTACAGAGTTGACAGTTTTCAGGATTGCTTTCTTCAGCAGTAACATTATCGAGTATTTTATAGTTAGGAACTCACGAGAAGCATTTTTGTTCTTGTTGTTTGACACAAGAGTTCTTTAACTAGGACACAAACTATAATGTTTTCAATCTAAATACGGAACAACATTGGGAAGATAATCTCAATCACCAAGTTGTAAATCAGTTGTAAGATTAAGTTATCATTGGTTGAGTTTTGTTAAATCCTCGTCGAAAGAGTCCGATTACAGGAGCCATTAGCAAATATTTAAAGATATCACCGCACACAAATTCTCATTGTTTACCCCAGTAATTCTAAATACATTATGTCTCATGGGAAATTAAATCTAGACTTTTCTAATTACACAGTAAGATGTTCATATGACATACAATATCTAAAATGGTCCTTCCCTCTACGCCCGTTACACATTTATTACATTTCTGTGTTTCTTTGACCCCAAATTATCTAATACTTACCGAAGAGCAGAATTAGTTTGTCACTCCATTTCTGGAGCATTTGATTATTTATAACCCAATCATAGAATGACTTCTTAAAATGAGCATAATTTCATCCCATGTGTCGGGTGAGTTTTGGGGAAAGTAGTACTTTGGGGAGGGAATTTTTCACCAAAAACATCATAATAAACCATATAAAACGTTTAATACCGAGGAACTGATTTGTACTTTCTGGTTACCCTGAAGCACAGAATGTATTTTACTCATACATTATATGTATAATTTTTTACTGAAGTTTCACGTCGCATCAACAACCAGCGGTGAGGGGATGAAGATTATTAGTCAGCGACCATAACCACTTAACCAGGCATGCCCCTTTTTCTAATCAATATCTATTGAAAGTCCTTAACTTGACTGTTTATGTTGTTAATTTCATTTGGGGCCATAGTAACCATAGTAACGACATCAGATCGTAATAGCGAGTGAGGCATATAGATAGGTAATGATAAAATGAAGGTAAAAATGATGTCAGACAATAAGGAAATGTAAGTTGTTATAAATCCAGTGACCTCATGCTAACTTACAAAAATAACTACTGTCAGGCACCATTCAAATCTAAATATTTAAAAAATACATGTACCAAATTTTAAACCACTTGCAGGGCTCCATTCCAATGTTATACAGATGACTCACAATTAGTGAAAATGATAAAATGCCTTCTGGCATATAAAGGCTTTTCCAAGAACACGTTAGAGGTTGATGGAAACAGAAATATATCGATGTGAGAAGTTCACCCAAGACAATATTTCGTTTACTTAAGAACTTTGCTTTGCAAAATGTTGCAACACATATCAAATAAAAAAATAAGGCGTGAAAACGCCAACCATGATCTGCATTACTTCGTCAAAACTCAAAAGTATGAGAATGACGCCATAAAATAGCGCAGTCTTTTTGTCATTAATTTTTCTGTTTTATACAGAGGAAATAACTCAGGCTGATACATTTCTAAGCAAATGTAACATATTGACGAGAAAGGAATGTCCTTTAATAACATCTAAGCATCGTTAGCTGTTATTAATTCGCTTCGTATCAGACAGAACGAGAAATAAAAGAGTGTTGAGTAGGTCTTGGTGTCATATAAAATTTTGAAGACAGTTTTTATTCATTAAAACACCATAAATCTAAAGTGTATAAAAAGAAAAGACGACTGGTGTCTAAATTAGGATCAGACCCTAATGAGATTCGAGAGCACGTAGACATCCGAATTGATAACCTTAATTTAATATTAATTTAGCGAGGTTTGAATATAGATAAGAACATGCTCATTAGGAAAACCTACCAACCCAAGCCCATGCAATGCATAAAAACATGCAAAATTAGTGGACAAAACGCTTTTTTTCACTGGGTTTAACGACATTTTTCAACAATTTCCAGTTATACACGACTGCCGGTTCACCTAACCAGTTTTCTTTGTAAACTGTACACTAACCAGTAATAACTTACCATTGCCCAAGGAGTCGACAACTTCTCCATATATGGTGGAAAATTGACATTTCCGTCAAATTTTCATAGAGGGGTATGGCCTGGATTTGAACTCAGATTGCCGAATTAAAAGGCACTAGAACGCGCTAACCACTGAACCTCGGTGATATCGCCTTAGGAAGATATGCAGCAAAACAAGTTTGATATACGCTTATCAATAAAATACTGTAATCTCCCGTCTTATAGTAAAAATGTAAATAAAATAACAAGTGAGTTTTAAAACGGTATTCAGAAATACCATGTATAATACATCCATACTTCAATAAAGAACTAATCATCTAAATCCGATTTACTGACTGACCCACATATATGTAGGTATATACTGCGAACAGCTGAATACAAACAATGGAAAAACTGTCCAACAATTCATTTTTCATCACTATACACGAATCAGTTTTTGTTACAAAATAGTCTTCTTCAGGAATATCATTAAACAACTTCCTGATCTACAGTGTGTTTGCCTTTAATGATGCGTTCATGCAAATTTATTTCATACAACACTCAATTTGTCCTAACTATATTCATTTGGTACGTACAAATTTTGTGTCATTGCTTTATAATTACATCTGGATAAATTCTCCATCCGATTGCATCATAAACATTCTGCTAATGGTGATCATTTTCCACACCCAATCGTGATGCGTTTAGTTTCAGATATTTACGCCAAGGAGAAGTGGCAGTCCCATCACGGGGATCCAATTTTCTGTTAGACGTCATTGACATTTTTTCGCTTGATTTGTTTTACGAGAAACACCGTAAAATAACAATTGAATTGTTGCATATTTTATTCTGTGTAATCCAGCTCATTATTTTTATTGCCGACAATTGAGATGCATCACAGAAAATAAATCGTGTTAAACTGTTTTACTTGCTTATTTCATTGGCTCAATTTTCTGCAGATTCTATTGCTCCGTTGAATTTTATTGCGACAGCTACCGTTCTTAGAATAAAGCTTGTACGAGTATATATGGGCGGCTCGGGTAAAAGAAAACTGGAAATACAATTTATTTTGTGTGATTTATTTACATCTCAATGTCATACGGGCGAATCTTGTATTAGTATGTTTTATGCTAACAAAACAGGCTTTCGTTGATATCAGGAAAAGCGGAAAAACAGAAGGAGTTTCCATCGAAAAGGAATTAATTCGCATACAAATCTATTGAACAACGACGCAGTAACGTAATTTAACCGCACCATCACTAGTTATTTTGGTGAAACACTAAATCAGCTTAAACACCACACAGGCTCAACGCCGGATATCACGTCCAAAACAAGATTCGCGACATGATATTTGATTTAACCATAGTGTGGTGCCCATTATCTGTTTGACGTGCTTGTATTATTTTCCTTAAGATTGGGTCCTGCATATTGCCGCAAAAATATTTTCAAATGGGAGTAAATATTAAATTAACTATGGACCCATTGCTTTGTTGCTTGCAGTTGACTAATTACTATCTTACTTCGTCATCAATAAAGTCATCACATTTTCTTTTTACAATGATAGCTTTATTTGCTGGCTTATTTGTCCATCAAGAGAGTAAACATGTAATCTTTAATGAAAATTATCTTCATTCAGAAGGTGAGATTAAATAAGGTAATGACGAATGCTTATATTGGAAATGAAACTACTGGTCTTAATAATCTTGTGGCCTCTATTCACATACGATCTGCGGCTCTTGTTTGGCTGCATTTACGGAACATAACAAAGCTTTTCTTTTATTTAAGCACAAATCTCCTCGTTTTTTTATACAGTTTGATATAAACGCATGCATCCAACAAATAGTAGTGCTTAATTTAAGATCGTTCATGTATGTGTTGTTGCTGATTTTGTTATTGTAGATCCATGATATTTTTATACCACCCCTTATTGTTTCTATTTTGTTTGATATTCGTTGTGGTCTGTTTTATGAATAACTTTATGTGCAGCTAGTAACCTGTGTTGTTGCTGTTTGGACACATTCCTTTATGTACATGAAAAATACAATGTTTATGTTTTAAATAGACAAATAACTAAGGTGTATTTGATAAGCAGAAAAACGTATGGCGTTAGCCTGAACATATCAAATGTTTAGAATTGCCATTTGCCATTTACACTAGCCTTTGACAAATTAGAAATTTAGAAATACTGTTCAAATAACTACCGCTTTTTTATATAAACTGTATGTCACGTATTTACCAGTATTTACCAAACAATCGCAAGCATTTTCTGCGCTACCGAATATTTTTTTTCTATAAAAGAAGACCAATTTGATTATATCACCACCGTCGAAATGTTTATGCTGGGACTTTTTGTTATGTCTTTATTCAATTATCTAGAACGAGTATTACGTTATTGAAATACAATACACTCTCAACGTAATAAAACATTAGAAGTATTAATACAGAGGACGATATAATTGATTTATTCTCTCATTCACTCCATATATCGCGGATCACACATCGTAATTCGTTAACTTCAAGCACTAAAACATCGTTAACGTAACCTTATTTATCAATGTCCACTTGTTTGTCGGTCGTAAACCTAGTACATACTATATCCTGTTAATTCTCTGACATTAATAAAACCTCACCATGTTACAGAAATGGTTGTTCCCTAACCATTCGAATGTCTTATTCTCTTTGTCCTAATCAATCGCGGTTTATCGCTTTAGTTGATGAATGATTAACAGAGTAGGGCTACCAGGGCGCGTGTAGTATCTATTCTAACCTCATTCTCTTCTTCTACCTATCATGTCATAAAAAATCTTTCTAACGTATGCTAGTTTCTTTAGATGAGTGCGTCCAATGTTTTCTTATCTAATTAAGGAATTAACAAATACTGTAGAATCTCGCAGTGTGCGAGATTTCAATTAAGAATCAGAAGTACCGCGATGTACCTTGTGACTGCTGTGCAAAAAAAGGCCCCGACAATATTACAGGTCAAAACGGATCATGTAAACAGTAAGCCTCGTTATAACGGTCAGTATGAGTTGGTATCACACAGAATTCGTATGCAGCGTATATGATATACATTGAAATACGTATCATACAGTAAAACCTCAAATAGCAACCACCTCAATATTACGACCACCTTATTACAACGACCACTAGTTATTACAACGGCTTTTAATACCCCCTATTGTCAACTTGATAAGGAGACCTTCTCATAATTATGACCGATTTTCGGATCTGGAGGGTGGTATCATTATCGAGGTTTTACAGGATTTCAGTATTTCACGTTTGTAAATTTTAGGCTTCGAACATACATTTAATTTTATTAAATTTGAATGAACTGACAATACCAATAATAGCCAATGTATGTACAAAACTGCGGTTTTATCAGCTATAAAATAGCAACAAAAACACACACACAAGCCAATGTGAATACTACATGTATTTATTAAGGCTATGGTTTCAGTTAGCAGTAAAAATCTATCGCACGTGCGAAGATGAACAGTACATGCATTGTTTTAATGAATGGGATATTCACATGTCGCAAGATTTACCAAGATTTTGCACAATCAAATAATACATATGTGTATATACGTAGATATTGTTCACTATCAAAGATTCATGATCGGACGTCCCTTCTTTCACTAATACGTTTAGTTGAATCTAGATAAGTGGTATTTCACTGTACGAAATGGTGTAATTGCTAACAACAACAAGTGATACCGCCTCCGAGGTTATGCATTATCTCTCAACGGAATGGTGGTACGTCACTTTAGGTATACGCACTGTCTGCGAAACAGCATTAGCAAATGGACGGATGGTTATTAAACAACATATACGTGATTGTGTGTATCACATTCGTGTCATTGTTGATATTAAACAGCTTTGCTGTGTCTGTGACAGAAGTAACAAACACAAAATCGTGATGATTTTAGTCTAACGTTGGTGTCAATCTATTGACATTCGTTGTTCTAGAAAGTTTGGGAAGTGAGGGTTAATGTCCTGAAACATTATATACGTTGACATTACTCTGATGAAATATTTGCAATATGACGTAAAAATGTGACAATAACCATCACACATCACTCGAGATGAAGCGAGTAGCCTAAATACAAGAGGATTATGTTTGCAATCCCCCGGAGTGTCAACAAGAGCAATCACGCTGATCAGTCAGACGTCAGACACGAATCATTTAAATATAATTGGACTTCTGTACACGATATTTTTTGGTTAACTTCTGAATCATATTCTACAGGCCGATGTTACATCGTAACCTAGGAACAGGTGATTAAAAATTGGCATAACAGTCACACTTAAGTTAAATGACCGCCAAACATATCTAAAATATCAAAATAACCAACATTTGCACTAAAAATCACAAGTGACGGACACAAATAATGGACATTCCCCTAACAAATGAACGACTCGCATCACTGTCAACATAAAGGCATCTTGAATTTCGTCTGAACGGTAAGGTGGGAAGACTGACACAGCCATGCCACGCCTACGTAACAACATCCCGACGCAACACTTCATCTTTTCTTTTAATGCAATACGAGTTATTATAAAATAATGAAATCATTTTGTGAATGTGTCATTACAGACACATGGAACCAGCTAATGATGTCATTTCGCTCTATGTAAATCAAGATAATTTAGCATTATTACAAAATGCTTTCACTCGTGCTATGATTATCAGGAATAAAAACAAGAAAATTCACACGAAATGAAGACGTACGGTTCGTAAAACGTGAATGCATATTTATTGCAAAAGATTTCATTGAGCTCAATGCTCGTACTTTTCAATACCTTAAATCACATTTTTTTCTTAATTTAGGAATATTCACGTCTCTTGAATGCAAACGGAAGCTGATATCTGTGGAGACTAAATGTTTCAATTATGATGATATTTTCAATGAGAATAAATCCCGATCGCCATTTTTTTAGAAAAAAATATCATAATACGTTTAGTCTCCAAATTCAAATCGGACAATTGACATAGCTGGGACTAAAACTGTTTAAATATTGAGATGTCTTGATTGGAGGAGTCTTCGTAACTGTTGAAATCTCCATGATCTAATAGTTCCAGTCAATATTAAGAATAAAGTCTGGTTTACTGACCATCCATCTCTATATTACCCTGAACACAAACTGAATCATCAATCGCCCGCTACTTAGTATTGTTTCATCACCATAGAATAGTGTCTCACACACACTGCTCCGCATAAAGTGTGCGATGTTGTTTATTGAACAGCGAGAAACCACTTAGAAACATTGTTAAATAGAATAAGTGCGTTCCAAATTAAGTAAACCCCGTCGTTTGATTTATAACCCCTAGAATTAATCAGGCACACTTCTGTTCATTGTATGTAATTATGAATGTAGTCTTATAAACAGTCCAACACATAGTGTCCCATTACACAAATGAATGGTTATGTGAAATAATGACATCATACCATTAGATAATATTGGACGTAAAACATTTAATATTAGGACTAAATCTATTCCGTTTTATCATAATTATTACATACATTATATAACTGACATTAGGTGTACTCTAATGACAATTAATACGAACCATTCATAATGTACTAAGTATCTACTCGTGGGTTTTATTACCCAGATAGACACTTATATAGGGCTAGCGAACGGGGGGAAACACGATATGATTGTTGTCGTGTCGTACACCGGTTGATCTTAGATATGAACATTAACAGAATTAGAAAATGTTATTTATGAATAGGCCCGACCAGAAATCACCTAATTGGCCAATTTGTTGTTTCATATTGAATTTATTGTACAGAACCATTTTTAGATATTGAATACGATTCCTCGGGAAACGCAAACCGGCCTGTAAAACATTGCGAGCATTAACGCCGTGGGCAATGGTGATATTCTTTGTTTAAGTGGTCTGCGGAAATGAATGAAATGTGACCTTTTTAGCTATGCATTCCACTCACACTGTCAAATAGCAAGAAGGAATAAATTGAGAGTGGATGTATATCTATTTGCTATGTACATACCCCACCCACCATATGAAATGTTTGACAATACGCAAGTTTTCCAAAGTTGAGTATAGAACCACCTACAAGAAACATAATTATTGACCGTTTCGTGTTAAAATGTCAGCCATTTCCTTTACGAATCCCACGACTTAATTAAAGAATTAAAATAGTTTTATTTTGTGTTCGTTCATTATTGAATGATTTTCGAGAATTACAAGCTGTGTTTTGCAGACAATGTGACGGTATAATATCATACTATTTTGGCATAAACTGTTATAAGACATCCTCCTTTGTGACCCCAACATTGAGTTTACGCATTGTTCGTTGGCCAGTATAATGTAATAAGTCCTTTTTTAATAGCAATGAAATTACTTCTATGTTAGAACGTTTGTGGGGGAGACTCAAGTAGCCGCAGCTCAGCACATGTTTGTGAAAATTAGACATTTTGTCACTTTAGGCGAATTTTGATAAATAAACCGTCAAAGATGTTCTAGAGTGCGTTGATGATTATTTATACCTTCATCAAAGAGACGCTGTTTCTGAAGATTTTGATTTTTTGCTTCAAGGTATTCGCGCTGAACTTCTTAAGTACGCTGAAATTGAAGGTACAGCGTGATATCTGAAATTAACTGCTTCATTAGCTTTTTCACTAGCTTCTAATCTTTTAACGAATTCCATGTTTTGAAGATATTTGTATAATAATCTCTTTACTAGCTGATTGTGATTTTTTAAATGAAAATGACTGCTATTAGAAAACACTTCTATTATTACGCACCAGAGAGAACTAGAGAAAAGAAATTATAAACCAGAATTAATAATACATGGCACAAGTGGCTTCATTGTTAAATCTTTTGTGTCTCTCTTTACCGATATCATAAATGAAAAAGGTCGAATGAGATGTACATTTGTACATTGATATTACTCACGGCCTTACATCTTTAAGGCTTCGTTACGTAATGTTACAAAGTCGCCGCCTTTTTTATGTCGCCTTAGGCGCACATAGCTCACACTTTCCTAAATTTGTATAATTGGCTTTCCTGTTTGGTTTTCTTAGTTAGGTCCTTTCAATTATCTCATGACATTCGGTATGTGACAGGGAATGTCTAGTTTCGTAATCTCCATTTTTTATTAATTTTATTGTCACATATTGTATGACAATATTGATACCTTACGTCAAAATCTCATGTCAATTGTTTTATCGAGATGTAAATAACAAGTGTTAAGATTTTGGATCAAGAAACAGTCCGCATCACAATTAAAACATCAACCTGACTTGAACAGAATCAAGAATTGGTCATTCAGGACAAAATAAGCCCATTTGTATGTATAAATAATCATTTATCGCTGGTTAAGGTATCGTAAGTGGCTATATGGTGATATCAAGTTTTACTAATTTACAGTTTTAAAAAGTCAACCATAATTGTATACATTAATAAACCCACTATACAGAGTCTATTGCAAGTGATTTGAAACAAATATTGTACTTGGTCTGTCTTCTATAAACCAATATCGCACGTAATTTTCATATTTTTGAATAAAGATCACTACTCTGTATATAAGGATATATTACAACAATTAGCCTTAAAATAACAATCATGGTATAATGCAGGGAACCGTGTCACAGATTTTTGATAACGTCCTCCGTTCTTTAGATATTTGACTTTAAAGAAATTCCGTAGCCTAAACCCCGCTGACAATTACGTAATACGCCATAAAATAAAAACGAAAACAAATATCAAAATTCTGTGACACGGTTCCCTAGATAAGCATTTCCGCTACAAAATACCGAAAACCGCTTTGAAATCCATCTTCAAATAAGGCGGCAATCTTTGTTCAAAAATAGCACCCACTGCGTTTTTTTCTAAGCGAGAAATTAACAATAAAAGTGTCAGATCATTATCACCTTGTGTAATCAACAATTATTCTATAAATTAATACAGCCTACTAAAATTTGATAACCAATCAAATTTGTTCATCGTTAGCGGATCAATTAGTGAAACCGCCCACCATTTTAGATGACTCTAAAGAGCTTAATTACGAATTATTTGTCAAAATAGTATCATATCGTACCGATGCAATACACAGTACATCAGATTTCTCGTCAACCGAGAGGCTCTCAACGGGGAAAACGGCTGATTGGGAAATCGAGTTGAATATGGCTGGGGAAACCGCTATATAAATTAAATGAAAGGTAACCATGCATTTAGTGTAAAATTAAGAACTTAAGATGTGATTGATATGTAGAAAAGTGTCTATGTTTTATGACTGTTAATGTAATCATTTAAAAACATACTAATATATAAAGGTAATTGGATACATAACAGAATAATATAAGATTCTCGAAAAACATGCGCGTCCGATGTCCATAAGGCGTTACTGTTTTTCATCTTATTGTTTGTTTGATAGCTTTTTAATATTTTACCAAAATATACAGAGTTGCTTGATAAAAGTGCACGTTGAAATAACTTTATTTTATTGATTACATCAATGAAATAGCGAAAATAATAATTTTCGTTGACCCAGTCTCCCTGTATTAATTTACTGGCGATTTAAATATATTTTAGTTTTATAACTTTAATTGTGTTTGAAACCTGACTCTGGAATATATAAATTTAATTAAACTTGCAAAAATGGTACGTCATAACATTAACGGGGTAACAATCTTTGACAGCTCGTTTTCTTATCGTGTGCGTTTTATTGCAAGGTGCATGAAGTGTCTGCATACCATATTGCTGTTTATTATATCTCCCGCCAAAACATAAAGAAATAATTGATGCGACATATATAAGGTCTAAATTGACCCATATTGATAGTATAATTAGCAAGGCGTTAGAGTATGATATCGATATCACACTTCAATAAGACCACCGTTCCGGATCAGTTATTTCATCATATATTTCATATTAAAAGTACATTAGATGCTAGTAGTCCAATCGACCAAGGTGTTAATGAATTCACACCTTTCTTGCACATCAAATGATTGTTGCAGTTATATATTTATTACGTAATTTTCCACAATAAAGTTTCCATTTTCACAATATGTCACGTCACTATGGTCAAGTTTTTTACGGGATATAGATTTATGCAGTTCGGTATCTTTAGCATTCGTAAACCAACTTCCGCGAGAAAGAGATTTCTAACTACATTTTTCAATTTTTGAGAACACTCTAACACCTTGCTTAGCCTTATTTTTCTTATTTCCCATTTTAATCCGCTTGATGTTGATAATCTGTCGAATTTCAAATACTTATGTTAACATACGGCAAGCGATACCAAATTTAATATCGATTGATACAAAATTGCCCTTAAGGAGCCTCTAACAACGCCGCCTCCTAGATCGTTCTCGCTGATAAAGTGGAGTCGATATGGGGGTGCAGTTTTTATCGCGATAAAACACTATTTTTGCATATTCGGATCGATTTTTTTGTTGCATGGTATGATAGTATGATATTTAATTATTGTTAATAACTTCAAATGTCATTTTCGCTTATTTTTACGTTTGTAGCCACTTACGCTACCTTAAGCCAGAAAAATAGTCGTGTATACGGTTCTTCGACTTACCCTATTTTTCTCACTTTTTCTCCCGGCAGAGTTCAAAGAACGAAAATATTTGGGACGAATCGTACTTTCAAAAGCAAGCAAGGTATTTAAAAATGTAATTAGAAAAAAATTGCGACATACCAACTCTATTTTTTTTCTTTTTAGCCTTGTCCAAGAGATAATTGTACATGCACGAAACCATGCGTATAAATACGTGGATATATTTTAAAGTATAAGATATAATTGAATTTTACACAAATTGCTAAGATAAGTTGTTAAAGCGTTTTGATGAATCAGAAAATTGAATCAGTTGTCGTCCACTTCCATAAATATCTGTATATGACATAGTTATGTGCTAAGAAATTAAATGACACATAGAAAGTGACGTGTCTGTGTTTCTGGTCAATAATAAATATTTTATAACTTTAGGCAGCAATTGGATAATATCTTGGAGTATATTTAGGGCAAGAATTAAATTAACTCTTCACTTATTTGATTATTTACCACCAGGAAATCTGCTTACAATTGAAGTGTCAAACAACTTCAGCTTTGTCAGATGAAAATAATGTTGTTACTGGCACAATATATATGTCGAGAAACAATGTATACATTTACCATTTATAGAATTTGTCCATCTAGCATTCATCCATGTCTGCCAAGAAAGAACCGACCACTTAGCCATTGATAATAGCGTAAAATTTCCTTAATTAATATTTTAATTTCAATACAATATCCAGGTTATTATTAAAAACTTACCCTCACTGTATATTCTGATATAATGTAAAAATGATGTATAAGTATTTTTCCAATTAAGTATGTTGTCAAAATGTTTGCAGTTACAATGAACAAGGAGAATATCATGACTGTCGCTAATACGTTCGATTTGTTTTTGTTTTACGCCTTTTCCAATCAAATTATAAACAAATATCATTTTCACATTGTAATATATTAATATTCGCTTCTGCCCTTTTTGAAAGTACAGCAGCTACAACTTAGACCTCAATGGGTTTATTTGCTGCACGTTTCTGCAAAGTAGCGATTGCTATTCCCATTCCACGTGGATGCTTTTTGAATAAAACATTTATTATTTTTATTTGTCAAGCTTCACCATATTCCAGCTCTTGGTGTATCATTTAGTTTTTATGTAAGGTAGAGGAAAGCAGGCACCAGAATATTAGGCACGTGGAAAACCTTTCTTGAAAAACCGTCATTAAAGAGGGTGTGACTACATTAGTGATGTCTGTTTGTCAGAATAGCAACTATCACAGTACGTGGAATGCGGTATTCGAACAATCTGAGTCAAAACAGAATGCATTTTAAAGTCTACTATTAATTTGAAGCGTTTTACACCCAAATTTTCTCTACGGCGTTTTACACCCATTGCAAAAGGCTTGCAAAAGCATTTGGCGTACCATTTCATTGCCCATAAAACGTTGTGTTAAACAAATATAGTGAGTAATTTGGCTTCTTTAATTGTGACATTTATTACGCAGCGCATTCTAATTAAATTCGAAACAAACAGCTGGATCCAATTATGCAAGCTTTATGTTGGCACATAAATCACGTGCTATCAGAAATTGTTTATTTCTTTGCTACTATCGCTTGATAGAAGGGATTTTCTGCGGGCCATTACTGTACACGCATTTCATGAAAAAGGAAATGTCGAAGGATTAAACAATAAATCTGTCCGAAATATATCATGTCCGAACTGAGAGTCATTACACTTTGCATATTCATTATAAATTTGTAGGTTTCACTTAAATCAACTGTCAATGCCTGAATAGCAACTATATCTTACATAACCAAAACAACATTAGTTCTATGGTCAAGTTCTAAAGGCCGGGATATAATATAACGGTTTTATGGTTCACAACAATTGCAGAGTTGAGTTTAATTTACATGAATGATATAAAATCGGTGCATGCCAAGTCATAATTGTACATGTGAAAGGTTATTTATGAAATAATAATTTCAGAAGCATTCATTGTTATCTGTAAGAATAGGATTCAAAGGGAAAAATGCACACAACATACTACAAACGCGTCAGAACATGCAAAAATAGAGGACAAAACAGTCTCCCTGAGGTATGACGAAACATTTTTCTTTATAAGTATGAACAGTTGACACAGCTGACAAGCAACTACATTTGTGACTATAAATGTTAGTTTTGCAGTGTTATCATCTGTATACTGAGTCTCATTTGTTGTTTCTTGACCCAGCCCTTACTTTTGTGGCCTTTTTTCTGCTCCAGAAATATTATGTTCACATTCTTTAGAAATGCTCCTTTATACTTTCAAAACTTTAACTCGCGCTCAACTGTTTCGTTCAATTACATTTATAATAAAACAGGATTAAAAATGTGAGGATTACCGTACATCCATTACTACAATGAGGAAATGATAATATATATAAGTCATTTTATCCGGGGGAAAATGTTTTTCTTCTTTCCTGGTAATTCAAAAATATCGTCTGCTGAAAATCCCATAGGGTTAATTGGAGTAACTTTATATATACGGATTATTACATTCGACAAAGTTAAAAAATGCTGTCTTTTACTATTTGTGGATAAAAAGATTCCTTTTTTTGAAGATATGGGAGAATTTAGTAAATTAAAGGGTCTCAGCTCAGGATTGAAATAAGAAAATTATTATATTATGAAGAAGTTAAAATAAAAGTCACATTAAGATGTCAGACATAATATTTTTTACATTGTTGTTAATTTTATACTATGAATATTATAAATTATTTTTGCTGTTTTAACACCCAAAATTAATCATAAAAAAACTTATTACAACTTTTGAAAGCCAAATGGTGAATGGCGATATGGTGACATTAATACAGATAAGAAAAGGATTTCTGGAAAAGTACATATAAAATATCTTACCTTCCCCAAAGTACTTACGTCCCCCAAATGACATGTTACATAAATAAATAATAGCCGGATACAAAAATACGCACTCATGCCTCATTCATCCACGCTGATTATATTAAAGATAAATTTAACAGTTCTTCGACAGTTCTAAATTCATGTGATCTAATTGTAGCAGAGATCACACCACAGGTAAACAAGTCAATCTAAACGTCAGCTGCCATTCCGCTCCAGGCATTTAAACTTAAACGATGTTTTCACGGAGCACGTGTTATATTGCATTTAGAATGGCGAGAAAACTGACAAGCCACAAGACGAAGATGACAGAAAACAATGGTTCAACGAGTAAAGATACATCTAAAATAATTGCCCTGAAACCGTGCAGGGTGATTATTTTCCAACAGTATATTTTTTTCTGTGTATAAACTCTTGTTTGTCGTGATGTATGTTGTTCTAACGATTAAAATAAATTTTCTGTGACATCCTACATGTTACCGAAATATAGACGCTGGGTACTTGTAAACTTTCATTTCGCTACTTTCAATAAAGAGGCGGAAACATTGAGAATATGGATGAGAATTCTCAGAAAAGAAACATACAAAAAATCCCACATTCCCCAAATTAACTTCCAAAAACACACCAACCCCTAAGCCACCCAACATACAAAATAAGGAGGGCAAAACGCAGTTTCCCAAAGTCTATCACTTGGCATAAGTCCTCAAATGCAATTTGAACAAGCAACTTTAATATAGCTGCTTACGTAGTAATAAACAAGAGTTACTTCACAGAAGTCAATAAAGAAATGTATAATCCAATTGCAGAGAATTAGCGTGTACTGTTATAAAATAGTTCTCTATCATTTTGATGATTAAACCGTTTCAGACGTCTTCTCATCACACTAGCTGTTGCCACCTTCATGGTAAAAGGAGTTATTTACAGGTGACGAAAACGATGAAAACGAGGCTTCTTCTCCTGGATATACGGAAACAAGTACAAAGATGATTTTTTATAATCATTTTTTGCCTGCTTCACAAATTCATTGCACTGTATTGTCGTCGATAAAGTAACACCCTCAACTCCAAATACATATAGCATAAAATGTACCGTAGTGAAAAGTTTAAGTCATATAATTTTGAAATACGCGAATTTTAAAATCAGCCTATTAATTTTTATTTTTAATATTTAACATGTTACACAACAACTAAGACTTATTGGCTTCATTAATAATTTAGTGTGATGGCAGATTGAAAAATGCAATTCTGAATTTCCAAACACTCAATGAATTTAAAGCAATCACAAAAATAAATAAATTAACAAGTTGATGTAATACAGGTAAGTTGTTAGGGCTTCCGTGGTCTAGTGGTTATAGTCTCTGACAGGTAATCACTACTCCCTCACCGCTGTGAGTCCGAAACCCATCAGGACCAGACAAAATTCACATGGGAGGATGCTACCCAGGTGGCTTATTGAAGACCGGTGGTTCTACCCTAGTATACGCCTAAACGGAAAACAGAAAAGTCACCAAATGGCCCAAGTGGTTGCCACAATGTAAAAGCTAAGTGAAAAAAAAAGTTAACATGAATTTTGGTCCAGGGCCTTTACTTATTTAGTTAATACATAAATCAAAAATTTTATTCAATGAAGCTGAATCATGGCAGGAATGAGAGAAATTGTTGACATTTGGAACAATAGAAGTTTGGTAGTAAAAGCTTTTTGAACGAAACACCATACCATATCAAAGGCAAGCGGGACATCTCATAAGACAAATTTAGATTCTGTTTCCAATTTCGATGACTACAAACAGTTCGATACGCTAGTTGTATGTTTTATTTGATAACCACAAAGGGAAATATCATTTATATATTAGATTAAAATGCATCGCTATGATGTCTGCAAACTAGTGACACACGTTTTGTTGTTATTGTAACAAATTGTACAATAAACCATGTGGTAATCATATACAACACTAATACCATATTATACATATAGATAAAAAAGGATTCGTATAAAAGCAAATACAGAATTTCCCTCTGAGTTCCATTTTGGGCGTTAGCCGGGTGTGGAAAGGAACAATAAAGAATGCTCAAAGTTACAATGAAATTAATAAAAGAGCAATGAATTTGTCGTAAGTTTTCATTATAAAATAACGGAAAACAGAACCTATTTATAGTTCTATAAGATATATTACTTATAGCTATATTTCTTAAGCAATACACACTATTCATTTCACGATGTTTTTGCATTAATCCAAACCTCTTTAATATACATTTTATCATTCGAAAATGTTTAAATATATAACATTCCCAACAGGATCGAATTGGCGGAAGGCAATACGTCATGGATTTGCTGATTAGATGATTCGAACCTCAAAGACCCATTTAAACAGCCTGAGAGGTTTTAGGGCAACAAATTAACAAATAAACTCTATTTAGCTAATGCATACTCCTACATAAATGCACGTACGTAAATGCTTCAGTTTTACTTTGTTCATCAATTACAATTAAACAGTTTAAGTTCAGAGCAAAATAAAACAATAGCCGCGTACCAGATCATACAACACAATATACTAACGTAGTTAAAAAGAAAACTTAATTAGCATCTTCGTGGGATTAACGGGGAAATTAGAGGGTAGCATTCAATCATTCTGAAGCATAGCATTCGTTACAAAAAAAGATAAATGTTAGTACAACTGTTTTAGAAACAAATTTACTTCGGCAGTTATTTTAGCATTAAAATGCAATATATGTTAGGAATACAATTGAAAATTATTTTCTCTCATGGAATGCAAGATCTTCTTGTGTGGCTTCGTTTTAAATGACAATGACGGAGCCAGGTTTTTTTCTAATATTCAGAATTACGTGAGCGATTTCTGAAAAAATGTTGAAAATCGTTCAGGTTTTTTAAAGTCAATGGGTAGAATAGGCTGTTATCAGGACACAACATTTCACAAGTAGTCTGTTTTTAATTTTGTCACCTTAATTAAACACATACCAACAACCATGTAATTTTTGCCCTTTCATGTACCAAATTATTGAATTAAATAGACATTTAAAAGGTCGACACGTACAACTGATTAAATTCTAAACTGAACTTCTAATTTCAGTTAAATTATCAGTTTTCTACTGTCATTTGGTATCCTACCTATCTCCTCAAGAGCCCACGTAGCAAACAACATTGTGTTGGTTGTATAAAAACATTGATAAATCAGTAGCAATTACGGAATGTTTTACATCTTGCGAGTGTAATTATCTTTGACTTCATTTAAGGGTTTTCATTCTCCACTAGTTCAGGACAATCCATATTCCCTCATAAAAACAAAAGGGTCTGTTCGTTTCAGTCCTTACTGTGCTTCCATTGTCATGTTTTCTTCTAAAAGTTTACAACAAAATGCGTCATTTTTCTACATCATCTTTACATATTTCATTTTTCACGTAATACTTTGCCTTAAAGTTTTTTTCTTTCCTAATTAATAGCAAATCTAATACGGGGGACACTGACTGCTAATGTCTTAGAAATAATTACATCAGAATGGTGTAATCTGATTAATCCTGAACATTTCATTAATGAAATAATCCTGAAACCGCTTCCATGAATCTTATAAATTTATGATCAATGATGGCAGGAAGGTTTTATACATTATGTGAAAGTTCACCATTCTTTCGAACACTAAACGGCGCATAGTCTGTTTTAATTTTCTCGTGGGTTGTGTTCTCGCTACATATACGTGTCCCGAAATCGTCGAAAAATATTGATGGTAAAATGCGCATACAACTATTTTAATTATACAAATTTCAGTATTTAAAGGCACGAATGACATGTCCCAGATAACAATTTGATAATAAAGATGGCGTTAATGCTAGATGATAAAATTATGTTTTGGTTAAAATCCGATATTACGTTCTCTTTGAGGATGTTGTAATTGAAATGAATCCATTCCATGGAGATTTGTCAGCTGCCAGTCACTCATCAATTGCAATGGTGATTAAGAAATCTTCCATTTCGTCCGCGTTAATCACTGATGAATTGTTTTATGAACTTGTTTTAATGTATTTTTATAATCTTTTTTAAATGTATCTTAAAAATGGTTTAACATAATGTTGGACGGAATGGTATAACCTCATATAAGTTACTAGATGCTAGTGTACTAGTGCATCAATATGGTACAATGAATACTGTATTAACTACAGTCTTGTGTCTTCATCATTGTATGTACTAAGTTAATTCATATGAACAGTTTAGCCCTAAGTCTACACCGACGACTAAGTTAAGAGCATCAAACGGTGTTAAATCATTGTCACAAAAGTAAGCTGGAACATTCAGAAGTTGATGTCCATCTTTGTACGCTGGAATAAATTGGATTTAGAGAGGACGCGTTAAATTGAAAAGTGGGGTAGGCAAGATTTAAGAACGCAGTCTTAGATGGTTGACGTCTTCGTTAATTTACTTAGCAACATTGATATATGACCATCTTGACGTGAGAAACACTTATGGCAACATTTTCCAATGAATGGAAGAAGAAGAAAGGTGATAAAATCGCGTGTAAAATAAAAGATCCAAGCATTAAGGCTTTTTTGTTGTTCACTGGATGTGTCTTTTAAGCTATATTAACGAACATAAATGGTCTTATGCGGATATTTCACGATCGGGATCCTGTGATACTTCTGTTATATTCCTCTTTCGTGTTAACCGCATCGAGTTTGTTTGGTAATGGTTAAAGGTATGTGTCCGGAGATCAGAGCACTTGTAGGTGCATGACTTCTTGGCGTTCGCTCTATATTTCATCTACAGTGCTTTTTTCCGTAACGTCACCTCCAAAGACCGATTCCCTCCAAGAAACTACAGTTAAAGGCACAAACTCGTAATAAAAAAAACCTGTCGAGAACGTAAAACTTCCCTCTCAACAACACATTTTTGCGACTCCGACAAGTGTTGCTCTTCGGAGGGAGCACTGTACTTGTTGAGATGAGAAAAAAACACGAATTCTGATTTTTAGCTTACTTCAGTTTCTGTTGACGTGTATTCCTTAACGAATGAATATTAATTAATATAATAACTGTCATATAAATAGCATTGTAAGCTTTCAGGTCCTACATATCAGAGAATCGGTATTGTGATGTAAAACAACAAATAAAATCTGCCACCATTACATCATATTGCATCCGCGTCGCATTTTATGAATTTTAAAATGCAATTTGATTACCATTGAACGTCTTAGTGGGTATTGATATTTCGATTTGCATGTCGCGTCTTACCTTTATTCAATTCAACGTTTGTTGTTGTTGTTTTTTTGTTTTGTTATCTGGAGACGCCTGACTACGAAAAAGCTTTAAAATTCTCAACTGGATGCGGAAAAGGTTAAGTGCTACTTGAATTGTAACTTATGCCTCTCATGCTAATCGATTAATATTACATTCATTTCTTGGATGTGCTTGGATAGTCGACTAGATTCAGGTTGTATTTCATGATTTAAATACTTTATATGACGGAAAGCGTCGTAATGTCATGAGGTTGACGTACTCCCTGACACAGAGCAATTTAAGATAATGTGGCATTGGTGAGATAACACGACCTACGCGTGTGAAATGAATTAGAGTAACAACATTAGAACAACAGTTGTTTTAAAGAATTATAATTGGATGTAACCAAATTACATTAGATGCATTTGTAATTTTTTGCTTGATTTTTTGTATGATTGAATGGTAAAGTTCTGTATAACTCGTGAAGGCTGAACTAAGAATGCATTTGCATGAACAATTTGAGGCAATATTAAGGGTTAACTCTGATATAAATATTTTGTTGAATATCATTTGCTTTCAATTCAAAGGCCTGTTTAATAGACTTATCTGAGCAGATCAGCTGATTTGATAAAGGTTAGTATTTGAAGTGTTTACCATAAAGAAGATTTTAAGTTAAAAAACTGCTATCTTAGCTGAGAAATTAAATTAACTAATACATTTATATTTATACTAAACTTTTATGTACACCGTACATAAAATCAATTCAAAAGATGTGGACGGTTTTTGTGGCTCTTAATTTTCAAAAGGACCTGGAAGATATAGTTTTGTTAATTATCCATACGACCAAGTTCTAAGTTGTTATTAAACAAGTACACGTATTGTAATAATCATCTTCATCGTTCTTACGCGTGTATGAATCAAACCTTAAAAAATCTTTGTTTTACTACATTCAATGATGTAGTTGGTGGACACGTCGGGGACACTTAAGCTTTGACAATGAGTTTTCGTAATTAAGTATAGACATTTTCTATGAAGCCAGTATTCGCTAACTGGAATGATTAGGAGAAAGGACAAATGAAAAAACGAAATACTTAATTATTAAGGCGTGCTTCAACTTGTGGTTGTTTGGGCAAATGTATGCCGACAGAAAGATATAAAAAATTCCAGCCATTCATTCCAGACCGTTCATCATGAAGACATTTGTTGGCTCAAGCGATCTGACTTTGATGTACTGTCTAGTACCATGAAATTAATTTGATTTATAGTAGACAAGCAAAATTGTGTTGTCGGACGGTAAGATGTATGTAAGGTATGATGTCTACAGAAAGATATTTTGCTTTTAATTCAGTTAGTAGGAGTGATACATGTATGACTTTCGGCGGTAAATATTAAGCATAGAAAAACATTCAGCGCTGTGAGACAAGTATAACTTTGTTTGTGATACTTATGGGTTTGGCTTGACATTTCGCTAGATAATTTACGACAAAAAGTTCATCTGCCCTGCCAAATTATATCAACAAATATCAAAGACCGAGCATATCATCTTAGTAGCAATGATGATTTGTACGTGTTAGTATCGAGGCGTGTGCGTGAAGCGATAGATGGCCATTGAACAAGAGAAAGGGCAACCAGTTTGTCAGGACATAGTTTCCGAACGTTTGTTTTTGTATTGTTCTGAATTATCCATAACCTTTTGTAGGCGTCCGGAAGTCATATTGCCAATGTAATGAACAAATATTTCTATCTCGCTGTCAGAATGGATCGTCATTCTTTTATTAGTGCTCAAAATTATGAACCTCGGGATAAAGGTCATAGTTGGGCCGTAGAAATCATTTTAAACTCCCGTATTTATTGGCAACTGATCTAACCAAGACAATTCCCTAAGGTTACAATTATTTGGTATTGTTTTGAATTAATAATGATTTGAGCCGTGTACGTTAGGTTTTTGAATTCGGCAGTTTTCGTGGTGAAGTGGACGCTTTGGCAAGTTGCATTCCCAAGTCATCTATGCTGCATACTTCAAGCATACGTTAACCTCAACAAGTATCATTAAAATACATTGCGCTGGACGCATAATACATCTAAATCATAGTTTGAAACAAGTAAATAATTACTATGTATGCCTAAAACTACTGTACAACATTTGCTAAAGGATTTGTACGTATAATCGGATGAAACGTGTGTTGGATTCCGTAATTTCACCAATTTCTTAAGTAGTAATATTGTATATTATTTTTCAGAGAATTTCGGTTTTCAGTGAGTCCAGTTTTCAGGAGTTTTATTGTATCATAACTATCACCTCAGAACCATAAACTAGTACATTCCATTTTCATTCATTCGTACAATACGACACTTACGGATAAATGTAGCAAGATTAATTATTCCTGTGAATGGTACGGCTATAATCTGATATCGTTTAAGTCTTGCTAATTAGACCCGAAACCATTTATCATCAGTCTGAACATTTTACACGATAAAAGACACAAACCAATGACAAAACCATTTGTTCCACGAAATTCAGGAAGGGACAACAGAACATGTCCATTAAAAATTTTCACGAAATATTTGTTACACTAATGCATTATAATATTGCAAGCTTGTGAAGGTCTCAATAAAAGTAAGACCGGTTTAGCAAACCAATTTCAATCCTTACACTAATCCGTGAGGTTTGAAAGAAAACAAGTAATGAGTCGTAGACCTCACAAACCAAAAATGGATGAAACTATAAATGAAATAGCAACAAAAGAAGACGAAATTTAACTGCTTTGGAGTAAAAGGAAAAACTAGATAATAGGGCTACAGTGCAAACAATTCATTAGCCTACAGCATCAAACATCATACATTTAACCCAAGAAAACCGGATTGAAAACACATAAGAACAACGTTAAATAGACACAGTTTCCTGTGCTGCAGATCATGAATCAAAGAATAATGTAATAACGAGACCCATTAATGCTGGTAACTGATCTAGTCAGTAGAGTAGAAATTTGATCGGTGCACAAGTTTCAAATACAATTAACAATTCGATTATAAAGCTCATTCTGACATGAGACAAAATACAAGAGACGTTAGCCTGACATGAAACATGTTTTGATATCCGCTCACCACCTCATGACAGTACAACTAATTCATTAAGTTTATTGGGCAAGGTGCTATAAAACTGTCCTGTTTGACGTGAACGCTACAATTTGTTTACCGTTTTCGTCGAATTACAAGTAAACATTAACACAATACGTGTGCCGGAAGGTGCAAATGAAGCTCTGGAATAATTTAATTTAAAGCGTTCTAATGTCTTGTAAGAGTCGTGAAGTCACATTTATTTTATATCGAGTGACGACTGCGTACAGATTAAAGTTAAATTTAAACTAAATCCCGAACATGCGCCGGTAAATTATTTCGACAGCACAAAATTAAACCTAATTATTAGTCACTAGTTCGAAGGAGGAAGAGATGGAATTAATAACGGCAGTGGTGAACAACATATGCCTGAACGTAATTGGGAAAAAATGTTACAGGCATTAATGCGGTTATTACGGTGAAAGGTATTATGTATTTAAACAAATTGAAAATTAACGACAGTTATCACGATGTAATTATTTCTCCGTTATGTAACATTCATGAACCGATTTAAGGCATATTTAATTTTGCTTCTATAAGAGGGAATTTATATAATCAAGGGATTACTCTGATATTAACTTTTAATTACATACCAAATACTTAAATATCGTAAGTAAACTCCATGTCCCAGATTGACATTAAAAATACAATTTATTTTCAAGGGTTATGAAGTTACAACCCAATTTTTGAAAGATTAATTTTATATTTGATAAAATCTTCCGACAAAAAACAAATTCCTTTGTCACAAAATGTTGATTAAGAGCATAGATAGTATCGCAAATAAAATTACATGGAATTGTTTTAATAAAAGTATTTCTAGATAATTTCAGATTAAAAGCAACATACAACTGTTCATACAACTCTAAACCTTCCACTTCTCCTCATACCAATGCGTGAAACCGCGGGCAACACAAAACACAAGAATGAAGTTCGCCTGCTTAGCTCAATAGGGGGATCTAAGGGCTTTGGACACCGGTTCGTGAATTGGAAACCCAGGTCGCGGCGCATGTTCCCAGTTACGAATTAACTGTCGAAAATACAGTGAAACTTCGTTATTACGCGCATCGATATCACAAGCACCCGACTTATCCCGAAGATCTTTTGAAAGTCTCGTCAAAATTTGTTTTATAGTTGCGTATAATATTCAACCAACACACAAATACCTCATTGTTACGAGCACCACGTTTATCTCGAGCAGCTAATCTGTTCCGCTGACTCTTCGAAGTGACGAAGTTTTATTATATAACAATATAATGACGATGGCCACTCACACGTCACGTCTGGTTTGAGTGATTCATAAGGACAAGTTAGCAGGTACTTGCATGAACCAAGGTAAGTACTGGTCCACAAAATCAGGAACAAAGTCATAACTGACCGTATCTATTGTTTAGTGTTTGTCTAAATCCGTACGGCTTACATTCAGGGCTAAAAGCGTTTGAAAATATAAATGCAATCTTATCATTGGAACCAATGATCACTTACTGAATCAGACAGTTTTGGCAAATACTTAGGGTTTGTTACATTACCATGAGACTAACGAAACACCACGCGTTATCTCAATAGCACGTGTCCAATAACTAGCGAAACAACACGTGTTATCTCAATAACACGTGTCCAATAACTAAAACCATTGCTAAATTTGTTTTTTTTCATGCTAAATGTACAGAATAGATACATTTCGTAAGATTGGACAGGTTCGTACGTGGTTAAAAACCATGAAGAACACAGATTGTAGATTGCGGATACTAACGTAAATATGATTTATTCAACCAGGGATGATATACTTGGACGATGTACTAATATAAAAAATAACATTTGTGTCGCATGTTATACATATTAATCATATTACGAGAAGGTATTCAAATAAATAATCGTTTCTATATTTCATAAAAACTGTGGAGAGCAAATGAATTCTTTAAAAAATATTAAGGCGTAGTTATTAGGCCCGAGGAACGACACATCCGCTGTCTCGTTTGTACCTTTTTTACCTTCCCGCACAAGAATATTCTCAAAAGTAGCTAAATAAAAAAATGTTTCTACCTACCAACCTACATACTCTATTTTTAATGAGCATGTAACCAGAAAACAACATTTTTATGCCTTAGGTGATAATAATACAGCCGCATCACCGTTAATGGCGTCGGACAAATTTTTGCAACTACGAAAGCGTTAGACAAATAATTTAACTAAACATACCAACCAAGAGTGCAGATACACACGAAGACCTACCAAATCACGACTGCATTCATGTTATAAAGAATTGATGACTCCAGATCAGGATGAATCGTGTTTTTTTTATTCAAGTCTCGTAATATCACGCAAAAAATCACGTGGTACATGATTACACGATATTAGTTTCGCGATTGTAATAAGATAGCCGATATCCATAAGTGCATTGTGATTTGATGTCTGATATGGGTTAATTATCAACATATCAATAAATGAATGCGTGTAATTCTTTGATTTCCAGTAATTTAAATAGTTACTTAAAATGAATTTTTAAACAGAAACGTCGAAATAAGTCCTCAGTCATTTGTGCTCTAATTAATTTTAATCAAAAATCGAATTGATAATATCCATTCAATTTAATGTATTGTTTTATTTAATTAATCGAGGCTTATTGCAGAAAAGCTCCAAATAACGTTTGTTTAGTAAACGAGGTTTTCAAACCATTGTATTATCTTACAACTCAACCATTTACATGATATTTGTGATAGTATTTAATACATTAATCATTAATATACAATGTGTACTATTGTTTATTCGTCTAATATTGTACTAAGTCATAAACGCATAAAAAAGCTAACGGCTCTATTCAATGATTTTTACAATAACGATCTTACGCCCTAGATTCAACATCCCAAAATACAAATATGGTAGCATTATACAAACACATTCTTCACAAGCCAATGCAAAATAATAATATAAGTTTTTTGTAACAGAGAATATTATAATTATTTAAATTATCGGGCTCGTCGTAGAAACACAGTGCAACAAACAATTATTTAAGGTGACGTATTGTTTCAACTTTGCATGAATGGTGAATTAAGGTCTATTTAGAAACCATTTAATAGTCATTTTTTCCAATCATGCAATACACAACCATTCTACAGCTTGCTTCAAGTTTCAGATCACCTCCTATAAAATGGTAAAGGTGCATGCATGACTATAATATTGTCTGCTTACTTCCCAACTAATCTAGCAATACTTTCTTTCACTCATGACTTAACGGCGTGACCACTGATCTAAATAAGAATAGCAGAATAAACTAGGTAATTCATCACTCTTTACGACATTCGTCCAACATCACACGTCATATATCAATTAAGCATCGAGATTCTTAACAGCACTTGTACTAAACTAGATTCAGAGACATCTGTATGTAAAGTCGCCTCGTAAAAATGAGGCATTCGTATTACTGTTTGAATATTTAAATAAGAACAAGACTCAAGTATTTATGTATTCAGTATGGATAAAATCGCACCTGTCAAAAATTAGTTTTATTGTAGGTGGCAATAGTTTACTTCAAAGGAATGCATAGCTTAGCTATTTCAGTATGTAAATTACCTTGTGTCAAAACGCAGTAAGCACATCTACAAAATGGTTCTATGCTTAAAATAACAACAATGGAGTAATAGCATCAAAATAAAAGCCCAGCTTTTAATTATTAAACAAAATGACCATATGAATGACAGCGCAATTTGCCATCAGCGCGAAACATGTCGTCAAGGTAGAATAATTTATGTTAAGCATTCTATTTAACCATGTGAAACAGCGTTTCTATGGAGAAGTCACGCAGTCGACAATAATCAGTTACTACTATCAATAGGTAGGAAATTTCAAAACACCTACAGAACAATTATCTCCTGATAAGCGGGAAATAACATCTTGTATCTGTTAGTGTCGTAATTGATACAGATACTATTTATCTTACGCTCTGTTTCACAGCCCAAACGCTGAAAATGAAAGTAGATTGGATGCCTATGCGACAAAGGCGACGGTTGGTTGGGTTGCTATGGAATAAATTGTCGATTTTTGGTAAGTCTTCAATAAAAAAGTCAAATAATGTGTATTTTAACATAGCTGGCCGTTACTTTAACAATGGTATTTCTAATGCTCACATATTTTTGTTCTTCTTCAAGCTTCCTTTAATTGCGTGTTTAATTTCTTGTGCCAAGTGTTGGTAATGCTTTCATTTTCAGGTACGGGAACATTCAAACAAAATGGCTCCATGCAAATTGTGTTTCATATTTCACAATCACACGCACAAAAGTCCGGGACATAAGATGCAGTTGGTGCTAAATTTAGCACTATTAGATAAATGATTAAATAGTTCAATTCACAAACCAATTGGTCGTTGAATCTCACGCCAACTTAAAGGAGGTACCGAGGCAAGACAAAATATAAATTATCTATTACTTTGGTGCGATAGATAATTGCTTCCAATTGTCTGCTTGCTGCTCGTACGACCATCGCGTCATTACGGACGTTTATGCTTAACAACAAAACGAATTAGACATTAAATAATCGCTACAACCAACACCAAGCGGTGATTAGAGACTAACTCGACGCATTGCAGATAAAACAGCTCTGTTAATGGAGTGAGGGACGGAGACATAAAATTTAGAAGATCGAATACTGACAACATAATACCAGGTGTCTTTCAGTCGGAAGAAATTTTAGACATGCATTTTAGCTTGAATTTGTCTTAATGTAAATCATTTGTCATTGCCTTGTATTTTGTTATAGTTTTTTTCCAAAGTCAAGTCTGCAATTGACTAGGAAAAGCGAGTTGAACATGTTGCGCAATTAATTCAATCAATTCTAATAGTACAATCAAAACTGCTCAAAGTTATTAACCGGACGTCTTGCTACTTATAGCGTTTCGTGCGCAGTGATGTCCGTTTCATAGACCTCAAAGATCATAGCACAGATCTTACTGCCCACTTGTACATAAAATGTTTTATGCTATTAATTGTTTTGGGCTCAAGTCAGCTGTTAGAAGTAAGTGGCCGAAATGTTTATATGTAACATTAGCAACATAAAAAGAACTGCTATTTTGATTTGAATATGTCTATGAAACGGGTCTTGGGTTTCGAGCATGATATTTTTTGATCCGGGTCTTTCAGATTCTAGATCCAGAATTATGACTGCTCGTGTGTTCAAGCAAAGAATGCTGAACACCAATGCAATCGAAAAGGCACAAACAGCTGTATGCAAGCGCTTAGTATTTATGAATATTCAGGACCAAATATTATTTATTGAACAGTTTGGTCGGGTTAATGTAATTGATAACATTTAAATAATAGTGTATAACTGTATAAAATTAGCAGCTGTCTCACCGATACCCTAAAACCAGAGGACTGGAACCAAGCCTAGAAATCATAACTCATTTTCACACTTTTATAACTAACCACTTGTAAAGAAGTAATAACTCTGTGAAGTGACATGGCACCTTGTACTAATTACAATCTTTTCTTCATTTTGAAGCAGTTATTTCATCTTGTACCGTACTTATCATAGAATCAAGCGCACGAGTCAAAAAACTTATCCGACTCATCATAGCTCTGGGGATGTAATACATATTCTTAATAGATCGCGATAGCGTAAAATTCCAATTAATTTGATCAGGCTTTTACCGCCTTAGGTCAATGTTCGCATTATGTAAAAAGAACAAGCCTTTTAATTTGAGCAGTCATTCTTTATAATAGAACATCAAATCTAGAACGTGTCAGTTTAAATTAAGACAATGAGGTGATGACACAATATAACCTCGGTACAACTTCGCTATCAAATGGTCGTACGCTCGTTCGAAATCAAACTGTTGTCTGTAACAAGCGTTCAGGTTTTAATTTCAATCCAGCGGTAATGTATAATGTGTGAAACAAATTAAGCAAAACGTTGACTTCACAATTTTGGGTTATGAATAAAGAAACAGGGAATAAAAAGACTGGCCAGATTATGACAGGTTAATAGGACATTATGTTGACGCACTTCTTTCACTGAAAAAGATTAATACTACATTGCGGTTAACTTGATACAAAAATGTCGCCGTTCAGTAGATTTTAAAGAATAAAAGCGATATTTTCCAACTGACACTTTTTACGACAAATTTCCCCTGGATAACAATGGTAGATAACTTTACTAAAGATGAGAATCGTTTTACATCTGTTGGAAATTTGTCGACATCAGACAATCTATCTACACATCATTTTGCTGAGTTTGTATTCTTTCTAAGTAATTTTAATAGATACAAATCAGGTGTCTCACAGATCGGCTTAACACACATGCTCAAAATGCAATCGTGATTTTATCAATGATTGATTGGAGTGAAGTGATAAAAAATCAATTAGCGTTAAGATAAGGCTGTCTAATGCTTCTTATGTCTTCTGATACCAATTAGTTTGTTATTTTTTATTCTTTGTTGACAAAGATATTGAGGCATCAATGACTCTGATAATATTCAACAACTCCAGTCAATGTCACACAGGTGCACGCTGAATACAGCGATTGTAATTCATTAAAAGTTTTAATTCCCGATAGTGTTTTCATTCTATCCTTAATAATTGAACCTTTATTGATACGGTCTTCAAATGACCCTGTAAATATCATTTTTTAGTTTATTTATCCTTAATATATTTCAATGCAAGGAGATGTCGCGCCGTTACTGTAAATTGCTAATTCTCTTTACAAGTTACAAGCAATTACAAAACTATAAACGAGGTGTTATCATAACATTAAAACAGTGTTATCTTTTGACTTTGTAGTTTGTGTCTAATAGTATGGAATAATACCAGCAAGCTGAGACATTCAGTAAGAAATTAAGATAAAAAAACATTGGACTTGATTAGCAGGATTATAATCAAAATAATGATACGTTATGGTAGTGATACAATCGTTAACACCCACGCGGATTATAAAAGGACTCTGTGCTCAGGTAATGCGTTGTTGCTTGGGTGTCTGCGTCGTAACAAAATATCATATCAGATAAATATGCATCGATATTTTATATATCTTCATCATTACTGACAATAATCAACAACTTTCTCAAACAGCTGTAATTTGTTCTGAGAGTACAAATCTGTATTAACCGGAAAGAGACAAGAATTTTCATGAGAGTCTGAAAAAAGTGAACAATTACCGCCGTAAGATTTTCCGCTAAATTTGACCATTGGTCATTTATCAGCGTGTTGATTGGACTATTATAGAACTACTACATCATAATGTGAAAGTGTCACGTGATTTGTAATATGTTTACATTGTCACCTTGGTGATAATTTGAGACTCGGAATCTTCGCTGCGCACATCGATGATGCATGAGATTTACTTCGGAAAATCATTCAGATTTTCCCCGTGACGATATAACATCTCAGCATCTGATTGAGCCATTCATTAAAATATGTAATTTGACCCATGTATAATGTCTCCAAACCATATTTCACTTAAATTTATCGGATATATTTACCATTTCGCATTGACAATTCTCGTATTTTCGACCTTTTCCGGGCAGTTGATGAAATGAGTAAATATTCCACTTAAATGGAAAATGGAATCGCGAATATTTGTCTAAATATGGACTGGAATTCATCAGGGACATTCTTCTATCCCGATTTGTTGTGTTTGCTGTTTTGATTTGCGTTAATTGTCTATGTGCATGTGAAGTTGATAGTTTGTTTGCTGGTCATGCTGAGAATGTTCAACTCAATGTATGTTGTATGTTGTATATCCTTTGAGGGCATTAATTTTCTTTCAGTGTATTAGAACAATTGAGTAATCATAAAACTCGAATACAAAACGCAGCAATATTAAGTTAGGACGGTAAGTAAACATATTGAGTTACTTTTGTTTTCCATTCGTGCACTTCCTATTTACTGCACTATTCAAATTTCATTACGCCCATTACAGTGTTAGATTTCGTGGGTTGATGTTATCTGATGTCACAATACGATGACACGAGGACAAATAATCCATCCACTATCTGTACGATGTCATAAACATTTCTATGAACCAAAGGTATAAAATGTTGATGCACAAACAACACAGGAAAATAAGCCTGCTCATTTTATTGCATTATTATCATTTACAAGATGCATACTCAGGGTCCGATTCCTTTTATACTGATTCAGCACATCGTATAAACATCATACTGAGATTAGAAAATGCGGAATACGAGACGTGAATCAGGTAATTGATTCTGTGCTCATACAAAATGCATGGATATCATAATTTCTGAAACCATCGACGGTCAATCAATCGTTAGTAAGTATTTATTCATAACTACTACTGGAATTACTTTCAATGTTTCAAACGAACTCATATTTCTCATATTTTATTATCATCCGACCTGTAGCTTATCTAGTCTGGCTTTTTACTCATTCCGCGCAATTTTCATCTTTTTGAATTCAAATTTCTTTGAACCTTTGTATCATAGCGCACTGCGAGTTTTGCTTTAAAGTGTGAGAAGATTAACAAACAACCCCCTCATCGTCTCCATAAAAAACTCACTCAAGCGTCGTTCATTCAGCGAATTCAAATTTATAATTAATTTTAATATACAAACCTGTGGGAAGGACAACAAGTGGTCTTTATTGGCAGATGGTCTTTATTTGGAGGTCAGTTTGTTCTTAATAATCAGTGATGACGGTTTTCAAGGAATCGCCTTTATTCATAGGGTGGTCTTTATTCGGAGGTGGTCGCAAACACAGGTTTGACTGCACAACTCGATGTACATGCATTTATTCGTTTTCAATAAACAAGCAATTAGCGCACATTAAATTCTAAGAGACCCTCGTAATGTTTTTCTGAACAACTTCTAGAGACATATTTTAAATAAGAAAAGTAGTCAATACATGTAGATACATGCAGGTCTTCAAAACGCGGGTGTGAACAAAACAATGAAGTTGTCTAAAGAAGGGGTTAATGAATAACTTTAATAATAAAGGATATTTTGTCAATCTTTGGCCTTTACTTGATAACAATATCTACAAAGGTTAATGCAATTTCCCTTTTAGATGTAAAAGTTGGTGAAGATAAGCAAAGAAGTGTGCAAGATAATTTGAAGTTTATTTAATTTCTGCTTTTCAAAAAAATCATTTCGCCAAATTTTAAATTAGGCGCAAACATGAGAAAAGGATTTCTAATGTATTTTATTTTCAGAAACAATATGTCTATTTTGAAGCACCATCGTATTTATAGGATTTACCATCATTCAATTATTCATATCTTCAGAATCTTTATGAGATTATCACTCAGTCTAATTAATTGTTTAAAATAAATTTTAAATTCAAGTTAAATAGATCACAAAACATTTTTCTTTGGTAAGTTCATTCCCTGTCGTGCGTTATCAATTGCCAAATGACCGTTAAACAATTCGGCAACACTTGAACTGAGTTATTTTACACATTAGACTTTTAACAAAGACAGGAACCAGATCAATGCTCACACACGTACAACTTAACATGAAAAACATTGGGTCTTAGTTTTCGTCGTTCAAATTAATTTTCAGAGAGTATGAAATAAAGTCAAAGACGGGCACATACAAAACAGCAAAAAGGTGGACTAACCGACTATGCACTAAGACTTAACACAATCAAGGTAAACAAGCGGAACAATCAGATAATATCACGAAAGGAATGAATATACAAAACAGGACAGCTCAGCTACAAAATCGAGACATGGACAAGAATGCATCATACGTTCTGGCCAAGTTATGAAAGAAGCTTAGCAACATTACATGACTGACAGTATAGGAGGTGAATATGCCATACAATATTAGAAAGGTCCAAAAACATACGGAAATAATATTATGCTTGAACGTCGCCTCTGCCCGTTAATTAGTTACATAGAAACAAGAATTTCCCTAGTTGATTGGAGATGACCAAACATTATACATCTACAAATATTATCTACAATCCGATGGACTGACTACAACAAGCAATGTAGTAATTCAATGTAATAACAAAATGGAACAACAAAAATTAAACAAACCAAACAGTAAATCGTTTACAGATAGTCCGGTATCAAACTGAAACACAATATTCACTTAAGATAAGGCAAGATTCAGATAAGGATGATGCTTGTCTTAATTTACAAGTTTAGATTAATAAATGTCGAAACACTTATATAGTTGCAAGTCATGCAGAAACTAAGCAGCGTATTAACTAAAATATGAATTCTCTTTCAAAAGTTCCAAATCAGGAATTTAGAGGGTTTAAGAATCAAACTGTATGAAGTTGTAATATGAAGAAGAGTGGAAAGTAGTTATGAAAGAAGCTGTCATCAGAAATGAAATATAATATTCGGAGTAAAGAAGTAAGAGTCGTTCCGAAGTATTGTTTATTCTTCGGATACTTTCTGAATCCCAACATAATTTGAACAAAAAGACATCTTAGCGGCAGAAGTGCAGAATTCATTTCTCTAACCGTCACTAGAGCGTAATAAACAAATTGCAAGCATTACCAATCTGTGGATTTTTACGACGTTCAAATAACCTACAAGTAATGAGAAAATAAATCGGACATAAAAGGTAATTGAAAAATCTCTCGCATTATATTGACTTCAATACGTTGACAGAAAAAAGACACAGATTTCCTTGCAATATGCACTTGCAATGTTTTCAGGGATGAATATTTTAGTACACAACGACATTATTCCAATCAACACGACCTATACAAATGGACACTTTTAAAGCAGATATCAAAAATAGGGATGTCGATTTCGAGTGCCGTCAAATATAGTCACGCGACGGATATCATACAGACAATTACGATAAAAAGTAACGGAGGTGATGTTATTAAATGTCAGCTGTATAAGAAAAGATTAATTGAGCTTAACTTCCTTTCAGTCTTCATACAAATGGTTAGTAATATTCAAGAATCTACAATTTACTCGCGTGTGATGTATGCGCTAACCTGGTAGTCAGTATATCAGGGTAAATTTGAATTAAGTCAACACAATGATCAGGCGTAATTTGGACAATATGTGGCGTGTCTTGGTAATCGCTTTATGCCAATGAATTACCAGTACTTGAAAGAAGATCACATAATAACTAATATGTCTGTTGGAATGACTTTAATATGTAATGCGCGGGCAAGGAAGACAGAATACCTCAGTTGACGCACACACCCTGGACAGTCATGCGACTAGATTTGATGACAGTGATATGCTGTTAGCTTTCCTTACAGGTGTTCCGCGCGAAAGTTTTATAAAGACGACACTTAGAATGTGTGAAAAAAATAAAGCTATAATGGAGATGTACGTATATTGAATGCGAATTTGACAAACGTTAGATTAAGTCGGATAAGAAAGAAAAAGAAGAAAAAAAAAACAAATATGACAGAAAACACGAATACAAGAACCCGCATTTAATAGAGAGTATACGGTAATGTCATTCAAAAACATTCGTTTAGCATCGCAGCAAAAATTCTACTGTTCGCTAGCAGACAGCGCAGGTTTTCTCAAATTTCCTATAGTTGTATTGTGTACTTCAAGAACTGCAATAATGATAACACTAGCTGCTAATCTTCGAGCAGATAGATGATCCATAGAATGTTTCTGAACGTACGCGTGACGGATTTAGTTTGATGGTTCTCATTTATTTAAAAGCTATATATGTATGCAGACTTAATCACGGGACGTAGTACAATCACTTTTAATGGAATAAATTTAAATGATACTTGCAGTAGACTACAGGTTTGACAAACTATAATTTAATATTTCAATAAACAAATACTTGAAAATTGCTCTTGAAAAGAATTAGCGAGCTGCCAACCTGTGCGGAGACCATCACCCTCACACTTTTATATGACGCAAATGTGTCCACCGTACATGTTATTCTTTGTGGGAAGGATTTGTGCATAAAAAAGTTTCTCGTTTTTTTTCCATTGCAAATACACTTCATAGAAATAATTATAGAATTGTCATGAAGAAATTATTATTTCAAATATTTGCTTTGAACGACTGAACTAATAATCCTGTGCTTTGGTTATCATAGCAACGTTTGTACAAAATGTTTTCAAATTACATAATTATAGAGCATACATCAAAATAATGGGAAAAAATGTTTTATTGCGTAAATATTTGACGATTTTCTACAAAACATATTTCAGATAATGATAAGCCTCCGGATAAATAATACTATGGAAGTTCTAACTCAATTGATGATGGAATATGATATTAACACAGTGCCGATATTTAGACAATCACGATCAGATCAGAAATATAATACGATTACTTAATTGTTAATCATGTTTGGTATTATTTCATATTACCGCGTATTTCAAGTAGTTCATCATCCGAAGCAATAAATTTTTAAACCGATTTTTTGGGGTACATTTGTCGACCAATTTTACGAGGTGTAACTGATAATAGCTTTTATTCTTGAATTACACTTTTGATACAAAACATGATGAGTGATATTATTCATAAATAAATTTGTCAAGAGATTAATTACGCATATGATTCAGATATTCACGTTTGAAAGTAATGACTCAAAGATTTTAGAATCAAAAAATTATCATATCCGCTTTTAATCTACCCATTAGTTGTAATTTTGACGTTGCTAGAAGTGTTATCAAATAAAATCATTAATTAGAAATGAAATTCGCATATAAATAGAAACAATGAAAACATACCATTAAAACAAACAAAGGGGCAAGGTTCATAAAGTACAGAGAGATCTCCACCACAAACGTGTATTCAATTAAAACAATTGTATATCACTGTTGACCATTCGTCATTTTATTCTAATGGAACCGTCTACTCTAAAATGTTCGTTGTTTTACTTTACAATGACGCACTTTGACAAAAACTTCAATACATCAAGATATTTAAAATAATAATTGTCCAAACACTATATTTGTATTTTCACCAATGATTCAATGTTTCAATTTGAAAGGCACTTAAAAAACCATTATTTAAGCGAACATTTACAATTTATGATATTAAGCATTAATGTTATATGAAAAAATAAGGCTAAAAAGTCATCAATATTAAATATGTGGTATAAATAATAAGCATTGTTCGTATAATGAAATTGTTGTAGACAGAATCATGCCGTATTTTACAGAACGTTTACATACATTTGCGTGGAATGTTCTACATTGCTCATTTGAATCATTGAATTAGTATGAAGCTATCTTAACAAAAGTAAACGAAGAATTATCCAATCACACGTTTTATCAAGTGTAGAGTTTCTTTTTATTTGTAAAAAATTGATTTATTTTGAAACATTTCATCAAATTCCTTTAGAATTAAGAAACTTTTTCTCAACAAAAAATGAATTAATAAGTCCATGAATGATTCAAAACATAACACAACAACTTTTATATACTTACATGCAGTTCAGAGAAACCAACACGAGAAGCCAGCAAGTTGGCGACATTTTCCTCGGCTGGAAGTTGTTCATTGTGGCCTGTAAATACGCTTCACTTATAAAAGCTGTGTATAAATGCTTGTCATCAAAGTTCTATTACGTAATAATCACGTGATCAAAGTTCCAGGCGGTTAACCAATCAAAAGGCGGGACGGTTAATGTATTACTCCGCCTTGATATGTTCTCTGAATCGGGATAATCACAAACAAACACTGACTCAGTATGAACTACCGTCGCTTTTTCAGTGTCACTATTGGAAAACTCGAAGGAACCATCTATTTCAACGTTCATTATCCTGTTAAGTCAGGCGTTTAATAAAGACAAAGAATTTTTTGATCTCTTATGAACGCCGTGAATGTTTTTAATGTGATCAGGTGCATGTTTTATTTATTTGGTGTGGGCTTGCAGCACTTTTTTCTGATGGGTGTTTCAGATTTCTAAGCCTAGGAGAGTTTGTATCGTTTCTAATCTGAGGAACATTAAAACGTTTCCTGTCGACAACAAAATGCGAATATAGCACCCATGATTTGCAAGAAGAGTTGAAGTCCTCATGCAAGTGAGATTGCACTTCAAATTCAACTCGTTTTTGAAAGAATATCCAGTCCAATGTAATATTTAAAAGTAGTCCAGTGCACGTGTTAATCGTATACGACTAGTCTTTATGTGCAATTAGTTGCGTATATAGCTATCAGCATTGTTTAATGATGCTCAAAATATTGATTCAAACGTACAATTGAGAATTAGATCCATACAAATACAGTAAAACCTCACTGCGATCACTCAACGTTACGACCTCCTCGTCACAACGACCATATATTTTCGGACTTGTTCATAGTAAGGCTTTTGTTTCAATTTTATGACAAAACCTTCTTAATACTGAGATCATTTATTTTGGCTCCACAGATGGTGTTTATGTTGAGGTTTAACTTTATATGAAGGCAATAAAAAATAATCAAGACGGCTTCGTTATTTTCGGAATGCTAACGATAAATGTGCGATAACGTAAATAATAATTGTTAAAATGTAAGCGTTTCTTTCGCTTATGTCCGTCTGTATTGAAAGACAAATTCACTATTATTATATTAAATATAAAGTTTAAAAATGTCTAAATTGAAAAATAAATATATTAGAAGACAAAATATCAATTTTACAAGAATATTGTGCTTTTCATACAATATGGAGTCTTTCCTTCTCTGTTGATTGATGTGATGTTCGTAACACTGTGTACAATTTGTGTCAATATTTGTTGTATCAATCCCGTATGTTTGCTTTGTTGAATTGCTCAGAACTGAGCCAGTGGTGAAATATAATATTGTAGAGTTCGACATGGAAACACACCAGCATCTAAATGATAGACTTCATGTCTGAAAGCATTTTACAACTGAATTCAATTCGCTTGATGTATTTGATAAACAAGAAACAGTTTTTTTCTGTCTCATTCAATCCTCTATATTATTGTTTCGTTGTCAACATGAGACACTGGATCGTGTGTATAAGCACAGCGGTGCATGTTTTAATGTTTTTGTTTTCTGATAATTAAATAAATCTAGTTTTTTTTGGTAAAAGCACCAGAGGCGTTTTGTGTTTCTTTTGTATTTAAATATGTTGTTTGTACATGTCAAAATGTCAGAAAGTTTAGAAACCCAATTAAAACTTTACATTATTTACGATATACGGGGTTGCGGGATACGTTTCGCCCCCTTGTGTTTATAAATAATAAATTAATTATAACCAGTCCATATATCGGAGTCATAGTAAAGTACTAATTTAAATGCAAACGATAATCAGAGATCTTTCAACAATTTTCTAGCAGTCTGTTTACAAATGAGTTATAGAAACACGATAGTAATCGGCCGTCAATTAATTAGCGTTTAAGTTGTGCGAATCTCCCATGGGATAGCACGCAGCTAGGTGTGAACTAACCGTTTATATTCTGGATCGGATAATTAACATAAATATTTCAGTACTTCTTGTTCCCATGTAGAGTCACCAGCCATTAACGATATACGCCGGGTATTATAAAATTACATGAACTTTGTAGTGTTTTCATGCGATAAACATCGATTTGGTGTACATTAAAAGAATAAACAACATTATTATAGTTAAACATTTGTTTGAGTGTTGTAAATAAATAAATATTATGTTACATTACTTTACGTTACTTTACGTTACTTTAGGTTGGTTACGTCATGATAAAAGTTTACACGATGTTTTACTCTTTTAGCGACTACGCCTAACCAAAGTCTTGTAGAGCACTAATCATACAGTAATAAAATGCCTAACCAAAGTCTTGAAGAGCACTAATCATACAGTAATAAAATGCCTAACCAAAGTCTTGTAGAGCACTAATCACACAGTAATTAAATATATTTGTTCCTGCAGCGTGTGAAACGCAAACAGTCTGACCTACGCCTCCTGCCGCGCTGTTTACAGCTATAAAACATGCATTTTATAAATATTATATAATAGCCTTTCCATTCTATGAATGCAATATAATAGTTTATGTTCAACTTATATTTTGCGCGAATAGATCATTTTTTCCCATTCAGAACATACTACATGTACATATTTCTATGTGAATCTGCGCAAAAAGTTCATGCGCAACATTGCCAAGAATTAACTACAAAACAAATATCCGTGGTCAATGAACACTTGTTTATTCAATACATTAGTTGAAGTGGATCAATTACTGGTAATTAGCACAATTTGTTCGGGTAGACCCCGAGAACAAGAATCTACATAAAGCCATTCAATATTTGTTTTTAAATATCAATTAAAATGCACACCACGTTTAAGATACAAACAAGAGAATGCTCAGGTTACAGGCAGATAAATATCTGTAAAAGTTCGCAAGGTATCAATTTACAAAATTTACTTTTTCACTGGGGTTTAACGTCACCAAAAGCCGGAGTCACCCTTTCCAGCTAAAACAGTGGAAGACGACTCCAGGCTTACACTTGTGTAGAACTATCGAACTATCTTAACATTGCCAACATTCAAATAAATCATTATGCATTGTAATAATATAATATATGATCATATTTTATAATCACCAACTTTTAATATTTATTAATTTCATGTTATGGATAATTAAAAACATTCAGTAAAGCATATCAACTAAAATGGGGGACAAGTTGTCCGAATTAACAGAACGAGTTGAACAAATCGGAGACGAGTTGACTAGGGGACGAGTTGGCTAAGGGACGAGTTGACTAGTTCCCTCTGATTCTCGGTGGGTTTCGAACTCACTGCGATGAGGGTTAGTAATCACTAGTCAGAGACCACACAATATGCTTAATGTACTTATGTACAGATTTTAACCTTTGCTCAGGTTAGAAATATTTACAAATTTCAGAATTTATTCTAAGGATACATATTTTTATTTCATAAATATAACTGTTATAAATATTAAAATGTAAGAATAGAGATCAAACAAATTTCAACATACTCTCAGGCTTTCATTGGTTTCAGATGTTCATTTAAATTTAATTTTAATAAGAATGACTTCCGTAGTGTATTCCATGCTATAATTTAATTGTTATAATAAATGAAAAAGCAATGTACCAAAATTAAATATTCTCCACAAATTGGAATACAATTTATGTCGAATAAATGATACAACGATGACTATATCGGTATACATTTTAATCTGATCATTATTAATATATGTAAATATGTGTCATTCACTTTCCTCGGGTTTTGCTGTAAATAGACGTAAACTCGCGTGATAATGGCAGATAATCTATTATATATTTAGCTTAAATGAACATACAGATCAGTAGATGTGCTGTTTTTCGTTAAATATTAACAAAGAATTGAAGATGTGTGTCATTAAATTACTTAAAACCAACCACATGTACTAAAAAGCTATAATGGAAGTTATATGGGTAAACAAACATATGTATGTATATACAATTTACGGATTTATAAAAAGCACATGCAAGTCGAACGATTACATATCAATAATTCAACGGTCATTTACACCCATCATTTGGCGAGTTACATGTACTATATATGGATATAATCGAATCAGTTGAATAATCTCTCCGGATCAATTAACCAGATGTTACATCGGCCATTGATCCAGGTGTGCGTGTGTTCACGTAAGATAACTTAACGAGATAATCCATTTCAAAGACCTATTATACTGTACATGTATGATATAGGTCTTTGTCAGTTTAATAGTCCACAGTATGTGTGCTGCGGCCTTCAGTAAGTGAGCCACTAAGACATTCCGGTATATTTTATTAAGTAATTCATTTATCGCAGTGGTCTACATTTACTACATTTACAGTGACTACATTTACAGGTCTCTTCAGACCTTGTTCGTATTACCAATATACATATGGAGGATGTTAACAGCATTCTCTCGACTATTAGTTTTGGCATCTCGGCAAAATTACACGACAAAGATGCAACAAAATAGCAGCAAATCTCAGTAGAACACTGCGCGTTCCGCTGTAGTGTGTCTAATGTATCTGTGTATAACTTCCTTCGCAAACAGTCCATGTCCTGGTTTTATCTTCCGATCATTTTCTAGCTTCATTCTGATCCCATCTAGTGTCATGTCGTACTGAAGCATTTTTAGCATCGAAAACTACATTTGTTGACATATTCTTCGTTAACCCGACGGTATTCTTACATTCAAATTGTATAACTTCATTTGCAATTTATTTTATATACCAAATATGTCAGAATGTTTGAACGTGAAAGGAAATGAGGCATAGTTCCGTTTAAATTTGTTTCCTTCGTAATTATGTGCAGAATTTACTCTGCGAATATCAGAGTTGACATTCATCAACCGATTTAAAATGCAAACCCACACTTGAACTAATGCACATACCTACGCGTCGTGTTTTCGAACGCAAAGTCATAACAAATATCATTATGTATGAAAAATATATTTATATTACATCTTGTGGAAATAACTTGAAGTCAAGACATTAACTATTTTTATTATTATAATTAATAATTGATGTATACTTTGTTTCTTCTACATTTATGTGTAGGCTTTATTCAAGCAAAACGTAAACAAACATACATTGTGTTAAAGATTCGACAAAATACTATCAAATCTAATACTTAAAAATTGTCAAATTATACAATGTCCGTTTATTTAAAATTCTGGTTATTTCAAATTTTATCAGTCCCTAGGAATTTGAGGTTACGGGAATCAACTGTATATTAACTTCTTATAATAAATTTGTAAAAAGTAGTGGTACATTGAACTTCGCATTTACGTTGAACTCATTTGGGTCTATATGATATTCATATAACTTAGGCTATGCATTTATGACAATCCTGTGATATATACATGTTAAACATTTCAATTACAGTCAAACTTGTGTTTGCGACCTCCTCCGAATAAAAACCACTCAGTGAATAAAGGTCATTCTTTGAAAACCGCCACTGATAATTTAGAACAAACTGACATCCGATTAAAAGCCATCTGTCAATAACGGCTACATTTTGCCTTTCTCAAGGGTGGCCTTTGTTCCCAGGTTTAACTGTATTTAACATTTTAATGTGAATGCATGACATATGCGAGAATTTATTTGGATGGGATGTAAGAAATAATATGAAATTTTGATTCAGTATTGCGGTATTGAAGGCCACATATTCTCTGCAGTCGATCGCATAAAATATTTTTGCATGTAGTTTTCTGATAGCCGTAATGACAGTGTACCAGAGAGTTTGCGTACGTGCGTTATTCCCACTCAGAATTTGTTGCAATTTGGTAGTTGGATACGCTCAAAATTGGAATAAATCGGTGCGTACATTCATATACTTCCATTTAATATATCGGCAAAATGAAGCATACAACAGAATTTCGCAGACTATGGGAATTATCAAATAACACACCCTGTAATAAATATATTGAATCGTTCAAACAAAGCATCTACATGAGCTTGATGTCACAGTTGACTGAAACGGCCGAGGTGATAAGTTAATTACCGAAAAAATCGAGATATTATATTTACGCTGTCTAATTCAAGTATAAAAAGTTTTGTCCAACGTGTTTTGTTAAATTTCCAAATTACAATATTATTAATTGTCCAGATGCTTAAAGATCTCGGTATCTAATTTGGGTTTCCTCGGAGATTGTCGGATTTTTCCGTCAATTAGACGACTCGTTACTTTATGGTTTCGGTAAATTTTACAGCCAAGCATGATAATAAACAAACAACGTGTTAAAGTAGATTTGCTGATAATCAGACATGTTTTTTCAAGCCCGGAGTACATTTACTCTCTTGTTTTCAAAACTAAGAGTGCATTTATCCCCACCAAAAATACCTCGAGCACTGTAACAATCCGTAAAGTTTCATCAAGACAAAAAATGATGCCTTACACTCATGTGGGGGTAATTTGTTTAGAAGATATTAGAGTTGACAGATAATGAGAAATTACGTATAAAAGGGACATAACTCCGGATTGACTTCAGCAGGTAATAAAAATAAAGACTTATAAGAAATCATTTTAGTAGTTTTGTGTCATTCGAAAACGTTATCATTGCTGATATTTAGGGATATGAAAATACATTGAAGCTACAGCTTAGTATAGTTATAACTTTTTTATACCGCATTTCTGACGCAATCAATACTTTATCCATGAATGTATCTGAAAACCCAGGCAGTTTAAGGAAATAAAAAGAATAACAAAATCCTTTATAATTACAACATTCTGATCCTGGGTACACATTTATTTTACTCTTCATTCTGTTTTTATTATACTTACTATCAAATATAAAGAGACTCCGGATTTTGACGAATAAATCATTATTCCTGAGTACATCCTCTTAAAAAGCATGCGATTGGAACATCATAGTGCACACGTTTGATGTACGATTTGTAGTGACTTTAACTTCCGTTACACACGTACTGGTATGTTACATATGAGATCAATGTAGAATGTCACAAGATACTTTCAAAGATATTATACATGAAACTGCAAACACACGTCAAGCCTTCTGTACATATCTATTTGTACGTGTAAAGCATTATCCCATTCAATACAGGCAGTTTTCCAAACAAGCTGTCACCAAAAACTTTTGCCACGTGATATAAGGTAGAAATTGTATTCATCAACTTAAAGTGATCTTTGAATTATCAACATTCGTATATTTATCACAGTGAAGTATATAGTTTTATGAGATGCAGAGGAAGCGGCCACGTGGATATTATAGTGATACTGTGGAATTAGGAACGAGCATATTACCTATGAGACAAATGAAGAAGTTCACAATGTCAAAACTGCTGAAATATTTCTGCCTTATAGCTCTTGGCTTTTGTATTTATTCGATGTATGAAAAGATTATGGACGTAAGTACATGTATCAGATAAATTGAGTTTTGAACACTGATAGTTCTAGTGTTATGTCAGTAAGGTTTTTCCACACCATTTTTTAAATCTAATCCTTTACGAATCAAATGGGTCTTGAAAGACGAATCTGTGCCAACATAAACATTGACTGTACACTATGATGGTAAACGTTTTATTGAATGGAAGCTCACTTATTACAGTGTTTTATAGAATAAAATAATTTAAACATAATACAAATCTGCTATAAGTAATTTAAAGAATTGTAATAATAAGAAAGTAAGAACGGGTTCGCATGATACGTCATAGATAAAGACGTTAAGCTAAGCGCACGAACTACACAGGCACAAATCAAAAACTACGACAAACAAATTATATTACAGTTATTTTTTATTTCTAGGCTTCAAAAGCATCAGAAAAAACTGATGGATCAAATGATAACTTCATGGAAAACGTACAACAACGTTTGGATGATGATAATGACGGTGCCATTAACGAAGCGAGGGATATAAGAGAAAGACATGTTAAAGAACACATCAATAAAGTGTTTGAAGAGTTTAAACAGGAACAAGAGAATAAAAATAAATTAGAAAAAGAAAAGGATGCGTTTCAAGACTATGTTGATAATATTGAAAAAAATAATGACGATGGTGTTGCTGATACAGGATTAGATGATATTAATGAAGTGAATGTCGATATTAATGATGTACAAGGCAACACTTTTGATGATGCCGATGATGATGATAATGATGATAATAATTTCGATGAAAGCATTAATGATGATAATTTTGATGGAAATGCTGCTAATGATGACAACGTCGCTGAAGACGACGAAATTGATGAAGAAAAAGAACGCGAAGAACTAGAGGCGGAGAAAGAAATTGAAGAGCGTATTGCGGGAGCTATCCAGGTTGGTATAAATAATTATCCGGCAGATTTTTGCTCCATTTGGATGAGAACCTCATCGATGAACTAAGACACCATATTGCTCATGATCTATGCGTCGAGGTTCAAAATTCGGGCAAGGCAATTTTACCCTAAAGTCAAATTCATACGAGAAAAAAAAATGTCAATCTCTCGTGGAATAACATTTTAGTAGTGCTTGTGTTGTCTCAGAAACACTTATATGGTCGTTCTAATGAATTACAAGGACGGACATTAGTTTCCTGTTTTAATTATGTTGTCCTATTGGATCGATTTTTATTGATGATGTCGTCAGTGTTTTGTGTATGTGTGTGTAAGTTTGATTGTGTGAGTCGGTTGAATGCATCGCGAGTGTTGTTTTCAAAGCCACATTATTTTCTTTAAGTATAATCATAGTATACATCCAACTTAAGGTGTTGAAATTATACATCACCACACCAATAAAGGCTGTATGCACAGCTTGTTAATAGGCTAATTGTCTCATAATATATTCTGTTGGTTTCTTACATCATTGTTGTTGTTGGTACATTTTGTTGGTCCTCCGGAGCTGAATTCAGTTATGTGTTGGCATTTTTTGTTTTGCCAATTTCCGCTGTGTTCGGGTACACTTTACTTGTTCCACAGGGCATTTCACTGTTCTGCATTGTTATAACTGACATTTCTTGTCAGGTGGTGGCTTATATTGCGCGGTTTCTATCATGCGCCGATATACCCAGCCGTTTGCACAGGACTAATTTCTGTTAAAAAGGCTAATTATACACGATTCCTATAATCATTACTCGCTTTCATTACAGAATATGCACAATAAATGACAATGATCTTTTTTTCATATTCAGTTTGAAATTAATGGAATATGTTCCGCCAATAAGTCGTTTACTGTTTTTACAGCATCAGGTAACTTACGTGTGCATTAATTGATTATGACACAGTATACAAACCATACCAGTATCTGCTGTCTATATTTAATTAGTGCGTATTACAAGCCAAATGTTACCATGGTCGATAAATATCTTGCTAGAACTCTGATAATATAGTTGAATTATACGTATTGGCAAATGTTGATCAAAAACTAACTACGCTCATTACAATACTTTGTATATTGGGAAAAATCTTAGGTTGAATTCAGGCGTTTATTAATTCATATTTACAATGTTCACTACGAAAATTGCGTGTTATGGATCCCAGGACACGCAGAGCATGCATCAGTTGTTGCTGATCCTGGGTTATTGACTTTGATCCTGTGTATAAGAACACTGATCAAAAAGTGGTTTACATTAACTTTAATTATTTGATTGTTATAACAGTATGTTCTACATTTATAAATTAATTTACAACATGTGCTACATGCCAATTGAAAATTTAAACGCAAACTGTTCGTGTTTAAAGGATTTGACCATTACTTTCATTCAGTTGAACAAGTATTTCTTAACGCCGTTTTTCCACATTTTTTCAGTCATATACGGCGGCCGGTTCACCTAACCAGTTTTCACGGACTGTATCTAACCAGTACTAACTTACCCTTCCACAAGGAGCCGGCAACTTCTTCACATATGGAGGAAAATCGACATTTTTGTCAAATTTTCATAGAAGGGTATGACCCGCCGTGACCGGGATTTGGATCCGGATCGCCGTGTTACCAAATATTTCTAATTTCCAGGATGCACACGAGGAAGTGAAAGAAGAAGAATTAGGTATGGGTCAAAACGAAGGTGAAAACAATGAAAACAACATCAACGCACAATTAGCAAAGGATAATGTAGGTGTTGCCAAAAACATGGAAATTCCTAATGCACAACAGGCATTCGAAAGGAAGGAATTTAACAAGGTAGTGGAAAAAGTTGGTAAGTCGGTGATATCATCTGTACATATGTTAGACACAGATCAGGCCTCAGTTTCACGAAAAAAATTAAGTTTGAGCACACTATTTTGAAAGTATTTTATGACTATATTTGTATATTTTTTAACCTTATTTTCTTTGAAAAGCAGTTCAAAAAAGCAAGTCAAAAGTTTGTATTGAAAACATAGAATTATCTTGCTAAATTAATGTTTTACTTGAGCACGTTTTTGCTCAAGTGTTTTTTTTATTCTTTTTAGATACTATTTTTCATGAAAATCAATGTTATGTTTGTTCATCTTTTAAACTGGCACCAGTAGTACTCACCAAGATCCAATAGTAAACCTATAACATATTTTAACACCTGATAATTGAATTCGAAAATAGTGTGCTCAAACTTACGGGTTTTTTTTTGTGAAACTAGGGCTTGACTCTCAAAAGTCCGATCAAAAAAGCTAACCGAAAGATAATTTTATCAACATCCGTTAGAATGACGGCAAGCAGGAAATGCATAGATTTTTAACTGTATGTAATATTGCAATTAATGTATCAACAATGTAGAAGTGTTTAATGACAATGCAGACGATGTGAACAAATAAATCCGAATACGAATGAATATGAAATCCATGAATGTGGCTAAATATGACATTATAATGTATTTAGATCGGCCAGTTTGTGTATGCTGAAACGTGACTTCACCCGGCGTGTTTTTGGTTTAAAAAACTATTCAAATTAATGGTAACTAAATTGTCTGATAGGATGTTGTTGTCGCAATGCCGACTTGATCTTCAGATGTCTTCACTAACTCTTTTATTTATCCATTTCGTTAAAGTACGAATTTAGAAGAGATATTTCATGATTCTCGATATACCGTAAGTAGTTGCTATGACTATCGCTGGGTATATTCTAATCAAAGCACTGAGAGGATTGTACATGTAGTTGGTTGGCTTTGCATTATTTTAAGTTCTGTCTGAGGTTTATTGTTATACAGTGTCCTCATATTCCAAAAATACTATCAATGGCCAATACAAAAACACGCAGATGAACAAATCGTTTATTACATCTCAATATGAAAGCCGAGAATTTGACATTGCTGCCTTTAATCCTTATTTATTGTCTTTCTGCACTCAGATGTCATAACATTCTAGCAAAATGAATAGTATACGTTGTATATAAGGCAATACGTGAAATAACATTGGTATATTAATACTTAGCTTGTATGTCAGTAAGTACCGAAGTTGGCAACCAGCTATGATCTAGTGTTTATCTCAAAAGAATTAGTAGGTACTTAATATTTTAGATCTGTAAGTCTGACGTCATGTAAACCAAATTCTTAATGAATTTAAAGCTTTTATCGAAACAAAAAGCTAGCTGTCCTATCAATAAAACTTTCATTTCAAAAAGTGTTCAGTTCATTTTATCTATTTTAACGACGGTACAAAAATGAAATCTGAATTTCCTGCCTGAGTTAAAGTCCCATTAGACATCGGATGCTCGTATATGAAAATGACAACGATCTGGTTATATTTCCTTTCACTGGTAGGAAGCATTTGCATTCAAGTGTAATATTCCAAAATGTACAACAAAAATCGAGGCTTCAAAGAATGTTTTGTGGAACTTTTATTTCAAAATACGATACCCGATATAACCAATTGCGCTGTGTAAACAGTAAACATAGAAACAGCCGCACTCAGAATCGTGAAACCAAGCGGCTTGTTGCATTGAACGGATAATGTGTTCAGAAGAAAGCGGGCTTTTGTGAGTGATAACCAATCAAATTGTCGGCCTTGTGATCAGGGTCTTTCAAGCGGATTCGTCTCATAGTTTGTGGAGAAAGTAAGCGTCAATTTGTTGGATTGTTTTCTGTTTTGTTCCACCATGAAAACAATGACATCTCATCTAATACAATTAAACACGTCACTAATAAGCGAGTTCTGTATTAGAATGTCTGGTGAAACTTGGGACACTAAAATAATAGATATAAAACAGGGACAGGGGTCTCCGTGATCTCGTGATTATGGTCTCTAACTAGTAAATCACTAACCCCTCATCGCCGTGAGTTTAAATCCCACATGGGACCAGAAAAAAATCACATGTAATGAAGCTGTCTAGATTTTCGGAAGGTCGGTGGTTCTATTCAGGTGTACGCTTGGGGTCTTCCTCCAACGTAACAGCAGAAAAAAGTCAAAAGTGTTCTTAATATATAGGTTTTACTATGTTTAAACGTTTGAGAAATGCAGATTCTCTGTCTATAATCGTCCCTTGTAGAGCACATGAAAACGCATCGATATCAAGCGATAAAACAATCGGTGCCGCTTTTCTTTTCAGGCAGACGATTAAACCCGCGAGAAATTAGATATTTGAAAGAAAGAGCAGCCAGATTTGTAAAAATGAACGACGAGGATCATGAGTTTCCTCCTTTTGTAACCGCGGCCAGGCAGACGACATTTACTGCAGTCAAACAGCTTGCAGCGTCTATACAGATACATGCTCCCGGAAAGATGCTGTATATATTCAGCCTGGATCTGACTAAGGAGGAAAAGGATGAGGTAAAATTAGCCATACTTTGTATCTGCAATCAAAGATACACTTTTCTATTTTGTAATGGAATGAGAATCTATCCAAAAGTATGACTCGGCAAATTGGTGACATAATCTGTGAAGTAGAACCCCAACTTTCTGTCAAACGATGCAATAATTGATTCGCGGTCAAACCTACCTAAAAAGGTCTCTAAAAGAAGAGGAAAACTTTTATATACATTCTACACACACTTAGTCATCTTTTTTCTCTGGGATATGATTGTGTTTCATCAACAAGGGTAACTTAGCAACTTCCAAGCTTTGTCGCAGGAGCAAGACCTAAGTAGAATTATTGACCTTCGGTAAACTAGTCAGAAGGCTTCCGCAAATGTGATTTTTTCTGGTCCCCGATGGGATTCGAACTCACAGCAGTGAGGGCTAGCGATTACTAGTCCGAGATCATAACCATCCGACCACGGAGGCCTCTGCTTTTATTCACATGGTGTATATAGCCTGTAAAGCTCGCAAGTGCTTGTTGATTATTACATAGCAGGTAATTAACAGTACAACAATTACTGCTGAAAAATCGTCCTTATCCTACCAATATAATAAAACATGTATTGTTTGCCCTACATTAAAGCAAATCAAATGGCTCAAATTTCGCCGTTTTTAATCCATCCGGAGTTACTTATTCATGAAGAATTGTCTTCACTACTTATTCTGATTCACTTGCCGATGAGCGTTAAGCGGGCTAACACTCGTCGGCTAGTGTATATCTAGAAAAATAAATCAGAATTAAGTTACCACGCTCACTAAACAAACTCTGACATTCATACATACAATTATGTTTACCGTTTTACGTGGATAAACATTTCAGTGTACGACTTGTATTTCAGTTGGCCACATATTGTAATGTACGTGTACGTACATTCATGAAGGATCTATTTCCCGAACATATCAGTGATCTGGACAATCTTTATTGGAAACCACTTGTGATGCAAGTAAGACAATGAAATATTCAGTCATAAATACAATACATGTATCTTGTTTTAGTACAACCCAGTTACGATAATTTACAATTAGGAAAGCAGTCAATGACGTGTAATCCAATATCAAGTTGAATTGTATCAGTTAACTGTGTATAATACACGTTAATTGCCTAGTGAAAAAAAATATGATCATTTTAAATGCCTAGCAGCGATAATAAACCTTTCGTATAACTGTTTTGTGATTTACTTAGGTACATGTGTTTGATTTGTGAGCACCAAGATATATCAAATGTATTGGCAATGTATCTAAGGCCCCGTTCACACAGAGCTACGATCTCACCACACTCATGCCGCTCATCCCGACCTGACAAATGATCAGATCGGGGCGAGAACGGCGTCAAAATCTTGAAAATCGATGAGTATCGTGCGCAGCTCGCCTGATCTACGCTTGTAATACGATTTCTCCACGACCACCGCATGGTATAAACGTATTTCAATTATTCGCCGATTGTACTACGATGCTATTACGATTATGAGGATCTTGCCACGATCTTTCCACGATGCTTCTACGGTTATGCCGATCTTACTATGTTCTTTCACCGATTTAACCCAAGTTTATTTTAGCAACGCTTCTGTTACGCTTCTTTTGAACATGTTCAAAATAAGCGTGGCGGGTGCGTGGAGCTTCACGATCATCACGATTCTACTACGACCCAACCGCGTTAATGAAGACCTTCTCTTGATTTGCCACGATGATACCACAATTGGTCACCACTCGGTTCTAAGTTTAGAGCGTGGTAGAAGCGGGGCCCTGTGTGAACGGGGTATAATCGAGTCTTGTATGCCTAACTTGTACATAGTATGTTGACTACTATTCAATCAAATACAGATCTATAACATTGACTTCAAAGAAAAATAATATGATCGATTGAAACCAGCAGTAAATGTGGAGTACAGTGTTCTTGATATCGAGAGTTACATTGAAATGCCCCCATCAAAAAGATAAGTCAATGATTGTAAAAAAATGGTTTGCGGTTATATGACAGCTGGTAAGAAGATAGGTATTTATTTGTGTGGTCAAATTATATGAGTTTAATGACAACGAAAAGCAATTGGCTTTGGTGGATTTTTGAGTGAATGATCGCATAACTGCAAACCAACAATTTTTGAGGAAGACCAAATAAGCTGTACATGCGTTTATTTTGAGCCATTTTCTTTTGAAAGTCAGTAACCATGTCATTATTATTCGATTCATTAATACTTCTTGTACGTTGATATCAAAACAGCCATATAATTAACATACATTAACTACAAATTCGTGTATACGAAACTATTAATGATGTTCACGGCGTATTTTATCAATTTTACCCTTATGTATTACAGTCGGCACTCGTTGTCTCGACATCTTTTGTAACAACGCTCCTGTTGACACGACTTATTTTGAAAGTACCGATTTTCTCCATATGTTATATGTACATGTGCAATTCTAAGAATTTGTCGACATCGGTTTAGGCGACACTCCGGATGTGCCGACATCATTTTGGGGGCCGTAATAATTATTGTAATCATTATCATACCTTATTGTTGAGATTCGGTATGAACATAATCTACAAATGAAAAACTGACAGATTGATGTACGTGTAGTGTGTTTTTACTCAAAACATTTACAGATATACCTGTAAACTACCTACAGTAAAACCTCGGCTATAGCGAGCACTTCAAAATAAAGAACACTTCATGATAACATCCAATGATTTCCATTACTTTATCTATTTTTGAACTTGATAGTCAGATTTTTGGTCCCAATCATAGCCTTACGATCGGGGTTTAATTACAGTGTTATTCTGGCAGTAAAATATGTTACAATTAATTTCAATTTTATCCACGCTATGCCACTCCACTCCACACTGTGCCATGCCTAATCACACTTCACGATACTTTCATATGGATAAAAAATCAACACAACAGTTTTGAATGACGCTAACACAAGTATTTACCTTTGTATTGACTCTGTATACGTTACTGGCGTCAGTATGAAATTGTGTTCATTAAAACACATCACTGTTACATCAGTTATAGAGCAGCGTTTGTGATACTAAAATGTGATACTAAAATTGATTTATCTTTTAATATCTTACAGATCGCCTTGGCAGAGTATGTTCACATGATTTGGGTAAATCCCGGGTTTCGTTTGGCATCACAAGAATTGGCGCCACTTGTTCACGAATCACACGAAAATGGAATTGTGATTCTGGGACAAACTACTAGCTACTCCACGTATGCAGCTACTCATCCGAACATGCTGAAGTTTATGCCAGTGGACAATGAAAAATTGGCGCTAGCTCCGCATATTGAAGTACGTGCCATTTTTATACACAACTCAGACGAGGTCCATAAGAATTTTATGGAGATGTTTACGAGCTGTGGCTTAGAGAAAACATGTCTGGCCCCTAAAGGGTCACAGTGGCAGTGTAAATTTGACCTCACGGGTAGAAAACCAGCCGGCTGCCACCGCTATGATGAATCCGCCATAAATATATTGGTTAAAAACTGGTTTGATTTCGACTTGGACAAGTTCGCGCGAAGAAATGAATATTTCAAAAAGGTTGATAAGTTCATACAATCTAAACCAAAAGTATGTCGTAAGGCTGACGATGCACGTGACCATGACCTATAAAGATGGTGGATAAAATGTTTCTGAATAAAGTACGCTCTTAATACATTCATAATTAGAACGTTTAAGTCTGTAACTTGTTTACTAGTAACCGGACACTGAAACAATAGGTGAACTTGCCCATAAAATTAGCATCCTGTGTCTAGGTACAGCTTAGAGTTCTCTTATAATTTTTTTCTGAATTAAGAAACCTAAGCGGCCTGAGAGCATCAAGCATTACTACTTAATTCTGGAGAAATTTCTAATAAATTCTGACAGGCTCAGAGCTGGCATGCTCACCATTCTTCAACGCATCTTTCACAAATGAACCACCGTTGCAGCATATTACTTAACTGTGTAAACAATTCTTCAAAATTAAGTGACCTTCATCATGGACAAGAAACTAGAAAACTTTAAAATTGGAGCCATTTAAGTAAGGCAAGCACTAATTGATATATTTAGCTGGTTCATCATTAAACAAGTGTTGGTAAATGGTTTTGCATATAAAAAGTGGCAGACTTAAAATTTTCGAAACACACAGCACGTTATTAAGTGCGTCACAATGACTGTGTTTGTTATAAGCGCTTCACCATCATACGTCGCATTGTCTTTCTATCGTACCTTTTCGTTCAAGCTTTCAATTCAGTACATATTTGAACTTGAAGAATATCGGCACCGTAGATGACATTGACAAAATAATCCTCGCATTGTGTGACCAACAGATAAAATCGTTTGTCAGTTAGTGTAGACTGGTGGTAATTGAACTATGATTTTATATTCTCAATATATTTTGGTAGAATCAGTGACCACTGTATATGTCTAACTTAAATGACAGCATATCTATGTAGTTAATGAACAATGTACAATAAACTCCCTGAAAACCGGACTCCCTGAAAACCAGTTTTTTTTCAGAAAACCAGGCTTTTGGCCAAGACCAGAAAGGGTCCGGTTTTCAGGGGTTATACTGTATTATTTTTATAAACTTATTAAATATATTGAAACAATCGAACATTTATTGTGTTATGATTTTGATTTTTTATGTATAAATCAAAACAGTTTTATATTTAAAATACTGAAACTTTAGTGACAGATTATTACCAGTAACAACCCCTCAATTATTGTTTTTAATCTTCACAACATGTGTATTTTTTTTACTTGATCATTGTTCTGTGATGTCAAGAGTTCCTTTGACTGTTTTGCTATTCTCAATGTCTTGAAGTTCTGTAGTAATTAGTCTTATTTAAGAAGCCCATATTTTTCTAGCACAATGATTCTAAGGCTAAGGTATTATTAAATAGAAAATGAGACACGATTTTCACACCATCATTTGACCAACAAATTAGGATAGGCAAGTCGAAAAACTTCTTTTCAACATCTTTTTTCTAAACGTCTTTCTAAACGAGAATATGAGGTATGATTCATCCCAGGATATAGAAAGAAAAAAAACATTGATTTGAAGGGCAGTTTGTCCTAAATAATCAATAATGGTTTTTCAAAGAATGGTCTTTATTCACAGGGTAGTCCTTATTCACAGGGTGGTCTTAATTCACAGGGTGGTCTTAATTTAGGGTGGCCTTTATTCACAGGGTGGTCTTAATTCACAGGACGGTCTTTATTCACAGGGTGGTCTTTATTCACAGGTGGCTGCAAACACTTTTTGTTGTTAACACATGTACAACAACAACAACCTGTACAGCATAGTCTTATTTGTACTTGAAAATTTAAACTGAGAATAAATGTGATATAATTTTATGTTGTATTATCTTTCTTCAACCTCCAGTATTCATATCAAGTCATCGCTAGCATTTCAGGGTTAGATACGTGTTCAGTGGAGGACATTAACACATACAGTCAATAAGAAATTTAAGTGCCATTTGTCTAGTCTGCAAAAAAATCTGAAATTTAGTAATTGGTCTGAAGAAAGCTTAATGACATCAGAAATTAAGATTTACCCCCAGTCTAAGGTGATTTACCTGGTATTCTAAACCTGAGAACTGTCGTTTACTTAAGTTCCCAAGAAATACTATATAAAACCAAAGAGTTTGCAGACGACCAAGTGAACTGAAACAGAACACTCAGTACAGAGCAGTCATTGTGGTCTATATGAGGGCTTGGCAATTTTTTCTTCATGCTACTCGTCCTGCAGGACAACCCGTTAAGAATTGTCACTAAATTTACAGCAATTTTAACTCGCTCCTAGTCAATTTCTACTCATAATTATGATCTGACGAGTGGATTTGTTGAACCCTGCATATGCAGAGTACACTTAATCCAGCGGTCGAAGTTTCAAGTTAAGTAAGAAGTGTGATTCTATTTCCGAGTGTAACATTCTGCACTCAAAATGTACAACTACTCTTAAATCTCAAATCGCACTCAAATCTCAAAGAAAGTGAATCATTTAATCATAATGAATAGTAAATATCCAATTAACATGATAAGACCAGAAAAAATAGTCTTGATAACAGTTGCCATACCAACCCGATTATTGTCATTGACCCAAAAATTTCTAACAGCAAAATCCTAAGTATGAAAATACTTAGGGGTGAATCGTAACTCAAAAGTATGAAAGACCTGCTTAGAGAGAGATGACAAAGTTTTTCAATCTACATACCTCATTCTTTAGGTCAAAATGACTATTTTTTTTTGGCAATAATGTGAATAACTCACATTCATACTTAGTATTGAGACCTGAGATTTTAGTGATTAATGCAAGGTATTTATCTTAAGGAAAATGACAATGCAAAACTATTGCATGAAGATTAATCAATAAAAACAAACATCATTCATGCCTCTTTGTTTACTTTATAACAACAAAAAAGTATACATATAATCCTTAGATAGGAATAAAATGGATTGACTCTATATACAATGTACACTTTTATAAATCAACAATTAATGTGAACAAATATACAACTATTTACAGCACAGTCATTAACACAGTCCAAAAACCTATAATAACTACAAATATAATCCACGATGCTGTAACATAAACAGAGAATTATACGACTTGAGTTCTACATTACGGCTACATTTTTTCACTCATATGAAAGAAGTTCAGCGACCAAAAGGATGTCAATACAAAGTAAACATGAACAAATCTTGGCTTAATTCAAAGCAATGTTACTTTTTTAATTCCATGGGATTCACTTCTCAAACTCATTGGCTGCATTTTGCCATGAAAGACGACAGAACAAAATTTTTAGTTCTTTAATATTTGCAAAACTGACTTATCACAACAGAAACTTTGTACAAACAATTTTTTCACACTAAGGCCATTCATAAAAATTGTTGGATAGCACAACTTACTAATTCATAAAAAAATGTCATAGCAATATAGACATTTTTATTTCATTCTCCATTTCAGCTTTTCATTTTAAGAACAAGTATGTAATGCAAAAAATGCCTGCCTACCTATCTGCTCACAGTTTTTTATATTTTCAATTCCAATGGCATTGAGTAAGAAAAGGTAACAATTGTCCAAAAGCTCAAATTTGTAAGATGAAGTTTTAATGAAAGTGGTACAAAATATTTTCTGAATAAAAAAAATGAATTTTACTTTTAATGAATACATGCTTAATATATTGTGAAAATTGCAAGGGAACACATTATTAAAACTAAATCAACTAGAAAAAAATAATTAGAAACTGGTCACTTAAATGAAATGTAACATGACTGATGGTTGACAGAAAGATTCTCTATTCAAAATAGTCATTACAAATTTCACAATAACTGATATAGATGAATAAAAAAATGTTTCAATTAGCAAATTTAGATTTTAATTATATAATAATCATCTAGGAACAGTATACGCTGAATGTTGCTGAAAGCCAAGTTACATGGATTAATTAAATAAGTTCCTATCAATAAAATATGGAGTGAACCAGCATTTAACCAATCAATGAGACAAAAGTAACGTTTACCCTCAGAGCATAAATTCCAATTAAGAAGACAATTAAGATGTTCAGTACTTTACATCGTTACAACTGTTACTGTTACTTACATCGCACGGAACAATCAACAATCAGAATTTATCTCTGTAGAATACTAGAGACAAAAACTGAAGTATAGTACATTCAGTCAGCTTTAGTTACGCAGTGCTACATAGAAATGTCTAATTCATTTTAAGAAAATCAAGTGTCTTTACAGCAACAGGATGCATAAAAATTAAGATATTGAAAACAAATATACAGATTTGTTCATATCTGTATATTTTTCTGCTGTTGTTCAAATTCTAAATAAAATCCGTCACAATCACACCAACCATTATTTATGTAAGATACATCTATACAATGGTATATGAGTCAATTATCAAGAATCCCCTATCACTGAATTATAATTAGCCTAAATGATGAATACGAAGGATTCTGTCTACCTTGCAAAAATACGAAGTGGTACTTTGTCCTAAATTAGTGCTTAAAATTTCCTATGAAAAGACATCATTTACCTACAGATGAGGTGATGTGTTTCCATGCCATGCCTACAAACTAATACAATGTGACACAGAATATTTCACACATATATAGAGAGCGAATGATGAGTCCTTGTGTAACTATGATAGACAATGAAACATTGAACAAACAGCTACATATGAGAATGTAAACAATACGGGGATGTGACTATAATATAACTACAGGTATACAGTAGATTTATGAGATAATGAGGGGAAATGACGACCAGCGTCTGTACATTATATACATGCTAAGATAGCAAAAATAGTCTTTTTTTTTCATACAACAACTTCTTCTCAAGAAAAAAATGTGACCATCCCTGTGGTAACCAGCAGATTCTAAGACAAACTGAATGAAATTACAGAAAAGTGGGATAATTTTGCAAGACTTAAATTCACCAACACAAAAAATATTTTTCAAATGATCATAAATCCAAAATTTAAGTTTTGATGCATAATCAAAATATTATCTGACACAACTAGAATATAAAACATATAAGTTCACAATTATTCACAATTTCCAGCCTAAGAAAATAGCAAAATCTAAGCCAGCATGAAAACTTCCTGATACAAGGGTACTGAACTGATTAACAGACAGTCAGGAATTCTAAACAGATACAATAAAGCACACTAATTTTGTTTTATATCAGTACTGAACATGCTAATTTACAAGTGGAGGCCGGGTTCAAGTTATTTAATCAATTTGCAATCAACACACATTACTTTGTATCTAGGACCTCTGTGATGTATTTTTCATGGTAAATATTCATGTTGAAGCAGAAGATGGTGACAGTATTTCAATGAAGCATTCCTACGACCTCCCAATATATCATTAGGCCACATAAAAAATGACAAAATGTCCCATCAGATATTTTTCTAATAAATTGGCTGGTTGGTACATATTTTTTACCTTTCCACAGACAGATGTTAAGTTAGTTAAAATCAAATGAAAATCATACCTCTGAATATGTAGACTATTTCCATCAAACTTGAATAGAAAAAAATTAAGGACTGACGGTTGAACAGAGAGGTAGGTCAAGATGACCATCTAAATTATTTTTTGTACAGCCCTTTCAAGAAAGTGATACATCCGAAAAATCAAAGTACATACAGGCCTATAAATACAAATTTGCTCAATGAAAAAATTAGTCAATATTTACACACAAAATCATACAACATTCATTTGCATCTCGAGAAAAAACTTGTAACAAAAAGGCCAGAATTGAAACTGGAGATAAAAAAAAATCAGAATTCACTTAACATATGATAAGTACTGATGTTAACATAACAAACTGAATTTTTCACAAACATTGATCTAATCAAAAAGACAGATAACATCGAGAACTAAGAATTATTCAGTATATCATTAAATATAATATTTCTAAAAAAAAATAAACTCAAGAAAAGTAGGCATTTACGAATCAGACTATTTAATAAAAAACAAATAAACAAAAAAATGCCATTTACTCATCAAACTTTAAATGCTCAACAAATATTTAACCAGGGGGCCTCCGTGGTTGAGTGGTTATGGTCTCTGACTAGTAATTATCAACCCCTGACCACTAAGAGTTCATCCAGGACCAAACAAATTTCACGTGCAAGAAATATGTCCAATTAGCTTATGGAAGATCAGTGGTTGTAACCCAGAGAAATCCTAAACAGACACAATTCAGCCATCGTAGTTTGTTTTACACCTGTAGTAAATATTACATGATAAGGACAGGTTCATGAAATTTACTGTTTTTTATAAATATAGTTTTCAAAGAAATTAAACTTATCATATTCAAAAGTAAAACTGAGAATTTTTTAGGCCTTGATTATAAACGAACATAAACAATAATCTATTTCATAAGAGTCAAACTTCTGACACACCAAGCCCTAGTTCTATGTTGAATATTTTTTTCAATAAGAAACAGCAGAGATTTAAAATTTCACACACATGTTTAGAAATATATCCAATACAATGACATAATGATATCGCAACAATTATTTTTGGTTCAATGACTTATTGGGACAGAGAACAAATTAAGGGGAGTTGCACATGCCGGGGGGAGGGGGTAGAAGTTTCAATGAGTACATTTTGTAGTTGTGTTTTTTTAAGCAATTATAACTTTGTAAAGAAACAAATTATAACTGATTCATGTATAGTCTCATAAATATGGCACAATGACAAAGTGAGCATGAAAAATAGTGTAAAATATTCAGTGCTTGGGAAAGAAATTTTCTTCATGGGACAATGGACCATTTGGATGCAAAATCAGTGTGACATTTTGAAAACCAATGTGACATTTTCAAATGACGATAACAGAGTATCAATTAAAACAGTTTTCATAACTATTTTTAAGCATCTACCTGCCAGGTGCTTGCTTGTATAAAGAAAACGCTAGCATAAAACGTCAGATGACACGGAGTATCTATTGACAGGCCCTTGCTTTTGCAAAAGAAAAGAATAGCATTAAGCGTCAGACGATGCAGAAGCAGCAGTGTTTACTTCGTACTTGCTTCATTTTGTACACTAAAAATTCGAAAAAATTGGAATGCTCCACGGGCGCATCAAGTACCAAAGACGATGTGACATTTTGAATTTTAATGTGACTATGGCGCATGGTGCATGCTTTTCCCAATCACTGAATATTAACAATGTTATGACAAGCTTCCTGACACTGTTTTGACCAGATGATAATTAACAAAAATGCTTAAAAATACAATTCATCATAGGAAACATTTTACTTCATCATAGGAAACATTTTAATTCCTTTGCCAGAAAAACGGTTTTCTTGAGCATTTGCACCCCTAACAATTAGTCTGGAAAAATTTTCAGTTCCTTCATCAAAAAAGGGTTGCATGGAGGTTCTGACCCCACACAGATTGTCTGGATAGAACCAACCTAATAAAACACAGCTAACAAATAGCAGCCTGCTTTTATAAACACAATTCATTTAACGTCAGCTTTACTTATCCATAATTAAACAACAGTAATGTTGTGAAAATAAACAAATCAATCATTATAAAAAACAATAAGTTGTAAATACCAGTATATGGCATTTATGCAAAGAACAATTCAATAACATTCTTATTTGCAGAGTTTGAACTGTAAAAAATGGACTGAATAATTGTGTATAATGTCACATTTCAATTTAAGGTTTTGAGAATGGTTTCAACAGTACAAGAAGTTGACCTAATCAAAGGTCATTCGTATGAAACTTGAAAAAATCCTACATAGCAAGTAGGTAGACACATCTTAACTATAAGAGTAACAGTTGTATGTTGTCACCATTATATTATTTGCATATAAAAGTTTGGGTGAAAAACAATAAGTCCAAAACTGAAGGCTACATAAAAATCAGTCCAGCTATAAAAAAAACTTGCTTGTGTAGTCTAGTCTGCAACACATTAAAATTAAACTTTCTTTTCAATTTTCTAAGGTTATGGCAAACAAATAGCGAAATAGATTTAACCCAGAGAGAATTTTTTGAATCAGGCTACAACTTTTTTAAAATGTCAAGTCAGTATAGCTAATAACCAATAGTATTTTGTGCAGACTGATATAACTTTTTTTCCTTCCTTGTTTGGGTAAATGGACCCTTCCCAATCAAAAATAAAGACATTTTTCCAAATTCCTGGCCTAAAAGTTCCCAAATTTGGCTTTACACCACGCATTTTTTCCAATTGGTTTGGACCCAGATCCTTTCCCAAAATTGAAAAAAAACCACTGCTAGCATAGGTACAAGACAAATGACTCATGAAGAAGTAGAAATTTACCATGTAAAGTTTTTAGGAACAAGACAAATAATCAGTTAAATCAGGACAAAATTCACAATAAATACAATCACAACCATAGTTTTAAGACAGACTGATCAATAAAAAAAAATTCACTAAGTACCAACTATACAAAAACCTACAAGAAATGGTGATTATCCCCAAAAAAGGTCAAGGTCATTTCTTAATTGTAGCCATTTTAAAAATTATCTTATAGGCATTCCCCACCCAACAAGGTAGATTGGTAGGTAGATAGGTAGACTGGTAGGTAGGCATAAAAGTAAGGTTAGTAAGTAGGTTTATAGCCAGGTAAGAAACTAAGTATTTTACATAATGTTCACATTTTAACTAATTCACATGCATTTTCGAAAGGTTTGGCGGCTTGAAGATTTTTTCACAGACTCCTAAAAACCAACTGATACTATTTACAGGCCAGTCTGATTACCTGAAACAAATATTTTTCTAAAGATGACCTAGGCTGCACAAAATAGGCAATATTTCAGTAAAATTTATACATAAACCTATAACACAAACATGGTAAAGTGGAGTGCCATTTTTAAAGAAAAGAATCATATGAGATCAGACATTGCAATCTTAGAAATATACTCTCGAGAATGGACAAAATAAATGAACACAAACATAAACATAAAGAATAGATGGACTATCTAGCATTGCTCTATTCCACTTCTACAACATGAATGTTGTATTTTCAAAAATGTTTGTGAAATTAGATATCATAAGTTGCATTCATCATGTTCTGAAAGTGAATTTCAAATGCAAAAAATTTAAACATCAGGTTTTGTAATGGAAGTAATGCAAGAACAGGCTTCCCGAATGTTACAAAGCCGTCTGACATGTTAGGCAAATTTCGAGCATGTCTAATAGCTTTTTGGCGAGTACCGGACCAGATATCCAGCAGTTGGGCATGATTTACAGCATTTACTGTTTCAAGAAGACTGCAAGACTGGAAAATTTAAATTTAGGCAAACTTTCAGTCCTACAAATTCAAATAAAATGAAAATAAATAAATCATAAAAATGTTTGATACAGATACAACAAAATGATGTATTAAAACTTAATTATACTGGCATATAATTCTCCCCCGTATAAAGAAAGCCATAAAAAAAAGACTTTTGATACATCAACAATTACTCAATATTTGAGAATTAACAAGTTTGATTACTCCTTACAATCACAGCCTTTTTAATATAAAACATAATTAGACTCAAATTGTAATGAAAATTTCATTTGCTTTTGCAAGAAAAATGGGCATAGCCGAAATAACTAATTTTAGTGAAACTGTCACCATTTCAGCACCACTTCGTACTTCAACCAATGTATTTTTTTTTAAGAAAGAATATTTTTTAGTAAGACAGAAAAAATCATGACAAACATAGTTACAAAAGAACATAAAACAATTTGCATCAAATTTTTTTGAAATGCCATGAACAGGGATTACTTCCCATCATCCGCTAGAATCAGTATTTTGCCATACCAGACAGAATCTACAAATTGTTCCAGTCAGTCCTTTAAAAGGTCAATAATATAATTAACAGCCAGGTTATCTTTGAATTGATTTACTATTTTTAATGCCCCAAAGGAAAGGATTTAAGCTTAATTTATACTACTGTAACCAATTTTTAAGTAACTAAACCCTATGAATGTGCTAACACCTGACTGGAGCTACAAAACACAGACAGGTTGTACGAGACGGCATATCTATCATAAAACTAAGGCCTAAAAAAATAGGTTTGTTTCCGGTTACCCGACTGACCAGTCTTTATCCTGCTGACACAAAAGTTTTTATGGCATCCAAAACGTAGCGCTATGCTGTAATTTTCACTAAAGTGTTGCCGATATATGTAAAAAAAAAAAAAAAACGTAAAAGAAAAAACCCTACCTACCAACCCATATTTTTTGGGGCATGTATCCGGAAAAAAACTTTTTTTGTTTAGGCCTAACACTGAGGATCTCTCTATGAACAAAATATAAACCAAAGGTTATCCCTTCTCAAGTTGTTGAAGAGACAGGGATTTTACACTAAGTGTCACTGTGGCCTTGACCTTTGACCTAAAAATAAATAAGGGGAACATCCACAGGCCATGGGCAATGTCCCTACCAAGTTACATAAACCTAGGCTTATTCCTACTTAAGTCATTGATTAGACAAGGATAGCAGGATGTACATGCAGACATACGGACTGACGGACCACCCAATTACAGAATGCTCCCCACTTTTTAAGAGGGGGCATAATCAGGTACTTCCCTGAACTACATATACATATATAAAATGGTTTCATCCAGTCTTCAACCCAAGCTACATTTGTAGTATCATAAAGTAAGGTTAAGATAGAACAAAAATATCCTCAATTACATAGAATTAAAGCAAAGTGGTTTTTGACTATAATTTAAACACACAACACCATGAAATGAATCACATTTCCTCCTTTTTCAACATAACACAATCTCCATGTCGCCAAGGAAACAGTTCCATAGAAACAACAATATCACAAATGATTTGTTCGTACTGGTGTGAAAGCAATATGTGAATCTGTAGACAGCAACAGAGAGGAGGATGTATCACCGGCTTCTGACATATCTGTTGATTCCGCAACATCAGATGTCTCTGAATCTGAAAAAATAAGACAAACGCAAACGTCAGATTTCGTGCTGCAACCAAACATTCCCCAATAGAGACATCAAATTTACATATTTTTTTTCCAACTTATTGATTTCTTGCATACATGCTTCTTGAAAACATTAAAAATGATTGGAAGGTTTATCCAACTATGGTGAGTTGTAATTTTTTGCTATTCTAAAAAAATAGTTGGGGAGCATTAAACAGGGCAGCAGCAGATATAAGTGAACATTCTGCATGCAATAATTGTGAGACTAACACAAGCACAAGATTAATATCAGAACTTCTCTCGCCCAGAGTCCTCAAAATAATCTGCATCTATTTACTCAGGATAATGAACAGTACAGCTGAATGTGTTTAATTAAAATTTAAATATCATAATACAATATTCTCAAACAACCCAAATAAAATTACAGCCAACACTGATAAATTCATCTAAATTTATGCATAAAAATATGGTACAAATGTCAAAAAACTTTCCTTTTCTAATTTATTTTTCTAAACATATCTTTCATACTTCTTGGAGGCACGATTCATTCCTAAATAATTTCATAATTTGGATTTTGTTACAGGAAACTTCAGGGCCTAGTCAGCCAGCTAACTGCCAAGCTACTATTTTTTCCGGATTAATCAAATGGTATTTGAAGTATCAATATCATTGTTTTCACACCCCACATTCCAAAAGGGAAAATAAACATCATGTTTACATGAACAGAAACAAATTAATTTTGTATAAATGTAAATAATGTATATAAAAACCAAAGCTGCATAAGAAAGTATGTTTTTGTCATTCATGGCTATTAATTTCCATAAGATTTTGCGCAGAAATTAATGCTGATTTTCTCAGACAAAAAATGCCTCAAAGCAATAATTCTCATCAGTTTTATCTTTACTAGATTATTTATCAAAATAAATTTAATTCCTATCACATCAATGACAATGACATAACTGAAGGGAGACAACTTATATACAACATGCATAAACAAACAAAACTAATTAACAAGGGGATTCAACTATTCTAGGAAGATAAATTTGGTGATAACAGAAAGAATGAATTGTAGCAAGTAAATGAATACTGTTGTGTTTTTCAAGGGTGTCAGTGTTTACTAAATTGTGATAAAACATACCAGGGCTTTCATTTGACCCCTAAAACAGCATTTTGACTCATATAATCAGTAAAATACAGCTTTTGACGAGAATTTGTACCACAGGGTCAAATTCGCAATAAAATTAGAAGGAAATTTTGTTGACTCATCAAATTATCATTAGCCAAGGGTCATTTTTGACCCTCAACTTTTGATGTCCAGTGAACACCCTGACATACTAACCAATAACGCTGCTAACTTAATATAGACTGATGTTTCTTAGAACAGTATGCATAATGATTTCATCATAAAGAGCTAAATTGAATCAGTAAAAGATGAGTACATAAACCCTTCACCTGTAGTTTGCATCTCGTGTGAATCTTTCAATGGCATAAATCCAAACATATGTGGTTGTGGCCTATGACTTATAGGTATGTTATGATGATGAATGCTGGTATCTCTAGGTACTATCTGTTCAGGACTACTGCCTTCACAACTGCTGGATGAAACACTGAAAAAATAAATATCTAGAATAATATTTTATAATTCATGTTTATTCAATAGGGTTTTTCATTTCCCTTTTTGTTTCATACAGTGCAAACTTTCAAGTGTGGCCCACTCGTGACAACCTCCCTTCAACAACATCATGACTTTTTCCCAATATATGATTTAACTATTAATTTAACCTCTTCAGAGCAACAACCTCTCAACAACAACATAATTTTGCTTCTCCCAAAGGGTGTTGCTTTGGAGAGGTTGCACTGTACAATATCTATTTTGCATTGACAACTGATATACAGTAAACTGATTAAAATGATAAGAAATAAGCCCAGATTATACAATCTGACATCAATTAAAGGTTCAATTATCTGTGAGCTAGTATGCAGATTATCAGCATTAAATTACCAGAGTGGGTGGGGTATTAATTTTTATTTGTCTGTAAGCAAGTGGGTGGGGTATTAATATTTAATTACCTGTGAGCAAGTGGGTGGGGTATTAATATTTAATTACCTGTGAGCAAGTGGGTGGGGTATTAATCTATCAGGAGTGCTTGGACCCGTGTGATACTTCTTTGGTGGACTCATGCAACTCTCAAATCTATTATCTCCATCAGGTTCCACTGTAACATGAACAGTAAAAATCATGCAAACAGTAAAATTTTTATGAAATGGTGTCGCTTTGAATGAACATAACATCAATAGAATGAATCAAAATGTCAGACACTTAGACACTAAAAAATTTCCACAATAAGCTGTACGTGATACAGACATATTTTACATGTTTAGAAATCTAGATTATGTGTAAAAATACTAGAAATTAGGTCAATACAATTCTTCCTACTGTAATATAAGATAAATTTCTTAAGTAATAATAATAAATTTATTAAGTGCTAATATCTTAAAAAGATAGAAGTACAAAAATTAAGAAGAATCCATGTTAGCAGTTAACACATTTTATTTCAATCAATGCAACTTACATTTTCTTTTTCCCAGTGGACTCGGTCTTATAACAGGACTTATGCTCCTACAAGAAGACAAAACATTCTGCCATTATATTCCGATAAACAAAAAAACATTACATAAATTTCACAAAATTGACTAACTTTTTTAACAAAAAAAATTTCATGAGAGTGGATAAATGTCACTTTTACAAATAATGAAGGAAAAGCTATGACTCCTGCATATAGAACATAACAAAAACGTGGCAAGAATTTGTAATTCCAAGTAAAACTAAAATTACCTTATTCATCAATCAGAAACATAAAAAAAATTATCAAATAATATTGAAGTTATATGAGTGGCATGCTACCAGTATTTAGATTTCACATTTGTTCAAATGCTTTTGATACAACCAAATTAGCTTTAAGTGAATGCATATTAACAATAATGAGAAACAACTTCTCATATTAACAGCATCTAAAATTTACGATCACCTTCCCATTTTAAATGTAATCATCAAGAGAGATAACAGACATTAATGCAGACAATTTGAATAAATATCATGCAAGACTATTTATTTTAAATGTTTACATCTCGACAAGCAAAAAGATAGCGCAACCTAGCACATATAAAGTTATAAAGTGAGTATCCTTAACATAAAATGACAGTAACAATTGTATACAGTCTTAGGAGATTTCCCAAGGTAAGACAATAAATGTATGAGCAGCCAAAACAAATTCAATCTGGAAACCGCCAATTGTGAAATAAAACAAATGATTGCAAAATCTTTAATTCTTAGCACTTCAGAGCATGTACTCCCAATATAAAGACAATTAGAACGTCTACGTACCTTGGAAAAGATTTCCTGGTTGGACTAGGGCTAGGACTAGGTGTAAATGTATGGTTTTTTATTGGCGCTTGCATTGATGGAGAGAAACATTGCTGAAAACAAACAGGATTATAACATCCTTATCTAAGTTGTAATGTGTTGCATATACATTCCTTGAAGCCATCAGGCCATCAAACACGTAGATTAAAGAAATAAATTCCAATTTATTGATAGACGGGGAAATTTTGGACTTATTTCTGGAAAATCAGACTTGGGCAGAATCTAGCACTAAACTTTGTTTCACTTATAATCACATCTTATCAGTTTATTTTTGTGATTTAAGCCACAGATTCCAAACATGTAACAACAAATTCACATAGAAATACATATTGCTATAAAATATAGTACAATGTAGATTTCAAAACATAGAATTCAATAAGTTAAAAAAAACATCCAATGACGAACCACAGTACATATGATATTCATTATAATAATTCAAGTACATTTTTGGTCTATTAAAACATGAAAGAAATACATCTATATAACGGTATCTGTGATAAGTTGGTTATTTGTGGGACGCCATTATCACAGTGTCTAATAACACATGGACAAATGTAAAATAGATAATTATTTGATACTAGTATGCTTTAACAAAAAACATCAGGGCAATTCCTACATATTGAAAAACAATAATATTCACCAATACATTGTGTGTTTGAAGCAGAATTGACCTTAAAATTTACTAATGTCACTAAGCTTTTTTTAAAAATAGGAACTGTTTAAATACAACTAGACAGCTGACAGTATGTTTCTAATCTCCAACAAGGGGAGAATACTCAAGTATTACACAAAGAAATTAGAAAAAAAAAACAGAAATTTAAAATTCTCAATCAGACAAAATATACTAATTCCCACCTTCCCAACACGTGTCGGTGACAATGCACATCCCAACATAGAGGGTGAGGTAAAAATGTGTAATGATTCAGAAAATGATCTCGGCCGTCTTACAGTATTCTCAGCAATCATTGGTTCATGGTCACCCTGTAATTATACATAAAACAAATGATATGGGACCTCAATTTGTATAACAGACATCTTACATATATACAACTTAAAAACTTTAGTTGTGCAACTCAAGATATACTCGATCAATTCAGTCTGTAACAGTTTAACTGAAGCTATCAAAACTAAATCAATTGTTTACCACCTAAGAACCACAAATCCTTTAGCAAGGGGTGAATTCTTGCAGTATGAGGGAAAATGTCCCTCAGAAAATACTGAGAATAACTTGTGCAAAACAAAAAACTAACAAATGAAGAGAACATAAACTGTAAATAAATGAAAATGAAATATATTTCAGTGACAAAGGGTTGATGATAATTCAAAGTCAACAAAATTTTCTTCTCATTTTATTGTAAATTTGATGCTTTGGTACAAATTCTCCAGAGTCAAAAGCTTTATTTTACCAATTTCATGAGTAACTAGAACTATCACTGACGGTGACCCCACAGAGCCCTTTTTTAAAAGCTTAATAACTTAGAACAAAGCCATTTAGGAGTAGGCACACATAAGATTTTGTCTTCAAACAAATAAACAAGGGGCAGAATAAATCGGAATAAATTTTGTACAATATGTGCAAAGTGACCTAATGCCTATTGTACAGGTAAACTTTTATAAACATCCAACACGCTGTTTCGGAGAAGCGCACACAAGATTTTGTCTATAGACAAATAAAAAAGGGGCATAACTGAGTAAAAATATATCCAAATAACTTTTTTTTGCAAATGTTCGCAAGTAGACCTAATGCCTAATGTGTCGGTACAGTTTTATAAAAATCCAACCAGCTGTTTCAGAGAAGCACAAACAAGATTTTGTCTACAGACAGAAGACGTGAAACCCCCTTTACAACTTTGCTGTGCACAGGGGTATAAAAATGCTGCCTTAAGGGTCAAATGAAAGCCCTGGACAAGTGTATTATCAATAAATTCATGCAGCACCTATTCATACAGGCAGTAATGGTATATATTTAAAATACTCACTAGGTAGAAACGTTCAGTCCATGAAGTAGAAATCTGTATAGCAGACCGCACTTCTCTGAAAAATGTTATTTTCAAAAACGACTGTAAATAAATGCTAAAAGTAATGTCTACCAGATAGTGCGTAATCAAAGTCATCCATTGCAAACTGTTGCAATGATTAGGCAAGTCAAATAGTCAGATGTAAAGTGAATTGATGCATTTCTTAGAAAACAAACGTAATCCTAAGCACTTTGAATTTTTTTCACTCTACATTTAAGTATCAATTCGATAACTGTATCTTTGTTTACATATTTCTCATTTACAGGTTTTAATACCTTTCTCTCTGAATGTCCCTGTCAGCAATATGACTTTCTTCCTGTTTTAACTGGTTCAATCTGTCTGCAACTTTCACAGGTGTCTGCAAGTATACCATACATTGTACATAAACAACTTAAACAAAATGTTTCATATTAAAGGATTGATGTCACTTGTTTCATTATGAACATTAGTGTGGTTATAGTATAAGTAATAATAGCATACTCATGATTGCCTTTACAAAAAGCAAATGTACTTCATCATTAAATATGGTAATTCAAAACTTGCACCTGCCTTAAGGAGAAAGTATGGAATGTGTCTAACAGCAGTATCTATACAGCCATTTAATACATATAAAGCTTTAGTAAATATAGCGTTACCATTTTAGGACACTTACTGATGAGCCATGTAAATGCATTGAACTGGAGCTGAATCTTCTAGTCCTTTGAGAGTCAATGGTTGAAAAGCTGTTCGGAGGACTGAAAATATATACATAAAAAATTGTATTTAATTATCAAGTAATTCACTAAAGTAAAATGTCTTCTACAAATTTTTACACTTTTGTAAAATTGACTCAGCTGAACAAAGTCACAAGACCACATGATCCATAAAACCCAAGCATTGAGACATTTTGACTGACAAGTCTTGCATGAATACAAATATAAAATAAAATGAATGCAGAATAGACAGCAATGATGCTTAACAAAAGTGACAGTTATTCCCAATGTGCATTGCTAATTAACTCTGGTTGACATCCCAGTACTACTGCAGAACTTATAAAAACATTTTATCCTGCAAACCATTAAGTCTTCCACAGATTCTCTTAGTGTAACAACTAACTTATGTCAGGGACATTATACCTCTAATCCCTGCTAGCATACAGTATTCAGTGATTGGGAAATAAATTTTCTTAATGGCACAATGGCCCTTTCAGATGAAAACACAGTGTAACATTTTTAAAACTAATGTGACATTTTCATGTGGCAATAACTGAGTAGCAATTAAAGCAGTTTTCATTACTATTTTTAAGTGTCTAACTGCAGGGCGCTTGTTGCATAAAGAAAAAGCTAGCATAACATAAAGCATCAGATAACACAGATCATCTAAGTCATTAGGAGCTTGCTTTTGCAAAAGGAAAGAATTGCATTAAGCGACAGATGACGCAGAGCAGCAGTATTTACATTGAACTCACTGCATTTTGTACATGAAAAGATGGAATGTGCCACGGGGGCATCAGTTGCCAAAGACAATGTGAAATTTTAAATTTTAATGTGACTATGGCGCATGCTTTTCCCGATAATAGAGTATTCTATACCACTGAATTTTCTAACACTTGTAGTATATACCATGCCACTGTCCAATGCCTCCCCTACATCTTCGTAATAAAATAATTAACCATTTCAGAAGGCTGTAAACACCTCGTTTTTCAGGAGAATCATACCTTATTTGCATTCCTGCAGTAGAGACAAGAATGTTTATCATTGGCGCACTGCTGCAACGTTTCAGAATTCCAGGGGTAGGTATTCCATTGTTATTAGCATTGTTCATGGTACTTTCCAAATCACGACTTGCATATCCTGATGAAGCACCAGGGCTATGATGTTGCAATGTAATATTGTTTGACGTGGGGGGATCAACCTCCATTTTGCTTTCAAGAACAAATGATAATTTGATAGAGAAATTGTTAGTCGACCAGCGACTGGCACAGTTGAAGTGTCGTAGTGAACATTGTCCAATAAGGGGATCCTATGCCAATGATATATCTTTAATCATCATGAACGAAGTTTGTGGCAATTTTTATATCTTCTTCAGAACAGCTGACCGAAAAAATTTAAAAGACGTTCACATCTTGAAGCCGGAACACAAAGATGCGTAATTATAAGGCACCACAAAATACACACGTGAGTTGCTTTATTCTATACCTCGTCTGTAAATCAAGTAAACGATTGGGACACCTTTGCACAAGGTTTTAATTTGACAAAAACTGTTTTTTACTCAAAATTTGCCCACTGCACAAGCACTTCCGGTGTAATTACTCATGAACTGTAGACGTAATGAAAAGTTGTGTAGAAGCGATAACGTCAAAATAACCCGTTTTGTTCCGTAATACAAATCCGCGGACTATTTAAAAGCGATATAAATTTTATGTTGACAGTTTCAAAGAGGGCAACATTCTTAATTTTTTTAAAATAATAAATCCAATATAAATTAATATAAGGCTGGTAGCCAAACTACACGAGATTAACAATACTCTTCCATTCCCATTATACAATAATAAGATACTTAATCAAAAACAGTCTTAAAATGTGAAAGCCAAAGCTAGCTCTATTCAGTCAGCGCATTAATTGATGTAGTTAAATTTAACGAGAAATAAAGACTTCTATATCCCCCAAAATATCTTTAAAAATACTAATGAAGTAAAAAAAGCTAAAAGGAGTAAATAAAGCCCATACTATTTTAAAGATATACGCGTTTGTTAGCAATTATTAAAATATAGCCTTTCAGGACATAGAAATGCTAATTTATTGTAATTCAACAAAAGAAGTCGAACCCACAGATAAAGATAACAATTAAATGCAATGAATGTTCGCCTTGTGGGATTACCCCTGTGGCAAGGATAAACAAACTCAATACCTCCTGATGTGTCCACAAGTTTACATGATGGCTTTATAAACAACACTTTGCACAAACATGTTTTATTTGAATTGTAAACAGACCCAATGGAGATCGAACTCGAAACAAAAAACTCATTTTTTTCGATTTCTCAAGCATGTGCGCATTGCATCTAGATTTCGGTTGCCTTCTGTTTTCATTGTTGCCGTTTTAATTTGCTGTCATATTAATACCTAGTCTTTTTTATATAAAAAATACGACATAAATTATCGATGGCCAACCGAATTAATATTGTTTATATTCAGAACTTCATGTGTATTTTTTTAAATACACGTACCCTTTGCATAAAAATCAACATTCCACGCATTAAGTATCGTGATTTTTAATAATATATTTTATTTATCAATTGAAACCGTTGTATTAGCCTCAAAGCAAAATTTAACATTTCAGTTTTATATATCTTGTCACTTCACACTCGTTCTCAGATTATTATAGGTCAATACTTGAAACGCGTACACAACTTCATGCATGTACTTGCAACTACTTCAATTTACATAACCGCGTTTAGAGCTACATGTATTTGTTTTTACGATAAACTGAAACGATATACATTTTTGACAGCACGTCTCGAAAATCATAAAGTATTAGTATGGATATCTGGTTATCTTTTTGCCCATAGAATTGAAAAATGTCTTATAAAATGATAATCATGCACACAAAAAGAAGCGTCTTGAATTCTGCCAGATTATTATGCGGATTATAAAAAATACAAGCTCAAAACTAGATTTAAGCTTAAATTACTTTTGAGTCTGTTGTAATCCACTGTCTCTAGCCCCCCAGTGGATAATAAATAAAGTTGATAATTTGAGGATGTCATTGTTGTGTGTGTAGTTAAAGATATTTAACAGTGTAACTTCTATGTTCCGTATTGAGTCAAACCAAAGACCTATACTATACAGTTTAGGCTAGTACACGTTTTTGGCCAAACATGAACAAAGTTCACCGCCGTAGCTACACTGAAGCACCAGAGGCGCGTGCTTCGGTTAAAATTTAGACAAGTCATGGGTAAAATGGCAGGTTTATCATGATGTCTTTATGATAAGATAGCCTCGGTTCAAATATGGGTCTGGTTGCGGTACTGTAGTTCATCTAATAGAGAGAAGAAATACGTTCCTTACAGAACTGATCTATTCAGCGGTTTATTTGATCTATCATTTCGAGTGATTTTTGTCATAGAGTGGTCATTATTCGCGGGGTGGTCCTTACGCACAGAAGGCTGCCATTTTAAGGTTTGATGGTAAGAATAATTTTAACCGTTAGAATTGCGTATTGATGGTATTTGGTCAGGTGACTTAATCCCACTGTGCCAATGAGACTGCTTATCAGTGTTGTTTGTTTCAAAATGGTATATCTGTCTCTTGAGCGGACAACTTAATACTCATATCAGACGAGTTGTATCTCCACTATTTAAAGATCACGTGTCTGAAGTTTTTGCGGGTGTGTCCAAACGCTATTGGGACATTGTGGTCATACTGAATATAGCTTTTGTTTTGTGGCTTATTTTTATGACAAAGGATTAATTTCAGACATGACTGTCGTATTGTGCTGTGAATGTCATGTGGTGAAGCTTTGGCTAATTGACAAGTCTCTTATCATGCGCATAACAAGCTGCAGAAAGGGTATGATCGTGTCCAGCCACAAGCATTGTTATGTTCAATTACAGCAAGTGCCAACAGCACAGTTGATCGTACACGCTCACACATGTAATCATGTCTAGAACGGTATTTTCAATCCAAGGGAAGTAATTAGGTGAGCTTAAAATGTCAAAATCATTCATATTTAATTCGTGAAACACCGTCTAAAGCCCCTTTATTCTGACGACTTTAGATCCTTGGTGACTCAGAGTTGCAGACAGATAGCCTCAGACATAAAACCATCAAATTATCACGGAGAAACATGACACTATCTTCTATGTTCTCCTTTAAAATTCTTCTACCAGAGGAATACTAAAGTTACTGTCTGTGGTTATCTCACAACATGCAACTTTTTTTGTTTGAATAATATTAATGGCTTCATAGATAAGATATGGCTAAATACTGATGTCTAGTCAATTAATCATTATTGAATTCGCAGAATCATTGTCACAATGATAGAAAATCAGCCTGAATAATCCACAATATTTGTTCTCAGTGGATGCATGAAAATCTTGATTGGACAGGCCACAGGTTCACATTTTTTGTTTGGAGTTTGTTAACAGTCAAGGTCAGTTGGCAACCTTCCTAGATTTAACAGTGGAGAAAACCCCAGGCATACACCTGAATAGAACCATCGGCTTTCCGTTAGCTGGTTGGACAGCTTCCTCGTATGGGAAATTTGTCTGCTTTTCCAGGTAGTCTTCGAAGTTGCTGCAGTGACAGGTTAGCAAATCAAATTATAAAACCATTCATGAATTTTATTTACATGAGTAACTATTTAATCACAAGCCTAAATTTCAATACATACACATCTTGTCCTAAAACTTGCTCCTAAACTTATGTGACATTCCTATTATGTGAATACATGGGCTTAATTTCACAACAGATCTCATTATACAAACAATCTCATGTTGATGATTTCAAGGTTTAGTTCGTTAGATACGGTGATGATAGTCAATCATGAATGATGGTATCTATGCTTAATGAAAACAAAATAGCGTTGCTTTATAAAGTGAGTCAGAAATCTTTTAACAATCAATTTTCAACTAACAAGAAATGAAATATGTAATTGAAATATTTGTATATGGAAATATTTTTTTCTAAATAAGAGAAATTTTGTGACATTGCATCAATGTGTTGAGTGAGGGAAGTTCAAGTAACAACACAAGATAAGAAGGTTCACATATATTTACACATTTATTATTTCTATACTTCTTACAGTAAGTCTCCTATATTCACATCAATTCAAGCAAACATTACAATTACATATGTACAAGATGAAAATTACGATGTATTAAGGGGTTAAAAACACACAAGTAGGAACCTGTAAGTTAAACATTAAATATATCCCCATATCTTACATATTAAAGGAATCATTCTTCATAAATATCTTTCCTTACATAAATGGGAACATGGCAATTTCAGACGGAGAAAGTTTTACTATACCCATCCATTTAATAGGAGACAATTCATCAATACCACAGTGTAGAACAGTACAGTAAAACCTCACATTGTGACTACCTCAATATTATGACCACCTTATTATAAGTTCACAAATTTTTGGACCGGCTTTCAATAACTCCCTTATAATTCAACCTGATAATGAGGCCACCTCATTTTTATAACCTATTATTTTGCTCCTGGAGATGGTTTCAATTTACAAAATAAATAGCAACCAATTAGAAGTGTGAGTCAGTGCATACCAAACACATTTTAAACGTTTTATATTTAGCAACTAAAATGTTTGTTCAATCAACATGAAGTGTGGAATTTAGTCCAAAACAACCAGAGGACCATCATAGTCTGGATAGAGAAATAAAATAATGGTAAAAAACGAATCCCAGTGCCAAAGCAAAACAGAACACCGTACCATGTTAAAGAGAAAAACTCAGTTCGTTTCCACCACTCCACAGAGCAATAATAATTGATTTCTAACATTTGGATTTGGTCTTAAAGAAAAAACAATTAAAAAAATACTTCAGAACACACGAAGAAACTGAATATTATCAATGGTATTTTCATTATAACTTGAGTTTAAACTGATGCCACAACGGTTGTTTAATTGAAGGAAAGATAACTCTCCCTAAGTTTTGCACACAATAAAAACAAAACGTGTACCAATTTTGTTGTAGTTCTAAAATTACACTAATTTCAAGACACAAGTGCATCAGCAGGCAAAATAAGCAAATAAAATCAAAGCAAAATTAGAATATAATGCAAAAACTCAAACTACCCTAGATTGTAAAAACACAGAAGAAATAAAAGGAAGAATGAAGATAAAGAGAAGAAGAGAAAGTGTATCATAGACATAAGCATGAATGTTCTACATACATCACAACATCAAAATTATAATCTGATCGCATTTAGCATTTTGCTCTTACAGCAAACAAGGCAGCAACATGAAGACAATAAAAATACAAAACACTATTTTGTAACATTCCAAATACAATTCATTATGCATTGATAAAGCTGAATTATAACTACCAAAATAAAAGGAAATTTACTAGAAAAAAAAACTGATCAGTAGTCATTGGTACCTTTATGTTTTCAGCCAATATTTTTTTGTTGTTAAGGAAATCTTGATGTATCAGTTCAATATCTTATATACAGTCTGAAACTCAAGTGAAATTACTTTCCAGTGAGACAAAACTAAAACGTCAAATTTGCAATTTAAAAATGCAATACAAAGCATAGATTCTTCATTTAATTAAAAAATTGGATCTCACAGAACATGTCAAAATAGGTGAACTGTGAAGATACTGTGAATGTAGTTGCATTGGGCATGTTGAACTAAGTAGGCGCATATAAATTAGGCTATCTGCAAATGACTAATATAAGTGTACTCTAAAAATATTCTGAAAGGTAACAAATTATGTTCATGTAAGGTAATTGAAAACAGTTTAAATGCTACAAAGACAAAATGCATAATGCTAAGTTAGGACTGTGCAGATAACAGTTGAATACAAGTGCATGAGTATACAGTATATATACATGTAATTTATAGGTATAGTTATAAATAATACATTACTCTATATTGATAATGATATGTTTACATATTACTTGTATACTAAGACTACAGATCACTACTACACAGAACATTTGGAGTAAAATGGCACAAAACAATGAAGGATATTTAATAGCACCAAAAGCAACAAAAATGCAAGAAATGGGGATGAAAGCAAATGACAGTTGTGACAAAAAAGCCTTACTCTAGGGCAAAAATAATCTTAACTAAAATGGGGTCCCACTGAAATTTAATGCACATAGGCTTACAAAAATACAGAGTAATTGAAGTTGACATACACCATATTTATTAATCATGTGGGCTCCAAAAATGTATGAATCTGTAAAAGAAATGCTGACTGACCAATGGGACAAGTGTTTGAATAATGAATATTACATACTCCTATAAAATTGCAGGAAATTGAACACAGATGGCTCATGTAATGATATAATTAAACTCATCAAAATAACCTCAAGTAAGACCTATGTCAAGATGATTATTCATATGTAGATGAAAAAACAACAATGATTAAAGGCAAAATTATGATGGCGCTTCCTACAGCGTGTAAACTACATGACATCAAAATCTTATTCCTAATTGAAGCAACTATCTTTTAAGCATCCTGGCATTTCAAGCTAGACAACAATAATGGAAAATTGGACATTATTTTTCTTAAGTTAAAACATACTCCAATTATTGTACAATGCAAAACTACAGCTAAGTGAAAAAATAGTGTTTCTAAGCAAACGGCAAACTTTAAGACCATTACCAATCAATTAATTTACAATTAATTTGTGTCTGATTAATACCACCGGAACGCAGAAGAATAATATAGTAAAGTTAATTTAAAATCTAAAGGATTTTTCTCAGTAATAAGGAATCCTATTTTCTGTAAATGAAGTGATGTAAAAGAAGAAATACATCTCATATTCATCTTAATTTTTACTACAACTTGTACACCAGAAAACTGACCCAATAAATAGCAGGGCTTTTTTTCATAGGCAGGGGAGAGGGCCTTTTTCTTGAATTTGGGGAAAAATAACATAGTATTTTTGCAAAAAGGGGAGAAAAAACTTGATGTAAACTGCATTTTAGGGGAAAGCTGCATAATTTTAATGATTTTTCCTAAGGGAAGATGCCCATTATCTGCTAAAGAAGGAAAAAAACCTGAATTGTCAAGTCTATCTGGGATAAAACTGTTTCTATTCTATGGTCATTGATGTCCATAAAATACTTAAAAATAATATTTGAATTCACAACACAATTTATCAGGAAATAAATCCTATCACATGTTTATTACACCGCTGATTCCCAGATAACTGGAACACTGCTTACACGTCGCATCTTTCTGACACGTTTCGCAGGTTTACGAAGCAGGAAGCGCCATCTGGCATGTCAGTCGAGTGGGTCTTTCAACGAGAAGGCACCGAGGCTGGCTGTATCACTCATGTCACAGAAATCAGCGAGACTTATACTGTCCTCCTGAAATGTTAGGATAAAAATAATGTACAAGATGCAGGCTTTTTCATCTAAAATCATGTCCAGAATATCTGATAGTTTCGACCTCAATCTCATTTTGCCATAACTCAAAATGGACAAAATCCAGTGAAATTGAATTGGTTTGTTTCCCAGGGATTATATCTATCTAAAAACCTTGTGAAACAAAAGGAAAAGAATCTTTCATAATGTTCCTCTACATCATGTATTTTATCACATAAATTACCTTTGATATACTCTAGTTGAGATGTCTACCTCATATTTTTTATTCAGCAAAATCATTACATAAGTATCAATACAGAATTGGTTTAAGCTAAACTATTTATAGTATAAGTTATAAATAGATTTAAAGAGAGTTGAAGTTTATACATTTATTGCATATCAAACTTTCGAAGGTTTATAAACAAAACAAGAGATTATGTCCAACACAGCTATTTATGGAATCTGTAAATTAATACGTATTATTCCGAAACAATTCCATCGTGTTGGTGAAATTTCAGTCATGCAAATTGTCAGTTAACAATGATCATACTACATTCATACATGATGCTGACAATAAAAAACAGGCGCTTACTCTCAGATCTATACTACTTGCTAGTCGTTTCCCTTGAAGGTTCCCAGGAGTGAACTCCCTTGAATTGTCTTTCACAAATGGACTGAACACGTGCGACACTGCACGTTTTATTCGTCTTGGAGTTTTGTTGAAGGAAAATGCCCGACTCACCCTTCTGCTGAACCTGTGATGTAAGTATTAACTTACTTATTAACTTAAAATGAACATTTATCATTTTATGTCGACGATAACTACACTACAAATTAGTTTTAATTAACATTTAGTCTTACAATTAATATATTATTTTTTAAACGCTTCACATTTGATGCTTTTCTTTTCTGTTCTGTGTTACATCATTCATTACACAGGATTTGATAAAATGATAGTCATTTCATTATCATGACCAATTCATACAAGAAACTATTTTTTTGTGGTCTGAATTTAATGGTTCTAGTCATTTTTGATGGTATAATATACATTATACCCATCAAATGACTACAATGAAGTACGCTATAATATTTTTGCTTTCCAACAAATCCAGACATTCAGAGTGGATTACGCACAATCCACAATTACTGACTGGTCCAAAGTTATCCATGACTATCATGCCTTTTTTATGCCAGTATTTGGCCCCATTCCCAAAGTAAAAAAGTATATATTTTTCTGCATTGAAAGAAAAAATTTCCATAATTAAAAAAATTGACAATATTCTATCATCATATAATATAAAACAACTTTTTCAATGAAATTAATCATGTAAAATGTTAAGAACTGTTTAGACATAACTCTGTGTTTAGATCTTTAATGAATTTAAGTCTTCATTAATTCCCAAATTAGGTGCTTCACAATGCCAATTTCCCCTACCAAAGGGACTCAATACCTGTTTCCCCATACCTGTATAACCATATAAAAGGGCTGGCTATGAGGTACAAATTTGTCAAGTAGCTGATGAGACTTCAAATGAATCTATTGCACAAGAAATCAACAGATTTCAACTCATGAAACCTTAATATTAAACAATTCCAAGAAAAACTGTCCTGTATTCCTGATAAGACATAAAAGAATTTGGACTTGAAATTTTTTTTACCAATATCAGCATCTTCTGTGTAGTTGTCTGACCATTATTGATACACTCACAGACTTTTAAACAATACAACAAGAAAAATTATTTGGGTATAGGAAATTACCTGCTAGCTGCCTTACTGAGAGTCTGGCTACCGAGATCCTGAGTGTTAACCTGTAACTGATCACCAACAACTGTAAACATCAAATTTTCCTGAAAAAAAAAACAACAAAAACATCCAAACATACTCATCAAATTACATCCAAACATAAACATCAAATTTTCCTGAAAAAAACAACAACAACCAAACACATCCATCAAGTCTTCATCATACCTTCAGACTTTATTCAATCATTTTGGTACTAATGACAAATGATAAGACTATCACATTAGTTTATTAATGTATATGTTATTTCACTCAGTGAAGTTAATCAGTACAATAAAAAAAAGTTTATCTGAAGCGTAATTATTATTCTTTTTGAATATATAGCAAATGCAACATGGAAAACAGTTAAAACATTTATGAATTATAAGAGAAAGAAAAAATTCTAAATATTAGCTTTACTAACTACATTCAAACAATTTATTTAATATTCACAGAAAACAGTTGAATCCTAAATTTCTTCATGATAACTACTCACATAATCTGTCCGACAAACAGTGTTTGCTATTGACTTAGAAACATGTGTCATAAAACTAGCTTTGTCCATCTCATCAGAATCAATCATAAATGTGAACAGTTTTTCTTTCATGTCCCCAGCATTTTTAACTATGAATCCAAAAGCATCTTTGCAATTTTCTGACTCAACAATGTCCAGGACACGCTTAACACATTGCAATTGAATTAATTCAATATGCTTAAATCCCCTCTGAGGTGTCTTTGATGAGGCAGGACTCTTGGAGAGTAGCACTTTTGTTCTACGCTTACATATCTGAAAATAAAGGAAGCTGTGACTTTAAAGAAACATAGGCTAATGATTGTTATGCTGCTGTGGCTGGTCATCATCAAGGTATTTAGATATATGTTATTTTCCTGAACATGGAAATACAATATGGCGTAGTTGATAAAATGTGTACTGTGATACATTAAACAATGAGCTTATTTATACAAAATTAAAATATCATTATCATAGCACACATCAAACCCATTAGATTACAGATATGTCAACAGCTTTTGTGAAATTTAAATTTTTTAGTATCATGTTTTTAAAACTGGCATTTAGCAGAAATATGGGTAGGCACAGCAATTACTCCTAGAGCTCCTAGGCCAACCACCACGGACAAGAAAATTTCCCCTTGAGAGGAGTAAATCAAAGATAGCAGACTATTAGGTGTGGATGTAAATATTGTCAGAGAAATGGTAAAGAAAAACATGTACATCTACAAGGCCTCAAGCCCGTTACTAACAGCTATAGCAGCCATGTGCTCTAACTAACAAAGCTAACCAGAAAGGTAGTTTGTAACATGTTGACATTAATTAAAGTACAACTCATACTGACCACAACACAATCTGAGAATAAAAATAAAGCAAGTGGAGCCCCTCTCTCACACAAAGCATCGGACAACTCTACAACATCCATTCTGGTGATAAAAAATCGGTGTGAAGACAATAAGGTAGCCTGAAAGGAAGCAACATTTTACACTTATCATTTAGTACTATCTGGTACAGTATTTGTTCATGAAAATGTGGATTTTTGTCAATATAAAATGCAATAAATGAAGCAGTAGCTGTATGCCATAAGCGCAAAATCAATAAAAAGTCTCTGGGTCAGGGAATATTGTACGAATGTACAAAATATTTCCCTATCTTCATGACAATTTCAGACAGTTTCTTTGTGAGCACAGATATTTATGTATTACATACCAGGTATTAAATAAAATTAACACAACTAAACAACATTTACATTAACGCTGAACATAATTTAAAGCATATCTTTAACTAACAAACTTGACAACTTACGGGACAGTTTTCGATATCTTTCATAATATCAAACATAACAACTTGGCTCTCAGTTCTTCTCTTATCTTCATTAATATGTCTGTAATAAAATTCAACCACGACTCTTGTAGTGTAATATCACACAAACTGACTCAGAATTGATAATGATTTTTTTACTGTTGATTTGCAACAGGTTTATCTACTAACTTCAATTAGACAATGATTAGGTAAATGAGTTGGTTTGGGGTATAACAATTGATCAAAGGATCGCATATTCGAAACACATGATAAGAAATATGATTTTTCCATGACAAATTGACTGAAGATATTAGTCAGTTGTCCTCTATTTGTCTTTCATACATCATGAGAAGTTGGCAGCAGCTAATTCATGTACAAACGAACAAGCTCATGTTTGTATAGAAAGGAACATCTTGCACAATAATGTTGTCCTTTAAAATTTATCACTGTTCAACTTGAAATAATTACATTTTTTTTCTTCAAAAATCTGCACACAAATTTATCTTTTCAACAGTAAAACATCATCAAATATTTCAATCAAACATCATGATCGAAAACAGGTTCAATACTGGACAAGAATTAAAAATTCCAGACGTGTAGAACACTTACGTCATAACTTCTTTTAACACGCTGTTTGCTTTCTCCACTTCAGTGTAATCTGGGTTGGATTTAGCAGTATGCTTTAAAATATCTGAAACAGCCAAAAAAATAGGTAAAAATTAAGTAACTTTATTCTGTTACATTGGGTACTGAGTCTTCATAAACCCTTTAAATGGCGAAAAAATTCATAAAATGAATGAATACATGTAAGTATTCTATACACTGTGTGGCTTTACATACATATAAATATATTACATAAAACAATTGAACTATACATCAAAATATTCAATTACGCCATCAGCATCCTTTTTAATTGAAGATTTAAGTTTCATTAACAGTAAATTTCATTCAAATAAATCAATTGTTTATGCATTTATATGTAACAATTGTTAATATAACAAATATTAGTTATATACTTACCATTCAGTAACAGAGTAATACTAGGTAATCTTTGTACTGGCCTAATTAACAACTCTGTTAATGTCTGCCTGCCACACTCTGGCTTAGTTTGACACACCTAACAGAGTAGAAAAATCAACAATTACATACTAATATTTTAATTGAGAAAGACTTTTATTGAGAAAAATAATTTTTTTGCCACAACTTTTGTGGAGTCATAAATACATGTACAGTTTGTATCCTAAACCTTATGTTTCAGTTTCTCATCAGGAAGTACGAATATATATCGCAAGTGTTTCTTTTATCCAAAGTTAAACAAAGAAACAAGGGAACAATTTCAGTGCTCTCATTAGAAATTAGTTGAATGGGCTTAAAAAGAAAAGTAACAGCCTTTCTAAGAGGGTTCTGGGGCATGCCCCCCCTCCGAAATTTTATTTGGCCAGTTTTAACTGGTCTGATAGTCATTTGAACTATCCTTTCGGGTTGGCGGTCAGTTCCTAATGACAAATGACAAAACTGAAATTTAGAATGTGTGTACAGAATTTCAGCTTTGCAGACAACAAGTATCAACAACATGCACTTTGTGTAATAGTTTCTTTATATGTTTAGACCCACCTTTAAGAAGGCATGAAACCTTGGGTTAGTTTTATCACACTTTTGTATTCTTTCTTTTGTGTCTTCAAAAAAGTTGACAAATGGTGGGTATGCTTTTACTAAAGCATCAGCCTGAAAATTAAACAAATACAAAGGTCTGGTTTAACACAGTTTTGATGGTTAAAGATATAACAAATGACACTGTTACCTATCACTGTGTGCGAAAAGTACTTTTTTTATCACAGTAAGGTTTTAAAACAAGATCAAAGAGGCTTGTTCCGAATCTCAAATTCACAGGGAATGCGAATTCATATTAAGTTTGCATGCATCATGGCAAAAATTTACTTTAATGCAATCATTCCTAAAGGCAATTACCTGTAGACCTATCACTGAATTGTGATCAAATGTAAAACGTTTCTGGTTAACACCATGGTAGATTAGTATGGCAAAACTGTATGAACAGAGTTCAATTAACTTATCAAAATAAATTCTAACAAAAAACTTGATTCTTTTTTCTCAGCCCTGAATATCTGCTATTACAGAATAAGACAACAACGAGATTACTTACGTGTTTGCTAATCACAGACCCTACCAGAATGTCTTCCTGCCAATTATCTACCATCTCTGATAATTCGTCTCGTATACAACAATGTATGTTGTATATAGGGGGAATGTTTCCGAATATCAACTTTATATCAGGGGCTGCTAAAATAGCTCCATTATATTGATCTTGTTTTTCAATCTGAGCTTTAAATGTCTGAAAAGAAAGATAACTCTCGCTAATACCATTAATACCACAAGTATCAATTTCCTTGCTGCTAATTAGTATACTACTGTTTGTCTAGTAAGCCTTTAAAGGGACTCAATTTATTTCCAGAACTTCTTTCCATTATTAAAATCAAAAATTGAAATCTAAATGTTTATAGATCAAATGTTTATTCTCAATAACGCTTGCTTAAGTCTTGAAATATATAGAAAATAAGAAATATGCTACAATTAAGTCTGCATTAATGTAAAATTTTTACAAACATGACATTTATAAATAACACAAAAGGCCTGAAGTTTATTTATGAAAGCATCCATAATAAGATTTGTCTGATTTAAATACAGTAAATTAGACAAAATTAATTTATTTTGTTAAAATTATTTTGTCAAGCACTTAATAAACTTCCTGGAGTTTCAATACTGATAGAAATACTTTCACATGAATTAAGGAAGAAAAACAGATGTGAAAACGAAACTTTAGATTAAGTACTTTCAGAATGAATTTTAATCTGTGTAAGATCAGAACGTAAGTCTTCAAATTAATCAGTAAGTAGAATGAAAGCTTTGAATAAAGAAGAAAGAACAAATCTAGAAAGTTTTTGTGATCTGCAGCTGTGCAACATTAACAGAAGCCCGATAGCCTGAGGCTATAAAATTCTCAGTATGTGGCCAATGGGCTGTTATAAATTTGTTGGTCGTAATCTTAGAATCCATAACAAGTCAGAAAAAACAAGTGAGAAATTTACTACATCACTGGGGAGAAGTTCAGTGTAACTCAGAATCAGTATATCCGATATTGGAAATTACCGAGTCAAATGAAATTCAGCAGAATTCAATATCCAATCATAACAAATGTTCGGCAGTCGAAAGCTTCGGGATTGTTTACGTTCAATGATATCTACCTAAGTTTGTTCGTCGCGACATTTGATGACATTTTCATATTGTAAACAAAGTTCAAGTTGACATAAGTCACCAGGGCTAAGCTACACAGTGAAACAGTGTTATGATTAGTTTACTCGATGACAACAAGGCAAATAGTAGAAAAATATGCCTTTTGCAAACTTATTTTCTGTTATTTTTTGAGTACTTTTACTTTCGGGCTATAACAAAACAGTTTGGGCTATCAAAATTTGGGAGACCTTAACCCTTGGCTATCATGTTCAAAACTTTAATGTCACACACTGCCAATATCATGTCCTCTAGCACAAAAGATCAAATAAAATTTGAACATTTAGCCTAGGTACATCCTTGATCCAAAACATTATGATGAAAACTTTTTTCAAAAGTCAGCAAGAATACGTATGCATATATTAATAAATACTTTCATTTGGGGGTAAAAATACGTATTAAAATCACTTTTTTCATATTGCTATGGTAATCTTGTCACATGAACTCCATACTTACATTAATTAGTGTATGAAGAATGCCGACATAGTTTTTCTCTGTTTGTAGAAATTCTTTCACAACCTGTAACCTCGGAGTAACTTTTATGTTTTCTCTGTGATCAGCTGAAATAATATAAAAAAATTCTCTGCATTTGTTATTGTAAAATGCATCCACAATGGGTTACATAAAACTGTTTTACATTACTGCGTATAATCATTATAAAACATCATTAAGTAACATAGACACAGTTGTGTAGGGAACAAAATCAAAACTAATCCACATACATTTACAGCAAATTTACTGGTAAATGTATAAAGATCATACATTTAGAAGTGATCAGTAGATTAAAACGATTGTATACAAGTAACTGAACTCTACTTTTTATTGTGTAGTTCAAAACTTTTCTACCAAGCTAATACCATGTCTATAAAAGCTAAATGTGGCCATAAAAAAATGAATGACCAGCCTTTTGTTGATATTTACACGTTGTAGATGAAAAAACTCACTTAAATTGATGTCAGATATATCAGGAGTATTGGACACATCTAGGAATGAGTTAGGACTGATGACACCTCCCATATCGCTGGAACTTGACCGTCGTTTGTTATACACTGGAGATTCCAACTCTTCATCTGAGGCTAAATGTGCAATATTTTCCTTCAGTCGTTTTCTCTTTCTGGATTTCGATCCAGACATACTTGTACTGGGGGTGAATAGATTAGAAATAGGCTCGCCCTGCAATAAGATTCATTGAAGGTTAAATAAACAATAAGTCTAATACAATAACTCACATTTTTTTATTTTCACGAGTCTCGTGGGAATACATAACAGAAGGTATTTCTCCAAAAACATACAACCCACTAAAAAACATCTCTAGATATGCAGCAAAAGGGGCCAAACATAGAAAGGCCTTTTGGGGGTAGACTGTATGCTCAGGCTTTATACAGAAGCAATTAACTTGTTTGTAATATCATACAGATGAATCATTTCTTACAAATATACACAGAAAAAGTACAAAATACTATCTTCACTTCACTTAATTGAATACATTAAAGAACAAATTAATCTCATTCTTAAGTGAAATAAAACATTGTATTTTAACTTCACTACTGATAAAGCATATAATTATGCATTAAATTCTAGGAAATATCACTTAATAACAATAGAGTATTACTCATACAGTTATATAACTTGATAACTGATTACAATGCTTGATAGACGCAGGAAATGAATAGACACTTAAATATACAACAGTGAACTGATGTTCTAGCTAAGTGAATATTAGCGTCATGCTTAGCGATAAAAATAAACATACACTTTAAGTATGTCTGATTCAATAAGTACCATACAAATAGTATGTTCTGTCACAGCAGGTCATACCATTTTAGGAAAATTTGACAAAAATGTTGATTCTTTTTCCATATATATAGAAAAGTTGCCGGTTCCTATAGGAAGGGTAAGTTAGTAATGTTTAGATACAGTCCAGGAAAACTGGTCAGGTGATCCAGTTGCTGTATATAACTAAAAAACTGAAAAACAGGTGTTAAAATCAGTGAAAAAAAACCAAATACAAGTGTACTACAGTATGTACTTACCTTTTGGAATGTGTACATCTTTTCAGCAGCACATGCTTCCATTTGAATACATGCCCAGAACCACTGAAAACAGAGAATTGAAATAGTAACATAAGAATGTATTTGACACACATCCACGGGAAAACTGACTCAGTAATGACCAGTAGATTATTCATGTGATGTTTTCGAGCAGGACTTCAGAGAAATGAGAAGTTGCCAAAAGGCAATAAACTGAACCCACTATGACAGTACTAGTCATCATCCTGAAAAGGTCGTCTTTCGACTCTAAGTGTGACCTTGACCTTTGAGGTATGGTCCTGGGTCTTGTGCATGACACATCGTCTCATCATGGTGAACAATTGTGCCAAGTCATTTTGAAATTCATTGACACATAGGAAAGTTATGGTCCTGACAAAGTCGGATGGAATAACACACTGACGCACAAACATACCGCCATTTTGACAACTTATCAACTATGTTGAGCTCATTGCAAGTGGGCGCGACAAAAATCTGAAGACAATTCATATTTAGAACACACTTTGAAAAGTCAAGAGCATTGCATACACTCATTACAAATAATATCAGAAAATTATTTCAAATTTTAATCAATCTATAAAACACATTTATTACACTAACATTAGACACCTTCACCTGTGAAAGATTACATTGTTCACAAAATCCTGAGAATGTTCAGGGTTTTCACTAGATGTCAAAAATGAACCCATGGCTGATGAAAATTTGAAGCGTCAACAAATTTTCTTTCTAATTTTATTTTAAATTTGACTCTTTGATACAAATTCTCAAGAGTCAAAAGCTTCATTTTACTGATCTAAAGAGTCAAAATGCTGTTTTAAGGGTCAAATGAAAGCCTTGATATGTTGTTATTATAATATATATAATAAAGGCATATAGACTAAAAAACACATGAAAATGAATACACAATAATTTTAACCTGTAGGCCTTCTTCATTTTGAGACATTCATTCATTTACAAAATGATTTTCAGTTATTCACCAGGAAAGTCACTCATATTACAGATGAAACTATATATTGTATGGTGCAAACTTTGATTAATCTTTGAAGAAATGATATACATTGTACTTGATTAAAACAGTCTTTCAAGAACACTGTATTCTCAATCTAGCGCCTTTGGTTAAACTTGCAGCATTTCATTTGAAAACACATGTTAAGTATACATGGATGTCATTTAAAAAAAAATGTACTTCATTCTAGGAGGTTTGGGGCCACATGAATTCGAGCCTACAGTAAAAATAAAAAGGTAACCTCGCTTGCACTCAATGACTATTTTAAGGAAGAATAATGTATGCTTTATGTTTGTATGAAAAAAATCCATTTTTACAATTGTTTTATTTAAGCTTCATTTAAAACATGTAATGGTTTATCACGTAATGTCAGTCCCCAGTTTGACCAACAACAAAAACCATTGAAAAAACAAGGAAAAAATGACTGTTTTAAAAAAGTTCTCTTTTTAATGCTGAAAATGGTTTCTAGATGCATTTACTGAATCAACACGAGTAAAGTCTTGTTAAAATTATCAAGTTTATTTTTTTACCCAGACACTAACTAATCAAGCCCATTAGCTGTGCATCAGGCTAAGTATAATACATCTTTAAAAAATAAATATAAATTATGTACATATAAATTAACGTACCTCTCCTTTCACAACATGTCGAGGTAATATTACATCTATAGGTAATTCTTTCAAAGCTTCATCAATAATTAAATGGGTACACTCTTCATCACCTACTGAGGCAAATGTTCCTCCTGAAATCATCAAATGATCAATGTACATTACTACAGTATCACTAAGATAAAATGACGAACTGATTGAAGATTATGAAGAACAATCAATTACTGTGCTTAATATCCCTATACAACAGAAGGAAATAATAATCATCATCAGTTCCTGTAATATTATTCACAAATAATGACGTCACAATTGTACTATCAGTGACTTTTTCCTTCTTTGTTTGTGTCCGGTAAACAGACCCTTCTGAATCAAAAATAAGAACAGTTTTTCCGAATTCCCGACCTACAAATTCTCAATTTTGGCATCACACCACACATTTTTCCCAATTAATCCGCACAAGAACCCTTTCCCAAAATTGCAAAAACAAAAATCACTGGCTATATTCAAACTTCTGATGGATGTGACAATATTAGTAGACATTGATAATGATTATTCTCAGTACCCAGTGGTAGATCAAATAAACAGTACATCTTTTTTTACATTTATCAAAAAAATAAACATTATTTCGTACATAAAATTTCACTGTAAAAATTCTGACTGTTTCCTGTATCTAATTATTTTGTACCCAGGTATTTCAGATGGTCAGGTAGCAGAATAGGGCCGGAGGCAGTAAATCCTCAGAACAAATCTCATTTTTCCTATCAATATTCATCAAACTCTTTTTTTTTCAAAATATGCAAGTAAATTATTTTTTCAATGGTTTGTGTACAGAAGTTTGTTTGCACAATAATAAATCTTATTGTTAGTAACTTGAGAATATTGAAAACATAATGTTGAGATTTCAGCTGTGAGACTGATCTTAAATTTGATCATCTTTGGACCATATACCCCCTATCACTGCTATGATAAGGCAGACTTAAATGTTACAATATAGAGACATGTGGAGCTACATTTACTCACCATTTTCTATTGTAATTTCTTCCATATGATTCTGTTCCTCTTTTGAGAACCCAAGAAAACTCAAACACCTTTTGTAGAATGGTGGAAGTTTATATTTCATCTGTAAAAAATAAAAAATATCAAGTTACAATTTTAGTAAATTCAATTATAACAATGCAAGAAATATTAAAAATTAAAGGCGAATAAGTATCTAACATGATTAAACGAAACATTAGGCTATCCATGAAATATGTTTGTTTGAAGCCACAAAACCCAAAATTTTAACAGTAGTAGGCAATTTTCTTTCATCAATATTATAATGATCAATAACGACAGGCTGAAATAAAGAACAAAAATGATTTTTTCCTAAATGGTTAAAAAAAATTTTTGGGAAGGTGGATTTTTGAATGAGTTGGTAAGCACAAACCCAAACTAACTATTTTTATGGTGTGAAGCAACAGAACAAAATAAAACTTTATAAAATCTTAAACAATGAAGAATTGTTTTTCTTTGTAAAATTCGCTTGACATTGTACACATATATTGTATATGTATTCAATAAACTTACTTCCAGGAATACAATGTACAGTTATAAATAACAACGATACAAAACAAGGCTTATGTCAGTGCAATGATTCCAATGTTTACATTGTAAACCACTGACTTCAGGACTTTTATGCCACTCATCTCTTAAAGACATTCCAAAAATAATACCCATATTGCATGCAAAGGCTGTGCAAATGGTGTGTGTGCTGCCATAGTCGAGTGGGTTGGGATATAAACTGGAATAACCTTGGTGATAAATAACAAGTATATCGCCATGGTTATTCCAGTTAATAGATATCTGTTCCACTGACAGCCAGAGATAAAGTAGAACATACCACACACTCATCATCCGCTTTAAAATCGATCTGATCTCTTTCTGTCCAAACTCTGTTTAACCAATCAGGACTCATTATTGGCCTCCCGAGTCCTACGGCATACTGAAAATAGACAGAAAGTTTTTATATAAGATTTCTAAATTTACACTACAAATACAGAGGTAAAATATAAAAGACAGACAGAACTATAAGAATTCCGACACAGTAACAGAAACGTGACAAAAAGAGATCAAGGAATAATACTGCCAATTAAACATTACACAATACTAAGTCTGCCTTAAATAATTTGCCTTAGATTCAAGGGCTTCCATGTTTGGCTACTGATTGGGTACCAAAGTTATGCCTCCAAAATTGTATTATCAATTTTCATAAAATCATGAGCTCTGTCAGTAATGCCTAAAAGCTGAAAAGCTAAATGCTAGTAATTGATTTTAAAAATATGGCAATCTAGTAAAATAGAGACTTTCAGTGCCAATGAAGCTAAGAACTCTTAATTACCTCATCAACACACATATCTTCATGTAAAGTATCCATGATAAGTATCATAAGATGTTGTATAAACAAAGACAAGGTAAAAGAACCTAAATCACATAGTTCAAACAACACAAAGTTTGGTGCACATAACAAACAGGATCTAATAGTTTGTAGTTAATTCAGAGAACACTTCAATGTTCAATATTAACTATTATAATACTTAAGAATTTATACACATACATCATTTAAATTTTGAAACAATTAAAATCAAATTACATCCTTTTGGTAATTAAAAACCAATTCAATATTAAAGAAACACTCCCACAAATAATATGTAATCAAATCTACTTTTTGAGGTGATATACCCAATTAAAGATTTCTGTTAAACACAGATAGTACTTCTACACAATAACACTCCAAACTTCACACAGTTAAACTCAATTTTAATAGCATAATGGAACCAAAGTCAGTTAATTCCAAGTTAAAATGATTAAATCCTATATTTCATATATACAATGGAATATGATAAATCAATTAAGATGGTTAAATAACTTCATCAGGATACTACACATTAAGCATGAGTATTGTATACATGTGTGGGGTAAGTATCAAATCAACCATTAACAGGAAGTAAGTACTTAATGGGTTTTAAGGCCATCTTAATATATGATAACAATACATCTGTCAGTGTTTACACTTTGATGTTTACAAACACATTCCAATAGAGGTTTCCCTGTCACACATTTATGTGTACTTTTACACTTTTTTTTTTCAAAATAATCACAATGTCAAATATGAAGAGGTTAATGGTGGAAACCAAAATTTCATAAGAAAATCTTGAACAAATAGCAAGGGGCACATTGAGTTTAACATATTTTTGAAATTATAATATAAATCTAAATGTACAATAATAATTATTTTCTTGCTCTGGTTAGAAACAGTTTAAGTACATGTTTAGGATTATCACAAAATTTACCCAAATAATTGACAATGAACAAAATCATTTTACTGATTCCAAAGCAAAAATACGAAAAGATTATTTGTATACTATTTTTTACTAAAATGTGACTTTGTTCCGAGTTTACAACAAATATTAAGTCTATGATTACTGATGACCAAGTGTTGTCAATAGTTGTATTCATTCACATAAGCAAATGCGAAAAGATTATTTGTATACTATTTTTTACTAAAATGTGTCTTTGTTCCGAGTTTACAACAAATATTAAGTCTATGATTACTGATGACCAAGTGTCGTCAATAGTTGTACTCATTCACGTCAGTCATCTGGCTGTACAACAATGACAAGTAATATGGACTTGAGGTGTCAAGATTTTACTGTTAGATGGTCTGCACAGACAGGGCTTTTATTTGACCCTTAAAACAGCATTTTAACATTTTAACAGTAAAATAAAGATTCTCTTGAGAATATGTACCAAAGGATCAAATTTACAATAAAATTAGAAGGAAAGTCTGTTGACTCTTCAAATTTTCATTAGACAAAAGTCATTTTTGACCCTCAACTTTTGACATCTAGTGAAAATCCTGACAGAAAATAAACACAGAAACAACTTCAAACAATTTTACTGAAAAAAAAACAACCAAACCTACCTCATATTTTTCTCCACCGATCATGTTCGCTACAAGATGTGTGACATTACTTTTAAAGTCTCGTCTAACATTTCCAGACATGTAATGAACAAGGTCAACAAAGTGACACTGAAAATGATAAAAAACAACTTGTTGAAGCATAAATAGAATTAAAATAAAAACAATATGTTAAGGAAAATGCATTTAATTAACATTATAAACAAGAATTATTTTACCCAAGTCTTAACTTTGATTTTATTTTAGTCCCTTAGTATTTGCTTCCAATTTTCTGATCTTAGTAGTTTATTCTTTAAACTATTTATATTTTTATTTTTGAGCACCTGTATCGATTAACTTAACAATTAACACTCATTCAGACTACAGTCAAACTCTAGGGAGAACTATTTCAGGAGGCTGTGAATTGTGAATGAAACCTTAAAAGTAGTCCTTACTATATGTAATCTAACAATCAATGTGTAAAACCCTTCATTTACAAATATTAATACATGAATGCATGAGAATTGTTTCGTCTTTACACAATACTTACAACATCTGCTTTCTCTTTAAAGCCGGTAAAGCACACTTTGAGACCTTGCATTGATAGACAATACTGGGGTCTTGAGTTGTATGGAATGCTCTGAAATGTGAAAGCCCTCTTGATAAAAGACAAGTTACAACAACGATTAAAACAAACAGTTATCACTAGAACAGAAAGATTTTTTTCACTGCTGTTTGATATTGCACCAACAACCATTTGGTGACTTTTTAAACTTAAATGGAGGAGGTAGACCTCAGGCATACCCCTTGCTTCCTTAGGCTTCCTTACATGTGAAGTTTGCCTGATCTTGGGTAGTGAGGGGCAAGTGATCACTAGTCAGAGACCATAACCACTCAACCATGGAGGCCCCCTCACAGAAAGATCTAAACAAAAAATGTACATAATTTTGGCAGTATTGTTTGGCAAATAATTAAATTTCATAATGATGAAAATTTGAAATTGATATTGCCTAGACAACCAAACGTAATGTTACCAGCTCCCCCAAAATCAACTAGAAAACTCTGGAATTCTTTATTCAAAATCAATTTAGAATCAGAATTAGAATTTCATCCAATAGACAAAGAAAGATTTGAAATCTTCACAGCAAAGTGATACACAAGCAAGCTAAGCTCCTACAAGTACTAGCAAATTTTTCTCTTGACAATAATTCATCAGTAACTTTTCCTATAATTTTCATTCACCATGAAAATTTTCTGATGAGTGTCTTCTGTTGGTAAAAATTATTCAGGGGTAAGAAATTGATACCTTCACAGTAAACATTTCTGTACATGCATTTTTACTTACCATTCCTTCTTTAGCACATTTGATGACTATGGGAGGTCCAATAATCCTCACATCAGCTTTATGTAACTTATCAAACACATCACCTTTAAACTCAGATAAAACAAAGACTAAATCAAACTCTGTAGAATCGCTGATGAACTCCTCCCCAGTCTCTGATTCCAATACATCACAGTCCAATTTCTATAAAACAGAAAATACATCACAGTCCAATTTCTATAAAACAGATAATACATCAGAGTCCAATTTCTATAAAACAGAAAATACATCACAGTCCAATTTCTATAAAACAGAAAATACATCACAGTCCAATTTCTATAAAACAGAAAATACATCACAGTCCAATTTCTATAAAACAGAAAATACATCACAGTCCAATTTCTATAAAACAGAAAATACATCACAGTCCAATTTCTATAAAACAGAAAATACATCACAGTCCAATTACTATAAAACAGGAAGATTTCATAAATCACAGTCCAATTTCTATAAAACTAAGATACATCACAGTACAATTTCCATCAAATAGAAAGTAATTGGATTGAAGATATGATAAACCATGAAAAAGCAGCAAATTAAGACAAATTAAAACAAATTCAGACATCCAGAGTAAAAAGCTTAAGCTACATACTGCAAAAGTGGTCATCTGTCGGCCACAGAAGCCGGACAATTGTTAAAATAATTTTTCGGTTTGTTTTTGATTAGAAACCAAATTTTGATTCTATGGATTTAAAGACTGATGTGTAAGTCAGACAATCTGACATGACAAGTGATAAGAAGTACAGAATCTGTTTTTATAGAAAGATAATCAAGATATTTACCTCTGCAGCATCTTTTAACTCAGTGTACTTTTTACAGCCTTCACCAACCAGAATGAGCCGTAATTCTTTATCATCTGAAATAATCACAAAGAAATTTCATTTAACCACATATTTAAAATGTCACATACTGACACAAATGGCCCAGGTAGGAGAAATATTCTTTGAACAGATAGGATTTTGAAAAAGATCATAAAATTCTGTAATGGTGCTTTTCTTGTGTGCATGTGTTTTTTTTCAATGAAAAGTTGCATTGTGTACTAAGAAGATAATTAAGAACCTATCAACAGTTAGTTTGTAAACCAATCAAACTTAATATCACCTAATTTCTATAACATCTAAAAGGTGCATTAATAAAATAATGCTATGTTCAGCAATGTGCATTAATCTAAAATAAAAAGTGCAATAACTTAGTTTTTGTCAATGCTTTACTAAAACACTAGTAAAAAGTATAAAACGTTGAAGTAAACTATAATCACATGGCTTATAAAGACAAGAAAAAGTATTTCTTTTTGTCTCTTGTAAACAATCCCAGTTGTGTACATGCAAATGTATTAAGTGATTATGTAAAGTAAGTGTATAGAGAGTTATTGTAATTAGGAATGGTAGTTCAATGAATGATGATTTATTATAAAATATGGAGTTAGTTCAAGGGAGACAGTACATTTATAACATGTCTGATGACAATGATAGATTAATGCAAAACTGAGATACACTTTTCTGTATAATGCTGGTATATATCATGGATTATAAAAGATTAACGAATGACTTAAGTAGTAGCAAGGGTAAAGAAATTCAATACTCTAACAAATTTCCAAGTAATTATATTACATGTATCATTTAATGACAAAAATGTAGCTTTGGTTAAATATGTTATCTAATTAAAGTTCACAGACCAATGCCTTTACTAATAATAAAAATGAGGTACTTGTAAATTTATTTGCTTTAGAAGTTGAATGAATATTCAAATTCACACCAAAATTGTGAAGGGGCTGCTAAGCCTTTCATTTTGGGAAATTCAAGCGTGATTTTCAGCGAAATTGGGAAAAAGGTAGGCCAATTTTCAAGATACATCAATAAACAATGACTGACCTGGCAATTCTCCAAATTGGAGAAAAAAGAGGCTTTTTTTTGCGATTGGGAAGTCACCGAATATCTGTTATAGAAGGAAAAAAGGCCCGGCACCATTCTAATAACATTTGTAAAAAGGAAATAAAAGCAAACTTCAGGTAGAGAAAATGTTTCTATTTAAAAGCTAAATGTCAACTTTAAAGTTTAAACTAGACGGTCACATAATGTAATGAATATATCTTATATGCAAAGATAGAAGTTAACTATGCGTGCATAGTGCATGAATGAGAGTGTGCAATTAACCAAATATATTTATTGACTTTGATCATCAATATTCTACTGTGGAAAAAATACAAGGGTCTATGGTAGTATGCATAAATTATAATATTAACAATATGAAGAAAGATTCATCAATGCATAAACTGCTATAAATGAATAACAATATCATCTGGACACCTGTACTAAAATATGACACAACAAAAGTACAGTATTACAAAAATGACATGTGGGGGAAGCAGGTGAAATAAGAGTGGACTATTACTAAACAGGTTACTTATTTTGTGGTTGTCCTGGGAGTATTGATTTTCCAAAAAAAAAAAAAAAAATTCTTCACATCTAATTAGCAACAAATGTTTATAACATTTTGAAAGCAAAATTTTACTCATTTTAAAAGCCATGCAAATGCAGTACTGGCCAATATTCAAAAACACTGATTTCATTAAGCAACACTAAAAGCAATGATTCTCACAGTATCTAAAACTCACACTGGGTCAATTTTAAATTAATTGCGCTACTGTTCAATTATTTCACAGGTTCTATCAGTAACAAAACTCCATCTGTGAGAATTTGTCTGAGAATCACCACACCGACAAGTTGAAAACTCAAAGGTGCTGACCGCAAGATTTTGCCTGTCAGAACCCTTTTCTGTCTGTCAGCACTGGAGTAGTTTTCACACAATGATAGCTGGCACCGATAGTTTATTGACATGTGGTAGTACTGTACTTGTGCTATGTGTAAAGAATGTACAAATTTATAACATGAAATCAATTTATGATGGCTGTCCTAAGTTTTAAACATACATGTATGTGAATCTTGAGGTATCTTCAACGTCATCCCTAATCAACCAGAAACTTCCCATTAGAAACCATTTGTGCATTATCTTAATAACCTATTCTTACAACTTATAATACAAGGAGGAATAGTGACTTAAGATGTATCTATGTTTCTACCCCTCATGCAAATCAAAAAAAGTAGTTAAGAAAGCAAGTAGAAAAAACAAAGCCTCAGGAAAATCTTGAAATAACATCATTCAGCTTGTGAAGAATGAATGAAAATAAAAGAAGTTGGTACAAAAATGCATACAGTAATGAAGTAAAGGACACCCAAAGGGAAGATAGAAAAATACCATAATTTTCTGACAGATGTGAACTTGCATTTTCTTCATTGGACACTGTAAGTTAGAACAAAAAATAGCCATTTGCTTAGTAATGCATTAGCTTAATTCAGTATTTCACATACATATTGCAATCATTTAAAAAAGCCATTCAAAAATAAAATAATACAAATGAACAAACAAAAATCAATCCAGTGTACATCAGGGCTTTCATTTGACCCTTAAAACAGCACTTTGACTCTTGAAATCAGTAAAATAAAGCTTCTGACTCCTGAGAATTTGTACCAAAGGATCAAATTTACAATAAAATTTGAAACAACTTTCTTTGACTCTTCCAATTACCATCAGCCAAGAGTCATTTTCGACCCTCAACTTTTGATGTCTAGTGAATACCCTGTGTACATGTTTAATTCATGCTCCTAGAGGGAATGGTAGTTTAGATGCCCACTTGTCAATAAATAAAGCATGTAAAGCAGCCAAGTATAAGGAAAATGTTACTATTTTAAATACATGTGCCATCTTCTAATAGTAATAAGTCCTCAAGACTTCAAAAATTATCAAAGAAAATTTTGTAAATTGGGTGGGTTTAGTTTCCTAGTTTCACTGATGATCTATGGATAAATTTTACTATTCATATTCCTCTTGAATCAGTGTGAATTTTAAAGACTTAAAACAACATACTTTAACCTTCTTTGTTGGGGCCTGGTGACAAGACACACTTCAATAATATGAAAATATTCAACAACAACTAATTTTCCCATCTTCACCACTTTGCATGCATAATATGTTACTTTTCCCATCAAGGTATAATTTTCATCAAAACAAAAGTTTGGGTCTGACTTGTACCAGACCCTTTTGCCAAAAAGGTAAAAAGTACAAGACATATAATAGTAATTGGTGAAGGTTTTGGAAGTAGTACTAATAGACATGATTCAGCAACAGCCCACACCAACTTGGTTATATATGACAGGATTATATTATTCAGCTACACACAGGTTACAGCATAAATTCTACATGACATGAACCTACCATAATACTGACAGTTTGAACAACAACGTCGAGTTACATGTACCCCAGGAGATTCGAAGTATTTGTTGTAAAAGTAGTCTAAAATATCAATGATTAAATACTGATAACATTGAGTAATTAATCTAACACCTAAATTACGGAAAGGGGTTGATCTATATTAATCACTGACTAAATTTCACAAGTTTAAGGTGTCATTAGTTGGTCTAAAATATTTACATTTCATTTGTAAAGGGTCATAGATGTTCAATATTACTAACTAATTTGCCGAAAATGTCACTTTTTAAACCAATCATGTGGGAAACTTTCAAATCATTAATTTATATTGGCAACATCACTACTGTCAGCAGCATCATCTTAATTAGTAACAGACATTTACTTCTATGGAATCTTGAAAATATAACAATATTTCAAATCAATAATTCAAATAAAGTGGTTGCTAAGATGCAAGTCACAAGCTCAATTTTAAATTCTAAAAATTGTTTGAATGGGCTGGCATGAAATATGGTAGTATCAACTCCATATATATTATAATTAATATTATTATTTTAATTATGTACCACAAAATATTTCTCTTGAAAGATGTTTTGCCTTCAAAGTCCTTTGTATTTATATGGCAGTTTATATCTACAACAATGAAACTTATATAAAAAAAAATATAATTCGCAATAAAATGTGCATATTTTTTAAACTAACTTTCACAAAATTCAATTCAACTTGGAAAATGTTCAAAGGAAATATACGTGGTACGAAATGTTTGAGAACGAAATTAAAAAATTAATTTTAAACATCTGTTCTCGGTGTAATAGGTGTGATCATTGAAATCTAATAAAACGTGAAACAAGCAAGACATTATCATTCAGAAAAAATGTTCGCTCAGTGGAATTAAACCCAAACAAACATCGCGTCGAACACGAACAAAAAGTCAACTGAACGGTATTCGGACACGAGACATTCAAATAATGATGATAGTATTACATGGGGAAATTCATCAAGAACTTTGGAAGTCATCAGTCGAAAGTTAAAATATTTCTATACATGATTTGCTTGCAGTGACTAAAATCGAAAATGTTTTGATTTCCCTACCATCTTCGTTTACGGCATCGAGAGACCGAGTACCTTCCGCCATTTTGTCTCCTTTGAAATTGGCGGTGTTGTTTACGAATATCACCGAAGATTTCCGAAAACATCCGATATCAAACGTTTTCGGAATGTGGAATTTGATTGGTTCCTATCCGAATTCAATTTACCCAGAAGTCATCGGTGTAAACAAAGATTGACGGATTCAGAATCAATTTACACGACGTCGGGCGAATTCTAGACGGACTTGTGCGGTATTCAAGGTATGACAGCATCTGTTTTTGGAACATGCATGTTCAATCAACCACCAAGTTTTGTGTTTAATGCATAACGCTTGCAATTTCTTTTGAATCGTTGATATTTTGTTACGAACACGTGCAGTACAACGACCTACATGCATATGCGCACGATTCTTGTGAGACTCGTGTGGCTGTCTAATCCTGCTCAATATCTCAACTTTATGTATTTGTCAGCTTTGAAAGCGACGCGCAATTTATGCGTTTCGAAAATTTACATAGCCATTGAGCAACATGCATAAAATCGTCATGTTTATGCTATTCTGTTATTAATGCGTGTCTATACATAATCACTGCGGACGTGTAGAGTCTGGAATTGTGTACTGGATTCTGGATAAGACTGATACCACACACCTAAATTGTCTGACTTTTTTTTAGTGTTCTGATTGATTTTTGTTTCTATAGAGTTGATATTCATTATATTTGATGTTTAGTGATGTTTAACCTTCATTACAGTGAACTGAATTTTAAACGAAATGGCTATCAATTATAATTAACTAATAATTTAATTAATAATATTTACATAAAATGTGCTCCTTTAATATGCATGCCTTCGCATTTACACTATCAATATATTGATTTTTACTGATTTTTATATGTATGCACAAAGGGTATACATATAATATTGAATTTCAATGAATCTTACTTGTTAATTCACAAAGGTGTGTAAATATAGACAGTTATTGTATAGAGGCAGACAGAACAGAATTTCATATTGATAGTTTGCTAATTTATAGTCCCCCTGGGTATTTCCTTGTTGGTCATACTGATTGGTTCGAAAACACAAAGATTTTCTGGCCATAGTCATTGTATTATATGTTATTCCCAGGACCTTGTTAATAACTCCAAATCTCCTGCAATTATGTACATGTTATTGACATGGTTAGAAAGGGTCTGTAATATACATTATAGTTTGTACCAGCACATACATGTAACACATTAATTTAAAAATCCATGTTTTCAGCTTTGCACATACAAGGCCTTTTTCCAATATTAATTTTTTTTGGAAGGGGCCTTAGCCGTCCATTTTGGGAAATTCATATGTGATTTTAGGCCAAATTGGGAAAAGGTGCACAGACTTTCAAGATAAAGGGAGAATCATATTTCAACATATTGGGAATTTCAGCATTGTATTCTGGGGGAAATTCTTTCCCGAAATTTGGAAAAAAGAGCTTTTTTGCAATTGTGATGTCACAAATTATTAGCCACTATTATAAAAGGAAAAAAAAACCTGACATAGACACTGTTCTTTTATGATACTGAATTTAAAGCAAAGGTTCATACTGAATGTTGTTATGAGTATTTACATGTATGTTGAGTTATTAACAAATTTGAACATTTTCTGAATTAAGGTGTACTTTAACTAAATTAAATGTACCTGTAATGTATTTAGCTTTCGAGAGAAAATTTTTAGTCTCTGCGTGATACTGTTGCACAACTCAAAAGAAGTTATCATGTAAAAAATAACTCAATGAAAATAGGCTACAACTGATATGAAAAACTTCTTTAGAATTTCAACAACAATTCATCTATGCCATTTTTATTGCATTTAACTAATATTTGAAAGATTGATTTCTGATATGTAACCCTGTCTATTGAGAAATTTATGAATAAAAGTTAATTGAAAAAAGATCTCCATTTGTTTTTAAGTAATTGGATGAAAATAACATTTATTTGCCATGCATGGTGTACTGTATTTATTTAAACAAACAATTACTAATGATTGATTGCTGTTAATTTCTCTATTTTGAAGTTGCATAATAGTAAATATGTTTCTTTTCTTCTTGTTAATCGCTATTTACGGTAATAATGTTAGTTAAAATGTTGTTTGCATCACTGGTTCTGAAACTAATTTGTACAATCTTTGTAACAATATACCAGAGGTTAATTGGGTGCATCATGCTTGGCTAGATAATGTATGTCAAATATCTTCTTAATTGCATGCATCATGCTTTGCTAGATAATGTATGTCGAATATCTTGTTAATTGGGTGCATCATGCTTGGCTAGATAATGTTTGTCAAATATCTTGTTAATTGGGTGCATCATGCTTGGCTAGATAATGTTTGTCAAATATCTTGTTAATTGGGTGCATCATGCTTTGCTAGATAATGTATGTCGAATATCTTGTTAATTGGGTGCATCATGCTTTGCTAGATAATGTATGTCAAATATCTTGTTAATTGCGTGCATCATGCTTTGCTAGATAATGTATGTCGAATATCTTGTTAATTGGGTGCATCATGCTTTGCTAGATAATGTATGTCGAATATCTTGTTAATTGGGTGCATCATGCTTTGCTAGATAATGTATGTCGAATATCTTGTTAATTGCGTGCATCATGCTTTGCTAGATAATGTATGTCAAATATCTTGTTAATTGGGTGCATCATGCTTTGCTAGATAATGTATGTCGAATATCTTGTTAATTGGGTGCATCATGCTTGGCTAGATAATGTTTGTCAAATATCTTGTTAATTGGGTGCATCATGCTTGGCTAGATAATGTATGTCAAATATCTTGTTAATTGGGTGCATCATGCTTTGCTAGATAATGTAGGTCAAATATCTTGTTAATTGCGTGCATCATGCTTTGCTAGAAGAAAATCTTGTGTTAAACTATTTTTACTTCAGTTTTTTGGACAAATATAAGTTTGTCAGGTATTATGATCTGATTTAGATATGCGACATACATTGTTTAATTCAGCATATTGTGGTTAAAATTTGTATGATTGTTTGATTATTATATTTTTCAAACCACAATTTTTTTGTGCGTGTGTGTGTGATTCATGATTCATGAGTTCGTATACTAAATTATGGATCATATTTGTTTATATTTGTATTAGTTGAAGAAAGAACATCAAGTATCCTTTTGTTATTCTCTCCTGTAATTCTCTAGTCCAAAATCTGGCATTACGGTTCCTTACTTTAGTACATGGGAGACTCGTAATGCTTACTAAGTCTTTTAATTATTTACAGACTACATGTAATCAGTTTATTGATTGGAAATGAACAAATTAGTAAAATTCAATTTGTATGGGTTATATCATGTTTAGCAAGATTACAATGAGATCTTCCTAAGTTAAATGTATTATATAGCTGTTTGTTTTTGTGTACACAGATGAAGAAATTTACTGAGTATATTTATGGTAGTCTGAATCAATTCTCTTTTTTCTGATCGTATGTTTTTCTCTCTACTCCAATTAAACTTTATTTTCATGGTTGAATATTTTGCCAGTTGCAAGTTTATTGAATTACTAAAAATATAATCTCTCTAATAGAATTGATACCGATTATTGCCTTTAATCAATGTCATTAGAAGTATGTCACACAGACTTTCTTTCGTTTTTTTTTCTGTTATTTTTTTACATGTAAAAGAATATTTTGACACTTTCCATTTAATATGAACGATTTTTGAGGCTTTAGCCTGAGTCATGATATTTTAAAGGATAGGGCATTAAAGTAGGGCAGGGGTATTCATATGGGGATGTATGGTAATTTTGTGCAAGGTGCTTGTACATGAATCACATGAACTGTTCTACCAACTGTTTCAGCTGTAAATGTGAATGAAATAATTTTATGATTCACATACAGTACAGTATGTAAGTGTTTATTTTCTTTCTTCAGCATTCTTCGCTGGATAACATAATATTATAATAAATATGCTCTTGACTTTAAAATTTGTTACATAGAAGAATGTTGCAAATGTTTAATGATAAGGTTAAAAACACACCTCTTTGTATAGGTTAGAGTTTAATGTTTGTGTGGTGAATGCTCCTGGAGTTATTCTGAAAGTGATTTTATATTTATACCGAACCTTTCCTAATAAATGTTCCAGCAGGAATTATATTTTACAGATATGCTGCAGTTTTTTGTGTTCTTATGTTCTTTTCAAAATGGGGCGGGGGCACTTTCCTTAGGGATAAGGGTGAAACAGTTATAAGTAATATTTGGAAGCAGTTAATTTGACAGCTGGTCTAACTTAATTCTAAAACACTGAACAACTAAGTACTTATCAGTCATACTGGCTGTAAAAATGGACAAGCGCTAAGTAGAAGAAATCGATGTCTGTCTAAATAAAAGATTTATTCTCAGTAGTTAACTTGTTCATCATATAAGGTGCCAATATGTTGAAATTTGGGGATGATTCTCATATTCATGTAATCAATACTTTCTTGTTCAAAACTAAAACGGTTGTAATAGGGTTGTTAAGAGTATAAACCTGCTTGAAGTCTGTCTTGTATATGTTGCATGTACTTTGTAATTACATGTTATAAGGAAGATTAGTTCATCACTGTGGAACAAAACTTTGATCTGACAAATATCAGCACAATTTTAAACACCACTTTTCCTGTAGCCCATTCAGTAATGGAACTTAACTGACTGTTAAGTTTTTATATTTTCACTTTGAACAATCTTTTAGTATCAGTGTTATTTTAAATTTTAGTCACGGTAAGGTTTGTAACTTCGATTTAATCTTGTAAATATTCCTTAAAAAATGTGTGCAACTCCACTTTTTCATCATTTATTCTTGTCTTATTTCTTCAATTTTTATTACACAATAAAGTTCCTTCAGAAAAAATCAAGGTGCTGCTTTTTCTCACAGAAATTTGTTGATCAAATTTACTTACATATAATTATATGTAAGTGTACCTGAATAATCATACTTGATAGAAAACCATCGGTCTAAAGGTCTAAACAACAAATTTGTTTCTTTATTGTTACATGCTGTATGTTATGAAAAGTATTTAATTTAAGTTATCCTTAATTAGCTGGTTAATCAGTGATTTTTGTTTTGCATTTTTGGGAAAGGGTCCGGTCCAATTGGGAAAAAATGTGCTGTTTGATGCCAAAATTGGAAATTTTTAGGTTGGGAATTGGGGAAAATGTCTTTATTTTCGATTGGGAAGGGTCCAGTGAAGAGACCAAAACAAAGAATGAAACAAAATGCAGTTAATTTCATTCTGCATGTTTAATGTTATTTGTAATTGCGTAAACTTTTTGATATAAATATATGTATATATGTATGTATAGAAGGTCTGTTTATATATCGTGTAGTTAAGCTGTTTTAACTCTATACGTACTGTAAACCTCATAATTTGATATGTAAATGAATGTTAAGATTGAGGATGATCTAATGATGTAAATGTGATTTTTATTTCTCTTTAATTGCCTTGATATAATTAGGTGAACAGGAAGTGATAAAAGTTATTTTTCATGATTTTTGTGGTTTGTTCAAAAAGAGTCTCTTTACAAATACATCGTAATCATTAATTTAAATTGTCACTGTATTTCCACAATTTGTATAAGAACAAACAAACAGAAGAACAAACAAACTAGCAATTAAACAAAAGTCAGTTAATGTCTGAACACTTCTCGTGTTACTATATAAGTATTAAGTGCAAAAAAGCTAATATTGTCAGGTTGTAATGAATGGAGTATTATCCAAATGAGAGCTGGCTGACTGATATTCTCAGCCTATCAATCATTTTAATTGACTTTTTCTTTCGTAGCTTCAATTCGTGTGTATATTTTATCTTTGATTTTCATTGTAATAGCATTTGTGCCTATTTATCTAAATTCATTTATTTACCATTATATGTGGCTGTGAACACTAAGGTCTTGTTTATTTGGGTATGGCACTTCAAAGCCATTAAACCAATAATAATCAAGATGGTTGTAGATATGCAGGGACATGTATGGTGTCTGTTAATTAATTCTTTTATTGAAAGTCAATGTGGATAGTTTTTAGCCTGTATTACTTTGCCTCATGGGCAGATTTGAAAATTATTTGTGTGCACATACTACAGTTTTACAACAGCTAGCTTTTATTATAAATTACCATTACTTTTAAGCCTAATTGTCTTAGTAATTAAAATTATTGTGGACATTTCACCCATGATAACCTATGGTTTAAACAATTGTCCTTTTCTTCTCTCCGTGGGGTTCAACATCACACCAACAGCAATGGTCATTTAGCCACTTTTCCAGCTTTAACAGTGGAGATTAAGGCCCCAGGAATACAACTGAGTAAAAATGCCTACTGTCTGTAAGGTAACTAGAGAGCTAGAGAGAGACGTTTGTCAAGCCCATGTGGGGTGACTCTCACGGCAGTTAGGATGTAGTGATTATGGAGCCCCCCCCCCCCTGCCCCCCATAGATGGCTGCAGATTCCGCATTGTATTGTTGTCATTCTGTTTATTCAGCATGTTAGCAATCATACTTGTGATTACCAACTTTGTTTTGGATTTTACCAGTTATGGGGGTGTTTTGATGACTTCAAGAATTAGCATAAATTTTGATTTAAGAGGCTTGATATATAATTTGGACATTATCTTTAAACCAATGGGTCACTTCAGTGTGCAAGTTCTTAATCTTACAAAATTGAAATTTTAACACTCTGTTATATTACCACAATATGCTTTTGAAAAAAGACTTGTTATTGTACTGTATTCTTGTGTAAAGTTCATGTTCAGTGCAGTGCTTATTCTGGACTTCCAGCAAGTGTTTTAAGTCACACTTTGTGATTTGCATCAATTCCTGTTGCAGAGGGATTGTTAACATACTTTCGTCTCTTCTATTTTTCTGATCAATCATGAGCAATTAATGATTTATTGATTAGTTCTTGTGTGTTCTATTGTCTTAACAATGAGGTTACTGTATGTGTAGCTGTTTTATTCATACTGTACTCGTATCTACCAACAATCATGTCATTATACTTGTGTACCTACATTCTTGGTGTTTTACCTATAAAACCTGAAAGTACTAAGTATATACACTGAAGGTTACTGCACTTTTCTATATATTTACTTGTTAATTATTATGAGTATACTGTGAAGTGTTTATTGTTCTACATTACATGAAAAAAACTGTGTAAGATGTCAGTGCAATTATCTGATATGTGAACCATTAATTGAGTGAGTAATTTATGAGTGATCCCCTTTTGTTGATTCTATGTAGGATACCTTGTTGTTTTACCAGACTTCTCTCTTAAAATGTGCACAGTTCTCAACAGATGAGATCTTGTGAGTTGATCTGCGTCTTAACTGAAAAAGGTGTCTGATTTCTGCTTACCTGACCAACTCTATTTTCTCTGTTGTGACTAAGATTTTTTTAGGGTCTTGATTTTTTCGTTGCAAATATTTTCATTTTCACAATTTATCTCCAAACTAATAAAAATTGATTTGAAAGAAAAGTCCTGCCAATCTACTGATCCAATGTATTTTAAGGATGTCAGTGAAATTTTATTAGTTACTTATTTTTTGCATCTGTTATAAATGTTGCATGTATTGATCACAGTCTTTGTTCAATCTTGTCACTCTTAACTGTGCAGGAATGATTATTTACTGGTCAGTTTGCTATGTATGCAGAAATTGGAGGCAATGTTTGGGCCTTTGTAGTGCCGTTATTGATTAGAACAGTATCGATACATCAACGATTTTTCAGCCAATTGATTTTCGATACACATTTCAAATTATCAATATTTTGGCAGAAAATTGTGGTAGAAACTAAAAAGTAAATGTTTGCATTTTTAAGTGAAAATTAAAATGGCTTTGTACTTAGATCCAAAAAAAGTACAAAATGTAAGACAATGAGACATTATTGGCTTGTTTATTTTGGAAGTATAAATATATCAACAGAGCAACAGATAAGCTCTCTCAGTGAATTGGGTATTACTCCATCATTTCATTTTGAATTGGGTATTTGCTAAATATAATTGGGTTTCCTGAAACCTGTTAGTCTATGATTTTTATATTAATTAAGAATTCATGCTCTTACTTATCAAGTCTAAACTGTACACATTTGGTAGTTTTTGACCCCATCGCTACAACATTTGTCCGAGACTATGAGGAACGACTGACAGACGAAAATGACTATATGCATGTATATTCATGAAAATTGTTTTCGATACGCATCATAAATATTTTAATTGAGTATTTTACTTTTGTAATTGCTTTTTGATACTCATCTAAAATAGTTTCAATTGCGTATTTTGTAAATTTAATTCAGTAAATACGCAAATACGCAGCTTATCTGTTGCTCTGTATCAATATATTGTCAACACTAATTTTCCTATGTATCAGTATAGTCAATATTCAAAAAGCTGATTCACTGACTGTCCTGGGTGAAAATCAGCTTGTGAAGTCAATGAGGTTTGTAAAGTTCATGATGATCAGACATTAATATGTCAAGTATATGACTTGTTATATATGTACTCTTGACCGTCATTACTTGATATTAGTGCAAGTGTATCCTTACTATCTAATTTACACAGTCATCGTATTAATCAGGATAAAAGTTTCGATATTTCACTATGTAGTAAAATTTTATGATTGTGTGTTGACATGACTAATGTTCACCTTCAACTGTTATTTTTCTATCATTTTATTTGGTGGTAGAAGTAATGCTAGGTATATATTTCACATAATGTATTGATGTGAAGTATAGATCTGCACAAGTAATTATGTATTACTATATTAAGATTGCTGAAATCATTACAGCTAATTTGAGATATTTGTGGAAACTGTACGGAGTCAGGCCTACTAATTGAACGTCCACAATTACTATCCCCTGTGCAGGCATTAACTGTAGTGTAATATGCTAAAGATTTCATTCAGCATTCACCATCAATAAGTTTTAGGATTCTGGTAGAAATTTATGGAACAAAAAATAAGCAGACCGAATTACTTGAATTTAACTGAATAACTAAATGTTTGTTGCATTTGATTAGTATTAATCGGGTAAACATTATTTTTTTGGTGTTTGTTTAAATCAAATACTTATTTATAGTTATAAATAGATTAAACATGTAGAGTGCACGTAAAAGTACAGGTATGAAAAGGCAATGTGTCCATAAAGTTACCGTATATTCCCTTATAAAGAATCTGACATTTGGACAATTTTCAAGGCTACTCTGTGGTTTAAATTTATTGATACATATTGGTAACGCCCCGGGGCATTTATTAAGGAATATACAGTAGATATACTATTATATTATTTGATATACGTATATACCATCATTGTTATGATGTATTTTATTAGCGTAAAGAACCGGATACCATGTTAATGTACTAATGAGAATAAATGTGAATACTGCATGTTATTAACGTGATGTAAACATGTCCTAGTAAATGTTAGTGAAATTTGAAATGTAATTCATCTGTGTGGTGAGATCAGGTTTTGGAATGTTTTTTTCATACTGTCACTTTATAGCCTTTCGCTGTCCTATTTCATTTCTATAACATGATATAAACTTAAAATCACCCCACCCGCCACTTGTGAAGATGAATCTATACATACTGTAAAACATGGTCGAAAATACTTTAAATATAAATGTTTGTTTCTGAAAGGATACTACAACAAGAAAAATCTGACCAGCCATTTACATTTCAGCTTGATGTGAGTTATTTAAGCAATAGAAATTGCACACTTTATTAACATCATAATTTAGTTTTATCAAAGTATTCTTCATAACTAGTTAATTGCTAAGACTGTAAGGCTGTCATACATTTTTGTGAGGTAATTTGAAGTAGATGAATTAGTGCTTCTGATCTTGTAGAACTTAAATGTTTTAAAAAACAAATGAAAAAAGATTCTATTAACCCAATTTATGTAACTACATTGCATCATCATTTTATATGTGTTCTTAGATCCCAAACATTATTTTAGATTATAATACTTCATTCAGTATGATCAACCCAACCATTAATTGTGACAAGATTTTAATGGTGTTTTCGTGTATTTTAATTCCTTTTCAAATTGACTTAAATTGTCTCCCACTTTACTTTAACTCAATGTTGTTGGTAAATGAATGGTCTGTTACTGAATGGAATGTGGAGAAGCGGTTTAGTTCTTCTGGATAAGCCACGAGGACTGGTTTGGTCAATACATATTTTGACTGAAACTACTTACTGGTTTATGTCTTGTCCATATACTGTGGTACATTCAATGAGTCATATGCTTCACCTGCATGCAGTTGTGTGAAGGGGCAATCAAACTATATGGCTTTAGCCCCTTGTGGATTATTATTTTAATACTCATCTGTTGTTGTTATTGTTCATATATGTGTGTCTTTAAATGTTGTAACCATGGTAGCATTGATTTATTATGTCTATGTGTTATATCTAGCCCATAATTATCCATCATGCAGTAATTAAAATACATGTTTTATGGATTAAAATCAGGAATATCTGAATTTATTATTCTGAAATAGATTTCTGATTTATCAATGTTGATTATTGAAATATAAAAAAAACTTCTCAAAGATTGTGCCTGGTTTTAGTCCTCGTCAAAGATAAAAAAATTATATCCAATTTTATGGATGTTTATACCTTTGGTTATGGATATGTTACTATCAAAGTTCAAGGTCAGTCTGTATTAATGTTATTTTTTCCATGTCAAGGTCATGTACTCATATATGTAGAAGCTTGCTGACTTTTATTATATCTGTACTTAGTTATGGAAAATTTTATCATTTTGAAATTGATATGATCAGGTGATGTTCCCGAGATGCTGAAATACAAAGACTTGAGTGAAAATGTAAACCATTTCAGACTGGTTGACTTTTCTAGAAGGATACATTTTCATAAATGTATACAACAATATAATAAAAAAAGCATGTGTAAAAGTATCAAATTTGCTACATGTATCAAAACTTCATGTACAATGGTGTATCTTTATGGATTTTACTGGGCCTTTTTTCCTTCTATAATGGAGGCCAATATTCAGTGACTTCCCAATTGCAAAAAGCCTCTTTCTTCCCAATTTGGAGAAGTGCCAGGTCAGTCATTGTTTTATTGAAGGTCATTCTACCTTTTCCCAATATTGCTGAAAATCGCGCTTGAATTTCCCAAAATGAAAGGCTGAGGCTCCTTCCAAATTTTTGGATTAAAGACCCTGTTTTATAGATATGTATTTTTGTTGGCCAAAAAATGGTGTTTCAGCATAAACGCAGCTCTAGGTTATTTAACTATCAACCTAAACATTATTATAAGCTTCACTAAGGAACATAACTCCAGGGCTTGAGCTTAGAATTTTAAGTAGATCTACAGCAATTTCTACTCATCCTGGTTGTATTTACAAGTGGACGAGCGGATTTGTCAAACTCTGAATTTCTTATTGCACTATATTTTCTTTAAGAGCAATCTTTTTTCATCTATCAGATAATGAAATTGCAACATTCTGAAAGTTGCCTTGCCTTTAGACGTATCAGAGAAATTTTAGCTTGGACTGATTTATTTCTAATCTGTTATCTTAAACATTCCACTCCCACCTCTTCACCTCCACGGGCTATCACTGATTCATTAGAGAGAATTTCTTACATTTGCTTAACTTTTTGTTAGAATTAAAAAAAATAGATCTGTTACTCATTGAGATAAGTTTAATACAAATCATTTTAGCAATTTTGAAAAACATGACCAAATTTTCCCTAGTCAAGCCTCAGCAGTTGGTGTCCTACTTTCTCTAACAGTTTAGGTGTCCTACTTTCTCTAATGGTTTGAGTGTCCTACTTTCTCTAACAGTCTTGAGTGTCCTACTTTCTCTAATGGTTTGAGTGTCCTACTTTCTTTAATGGTTTGAGTGTCCTACTTTCTTTAATGGTTTGAGTGTCCTACTTTCTTTAATGGTTTGAGTGTCCTACTTTCTCTAATGGTTTGAGTGTCCTACTTTCTCTAATGGTTTGAGTGTCCTACTTTCTTTAATGGTTTGAGTGTCCTACTTTCTCTAATGGTTTGAGTGTCCTTCTTTCTTTAATGGTTTGAGTGTCCTACTTTCTCTAATGGTTTGAGTGTCCTACTTTCTTTAATGGTTTGAGTGTCCTACTTTCTCTAATGGTTTGAGTGTCCTACTTTCTTTAATGGTTTGAGTGTCCTACTTTCTCTAACAGTATCGGTGTCCTACTTTGTCTAATGGTTTGAGTGTCCTACTTTGTCTAATGGTTTGAGTGTCCTACTTTCTCTAACAGTATCGGTGTCCTACTTTGTCTAATGGTTTGAGTGTCCTACTTTGTCTAATGGTTTGAGTGTCCTACTTTCTCTAACAGTATCGGTGTCCTACTTTCTCTAACAGTTTGAGTGTCCTACTTTCTCTAACAGTTTGAGTGTCCTACTTTGTGTAACAGTTTGAGTGTCCTACTTTCTCTAACAGTTTGAGTGTCCTACTTTCTCTAACAGTTTGAGTGTCCTACTTTCTCTAACAGTCTTGAGTGTCCTACTTTCTCTAACAGTTTGAGTGTCCTACTTTCTCTGACAGTTTGAGTGTCCTACTTTCTCTAACAGTCTTGAGTGTCCTACTTTCTCTAACAGTTTGAGTGTCCTACTTTGTGTAACAGTTTGAGTGTCCTCCTTTCTCTAACAGTTTGAGTGTCCTACTTTCTCTAACATTGTTTTTTGACATGTAGTGATTCATGATGTAGTTGAATGTTGCAACTTGGATTTTATTGGAAGTTGATAGATGTTTTATATTAATGAATATATGATGTTTAAGTAAGTTTGTGTAATGGGGCAACATTCTGGTGAATTGAACGTTACACTTAATTGAACCACAGGGTTTGGACTCCTGGATTCTAGCGCTGCTTTTACTTAACCAAGTCGTAACTTTTGAAACCAGCCATACCATTGTAGTATTGAAAGCCATTTTTAATAAATATTTGTAATTATAGTGCAGGCACATGTTATGATATTCATCCAGCCTTCATGCTCAAATATAATGGTATTTGTATTTTGTAGACATTACTTGTGGATGACCATTGACTAGTGAAGATGTTGGCTGCACGGCGGCTTGTCCATGTGATAAATCTTCAGAGTATGGGATTTATGAGCGCATATGACGTTCAAATGAGGTATGCCAGGTACCATCTGGATCAACTTGCTGGGAAACAAGGGGCTCAGGGTTTTAACGTGATCCTTCTTGTTGAGCACAAACCTGTCTACACTGTCGGGCTACGGGATAAGAGTTACTCTAGAGAAGATGAGAAAAAGTTGCGGGCCACTGGAGCCGAGTTTCACAGAACAAATCGCGGTGGTTTGATCACATTTCATGGACCTGGTCAGTTAGTTGCATATCCAATTCTGAATTTGAAATCATTTGGCATTGGAATGCGTGACTATGTGTGCAATCTTGAAAAAACTATGATACATACATGTGATTATTTTGGTCTGAAGGCTTCAACAACTGCTGACACTGGTGTATGGATAGGAGACAGAAAAATTGGTGCTATAGGTAACTAACAAATTAAAGTATTCTATTTTCACGGCTCGATAATTTTTTTTCAGACTACTCATCCTGCAGGACAACCAACTAAGAATTTTAACTACTTTTACTGAAATTACTACTCATCCTTCAATTTCTACTCGTAATTACGAGCGGACGAGTGGAGTGTGAATCTTGGCTCCAGCTTCCGATATTTCAGGGATGTTTTTTTCAGTGTCCCCTACTCCACTACACAGCCCAGTCCTGTGTTTGGATACTCTCAGTCTCAGTGGCTGAATGCTGCATTCTTAAATAAAAGAATTAACATTTTGTGGGATTTTTTTATGTCAGTTCTGTAAGCAACCAGTCTCTGTAAGTTCTTGTAACGTTTGTTGGGTAACATTCTGTCTGAAAACTTAATAAAAGCACCCTGCTGATATAATGTTTGCATTTTGCAGTTTTGCATTAAAAATAGATTGAGATGTAGAATTATGAAAAATGATATGCTGACCTCTATGAGGTTATGTTGAAAATTAATCATTCTATATTTTTTTTTATTTCTTCCTAAAGTGTGTTAAAATATGTATAAATGTTACACCAATAAATGTCCAGGGGAGGCATTACATTTGACAGAATGTATCTTAATTTGTCCACTTAATGTTTTGAGACATTGTGGGCAAATTAGGTGTAATTTGAAAGAGAATTGAAGCATTTATGATATTATTATTTTTCTTGATATTTAGTTGTTTTCTTTCTTCAATTTATTTTGGAGGGGGCAGTAAGTAGGGGTGTTGCACTGTTTAAGTGAATACTGAGTATGTTATAAATTAATCTGCCTTAAAAAGTTATATTCTAGTAGTGTGACAGAAACAAGTCACTGCTACAGTTTTCTTGTTCATCAACATTGAAGCCTATTCCTCCTGATCTACCTTCTGGTCCCAGTATATACATTATTGTGCTATGTATTCATAAGCATGCTGTCTTACACTTTAATCACTGATAGATTGACCCTGTGAAATATGCTTGTGCATCTTAATATGTTTCACTCCTCTATGTAGATTTAGTTGACGTGAGATGGACATTTATAAGACATATATAAGACCATGCTTAGAATATGAAGAATCATACTGTATTATTATTACACCAAATATTCCCTTATAAAGATCCCTTGGGTGTAACATTTTATAAAGAGAGAGTGGATTGAATGGAGATGATAATTTCATAAAAATTGATTTTTTTCTGGGAAGGTTCTATTTTTCTACCTAAAATTATTGGGGGTGGGGCATTTATTAGGGCAAGTGGCATTAGATAGGGTATATTTGGTTCTCATTTTCTCCAGACACTGGATTTGCTGAGTAATATGATATGTTTGTAATACAAATAAATCAATCAAATTCAGAAAACTAGTTAGTATGTTGCTGTATTACAGACATCGGTTGCTACATTTTAATCATTGTGCTTCTATCCCATTGTAATGCATGAATCCACAATGGACCAATGTGGAGGTGATGGTTGGTTGAAGAAAACAATGATTATGCAGCTTGTTATTATAAATATGAATAAGAAATGGGTTCCTAGACAAAAACACGTGCCTCCTACTCCAAAACACACCCAAAACCAGTCCAGCTCACATAAACGTACAAAAAATGGTGGACAAAACACAATTTTCCTGCCTTAATCAGAACAACCTGCCAGAAAGCAGACCTACATCTTTTTTGGTGTTTAACATCGCAACAACAGCCAGAATTATTTGGCAACATTTCCAGCTTAAATGATGGAGGATGACCCCCGAATGTAGAACCACATCTGGTTCTCTCATAAACTTGCTGGAAAACATTCTTACTTGTGGAATTTTGTCCTGGGTGGGATTTGAACTCGCAGCAGTCCGAGGCTATAACCAATGAATGCCCCCGTAATATAGATGTTATAAAGAGATACCTTATCTTTTGGTATGACTGAGAATAGCATTTTAAACGTACTGAATACATATTTATATAAAAACTATTGATTTGTGAGTGTAAATGTAATGGTTAATAAATTTGTGTTACATCTGTCACACTGTTGTTATTATTTTCTTTCATTTTCAGGTATTCATGGAAGTCGATTTATCACAACACATGGTGTTTCTCTGAATTGCAACACAGACCTCTCCTGGTATAAGCATATCGTTCCTTGTGGACTGGAAGGGAAAGAGGTCACCTCATTGTCTCATGAACTCGGATCAAATGTTACTATTAGCGATACGTACTCATTCTTCTTGGAAGCCTTTAAACAAAGCTTTGATTGTGACCTTGATGAGAATTTCCTGTCCCCTGAACACCTCAATATTCTTCCAACGAAAGAAAACCTGGCAAAAATGGAAAAGATATACAACATGTCATGCCAGGCTACTGAATCAAAAGTGTAGATACAAACATACGTTCATTGAGTTGGGCAATCCTTAAAAAATTGTTGGTTTGCAGTTACGTGACCAACTCATATATAATCATTCAACCCTAACATTTTTGATAATTTTGGCTTAGAAACTTTTGTTCTTTATTCTATCATTTCAATATCAGTAATTTTGATAAAAAATGCCCACCTACCTATCTACCCGCTGTTAAATGTTGTGGGGTCCTGTAACTACAAACTAACATTTTTTAAAGGATGGCATTATGGTTACTGTTTGTAGGGATTTACTTTGATAAGCAATATTCATATATTTGGGAAGTGAACTGACTGAATTCACTTTAGGTATTATTTGTGAATTGGTCCAGACTTAGGCCTTCAGTTTTGTATATAATTCTTGTGTAATTTAGAGGTTTTAAGTTTTGTGGTAGTACAATTATTTTTCAAGTGCATTACAGTCATTTTGTAATTGCAAAATTGTCTCTGACTGCGATGTAATGAATGTGAAAAGCTATAGAAGTATTGAAATGTACCTTAAATACCAACATTCTGATATAATCTTTGTTGTAATAATAATAATTACTTTATTTGGTGGCTGCACATTTGGGTTCCCCCAATCGTCCATGTTGGAGGTTGATATAAACTTACATTGTTTCAATTTGAAATAAAACTTATTTTATTTAGGTGGCCGCACATTTGGGTTCCCCCAATCATCCATGCTGGAGGTTGATGTAAACTTACATTGTTTCAATTTGAAATAATACTACTTATACAAGTTTCATAGACATGTCTTAGCTATGATAACAATTTTATAAAATTGAGAATTTTTACAACCCTTTTAACTGGAAAAATGTTTTATTTTATTGATCGTTAGGTGCGAAGTTGTCATGTTTAATGTTACATTAAAATTTGTTATCAATATTGTTGAAAATGTATTGTTAACAACCTGACTGCATCCTATTTCTGCTTATATTATTTTATGGTGCATGATTTTCCATCCATTTAGAAATTATTATCTAGCCAAATATCTGTGGGTTGATGTATCTAATTACAATTATAAATTGTTGTTGCATTTTCAATAGGCCGTACTATATTTCTGCCTTATCTGTCCTTTTGAAACAGTTCAATTGATATTGTGTAAAGTCAATATAATTATGCATGTGCTTCAAATTCAATTAACTTTCCATAATGTCTGGTAGTAGATGAAGTTGTTTTTTTAGCTTTTCAGGTTTATACTTGATTTTTGTATAAATGGATGTAATAAAAAGGCATACATTATAGTTAAGCTCTATTATGAAGACCACCTTTATGGACGAAGTAAATCAGTCTTTTAAGTGGTCTCATTATTAAGTGGAAGAAATGTTTACAAATGGTCGGAAAATGAGTGGTCATTGTAATAAGATGTCACAATATTGACTTGGTATTTTAAGCAAGGTTTACTGCATATATAATGTAGTTTGTTTTAAGCCATGCTACATAAAGTAACATGTATATTCAATCATTGATCTGTGTTTCTTATTGTCAGGATATTATAACAATGGCCATGTTCAGAACTAGCAGTGGGACTTCTCCACAGGGCCCTCTTGAACAATAACCTCCCTTCAACCATGGGATAATTTTTTCCCACTGTACGATTTAACTATTAATTTAACCTCTCTAGAGGAACAACCTCTCAACAAGACATAAGTTGCTTCTCCAAAAGGGTGTTGCTATGGAGAGGTTGCACTGTAGTCATAAAAATCCCTATAGAACAAAAATACTCTTGTCACTCATTCCTTACAAATGATAGTTATTGTTCAAGTCTATACAAAAAAAACTTTTTTTTGTATTTGCTCTTAGATGTCTGTTACGGAAGAACTATTTTCTCTCTCTTCTGTGAAAGGTTGTTGATTTTGATGAAGAATACTAAATAAAGCTATATTGCACTGACATAAATTGGAAATTATCAATTATTTAATAACTAAATGCAAGTTATGCTGTTGTATTAGGTGTGTACATTAGTTTTTCATAAAGCTATAAATTTTCAAGGTACAAATACTCCAGTTATATTTGTGAGTGCTATTTTTATCATTTATTTTTTATGCCTCTGAAGGGTGGCATATAGCAATCGCACTGTCTGTCCGTTGCTCTCATTTTCGTGTCTCAGCTATAACTTTATAATTTCTGCATGGATTACGAAATAATCTGGCACAAATGTTCAGCAATGCAAGAAAATGTGTCACGTGCAAGACTGAACCAAAGCTCCAAGGTTATTCATTATGTATGGAATTTTCATGTCTCAGCAATAACTTTCTAATTTCTGAATGTATTTGAAATTACTTGGTACTGATGTTCACCATCACTAGCTGATGTGTCGCGCGCAAGACCCTGGTCTGTAGTGCCAAGGTCAAGGTTGTATTCTTAGTCCTTCAGTGTATGCATAGAATTTTTGTGTTTGACCATAACTTTCCAATTTCTGAATGGATTTTGAAATTACTTGGTACTAATGTTCGCCATCAGCAGACCATGCGTAGCTTGCAAGACTCTTGCCTGTAGTGTCAAGGTAATACCCAAAGTCCTTCAGTATGTATATAGAATTTTTCGTGTCTCAGCCATATCCTTCCAATTTCTGAATGGATTTGAAATAACTTGTTACTTTTGTTCACCTTTAGAAGACGATGTGTCACGTGCAAGACCATGGTCTGTAGCGCCAAGGTCCAGGTCATATTTAAAGTCATTCATTATGTATGTATTCTGATGTTGTACATTTGTATCTTGGCTATAACGTCTTAAATCCGAATCTGACCTTAAATGCCAAGGTCATATTTAAAGTCATTTTTTTACGTATGGATTTTGATGCTGTAAATTTGTGTCTTGGCTATAATGTCTCATATCCTTGATAGACTTTTAAATTTTTTGTCTAAAACTCTTAAATCCAACTCTGACCTTAAATGCTTAGGTCAAGGTCATATTTAAGGTCATCCATTATGTATGGAATTTTGTTTTTGTATTTGGTGTATAAATTCTGTTCAAATATATCGTTTGCATCCAGTCTTGGTCATATGAATTCCTACTTATTGGGTTATGAGAAATGAGTCATGGAAACTGATGCTAAAAATGTGTTGCAATTTCGGAGGCATATGTCACATTCAGTGACAATTCTTGTTTTGTAATTTGTTATTGTTAATGCTCAATACATGCATGCTATGTTTGCTGTGTTATGTCTTGATAATTTTGTTGCTTTTGTTTTTTTGTTTTATTTCTTTGAATAATAACAGGGGTGTGATTGAACAAGCATTTTGGGGGAGAATGTACCCCACCCATCTTAGCAAAAATATCATTTTTAGCTTAACACTTTTATAATGTATAGAGTCTTATAATAGGACTTTTCTGAAAGGTGGGTAAATCACACCCCTGTGATAAATGTGAATATTCTGTTTCCGTGGCTATAAAACTACTATAATCTCACTATTGTTGCTTAAATTTACTCTGATTAATTATTATTTTTGAACTCACTCCACACTCAGTTCTCAAATTCACTTTTAATGTGTAGTAGATATTGTTATTATTGGATTGTATATACTGTATAAGTGGTAAAGTTTGTGACGTGGAAATGTCTGCGATTTTCGCGAACGACAATTATTCGCGAACATTAATGTATGTGTAAGTTTCAGCCATCTATGAGAACAAGTTTACATCAATACCAGATTATGATCAGTATACTATTTATATAACACGACTTTTGAAATCGTGTCATTAAGAAGTAATATAATATAATATAATATAGTATAATATTATAAGAAATAATATACACAACTTACAGTTATCATTGTATATCATAAAGTACAAAAATGTAAAATCCCATTTATTAGTTTGTTATGTTATATACACCTGTAATACAATATTGTTGTAAGCGTGTGTCATTGTACCAAAGTGTGGATATCACTCTAGAACTTATTGTTAGCAGTTAAATACTTGGATAATAGGTTTGCACAGATGATCTTAAAATATAATTCAAAACAAAACTTACTGATCTAGAGAAAGACCATCTCACAACAAATTAATACGCTGTTTCCCCACGAACATTTCCACTTATACAGTAATCTGAAAATATAGAACACTTAAAGATAAGGGTTGTTACCATGGAAACAGGTCTTGGTAGGTTGTGCATTCTGCGTTCTCCACAGGTTGATTTGTTCATTTGTGCTTACAGAGATCAAATATTTGAGATTCCATTAAAATGAGTTTATATTGACATATTTTGTCAATGTATGTATGGGTGATGTGCAGGTCTGGACAGGTCTGCTATCCTCTTTTGTTTTCTCTTCTTCCATTATCATCATGCAATTATTATTTAGATTATTTAATGTGCTTTTTTTCCCAATAGTTTTGATAGATATTTGAAAATGAGTAGAGTAAAGGATATTCATGTATATATGAATTTATTCTTACATTGAAAGGAATTGTTTGTTGCCAGTATTTGATGTTGTTCTTTAAAATTAATAGAACAACGCATAATAATATCAGTTAAAGATTAATTAATAACAGTAATTAACTGCCTTTGATTAAATGTTTAGCTTTGTACTATGATTGTTTGAATGCGAGTACAAATGTATGGAGTGTTTTGTGTTATGTGATTTTAATTAATTTAAGGCTTCATTGAAACTGAAGAGATGAATTTTAACGTAACAATTGATCCAACATTTGTTCAAATTATTTTCTAAATCATTATTTAAATTAATTGTAAAACGAAAAATTGTTTGCATGTCAGTACAGTTAGATTGCAGAATTATTAATGTATATTGTATTACTGAAGTATTTTGATAGATTTGCTGTTTAAACTTTCATAATAGGTTGTGCATTGGTTAGCATTTTTATCAAGAAAACAACATTCATTAAAAAACTAGTTAAGTAATTTTTTGCATTAATTTTATGACATTTATATATCTATATATATATATATTAAAAACATGTTAATGACAGCAGCCAGATATACTGAGGATAACAATACAATTGCTGCTTTAAGCAATAAAGCTTGTGTAATGGTATTGTAAGTACAGTATGGCACAGTTACTGTGATTTCCAGCTGACTTACTTTGATATTTACTTTATTGCACTTCTATGAAATTTCGATAAAAATGTTGATTTTCCTCTATATGTGAATTTGCCAGCTCCTTGTGGAATGGTAAGTTAGTACTGGCTGGATCACAATCCAGGAAAACTGGTTAAGTGAACTGCCATATTTAACCAGAAAAAATTGTTGAAAAACAGCATAAAACCTAGTAAAAGAATTTGAAAATCATGATTTTGGGAACTTAACTTTCTCCAATTTTTCGCTTTATTTGAATTCACCATAACCATGTTGAACTGTATTAAAGACTTGAGTGTACAAATTATTCCCATAATGCCTGATTGCTTGTCTGTAATAAGTTGCATTAAACTGCTGTATACTGCCTTTCTTGGATTTTTGTTTTTGGCTGAATAAAAGGGAATTGTCAAGTTGTCAAATTTTGTCTTACCTTCATTTTTACAAAGTTGTTACTAATCTATAAGTATTGTATGTGTTAGAATCTTGTTCTGATTGGATGTTAGTTGTCACTATTATTTTAATATTCTAGTTTTCTTACCTCGTGTGTTATGCTTGGGAACATAATGATGTTGATATTACACGATGTATATAGAATAAAATCTGTTGTAAAATGAGTTTATTTCTTGTTATAAGTGTACTTCATGTGGTGGTAGTTTCTTTTTGTGTAATTTCTTACTTTGGGTTTCTGATAGTAACTTTCTGGTAAGATAGAACAAAATAAAACCATGTAGTCCAGTCAAGATGAGATCTTGTCTGCAAACTGGCCGTGTTGCTAAGTGAAAAATGCCATCTGGCACAGCAGTATCTGTTACTTGTTTGTTTGTTTCACTGGGTTTAACGCCGTTTTTTAACAATTTTTCAGTTATATACGACGACCAGTTCACCTAACCAGTTTTCCTGGACTATATACCAACCAGTACCAACTTACCCTTCCACAAGGAGCCGGCAACTTCTCCACATGTGGAGGAAAATCGACATTTTTGTCAAATTGTCATGGAAGGGTATGACCTGCCACGGCCTGGATTCGAACCAGGATCTCCCGGTTCCAAGTCCAGCGCACTAACCACTGGATCACGACCGTGGCTAGTATCTGTTACTAATGGACACTTTCCACATATTATTGAAAACTCGGTGATTATTATTGCTGCACTGTCAGACTTTATAAATTACTTACAGACATGCAATAGAAAAAATGCGATCAGAATAACTAAAACATTCAGTTTCAACTCTAAAATTTACATAAAATACTTGACACAAAATTTTTGGTATTTTCGGGGTCAAATTGGGATGCTTTAATTAAATCATTCGGACCACAATTTTACTATCAGTGGCCTGTGCTGTGATACACAAATGGGAATAAACTTCAAACAGTATAGTGTTACAATGTAATGGTGGGTTCATAATTTTATTATCATTACAGTCCTAACACTGACAATTACATATAGTAATAGTAGTGGTTAGTGCACTGGACTTGTAACCAGGAGATCCGGGTTCAAATCCGGGTCGCTGCAGGTCATACATACACTTCTATGAAAATTTGACAAAAATGTCAATATTCCTCCACATGTGGAGAAGTTGCCGGCTCCTTCTGGATGGGTAAGTCAGTACTGGTTAGTATATAGTCAAGGAAAACTGGTTAGGTGAACTGGTCGCCATATATAACTGAAAAATTGTTGAAAAACAACGTTAAACCCTGGTGAAAATAAGTCATATAAATAAAAACAAAAAATACATGTACACAATAATCTGTTTAATAATAGATGTCAAATTAACCAGGAATACCTATCATCTGGTTAATTGGTTAGTGAACATACAGGGGCCTATGTGGTTGAGTGGTTATGATCTCTTGACTTGTAATCACTAGCCACTCACCACTGTGAGTTCGAATCCCTAACGACAAAATTTCACATGTGAAGAAGCTGTCCAGCTAACCTAAAGAAAGTCAGTGGTTTTACCAAAGCTTGGGTCTTTCTCCACTCTTAAAACTGGTAAATCACCAAATGATCCCAACTGTTGGTGTGATGTTAAACTCTAGTGAAAAAAGGAATGTACGTTAAAAAAGTCACACTCCAGGAGAACCATATACATGTATTGTACATCTATATTTTAATGATCTTTGGCACACTCACTCAGCTCAATAGCAAGAACGTGAGGTCAATGGACCTTGTGTTTGTGACCTCAGACATTGTGTGTGGCACATATTCTATGTGGTAACTTTTTGGATGGCATTATTTCTTAGGCCATTTCTCATCCATCACTGATCATTCGTGCGGAAAAGTCAACTGTTACTTACTGAGAGCAACAGTAGTACAGAATCCAGGAAAACTGAACAGGTTAACTGCCTGTCAGTATGTAATGGAGATGCTGTGGAAATCCAATTAGTTTATTTTTCAAATAATCTTCATATATATTTATAAATAATAGATTATTCTATGCATTTTCTGTGGCATTTCTAGACTGGAATATATGATTTAGTATCCTTTTATAGAAATGCCGAATGCATTAAATTTTTATCATTTTGTTCTCTAAAGAAATGTATGTAGGTTGCAAACATTGTTACACATACCCGGGATTCTACATGCAATTACGTGTAAGAATGTAAACTCCCTGCGTATATGTACCATGTCGACTCTGCAATGGAAACACAGTGTTGAGAATGTTTAATCTTTGATTATACTCTGAAATCAGCAATAACATTTTTTAAAACAATCATCACATTTATTCACATCAAATAACTATCATTGAAATGTACTCATTTATCTTAAAAAGATTAAATATTATATTATTACTGATACAAAAACAGTTTTCATTAAAATAATCTGTCATTGTTTCTCAAATTTCAATTTATCATACAAGACTTCTGATCGCGAATTATCAACATGTGCATCATAAAGCGAACACGTTCATGTATAATTTATGGCGTGTAACAAACGTGTTGTAGAATGTAGCATTGTTGAAAACACGGGAGACAACTCAATCAATATAATTATTTATCAACATACTTGTTGTCTCCCTTGGATTGACATAATTTTAAGATATGGTTTACCTAAGAGAACAGAAATTTGTCAACTTTGATCACGAGGAAAACGTGCTTCGGTAGAATGACATTGACAGATAACTCCCAACTTCAACTGTTTGTAGAGAAGGTGTGCATGACAAAAAGGTTACCCAGACTTTTAAAAGAAATAAGTAAGGTGTAGCAGCTGAGACATACTATAAAAGTTACTAGTAGTTAAGCATGAAACGCATGATTTAATAATAATATTCAATCCCATTGCAAATCCGTTTTAATTCTCAGATAAAATAGAAGCGCAATGTGCTGTCTCATAGCTGTCATAGCTTGGGATTGCATAGCTATCAAAGGTCCAATTCTTAGTGAGATTGGAGTATGAAGAGGTGATTGTCCCTCCCGTCGTGTTGGGGAACGATATTTCCATAAGTCATTTAGGTGCAATGATGGAGCTTGCAGTTTTAACTGATCATGTGAAAAAAACGAGCCATGAAAAAGCTCTTAAATTGACCAGTGGTCTTTATGTTGGAATTTTGTCAATTGAGCATGAAGGTGTGATGTTTGGTGCGAATGGTGGGTCTCATATTTCAATCGTTACACCTGACAGATCTGTATGCTGCAATGTAATTTCTAGACGTAGTATAGTTTGCCTCTGTATTATCGTTATTTACGGGTATTGTGTAAAATACTTACGTTCAAATACATGGATTATAGAAATCATTTCAGCGCTAATTGAAAACAATTCACCAGATACATCACTGTAATTGATGCAGAACTATTTACATTCATCTGGATCTTCAAAAAAACCTGATTTGTTACCACATTTAGCTTATGGTCGACTTTCGTCAAAAAAGCTCATTTCCATCTATTAGAGTGTAGAGGCTAGATACCACTAAATCGATAACGGGGCAACGAAACGAAAGTTGGCGACATTGCGAGGACTTATTTCTTTACTGAACATTTATAGAACTTTTCATTTTGTACCTGAGTGATAGGTTTTTATACATTGCAATTCCGTCTCTGTTTTACTATATATTTTGTAAGACAATTCTCGTTGCGACGATGTTTAGACATCTCGTTCGACTTAAATAGAACCGACGATTTTTCGGAGCGGTGTGATCATAGGCACTCGATTTCCATGATTTATATACCCGAGCGGACCTAATTTATTTATCTAAACTCATCAAACAACGCAATTCTGCCAAGAAAAAAAACGTCATTTCGCTACTCTGCGTATCAGAAAAACTAAAAGGTAAGTCACTCGCCATTTTTTGGGCTGGAGTGTGATATATGTACTAGTTTTTAGAAATTCGATCGTTATTCATTTATTTATAGATTTCTATTTATAGAAAAAACAATAACTAGCAATGAAAGTTTTATTCTGGAAATTATAGACCACCAGAGGACACCTACAACATTTGAAATGGATGGTGGAACATATATAATTCGTTGAGTCCATAATTTTTGATAGCAAAGTCTTTGAAAAATATTCAAATAACTTTATTACGTATCCATAGAAACACCTGTTCAATACGTTCTCATTCCGGATATACAAAGTAAATGTTAAAAATAGATCATATTTTGATTTTCGGAAATAAACGTGCTGTTATTGTTTATATCCCAAGTCTACATTGTTTTCGAAAATTGGTGGAACAAATCAATCTTAATACTTTGTTTAAGATAATTGCACAATTGACATATAAGTAAAGTCTGTATTTATCACAAAAAAATCAATCATTAAACCACTGGTGTGAATTCTGTTAAATAGGATTTATTTCAGAACTTATTCGTTTAAAAAACAACACCGGATATTATACATAACGTTACTAGTTTGGTAAGTGGTACTGATATACTGAAGTTAGAATTTCGAGAAAAAATAAATTTACTATAGATATAATAAATATATAATAGTTGGTTTATGATATGTCAGATCTAGTTTTTGTGTTTTCATTCTTTTTATTGCAATGTTCAAATCTGCCACTCTACCGTTACGTTATAATTCAATACAACAAAACATTGATTATCATTAATCAGTATATTCTAGATATTCATAATTCTTCGTTAATAATATTAAAAAGAACAGCACCCAATTGTATAAACATTGGTTGATTTTAACCACTGGGTTAAATCAGAGTTTTGGTTAAACTTTTGGTTTAATGTTTGGTTAGCTGTTGTAGAAAAATTTGTTTAAATTTAACCAAATTTTGTTTTTGTTAAAGCTCAAATAAATCTAACCCAAGTCTAAGATGCTGGTTTAATCTTAACATAAGCGGTAACCAGTACACAAATAGCAGCCCTTTTTAAATGTTTAAATGATTTTTTTAATGGTTAGTTAACCAAAATGGTTAAATTTAACCTTAGATTAAATTAACCATTTGGTTAAAGTTAACCAATGTTTATACAATTGGGCGCTGATGAAGGGATCAGGACTCCAGACTAATGTTTTATTTTTCTAATATCTAGACACTCTATTCATATCATGGTCCCTTAATATACACAATGTATGTAAGAAAAAAGAGAAGAAACAACTATAATGATATGTTTGGTGAAAGTTTATAGTGTTGTATTATTCAGTGTTGCAAATTATAAATACATTTTTTTTTTTGGAAATCTTTAGTTGACATTGTAAGGGGGGGGGTTCAGGGAGGGCGTAACCCGAGTTCAAACCAATATTTTAAGGATGTTCTAAGCATGTCAGCAGGCTATAATTCTATGACTTTTTACTCTTTTTTATTTTCATATTCAAAATATGACGATTCTATAAGTATGTGTACATATTATGTATAGGCTTTAGGAGAGACTCAGTTATGAAATTTCACACATTTCGTCAACTGCGCAGAGCAAGATGTTACAGGCGAAAATCCAGACAACCGAACAGCCGGTGTGATGAGCGGTAATTATGTTGTAAATTTAAAAAAATATTCCATATGAGATGAAAGGAATATAGAGCGACTCAAAATGAAAAAAATGAATTTGATAGAATAAAAAAATCATTCTTAAGCAAAGACAATTCTGCGTACATGTTGAGATAAAGGTTTTAAAGATAATGATACCTTGTTTATTGATATAAAAATTGTGTAGAAATAAATTAAGCTAACCTCCCTAATATGGAATATAATTCCTAATAGAGCAGTTTGTTCTTAATTTAGCTCATAGTTCCTAATTGTGCCCATAGTTCCTAATTGAATGCATGGTCCTAATTCAGCACATAGTTCCTAATTAAGCGCATTTTTCATTATTGTGCACACAGTTCTTAATTGTGCTCAAAGTTCTTAATTGTGGTCGTGGTTCCTCATTGAGCGCATGGTTCCTAATTGGGCGCGTAGTTCCTGTTTGATATATAAACTGTTAACAGCTAGTGATCGATGAAGTTGCAACTGAAGCTTTAATGTTAAATACTTTCACATAGGCATACATGTATTTTATAATTGTTGCATAAATACAGATTTCTACAAGTGTTCTACAATTTGTTTGGTGCAACAGCCACGTCTAGCTCACAACAGCCAAATGTTATAACAACAAATCAAAGTACGGATTTTGACGAAGGTAAGATGGTTTAATTTAATTTCATTACCTTTAACAAATTATAAAAGAGATGCTGATGGTAAGTTTTTGGATAACTTACATATTTATATTCAAACAGGCGAATAATTACAGAAAATGATGTTGTTGTTTTTTTGTATCGATGGTTGGCACACTGATCATGATCAGTGTTTGTTGATGGAAGATAACTCATTCAGAGGGGAAATATTTAAGTAGGTTTTGGATCGAATTTGATTAAATCTGACACGTGATAATTATCCGAGGTTAGTTTTTACTTGCTTCCAGTCTTTGCTTCTGTAAAATTGCTCTGCAAAATTTAACAGTTTGAACGAATATAATCATTTTGTTAGCTAACCACTTTGCAGCTTGCTAAATGCATGGTCACCATATGTATACATATGCATGTAAATTTGACTACTAATGTTGAAGTTGGTGATCTGAGCAAACTTAAGCTGTAAGGAGTAGATACAGACACACCTCTAAACAAAGGTCATCGCAGGAGGAGAACAAACATGACCTTTAAGCAAAGAATCACAGAGGTTTTATCTGATCATTTATATCAATAAGTGTGTGTTATTTTTTCTTTGGGTGTAAGGTTGCACCAACAGCTATGATCATCTGACGAATTATCCAGCTTTAACGATGGAGGAAGACCCCAGGTATACATCTGGGTGGAACCAAGGACTTTCTGTACCAGCTGAACACTTTCCTCACATGTGACTTATTTCTGGTCACGGGTGGGATTCGAACTCCTAGTGGTGAGCGGCTAATAATTACTAGTCAGAGACTATAACCCCTCGACTACGGAGGCCCCAAGTGTATGAGAAAGAATGAATGTCAAAAATAGGTGGAAGCTATTCACAGACAGGCATTAACCTAAAAATTGCAACTGATGAAGTTGTTTTGGATAGAGCTTTTGAAGGAAAAATGATGATTTTCTCATTTAGTTTTACATGTTTCAGATGTAACAATCACGCACGTAGAGGAACCTGGAGAACGATCATTGGGACACAACTTACATGTACACAATAGCACCACATCTGAAGGTAAATTTCTAAAATTCTAAATATCGTCTCATTGAGTTGTAAATATTTGGATTTTTGCAATACTGTCAAATTGAAATCCTGTAACTCTGGTTGGCGTGATTAGTCTATCTTGACGTTAACTTGATATTTTTCACAAAATCTGGTCCATTTAGTCAGTTTGTCTAAAACAATAACTGTGACATGCTGACGGAAGGACATCGTCCGTCATTGTTGTTACATCTTCAATTTTACTGTAATCCGTTTTTTACCAAATTTTATTAATATTGTTAAAAGGCATTATTGAAGACCAAGTTCGATAGTCACACTTATAGCTCCAGAGTCACGTGTGTCACAGTCTGAGAATTAAAAAAAAATGATTTCTAAATAAACGCTGTCCATGCTCTTTGTTATGTAGCATCTTAACCAGGTCATGGCCAGGTCTCTCTCTCTCTCTCTCTCTTAAATTGGGGAAAATATTTACATTCACATTTTGTCTATCACAAGTATTTTTTGTATTCAGCTTCATTTTAGCTTGGTCTCAATTATTACAGGACGAATACTTAGTTGAACAACAAGTTCTCAGGTACCTAATAGGGCGTTTATAATAACTTGAGTCCACTGCTTCGCTAATTATGGAGGTTATTAGTTCGAACCCTTGGTGTGGTGCATATTCATATTCTCTGTGACCATTTAGTTGGAGACATTGCGACTATGGCCTTTCAACAGAATATAGGTAGAGCAGTTTGATGTTACTTGTGGAAAACGTGGTAAGAACTGGTACAGAAACCAGGCTAATTAGTTGAGTTGTCAGCCTGCAGGTATCTAACTGAAATATAGTCGAAAACGGCGTACTCTTTGTGCCATAAAAATACAATTATTCACCTTTTTGAAACACAATGTATTGGATCAGTCCTAATAGCCATCTTGTGTTTATTATGCAGTGTGAAAATATATGCTTTTAATTACAGACGTTCAAATCACGGGTGTTGGAATTAATGAACCTAATCCGAATCCTAATGGTAGGTACTGTTCTATGCTGTCTTTATTTAATTCGTGTACTGATACATCTATTGTATTTGGTGTTTAAAAATAGGGAGCATCAAACTCTAATTAGAATTCAGTCTTTCGATTTAACATACATGGAGGTGAAACACGAAGCTGCTCATTTATATACCATTTCACGAAAATTGTGGTAGCCTATGAAGAATTTTGTACTGCATTTTTCTTGAACCACTTCAAAGACCTGTACTACAGTACTACATTGCACTACAGTATGCGAGGGTTGTTCGATATGTAATGTGTATTGAACCACAGCGCAATAAAGCTTTCCCAGGAAATTCCTAGGATTTTGATACGCCAGAAAAGCTCTATTCAATACCTTTCCGATGGTATAAACACGAGCTTTCAGCTCTTCGGAGTTTTAAACTTATAATCATTTTAATAGAGCCCGTCGTTGACAACTGTTGTAAAAATGGTAGAGAAACGGGTTGAGAATATTGAAGAAATAATAGCTTATATAAAAGTTCGCACAAAACTCGGTCGTTCGGTCACTGAGTCCGTCAAAAATACTATTGAAAGTGATGGCAGGAACGCGATTGTGATATTGCTTAAGCTGTTGGCATATCGCTATCACGGGTACATTTCATTTGGAGCGTATTTTTAAAGTACGGAAGATTTCTACCAGACGGATATCCAATTTATTGACAGATGACCAAAAAAAGGATACGAGTACAAATTGCTAAGCAATTGCTCAAAATGTTTCCAAACTTCAATCAAAGACGAGTTGCAGATATTTTTTCTGGTGACGAAACATGGGTTCACTATTTCGAACCAGTAAGAAAAATTGGAAACAAAACATGGCTCACCAAACACGGTAGAAGGCCTGTATTTGCCAAACGGACCATGAGCACAAAGAATGTCCTTCATTGCACATTTTTCTCTTGTGATGGTATAGTCGTACAAATTCCGGTGCCGAAGGGCAAAAGTGTTACGGGTCGGTATTACCAAGATGTTATGCAAAAAAGCTCTAGAAATATTATCAGAAACGACGCCCTGTGTCAGGAATTAGGCATGTTTGTCTACTACACGGTAATACTCCATCACGTACATCTGAGCTTGTGGAAGCATTTTTTGAAGTCGGAGATGGTTACCGTCTTGCTACATCCACCATACTCTCCAGATCTAACCCCACACGTCTTTTTCCTTTTCCCAAAACTTAAAAAGTTATTATCTGGTCGTCGATACAATTCCCAACAGGCTCAGCCATCAGTCAGTATCTCAGAGTTATACCAAATCAGCGTACCGTGATGCATTTCAGAAATGGATTCAGAGATTGAAATTATGTATTTCTACACTCCTAATAAGGACTCACTACAAAGCAATAACGACCCGTAACAGAACATGAAATGAGTTATAAAGTATATTCTATACTTAATTCGATTTAAAGAATTGGATATTTAAAATTATTTAGAGTACATGTATTTTATTTGCAGCTAAGGACAATGATCAAATACACACAAAGGTGAACATTGGAACAAAATGTCCTTACACGAAACGAACTATGGTTAATCCTGTCAGAAACAAAATATGTGGACATAATTATGAACGTGTTGAGATCATTCATTATATTCTAACCGGCCGCAATCCAAGGTAATCATATTAAAACTGCACTGAATATGCAGCAATGTCGTGCTCATCATTTAAATCAATCCTGTTTTATTTTTGTTTGTTTGTTTGTTTGTTTGTTTGTATGTATGTATATGACTTATTGTCACTGCGGTTTAACGCCGTTTTTCAACAATTTTCAGTTATATACGTCGACCGGTTCACCAAACCAGTTTTCCTGGACTGTATACTAACCAGTACTAACTTACCCTTCCACAAGGAGCCGGCAACTTCTCCACATATGGAGGAAAATCGACATTTCTGTCAAATTTTCATGGTAGGATATAACCTGCAGCGATCTCCGGGTTGCAAGTCCAGCGCACTAACCACTGGACCACGGCCAGGTTAACCCTGTATAAGCGATTGTAAGCCTTCGTACAGTTAAGAACTGAAAAGATCTAAATATATCAATACACCCAAATTTACATGTTTTATATACATGAAAGTTAAAAAAATATAACAGGGCAAAAGTTGATGTAGACAGTTATCAGACAGTTAAGCTCGAATCTTAACATTCTATGGCATCAATGAATGTGTCATTATTTCGTGTATGCATGCAATAGGTGCAATGTCTTCAATCCAACAGGTGTCCAATTAGTGGATGTAAGAATCAGATGCGGCTACAGTTGAGAGATCTAGAAGAAAACCAAGAACTAAAGACATTTATCCAGAATTTAAATGCCCAAAGACCCAAATCACACGCTACAATCACAACAGAATGTAGCCAAAAGAATAGTTCTATAGGGCTGTTGAACAAGGGAAAATCAGGTGACCTTCGAACAGGATATTGGACTGCAAACAAATTACCTTCACAATCGCAAAACCAGATGTATTTACAGGAGCACAGATTATGCAGAACAAATTATTCAAAAACTGACTACAGAAGAAGTACTTTTTTTTCTGGGAGGTATCCAAGTAATGTACAAAATGTATTAGGATCATTTACCAGTAGCATTGCGAGAGGTACAGCACTATTTGGCACTAATGGATCTCGAAGTAGCACAATAATCAATGGAAATGATGTTTCCAGTATTAGGAAAAGTCATTCCTACCATGTTGATGATGAAAGTAATGATGATGAATATGATGAGGAAGAAGAGGATGATGATTATGAAGACGAAGACGAGGATGATGATTATGATGAAGAAGATGAATGGAATAATGTGGAGGTGAATGATTGTGACAAAAACGACGACGAAGAAAGTGAACGTTCATTTTGTGAGTATGGCAGTGAAATGGATGATGATGAGCCAGTGGAACATAATCATTTTGATTTTACTGATGATGAAAATGGGCTTCCAGATATTTACTGTGAGTGTGATGAATGCAAAGATCAAGTCAGCGATGAAGATAATGAAGATGGTGATGAGGATGATGAAGAAAGTAAAAGTTCATTCAGTGAATATGGTAGTGAAATGGGAGATGATGAGCAGGAGGTACATACAGGTAATTCTTTTGATTTTACAGATGATTAATATGAGGCTTCAGATGCTATTTGCTGGAATGAATGCACAGAACAATGAGGCGATGAAGTTAATGATGATAAGGAGGATTTAAAAAATTGGAAATCTTACACATCATAACACGTGTAATTCAAATCAAATCAACTAATGAAAACAGATACCACTATTAGCTAATCCCAGCAAGCTGACAAGTTTTTTTTTTTTTTTGAAATCCTCTCCAGGATTTATGGACCAGTCCTCACATTTCTAAATTCATGAATGAATATTACAATTATCATGTACATATATCAATAAATTTATTGCATACATCTTTATTGTAATTATTAGACTAGGTGATAATGCAGCAATGTTTTCATTGTCTTTGAAATACATTAACAAAGAGAAAAAATGATCTAACAAAAGTGCTGTTTCAGTGACATACCTTAGCTATGTAAGAATTTTTCAACTTAAGATCAAGATATGCAATGTTTATAAATTTGTAAAGAAAAATAAGTTATATTCAATAGTAAAAAAGATTTTTATTCTTTTGTTTATTTTGGGGATATTTTGTTGCCTGTAAGTCAATTGCCTTTAAAGTATACTGCTAGCAAGATCTATAAATTTTTAAAGTGCTGTATTACCTAAGATATGTCTATGAAATGAGCTCCTAGAAGGCAAGCAACCAAGCCTGTCTTTCTTTGAAATAAATGGCTAAATAAAAATGCAACAAAATAATCAGTATATACATTTATTGCACCCAAAATCAAATCATACATTTGCAATGAATACCACTATTAGTGGTCAGTAACAATAATATAATCAAAATCATATACACACAAGCCTCACTTATGATGAAAGTAAAAGATACAAGTTTATGATTAAAAAATGAACAACATTTACCACAAGTAAACATTATATATATATGAATCCATAGGGGGGGGGGCTAGCATGTTGAAGGGATTGTGTATACGGTAATAAAGTATTCAGGCCTAAAATGAATCCATTGCTTGTTTAATATGGATGTTCTGCAACTTGTTAAGGGATTTAAAATGGATGAATGTTAACCCTGTTTTTTTCTTGTGTTTGGTGACTATTTAACTATTTCATCCACGTGTTTTATTTGCAATTACCTACTACTTAAAGTTCTATTCAAAATGCAAAATAAGCAGTCTCTATTTGAATAAGATAAATTAAACAGAAACTGGAAAAAAATCACTTAAATATGTAGGATAAAATCTGTTCAATGTTGCAGGTGTGTACATGACCAATCTGTCAAAAATTAGAATCACAAAATGTTCATTTTTACTGCCAGTCCAGACATGCAGTCTCTTAGTGACTATGTTGAATATGATAATGAGCAAGTTTTTACAGAAGCCATGTGAAACAATATTCAATTTACAAAGAAAGCAGGCTCATCTTTTAAGAACAACATTAACAAACACAAAGGTCCCTATCTTTTACTTACAGTATACATATACAATAAATCAATTAGTTGGTTCACACAAGATTCAATATGTATATAATGTCTGGAACATATAACCAACTATGACACCCGTGTGGCAAATATAGGTAATGCACGAATATATTCATCAAGTTTTGTCTTAAATATTTCACTTTCTATTGGTTGAGACATATCACAGACTGGGTTCTTTACAACATACTCAACATACACCTGAAAATACACCAAGGTAAAATAATTACCACAAAGTGTAACAAAGTTAAAAAAAAACTTTTTCAGCACGTGTCACCACTATGCACTTTAATTCAAACATAGAAAATAGAGGTGAAATGAACACATACATTTTGAGGAACTGTATGAATTCTTATTCATATTCCATGAACAAAGATGACAATAGCTCATCATTTTGTTCATACAACTTTTCAGCTCTAAGACCAATCTAACATTTCATAACAGCAGACTAAGAATACATGGTTTTGCTTACTGTAGTACTGGCATCACAAACTTCGAGTGCACATCAAACTCTTTGTCAAGCACATAATAATTCCGAAATTTTTATATGAAGGTATATACATTTACGGTATTAAAATTTAGCTATAAGACCAACAACAATGGCCTGTTGAAGATCATGGCAGACTTGTAGAAATTTAGAGAAGAAAAGTCAGACTGACTTATAAAAATCGGCAATTTTCAATTGTGTACACATTTGACTGACTATTATATTAATACATTAATGGCCTATTAAAGTCATCTGTAGTTTTCATTATTTGATGGACTGTTAAAAGGCTCTATAAATTGTGGGGACTAATGTAAAAATATCACTGATACTATTCTTGTGGTTGCATTCTGTTGTTTGTTGATTGACTAAATTCATATTAGGGCTCGACAAATCCACTTGTACGCTTGTAATTATGAGTAGAAATTGACTCAAGACGAGTTGAAATTGCTGCAGAACAAGTTAAAATTCATAGCTGGTAGTCCTGCAGGATGAGTAGCCTGAAAGAAATTTGTCGAGCCTTGCACATAGAAATCCAAAGGTATAATTAAAAAGAGATTTAAGGTTTACTTACGGTTTTATAAATATCGTGAAGTATTTCTTTAACACTTCCAACACTTAGATCTGTATTCAGTACAAACTTTAACCCACTAGCAGTCTCATACAGATGTAGCTTGTATTTACTGGTCTTAAAATTCAAAAATCCATCTTTACTAGTAATGAATTAAGGTGCATAATTTATAACAGAAAAAAGTAATTTTCATTTAAATCTTAGAGTTAAAAGTGGCACAAATAAATGACTATTTTACATTGTTCAAAAAAAGGAAATTGACTCTTGAGTTTTATAATTTGTAAGATGATGTACAATATTGCATTAGCTACTACAGTGTTCACTGAAGAAATATCGATTAAAACTCAGTTTTATCTTGACTATCAGTAACAAAGACAGGACACCAATGATAACTGTTTCTGAAATAGGACATTAATCGCATAGTAATGGTTTGGTGCAATAGTTCTGCCTAGTTCTAAAAACAAGATTAAAATCATCACATTGACAAGCTCATGTTCACACAGGTAATACAATGAGATCATACAGACCAGTACAGTAAGCAAGGCTTTTTTCACTGGTAGGAGATAGTCTTTCTTAAAATTGGGGAAAAATAACATGGTATTTTTGCAAACAGGAGAAAAAAACTTGATGTAATCTGAACTTTTGGGGTAAACTACATGATTTTAAAGATTTTTTCCTGTAGGAAAGATGCCTTTAAAAGTCCTGTGCTATAGAAGGAAAAAGCCCTGGCTCAAGGTTAATACTAAAGGATACATATCTGTAGGACTTATTCTGCTGACAAAAGATTTGATAGAAAACAACATTCCATACATCAGCTTGAACTCCTGCAAAGAAATTGACAAACAAAATTTCATCTATTTACAAAACTACCTCTGGCTTTCTGAAGGGGAAAATACAGCGCTATAAATTTAAAAAAACACGGGAAAATTAAAAAAACTATTATTTATGTACCATTTTTAGGGGAAAATATAACTTTTTGGGGCAAGGGAAATGGCCAATATTCGGCTGTTAAATATGCAAAAAAAATCACTAAAAAAGAATAGTGGCATTTTAACAGTTAAGAATCTTTTCTGAGTGACATAAAAGGTATTATTGATAATGGTTTTAGCTAGTCCAACTAATTAGACTGTTCGTGACGGCGAGACATTTTTTATTTTGCCTCATCCCACTCAGTCTAACAAAGAACTGCATATTTGTGTGAGGAAAATCCCCAATTAAAACTTGTTGGGTAGATAGGAAACATGTTTCTAAACTCATAAAATAAATAAGGTCACAGTCTACTTAGCTGGACAAGCCTTAAGGCAGCTGGATATTTTTATTTTAATTGCTTAAAATAATTTTAAGGAGGATATATACTATAGTAATGTGTGTCATGGATTATTGACCAAAAAGAAGGCAAAAATTTTCAATTCCTTGCTTAAATTCACTGTGCATGTAACACCATCATTGACGACTCTTGATTACATTTAACATTCCCCCAGTCCTGTACCCAGTATCACCTTAGCTCCTATTTCCCCAGAACTATATTCTATAAGGCGCTGGAATAGTCTCCCATACCAGGTCAAATCCAGTCTCAGCCTAAATATCTTCAAGGAAAGGCTGGAGAAAGCTCATTTCTACCTCCCTATATGTTTTTAATCTTAACCTTGCACTCATTAATCTGTAAAGTTTTATCTTTTAACTGAGCACTTAATACTTTTTAACACAGTTTTCCTGACAAGCGCCTCCCAGTTATAATCAGTATTGATTGATCGGGAGTATCATGTAGATGTAACATGTTGTACACGTTATCTTACAAAAAATGTTGCTTTCTTTCCCTTCTCATCAACGACACATATAAAATTGAAACAAGGAAACGGTAACTAGAGTATCCATCGTGGGTTGTATCCGAAATTCGTTGTCCGAATTATCACTGCACTCAAGAAATTAACTCGCTGTACTTAAAAATGTAACAAAAACATGATGATTTTACCTCGTCTTTAGACATGCCTGATTGTTTCTTCCTGTTCCATTCAGAGTAGTACAGACAAGTTCCATTGCGATCAAAAATGTATAAATTGTAAATTGTCATTTTTTATTTACTCTTTTCATGGGCGTACAGTGATAAAGACCACATTGTGGAAATCGCTTTCGCTTAGCTAAAATCTATCGCATCCAGACTTATATAGAAAAATTGTTTCCCCTGGTACCTAATTGCTAAGAGATACTCGCAGCTTTACTGTACTTTTCTGCTGGTCACGCTGACCGTTATATACCTCATAACGTAGAAAGACGTCGAACTTTAGTATAATGCACGCGCATAATTATAATAAATTATGTACACTGTCACGTAACAATGTTACTTAATTTGTTGCACATTTCTTTCTTTCCTTGCCATTGATTATAATTTTGAGCCACCTTCTTGTACTGAAAAACCTACTCGACATCGTTTGAACGTTTTCCTTTCAATGCTACTTACGTACATATTGCTCTTTTCTTTTCTCGGGAGTGATTTCATTATCAGAGATAAATTCATAACAAGTAAATTGATGCGTGATTTTCATCGCTTAGCTATTTTATTAGGCTCACTCACAGTGAAAACAACGTTTCTACATTGTTTCTCATGTATATATATTCTACGTAATCATCGTGTCAATTATAGACTAGTATAATTTCAATTTGTGTTTATTTCCAATTACTCTGTTGAACTTCGTACCAAAAATTTTCGTACGTATAACAATGATAAACTTAATATTATCTATTTACAGTCTTCATAATTTCATAGCCGGTAAGATTATAGAATTTAGTATTCACTTGTGGGCATAATTACGTTTGTTAAAGAATTTAGTATTCACTTGTGGGCATAATTACGTTTGTTAATTATCTCTGCTGGATTTGTTTACTTATTTCGGAATGCAATTATTTTTGTCTATAATCTCTGCTTGATTTGTTTACCGATTTTGAACTGTATTGTTTGTGTCTTTATTGATGAATTTGACTATTTGTATTTTGTTTGAACTATTTCAGTCTTTACCATGTAACTATTCGGATAATATAGAGATTAAAACGGCTATAAGGTTGCTATATATATGGAGACAGTACACACACAGCGAGGGTATGCAGTTGCCACACAATGATATAATACATGTACACAGCTCATGAATGCCAAAGGGATGCTTGCAATATTAAGACCATCTTTAGGACCCTTAGTATTGAGGTTGTCACCTTTAAGCTTTCACTTGAAAGCTAGTCTGAACACAATGGTCGTAGTTAATTTGATGGTCATAAAGCTTATGTTTTACGTTGAACTATTTTTTTACATTTACGTGTGTTGTAGTAGAGAAAATAGTCAAGTTTACGGTTTGTTGATAAAAACACGGGAATTCCCGGAGACCCGAATGATTACTTCATTCTGTCCAAGATAACGAAATTATGAAGGACATGTTCTGGGAAAAACTGAATACTACACGATAACAGATTCCTCACCATACCCAAGATCACTATTGCTGTGTTTTACGTACCATAATCCAAGGATTGTGAAAAGAAATACTATTTCTGTACCATTCCATTTCTGTCCCTTGTATTGGTAAGATATTGATAAATTATTGTTCTTGACAGTTAGCTTATCTGACTAAAACTACTTCAAATTATCCTAAAATGTTTATGATCATTGAAGTTAACTGAATAAAGCCATTTTAATTGAGTGATGTCTAAATGAATAATCGTTGGAAGAGTTGTCAACTTTCGTCGTCCTTTCCATTTTTAATTGATTTAATTAATCTTCTTTGATATTATGACACTCTTTTGTGTGAATTTGTGGGTTTTTTTTGAAACTGTAGTAAATTCTGAGTTGTCAGAGAAACTGAGATGAGAGTGTAGCACTACTGCCTGGTCTGCATTTTATTATTTTGACTCACGTGCACGAAGGCATTTGTAGCAAATAATATATGAAATATGTTTTGAATGAATTATGTATATAATGTTAGATGTTTAGATTCTAAAACCTGTTTCGACAAACGCATCGCTGCTTTCATGCTAAATTTTCCACTGAGCCAAATAATGTCTGAATACTGCACATATACGATGTTTTCACAAGAAACACAAACAAAATTCTAACGTTGTTAGTAAAGATGACAACGCACAGATGTTCAGCTTTGCACACACTGGGAATAACAGATATACAAATGTACAAACATGTTGATGCATTGTATTTTCATTATTTATCACCAGCGATCATGTGCACATGTGAAGATGTCATACGCTATTTATGTCATATGACTAAACTAAGCGAACAGCAACGATTTTTACCAGGATGTCTCCCTGTATTATTTGCTGATATCACTTTGAACATTACTTTTTTATCGATGACATGAATAAGGATTTATTTGACAGAAATAAGACCGGGTAAAAAAGAGGAACCAGCATAATAAAATCGTGATATAAAGGGACAAACAATAAGTCTTACTTATTGACGTTGTCTCATGATTGAAATATAGAAAACTGGTCCTAAAATAAGTGGACATTATAATGAAGTAGTTTAGTATTGAATCGAGGTTTTACTCTTAGTTCAAAGGAAGGGGGAAAATCTAATCTGTATTGGTTCTATATAGCTTCAGACCAAATCTGCTGACGTAGCGCCTAATGGGAATTGACCATTCCGTTACTGCTCTGACTAATATTGGATCTAAAACAATATTGAAAGGCTGTTGTATTGAAATTGTAATAATATACGTGTTGACACCAAACGGAGAGACTGATGCTGGTTGTCCTTAAGATAGATTCTGTACATCAAATTATGTCCGCTGCTTATTTTATGTCCTTATTTTAATTCTCAAGTTTCTTTCAAAGATTTGTAATATGTTGTTGGTGTTTGGCAATTTGAACCGTGTCGATATTCCGGGTCGGGTTTTGCTGATATCAACCTTGGGATATTTTGATGATATTGCCACTAATGGATCACATCCCCTGAGTGTGTATGTGTACTGAATCCTTAAACCTATGACTATGTGAAAACTACATATCTGTAGGTGAAATATCAAACTATATTTTCTAACCATGCTACATGTCACAGTACTGTCATTAAAACACAATCTTGCGCAAGGCAGAGACGTCATCTGGCTGTTCGTCAGCAAATGGTGGTTACAAGAGTAATGGCCCATGGACAGTCCTCTGAGACATACTGACGTCATTATCTGACGTGGTTCCTTCGTCATTCACTCATTGACTATAATCAGATAAGAAAGAATTGGCATTTGTTCTAGAACCATTGTGATGGAGCTTTGCAAGAAGTATACAATGCAGAAAATGATTGAATGCTTTGTAGAAATCCCAAATATCAAAAGATGCGTGTCATGACTTTTGTCTACATATCAAGTAAGTTCATGTGACAGAGGGACGCCATTGGTTGTAAATAATCGTCCACTGAGGAAAATGATTTTGGCAACTTGTCAGTATGTCATTGTCTTTAGGTTTGACATCATGTTGCTCGGTATGGTATGTTTCTAGATGTCTGTAGCCATCGCTGGTGGTGGCCATTGGTCAGTAGTTGCTCGCTCTTTTAGTGATGACAATCAGCGTAGGTCAAATAAATCCACAGAGAACTCCGTCTGAATCTGAGCTAAGTGCATGTGTTTAACATTTCGATCATCATCGCTCTTGAAAGAGCGTAATAAGTTCTGATTTAATATGAGCCGATAAATATTGTGTAAGATTTATGATACCAAATTACTATAAGCGCCGTACTTCTTATATATTTCAGTGTTTTAGCGCTGGATAAACATTTACAGATGGAAAAAATATTTTGTCGTCATTCGTCATATTTATTCAAACATGAAATGTTTACAGCAAGTATGGGTCCAACAGAAAACAGTTGCACTTATTTGGGCCAGCGACATATGTTGCTTAAAAATACAACAAGTAATGACATAAATAAAAAGTGATACACGTCAGCCATATTTCCACCCTTTACCATCGTACTATCGTTAATGCCCGTGTCACACATTCGCGAGATATGATGGCGAGTTGTGGCGATCTCGGACTAATGTCTTCGCATCTCGCTCCACGGCGAGAATTTTAAACCGTTCAAAATTCTCGCGCTGATTCGCCGAGGTTTTGCTCTCGTACTGATGTCGCGAGAATGTCGCGTGCATTTCACCACAACTCGTGTAAGTGTCGTAGACATGTCGCCGCTAAAAGATCCTTCAAATATCGCACGAGACGCTACGAGTCAGTCCACGAGACTCCGCGACACACACACGAGTTTTACTCGACATGTGTGCGAGTCTTGGCGAGTATAAAAGAGACCCATACGCGACGTTGCGTTCTTCCCTCGATAATTACACGACATCGCTGCGCGTTGTGCCGTGGTTTTTTTTATTTTCTACGGAGTGGTACAAAGACAATTTGCTGTCCAGAGCTCAAACAGTGACCATGCCAAGAAAAGGTAAATGATAAAAAGAAGAACATTTCTGGGGGATCCACAGGAAATTAGTTAAATAATTTTCTGTCTTCTATTTCTAGCTCTCGCATGAAACGGTCATATTGACCAAAATTAATCCTCGTCATAATCCAAGGCCTAACACAATACTGCCGGCGCGCTCTCCATATGCTGCCTCTAGTCATTCGATGATGAAGCAATTGAGCTACCTCAAGATCCTCATTGGCATCTTCTTCTTCCAAACGTGCTAGAAATTCGTATCTCCTCATCATATCAGCTGATGGAATGTTTGCATACTGACTCAAAAAGTGATGCTCGACTATTTATACTAATGACGCCCAAGGTCGTGCTAACTCAACGATTGTTGGGGTACAATGGTCACAGTTCGTGCAGTACTCGTGCGGATGTCGCATTGATTCGTCTCAACTCGCCGAAACTCGTATCAACCCGATAGAATGTCTTCAGATGTCGAGAGATGATCGAGTTCATATCACAAATATCTCGTGCTAGTTCATCCCCGCTAGGCGATGATCGTGCTTATCTCGTGTTTCTGTCGTAGAGCACTCGAGCAGATATCGTCATTGTCAAATTTCACGGAAACTCGCGAATATTTTGGCGAGATTGAACTCGCCACTTCTCGTGGGAACTCGCAGTACCAACTCGCGAATGTGTAACACGGGCATTATACGGTTATTTATTCAGTAATATAGACAAAGTCAACATTAAGCAGATCCTATGTTATACAAAAAGACAATATTATACATTAGGATGTAACACGCATGCCACAGAGTGTTTGCATTTCATGTGATGATACACTTCAAAAATACCGCTCACTTAATACAGCATGCTTCTTTGAACAGCGTCATGTACATGGCGCATCTGCGCGGGGAATGTGTAGATCTATAACATTGAAAATGTTTCAAATAATCTTACAATCTTAAAAGACATCAAGTATCTTCCCGATTCGATGAACTCGCCGTACGATCTCAAAAATAAGTATCACATACGAAATAATTCCGACATGAAGACAGTGAAATGTCCATAGCGAATGTATGCTCCTATCTCGTTCTGCGGCGGAGTTTGTGGATCAATACTGCAATTGAATTACATTCCGGTAATATTGACGTTCCGTAAAAGCTCGACTAGTACTTTTTGACATTGTCTAGAAAGCGTTTGTATGGCAGAGAGGAACGATTCTTAATAGCGACGTGGATTATAAAGCGCGTGAGTATTTTTTTTCTCTGTTTTATTCAGTGCTATGTTATGTATTAGTATGTCGTTTTCAACACCGAGTAAACATGGCGTCGATTTTAGACGTGAATATATTTCAGATACCGAGAATTATTTCAATGTAATCCGCTTATCGCCATTTTCTCAGATAAAATGATTGCTTCCATTGAAATGATTGTGTAAAATAACAATGTAAATTGTTAGTTTAGTTAAAGAAATTGTACAATACAAACATGCATTGTATGATATTATGATAAATATTGAAGAAATGCTTAATATATTGACATATTAAGTACATATGAATCAGCGGAAGTGGGTGGCTTTTAAGCACGTGCTCGTAGACGTGAACATAGTGTGTTTTAATTAAAAAAGCCCGTCAGATTATTGTAAATATACCTCAGTTTATCATGTTGAGGATATGAAGAAGTTGACATATGGAAGAAAAAAGGGATTTAAGAGCGATCTCACCGAATTTGTCTGGAGCGCTCTTTATCCGTGATTATAGTAAAATTTCTTGCAAGTTTTCGGAGATCAATTTATGTGTGAAATGTGCTACGATAGAAGCGTAGATACATTGGATGAGTCACTTTAATTTTGTTTTTGCTGAGACGAAATCTTACTTTCTTTACATTAATTGTGAAATTTTTTACAACTTTTATACCCTGCTCAACATGACTGTTTCCGTCCACACTAATCAGGGATTGTACATAAGTCGGGATTTATGAAGACATTGTCGAATCATACTACTGACAGGGCTTGAACCAACTTTATCTGAATTAGGACCCCAATCATTGGTTGTATTTTATCTATTTTCCGCGTGCTCCATTATAATTGAAGAAGTTTTCCGCCTATATAAGACTGAAGAATGAGGCAGATCTTGTACAGAAGTGGTAAAATACACAAGATTATTGCATGTCATTAATTTGTGATTGGACCACTTTTAATCACAGATTAATCAGTCAATATTCATAGAATTTTCACACGACAGGACCATTACATCTTTTGTCAAACATGCAGGTCAGAGTACAGTGAATTTAATTGTGTTGTTGGGAGGGGAGGGGGATTGTTCAAACGTTAGGATATTGAAGCAGCCTGTGCCTCAGTAAAATGCACAATGCCTTAGTATAACAACTGATGTGATCAAAATGAGGAAGATTCACGATGACTATACACACTGGCTACAGTGCTGGGTGTCCTCTCATAGACTCAACTTAGCAATCTAGTCTTGAAAGACTAGATGGCTATTATTTTTACTCACTGTTGATGAGGTGGTGACAGAATGGAACTATGCAAACATGCGTTCTGTGTCGATTAGAACTGTCAAATTCTGATTTATTCTGATAGTATTAATCGTAACAATAAATATTCTTACATTCCATGGACGAAGGCACATAATTATGAAAATCTCATTTAGTAACATGGCGAAAATGCTCGAGGAGTGGTGCAAAATCAATCAAAGTCAGAATTGATTTTAGCTGACAAAAGCGGATAAATTGATAATTAATAAACAAGTGCGCACGATTATGACATGGAACAGTTCATTCAATCCCCGCACACATTTTAGCTCGGTGATAATTTAAGTGATTAAACGATGAATTGATATTTGTTGCATGCAATTATGACGCGTAAAAGTTGATTAATTCGTTCATTGAATTTTCAAACAATACGAGCAGCTGTCATTTAACAGTCGATTGCCGCAAAGAGGTTGGTATTAGACTCTTGTTGTTCGTCCGTTTTTATGTCCTGAATGTTGTTTTGGGTGAAAATGCATCATCTCTCTATTTCAAATGCAGATGCATCCATGTTGGAGGGGCTGGACCTGATCATATCAGCGAGTCGATCGCCTTAACCCACCCCCCGCCCTAAAAAACACAGCATTTGATCTAATTATCTAAGCATTAATGATTATTTTCACAGATTTTATCAGGGAATCTACATTTACATTAATGATATGGTCACACAAGTAATGGCTTTCAGTTATTCGGTTGATTTATTAATTCATCATCACATCAAGTTTAACGTAGTGATCGTTGTGACATGTTCTATTTCTCACGATACATGTACTGTCAATGATGAAATTGTTTCCATATAGATTGAGAGTTAAAAGCTGCATTTATACAGTGGAATCCCTCTAAACCGGCCGAGCCCGCGACTAGGTGATTTGGCCGGTTTAGAGGGAATGCCAGTTTAGAGGGGATTTTTGAATTATGTAGTAATGGAGTTGGGACCAGAACATTTGGTCGGTTTATAAAGGAACCGGTTCAGGGGGTTACCACGGTATCAATCTAATTGCCTGACCATAATGGTGACCATGAAATTTGTATAAAAATAGTTACTTTTGTTATTCTTGCAAAACATTAAAGATAGATATATAAGGACGCATTTTAGGAATACAAATACGAGTATACCCGGTTTGTATATTAATATTAACGTTTAGCCGTGACACATACTTCGGAAAGATGACATAAGAAGTAAGGGTCACCTTCTCGGACGAAAACCTTGTAAAAAAAGATCGGACATATTATGAAAATATAGACGCGGAACAAAACACTAGCAATAGTTAGAACACAGAGAATGTTAAAATACAAGTTTACGGACAGGGAACTGGTAAAACGCAGGGTAATGGATAGGTTTAGGGTAAATACACGATAATGGACGGGAAAAGCGTAAAACACGGACCAGGAGAGGACAAAACACAAAATAAAACACACAAAAAAAAACAAAAAAACGGACGGATGGTAGATTAAACACTAGGTAACAAACAGGGACACGAAACACAAGATAACAGAAAGGAATTGTGTTCATTGAAATAAAATATATCCTCTATCATGGATGATATATTAAATTGCACTGATTTTATAAAAGTTGATTTTTTACCAAGACTTAATGGGCAACAGTGAAGTCAAATGTCTTTAAAATTCAGACTGTCTATTGTTCTACCTACCGAGTTTTAGTGAGAAATTCACTGAGTGTGACCTAAGTTCCTTTGAAAACTGATGTATGAATGCAGTTCAATAACTGTCTCTTAGCTTGTATTCATTTCGAGACAAAGATAATTATTATTTGCCTTATAAATACTAAACGCATCACTCGTATCATCTTACTTTCAGAGTAAACCTCTTGAGACCAAGATACATGTAGCCAATTTGGATCGCTCATATACTTGGGAAATACATAAAATACTATATTTTGTTTCATAATGTTCACTGGTATACGAGCGTAGAAACTTTCCTTCCTACTTTTATGGATCCTGAAGTCTAACCCTGTGTGACATACTTACTGCTCAGCCAGACAGAACAGTCGAGTCCACTAATTTACCAGCGGTACGATTCATTTCTCATTTATGTGAAGTCTGTGGTCATTTGGAACTAAGCCTCTCTCTCTCTACCAAGCATTTATCAGAACAAGAACTATGAGATTGCTTGAATTGTACACCTTTCCAGACAACGTTGAAGTAACAAGTGGGCCTAAGGCTGTTCTAAACATGACTGGAATGAAACGTTCGGCACTAGCGCGGGATGTAAAATAAATTTGTAAACACTTTATCGGTAACTTACGAGAGTATAAGATTGGGAAAGAAATAAAGTGGTTTAGAATTGTTTCGTTGGCGTATAGCAAGGAAGCCATGCTTTTGAAATTGTCAATCATTGCCAAATATAATCGATAAGTCATTTTCTCCCTTTTTGATAATTATGTGAAAGGGATTTACTAATCAATTTGGAGTAAGGTTGAAATCAAGACTATATTGGTAAGGATAAAAAATCAATCAAACAGTAAATCTAGAAACACAAAAAGTGCTAGATTAATAAAACAAGATATCTCCTTCATATTTCTGAGTGAAAAATTTGGGCTTGATGATGAGAAGGGGTATCAAGCATAAAATAAGTGCCCATAATGCAGAAAATGGAATTAAGAAATTAGAAAGAGTTAATGTATATAGATATAAATAACGGAACAGTTTCAAATCTTAGGGTGATCAGTAGACCCAGAGATTGCTGAATATCAGTATGAGGCACTGTCAATTCCCATCTGCCAGTTATGTTAGCGAATACATGCATGTTATTTCGGAAGCCAAATGACCCAAAACTCGTTATTTGTATCCTGAAATTCTACGACTTAATCACGTGGGTTCATTTATTTTCTCTGATTATTTCTGTAACGACTCGGCTTCCGGTAATCTTTAATTTAACGTTGTTTAGTCTTTTGGTAATTTAGGTCGATATAGACGAGAAAAGCGGTGTTCATTATGGAGGATGGTGTGTATAGTTCCCTGTTCTCTTGTATGCATTTTAAAGATCGATGGACTATGTTTGAGTTGTTTTATTTTTCAATTACTATGTCTGTAACTATATCTTTAACTTATCTTGATTTGTCCAATAATTTGTATAAATATGAACACAGGAAATAATCGTAAAAGTAACATGCAATTCAAAAATATCATTGTGAATGAAAATGGGTTGATTTCTGCCTTGATATTCTTATCAAAATTTGATATTTAGTTTTAGCTGTGGTAGATCATTATTCTTTAGAGACATTTACGGACATTGGTTTTAAAAGTTAAATTCAAACTACAATAGCAAGGTACGACTGAGGATCATCCATCATCTGCCGTGTTCTCTACGTCTCATTAATTTCATTCATCTTTTAATTACAACATCAGCGCTTCAGAATTTCTTCAATTTGATTTGTTCTGTCAATGTTGTAATAAAGCTGGTATTGAAAGGTCATTAATGGAACAAGGATCATCAAAGGCCATGCTGTTCTCTTTCTTTTTCCAAGTTGAACACAACAGGCAAGATGTAATGTAATCTCTTGTGGCTATTTTAAGTAAATGATGCAGAATGACCAGTCAGGGTTTATCTATTCTATTGATGCTGGGAAACATCACCGAAGTCAGCATTACGGTGACTGCCACATAATGAGATGATTGTAATTACATTATTTAGTAAATCTTTTGTATTTTTGTATAATACACACACTTGTGTAGCATGAATCCTTATACATGTTATTTTGTGAGTTAAGACAATTAATAATTTCAAAGGTTGTAACTGCCTTAAAAGGCAGACTACAGTATCAAGTATGATGCATTTCTAAAACCATATATTGCATATGATATGAAATGAGTTGATATGTTGAATATTACATCAAATGTAAACAGTATTTAAAGAATGCAGGAACGAAATAAGAATTTCCCGAATCTTTTACTAAATCAATTAAGTTTTTCCCAAACGTGAAACATCGGCTAATTTCGTAAAACAAATGATTTTAGCATACAGACCGAGGTAGGCAGATTGATTTTTTGTCGAAGATTTATTCTAATCAAGCATTATCACAAATTCGCCGCTGTTAACATAATTCTACACATTACAATATAATGTGATACTGTTTGCAATCAACGCTTCCTCCGTAATATAAACCAAATCCACTTTTAACATTGATGTTGTGTGCGGTTTTATTGTCTCGGGTATTACGGTATAACATTAAGTCAATAGGGATTGAAGACTCTCGCAGATCTTGTTCCACAGTTTGGAGAGTGTATTTATTAATTCTGTTCCACAATTGTCCATTATTGCTTTATCGATGCCAGATAATGGCTTACGGCCTTGCCCAAATTGACAGTGAGCAAATCTGGCTAAATTCCTAATAATAAAATGAGACTGTTGAGTTCATTTTGTGAGACTTTTCGCCTTCTGTGTAGTTTGTCCGGAGAAATCGGTCACTTTGTCTGCGTTGATGACATTTACTTTTGGTAAAAGCGAGAGATTCTGAAGAAAACATTTGCTTTTGTTACAGTGCCAAGGTCAATGTATGGCAATAACTTATTTTGTAAAAGCTCACTGTCTTAATGTATTTGTATATTGTGTATCAATTTTATTTAGGTAATTCCTAACCGCGTACAACAGACTAAAACCTAAAGAGAGAATGAGGGAACAGACTCCAGAATTCCTTATAGTAACCATGTCATGGTAATGAAACTGCAGTAAGTCAGTAATGCTTAAGTTGTATAGGCTTTGACAAGATAAATCATTAGTTTAATATTCGTAAAAAATATTGCATTTGCACAACTGGTCGTTGATTACACTGAAGAAATCTGAATAGCCCCAAATATCCCCACATTTACAATGTGTGTAAGTTGTTACAACCTTGGCATTGCTCTTTCTGAAGATACGTTAGGATAATACCACACTTACGACCCAACGTAAATGAGTTCGAATGCCGCCTTGAGTGAAGTTATATCACACCTCACAATGTCTTTAAAAGCGTCATTAATATAAGTTATAAAGTCTTATTTCACAATTGATGTAGCATTAATAATATATTTATGGATTCCAAATTTTTACCGAAACTCTAGATAATACGCCAATAATAAAAAAACGCTGTCCTATTTGCGTAATTGTGGGGTCTTAACGTACCTTAATTCTAAGGCTGCGGTTACTTTTCTTTGTTTTCCCTGAATATATAAACTGTCCATTGTATCGGATGAATGATTACATATTACGTCTTTTCCGATCCATTATCTTTCCACAAAATGTGGCAATCTAAACACTTCACATTGACACATCTATCTATCAAAACAGCTGACAAATACAACCCAACATAACAACGCACGCACGGCCTTAGTTTATCAGTAGGCATACCATTGTAATTACACAACAACATGGTTCCGTACCACCCTCGTGGCTTTTAAACATAACACGTTCAGCTAAACTAATGGAGCGCCCGAAAACCCAAATGATCACTTAGCTTCGTGTATTTGAGTATTATGCTCTGTACAGGATACCATTCGGAGTTTTATAATTTGTTTCCATTTAGCGCAATGCGGATTGTATTTCGATGTAAAATTATACAACATATCTGAAAATATTATCTTGCTTTATAATCGCCCTGATGCGTATCGACTGAAATTTCATACACTTTCATTATCGATTCTCTCTCAAGCTAGTCAGACAAACCCTGTGTAAGATACAATTCCCTACAAAATTGTCATCATCGGGAGAGGAGCTTTGTCGTATATTGTTTTTTGGTTGTTTCGCTCATCAATATTCTTTGCGAATTGATAGTGTAGGTGGCTAGTGCGACTGTTTATAAAGAATTCCCTGAGGCAAAGACTTTAGACTTTGTTGTTCGAAGTTTATGGAGAAGTTAAGATTAATGGAGATGCAGTAAAAGTATTTCTGAAGACAAAGAGGGCGATATTGACTAACACAAAGCTTCTCCTGGTGAACAGCCCAACAGTTAAAACTTTAATGACATCTCTCACCCAGAATGCGTATTTCATTCTTCTCTTTCAATTTTACCTAATGTAACTGATATCTGCTCATCACCCATGTGATATAAATTTTATTACATGAATGAATGTAGGCCAATGTATTCTTATTTTGTGCGCATGTTTGTTTGAGATATTTGGACGGATTGTTCGTCGTTTTTTATGATATTCATCTGAAGTTATTATCAATGGCGCCATGGAAAATATTATCATAGTTCAACTCAAGTTGTCTTGTCCTTTGTAACAGCGTTTTCGCATTTGATGCCAGTCAATCAGTTGTGTGCTTTACATGAACTTGTTTAACCGTAACAACTTATAACAACAACGTAGCCCTCGTGAGTGCGTGAGTATCCGTCTGTATCAAATTTCACCCAGACTCGATTTACTATTTTTCAATAAGGCCTACCACTCCGTCCATAGCTTAACAGCCCTTGTGTGTTTATGGAATTTTCCGTTTCCGTTGTTTAAAATACAATTAGGATTCTGTTCCGTATTATAAATGTGTTCAGACGATAAGGATGGTTTTGCTTATGATATGCAAACAGTTTCAGAAATCTAAATTATTTGGTAATAAGTCAAACAAATGGAAATTATCACGCTTTCATCCCTTTGTCACGTTTCAATAACTAGCCATATGGCAATTATATCATAAAGGTTAGTACTCATGCAGTCTAAGCGGATGCATTTCAGCTATTAGTTGCGCAATAGTTTATTGTTCAATTATTCTATGTGCCTTTTATGTTTCGTTCGTTAACGCTGGAGAAAGGGAGTTGGATTAAAACAAACAAATGTAAGCAATATCTGATCATAACCATGACATACTGAAGATAAAATTACCAAACAGTGCATGTTGAATATTGTGCAGCTTTTTAGTCATGTTCTGATAAATTACCAGTGTTTTGGGACATTTTAATAAACTATTAAATTCAATTTTCGTTGAGTTAACAGTGAATTATACACGGCCTTATCAATGGCAATATTCTTTGAAATAATGAAATTGTGGTCTTTTCATCAAGTGCCTTTTCACATATAATTTTACAATGACGTCAGTTGAAACGACCATTTTCATAAAATTGCAAAATGCTCCCTTAAACCTATATTGGATGATAACATACAAACATGATCATCGATTTAGCATGCGCTGACAGGAACATACAGTTGTGTTCTATCTTTCATGTAAATCTCTACATTGTAGTGGCGAGGAATTTTTAATTCAGCTTATTTTTGGATTCAGTCCGTTTTCTGTTATACTGTCTTATAAACTTGACTTGTATATATCATGAATTATTGTAAAATATAAGTTAATTTAAAAGACTGTCCGTTGATAATTTCATATATCCTGTGAATTTGTACTTTTTACAGTCTTAAACACTCGATAAGCACTGGGTTTGAATGAAAAAAGCGGCTTCTATAGAAGGTGGTTTATTTCACGTGGTTAAATCATTTACTCAATGAGTATAACCGAAATATCTTACAGTGAAACCTCGATAATGAGACCCTCTTTGAGACCCCAAAAATCTGTCGTCATAATGAGGTGGTCTATTATCAAGTTGAATAATAGGGGAGTTATAGGAAACAAGTGCTCATTACAACAAGGTGGTCGTAAAACATGTATTGTTGTGGTCGCAATGTGAGATTTAACTGTAGTTTAACCCCCTTTCAGCTTTTCCACCGACCGTACCAAGGATCGACCCTATGAGCTCTCGATCAATGAGCTTAGTCACGTTGGTTCTATATCCGCGGCCGTGGTCCAGTGGTTAGTGCGCTGGACTTGCAGTATATAACTGAAAAATTGTTGAAAAACGGTGTTAAACCCCAATACAAAAAAACGTTGGCTCTACCGACATCTGAAGGTTGTGGACTACTCCTGTGCTGAATTGAAACCACCACATGAATACAGTTGCTCTACCCGCTGAGGTAGAACATATATTGAGTAATGTTGGTGAATGAACTGCATTCAATGTCTATGAAAACGGGGATTCTCTGAAAATTGGAGGATTTTTTAATTGCCAATTTTTCTTTTTTATGACCAATAGTTCTCTATAAAACCGGAATTCTCAGAAAACCGGACTTTTTTCCTAGTCCAGAAGGGATCCGGTTTTCGGGGCTCGTTTTCAGCGTGAGTTCGAAGGATTAATTTTCTAATGTTGTAATTTTAATTTACAAAGTGAATCTTATTCAAGATAGTATTGATTTACATCCATATCGTACACGAATATTTATAGTTTAGAACTACAATCAAACCTGTTTTTGCGACCACCTCCGAATAAAGACCACCCTGTGAATGAAGGTCATTCTTTGAAAAACCGTCACTGATAATTTATTTCCAAAATAAAGGCCATCTATCAATAAAGGCCACATTTTGTCTTTCCCAAGGGTGGCCTTTGTTCACAAGTTTGACTGTATTGTGCTCAGACATAATTTTCAGTTGTGTTCATACTTGTTAATTTAATGACGGCTTCCCACTTCTTGCTCGTCGTACTTCATGTCAGAAGTATCTTCCAGTGTATTTAAGCACTGTGTATGATTGGTAGGCCTAGTGTGGCTTCTTACAGACGGAAGAGCAACTTGATTAGTTACAAGCCTTATGTGTTGAATTTTTACACTTTTATTGCACGTCAAATATTTATTAATACTACAACAGACCGCGTGATTTGAAGTCACGGTTGCTGAGGTACAGTGGCATGTTAAATAGTAAAATGTTTCCTCATCTAGACCAGATTATTTTAAGGTTTTCGTTTCTGTATATATAAATTCAACCTTCACATAACATGCCGTTTCATTCAGTTATCTACGCGCAATATCTCATGACATTTACCTATTGCAGGAATTTGTTTTGCAAATGATAGCATTGTTTACAAGCTGATCAAATATTTCCAGTATAGTGAGTAAACACGATTGAAGACCCTTTTATCAAAGTATATGTGTAAGGGTATAATGTTTTTCAAATCTGAAGTTGAAACAGCAAGATGGATTCTTATTTATATCTAACATACTGAATGTCTTGAATCATTTTCCAACACACACATGTTGCCACTGTTTAGGAGAATTTTAAAAGCGAGCCCACAATCTTTTATAAATCCGCCGACGATAATATTTTCATGGCGTTTTACAAACACGTTAGCTTCAGCATGCTATAATGCATACTTTACAACATCCGAATCGATATCAACGCCAATACACGAACTTATTTCTTCTGCGGAATCGTGTTTCGTCAGATAAAGAAACCCGGGGGTGCCATTTACATATTCTAAATTTCAATGCAGTCCAATGATTGACATTTAGATTCGTTTTGTAATCCGGTATTCTAGCCTCGTATTTTATGTATTGTTCTGTGTAGTTCTGGGAAGCATCGCGTGACATCCACAATGTTAGATTGCAGTGATAATTACTGGTTGCTGTAAGCCACGAAGAACTTGTCGGCTCCTTCTCAGATTGGCTATTCATCACAATCAAGTTCAGACGTTTTCAATCGGTTCCGTCAGATAAAAGTTAGAAGCGTATGTTGATTTATGAAAACATACAAAACACTGCTGAGAATTTTCGGTGGGCTGAATTATATAATCTGTCTGCAAATGGAACAATTAATTTACAAGGAAACATTCGCCTTTTCGAGTTCGCAATAAAACATCATTTGGTCTTGGATTGTGTTGCTGCTGGTTATATGACTTACAGAAGCCGCCGTGGTCAAGTAGCTGTGGTCTGTGACTAGTGTTGGTGCGACGTTAAGCCCAGAAAAAATCTAATGTGGTTAGATCTGTTACCAGGTTCGAATGGACATTGACTATAAACTGGGCGTCAAACTGAAAGAAATCAAGCAACAAATTGCAGCAATACAAATTTTATTTCCAGATTTGCATAAAATACACATTTCAAAACGATTGTATAAAATGTATCATTAGATCGTACTTTTAGCGTTGCGTGTTGCGCAATCACAAGCACAAACCTCTCAATCATCTATGTCAGTGCTAGATGGAATCGTTAAATTCGTTTTCCGAATGGATGATGCACTCTCTGAAGGCATAAAATGTTTGTATTAATATTATCGTTGTGGGATTTTTATTCAGTTCGTAAATGGAATTAAATTGAAGAAACTAATCCACTTCTATGAATAAAATAATAGCTAAAGTTTTGTTGATACGATATCGTAAGCTTGTAAGTGATAGAGAAACCTAGTTCGAATAAAAATCACGTATTTTCCATGATGCTACAACGATACGACCAAATTGATAGGAGTCTTCAAAAGTGTATATTACAAAGGGCCATACAAATAGCACCTCCAAAGCAATAAAGTGGAAACATGCCAGAAAAATAAATACGAACCAAGAATTGTATTGCAGTGATTGAAAGTTCCAATCCCTATGACATTTCCCTTCAAAATATCAATGGTCTACAAAACAAGTATGTGTAGATACAGCCAGACAACTATTCCGATGCAAGGTTCACATTTGAGTTAAGGTTCATATTTTGGCTAAAGCTTTGCTCTAGTGAAGCTTAAGCACAGTATATGAAGCAACATCTTGTTATAACTTGCATATTTTGACTAGATGGAGATCGATCGTCTGTTCATAATGGAGAATTCATTGAATGATAACATTTGAATTCCTTGTCTAAGTACGTGATGCATTGTTTATCGTAGACAGACTTCAGGAAAATTGAGTCTGACTTCGTTATATTTTCATATTATATTCTTCTCCAAAGTCGCAAAGAAATATGATTTTCATCTCAGAATTTCTTGCAATAACAGACTCAGAGATGCTCTGAATGAATGCATATGTTAATTCTTATTTCTTTTTCAGGATTGTTTGTGCCATTTGCAATGCATGTTTGAATACATCAGACCAGATGTAATACTGATGTTATGTATTTTTGATCATGTTTTGCCTGCTTGTGTTTGATAATATTGATTGAAGCCCATTTTGCTTCGTTCCGAGATGTATTGTAGTTTGTACAACGATATTACGATCGCTTTGTGGTTATGAATTTCCCTTTCAGTAAAATTTTGCGCTAACATCTTGAATATGATCATTGCGTTCTTTCTATTTTTGTATCATATTACACCTAAATGTATTCATATCATAACAAAAGAAATAAAATGTAGACGGCAGAAATAACATTGGAAACTCAGAACATTATAGCTTGCAGAGGAGTTGTGTGATAAACATAACTTGTTAGTTTGGAACACTGTTGCTGCTGCTGTGTTGCTGGCACTGCGACCTTCACTTCCATTGGAACAGTTGAATTTTCTATTTATATCAGGACTGAATGCATTTCTTTATGTCGCTAAACAGTACTAAAATAATTTGATTACTTTTTTATTAATTACATTAGGAATTGGTTCCTTACTCCCGCCAGGACTGTATTCGTCTAAATTCACATCTAGCCAAGAAACTTAGTAACATATATTTTAGGAATGTGACGACATACTGGCGATTATTATTCGCTAAAACCTCACTCATTCATCTTGCAAAATAAACAGAAAATGTTGGCGTTTCAAATAAAACTACAATCAGATGGTCTTCATATAGAATTTGACCGTACAATCATGCGATAGTCATTCGAATTTCTATACGTCAACATTGTATTCTATAGCTAGTGCAGAAAATCATCGAGCACACTTGATTACCTGGTGGTCTTTTAATACATTCAATTTAACAGTTGCTTGGAACACACGATCTTAAGTATGGTACAACATAAGAACTTACTTGAATTCTTCTAAAGCATTGGGTTTTATGAGGTGGACATGGGACCTCTGTCGAATGGTTATGGTTTCTGACTTGTAATCACTAGCCCCTCACCGGTGTGAGTTCGAATTCTATCTGGAATCAATTTTAACATGTGAGGAAGCTGTCCAGCTAGCTAACGGAAGGTCAGAGGTTCTAACCAGGTGTATGGCTGGGGTCTTCCTCTACTGTTAACGCTGGAAAGTCGCCAAATGACCCAGGCTGTTGGTGCGAAGTTAGACTCAAGTGAGGTGGACGTTTAGACGTTCCATTCAGTGTATATCCAGTATAACATTTGCAAAATGTATTTTGTTCACCAAACAAAACAATTAATAACAATTGCGTTTACATGAAATGGTTACTTAAAACATGTAGGTGTGTATGTGTGTGTCCCTAAGGTACTCTTTGAGCTCAGATATTACACAGAAACGACAACGAGGTAATTACGTAAGTCATTTATGATACAGTTCTCCTTCTAAGAGAAATGATGATATCGTCGTTTTGTGTAGTGGTAAAATTCAGGTTAACTGAAGTCGTAGAAAGTACCTTAATTAGCTTGGCTATTAGATTCATTGTAAGGCGGCTTCAAAGTGTACTTTTAAAATTTGTAATACTGGCAACATAGAGCAGTTATCCACTGGTCCTCTGAAATCCTTCTCTGTTGGTAAAACTAAACGAGCTAAGATAAATTGTCTACAAATCAAAACCCGTCGATTACCTCAACGATAATTTAATCAAATAAAATTTAAAGTTGTGGTTTTTTAAACAAATTTCATTATCGTTACTGTTGAACATACATTCGTTAGAATAAATGTGCGGATAACATCCTGTAATGATGTTTTATAGGAACAATATACATTATCTGAGTAAATTTAAAATCATGAGAGGTCTAGAGCGTCCGACCTCTGATCCGAAGGTTCTGAGTTCGAACTTCACAATCCCATTTTTCGGACCCAGTACTGGTGCAGTGTCAAGGAAGCGAACTTGAGCGGGATTAATATAAGCAAGATTGTTTCTAAATCGAGGTAAAATAAATTTAAAATCGCTTGAAGTGTGCAAATTATTTGGATTAAACAAAAATGTAAAATGAACATCCGTGCCGAGAAACAAATGGTCCAGGACAAATTCTATCGAAGACAAAGTGTCATAGGTATTGGTTCAAAATTCCAAGCGTGTCTCGTGAAGTCCTTCTTGAAAATATTCATCATATCTTCTAGGAATTAGCAGTATCCAAATATCGTAATATACAAAAAATCTAAAATGGAGACTATTATATACTACCGCTTAATCGAAACATAATCTGGAAAGTTATCGTAAGACAGTAGAAAGTTGCTAGACCGGAAGAATGGAAAAATCAGAGAGCATTCCGTAACTATAAAACCTCGCTTGGAAACGGACCACCTTAATATTAGGGTCATCTTAATATGAAATGATTTTATTTCCGGTCTTAGTTTCTGTACTCCTTTGGATTATAGAGATTTTATCGCAAAACCTGTTTTTTTTTCAAAAATCTTGCTGAAAAGTTGAATTATAATTCACCGGCATTTCATTTTCGCGAGCAAAATTTCTGCGCTGAGTGAAGGGCTTATTTGTTGACGATATTCATCATTGGTAAATAGTAACAATTAGTGTTGATGGAATGGAGCCAACTGTATTGATAGCGATTTTGAATAGGAACGGTTTATTCAGAAAGTTGATTAAAATGTTGAATTTAATTAAATAGACCATAGACGCCAGGAATCCTTTATACAGTATGACTGGCTAAGAAACATGTTGATATCATTACAAAATGTAACCATATAATCATCTCTAACACTGGCACGCCACTTGAATAATTTCCAATGAGCATATTCAACTTTAATGTAAACTTTAACCCAATAACATAAAATGAGATTAAGACAAAATCTAGTAGTAATTTTGTCATCAGAGAATAACATAGAGATTCTTCAGAATCGTCCTAATTTCCATCGCTTTCATGCAGCCTTGCTTTCACCGTTTCTATTGATTTTCGCCGACATCGCATAGATTTATAAGTCAATTAAACAACAAACTGAGCTGCCTAAAAGGAGAAAATCGTCTTTGTAGTCAGTAACTTTCAGCAGCTAATTTATATGCTCCCCAGTATCGTACCGAGTAATTATACTTCGTCTCTTAAAGCTTAGATATACATGTAGAACCTCTCCTCTTAGATTTCAGTCGATGTGAATTTGTGGGGGAGGTTGAACGTTGGTAATAAATCACGACTGTTACTATATTTCAATTTAATTGTTGAAGTCTTATTCCACGTTCTTGGAATGAACTTCGCTAAACTGTGCACCCTGATTTATTATTCAGACACGAGAGTAAAACAAAAAGATGAAGAAGACGTCAGTAATCTCTTCGAGTTTCCAGTATAAAAACGCATTGAATAAAACAGTTGCTTATTGTGTAATCCTAAAGCGTCATTGCTAAGAATTTACATTGTAATCTTTATAATAAAAACTTACTCAAATCATTTGAATGTTTCTGTTTTATTAATACACGCTATTTCTGTCGATATCTTACTAATTTAAAATAAAGTTCATTCAAATTCATCCCTAATTACAATATATTTTACAGTGCGACTAAATCTATAGGTACATGTATTTTATCACACATTCTGAGTATACGTTTAAGCAAGTGTTAAAGTATTTGCGGGATATAAATTCTTGATACTCTTGGGTTTTACTCCCTATCATAATCACTTATAAAATGAAAGATTTCCTAGATTTCAAAAATATTTTTTTTTGAATCTGGAGTCTGATCCCTTTAATGTAGGTACGCGCCTGTTCCTCTTGTGTTCTTTGCTATCGTCCTAAAATGTCAGACAAAACCAAAATCGTTCAACATTTACGCTCTACATAACCACAATTCAGGGGAAAATGCTGGCTGCCAGACACAAATTATTTCCAATGACTTTCTATAACGCAGAATGATACTAACTCTTTGCGAATATAACTTTCCAGTAAAACGTTTGCAGTTCAGATATAGTTGATAGTATAGACATTATTGTGATAATCCATTTCGCATTCTTAGGATTAGACGTTAGCCATTTAGTCTCATCCCCGAGACGCAAAATTGCTGTGTGCTTTGTAATATATATACGCATATAATCTATAAAAGTTAAGATATACTTTAGTTACACGCGATAGCGACATAAACACAGCTCGTGGTAGTCTGTGAACAATGGTAGGATGGTAAACAGAATATTTATTGATGTTCAGGGTGTTGGGGATTTGATAATGCATGTACAACTTCGACAATAATTTTTTGTGCACAAGATACATGTGTATATATAGACTTATGTCTTTCATTTCAGAAGATAAAACGTAAGAACATAACATTAATATTGACTGTTTTATTTGTTTTGTTTTTATGTGACATATTGTCACTTGGTTTTAACGCCGTTTTTCAGCTGTTGTTCACTTATATACGGCGGCCGGTTCACCCAACCTGTTTCCCTGGACTGTATACTAACCAATGCTAACTTACCCTTCCACTAGGAGCCGGCAACTTCTCCAAATATGGAGGAAAATTGACATTTTTTAAAATTTTCATAGAATGGTTTGACCTGCCGGATTGACAGTTTTCTGGTTTTACGATATTACGAAGCGGTATTAATTAAGATGACGATCCTGATAAGGTTAGGGGCATGCTAAACCTGGATAAGTTAGCGGAATCAGTGCGCCACAAATACCAACAAATACAAGGTGAAAAATAAATGTCAACTGAATAATAGCCGTTGCTATTATTGGTGCATAAAAAGTACAAATATAATTGTTTATTGAATCACCATTTCGTTCCAATATAGAATGGTTCTACATTGGAACGAAATGGTGATATAATAAATGTCACACTTAGAATATGATATGATCAGGTTTCAAAACAGTTTACCTTAATACATCAGAAAATGGTAGACACTGCAAAGCCAGGGAGTCAGGTCAGGGAGTTAGTTTAGCATGGAGATTGGTATACTGGTTGGTATACTAGATACACTGGTTAGGTGAACGTATCTCTGTTCTTGAAATACTGAAATACTTCTGAAAAGTGATAAAATTCACTAGGTCTGAACTTTATCCATGCCGTGCGTAGATTATGTTGCGAATTGTTGACTTAGTAAAATAATATTTAACTAAACGTGTATATTGTCTCCGAGAATCTCGGAATGATTTCTCCCTTGATAACATAAAACCAAGTTACACTGTTGATGTTGACCTAGATTGACTATATCTCACCATCAGCATCAAGGACAAAGTCCATTGTCCTTTTCCATTTTTCTAGGGAATTTGGCAAGAACTTGTCTTAATGCTGTTTACAATCTTTTTATTATTTTCTAGGCATTGATCAATTACTTGTCCTAACTTTGTAGAAAGGGTTGATATTGCTGTCAATATTTGACGCAGAAAAATCGCTAAATTCATTTACTTAGTGAAGATTTAGAGTTTGACGTTATATATACGAATATCTGGCCGAAATTGTTCCATATTTTCTTTAAATTCTTTACCAATCAAAAGATGTCCGTGGTAAGAGTTTTACCAACATTTGTTTTCATTCTGTCGTTAATCCAAGATAACATTATTAACCATTTATCTACATAACTTATGTACGCACATATTTCCAGAGTTTGTATTCGGTGAACGAATTTCGTTCTAAAACACAATTACAAAATTATCAATTGTATCAATTTAATTTTAAAAGGATTTTATTTAAATCACCGAAATATTTTTTAAAAAAACTTAAAGAGATCTATTGTGTGAGGCTCGGGTAGATAATGTTAATTGGGGAAACTGGAACTGGTTTGTTTCTTAGGTCAGGCGGTATCTCTACATAACAAAATATTATTGATCAAATGTGTGGAATCCAAAAAAAAACATGTATTGTGCAATCTTTTCCATTATATGCATTGCAATCATTACATACTAAAACTCACAAGGCATAAGTGTTCATTGCGGTAACATTAAACAGGGGAATCTGGATTCCTCTCACGAAATGGTTTGACATGACATTACAGGACAACATGTTACAGAGTCAGCCATTTAATCACGTCAAATATTCGTTAAGTTCAAAAATTCTGCCGAGGTGCCGTAAAATAAACTTGTCCGCTTCCAAAATTAATTTCTACTCTGTTGGTCTATAGCAGAGAGACGATGTCCCACGTGACATTGGTCCAATATATGAACTGACGATTGTCTTAGAACATAAAGTAATAGAAGCACACTCTAATGGACTCCAGATAATTGAGATAGAATGAAGCATGTATTTATCGAATCAGACTATTATTAACTCTCCTATCTGTTCTCCCATCTTCGCTAAAAGCGGCTGTTTGCTCGAAACTTGAATACATTTCTGATCACTCAGCTGATCCGTCAGGCAATATTGAGGTAATGTGATATTCGTATTTAGCGGTCATCACTAAGCCCCGTGTAATTTCAACTTTAAATTGTTTATACTCGATAACCGCGCATCCTAAAGAATCATTAAAATGATTTGTTTTCGTGCCATTGAATTGGAATTGGAATTCAGTAAATGTTTCGACTGTTTTCATGTGCATGATATGGACAGTAACATATTTGTAAATGACGTGCTTTCCTTTTGAGAACATAACATAAATAAAAACATCGCACTACTGCATCTGCCCATTTTACATAGATGCACGCGAGGTCAAACAATTTTGTATCAAGTTATGACCTTAATATCTTTAAAACTGACGGACGTTAAAACTGATTGTTTGTTTTTATGTCACTGTCACTGGGGTTTAACGCCGTTTTTAAACAATTTTCATTTATATACGGTGAACGGTTCACCTAACCAGTTTTCCTAGACTTTGTACTAACCAGTACTAACTTATCCTTCCACAAGAAGCCGGTAACTTCTCCAAATATGGAGGAAAATCGACATTTTTGTCAACTTTTCATAGATAGGCATGACCTGCCGTGACCGGGATTCGAACCCGGATCTCCGGGTCACAAGTCCAGTGCACTAACCATTGGACCAAGGCCGCGGCCCGTTTAAATTGAAAATAAGATTAGTTTTGCCATATTCTGTAAAAAATACGTTTTGTAACAAAATACAAACAAGGTTTTGGTATATTTTGGTATATGGTGTTTTAAAATCCGAACGAACAACAAATGAAAACAGAGAACGTTCATAGATTAAAATGGCCCATTTTCAAATAATACTAACTATTCTTGTGAATATCATTTTATTGAATTTCAAGAAAACTACTTTGTTACATGTAATACAAAATAACTAGAATTGTTTCTATGGTTACCACTCTATCATCATTGAATCATAGCCTTGCAAGTTCCTTGGTTAATATATTAGCTGTGTTCGATTTTTAAGTCAAACAACACATATTTCTGAGACATACTTTGTCTCTGTAAAATACCGTTTAATGAACTATGATCGTCTGGCGAGGATAAACTTAGCCTACCACCATTTTCACAAGTCTAGAGAGTTGATAAATCAGACTGCCATAGATACATATATACAATATGTAGATACTTTAACCTTTGCTGCAATTAAAGCATTGCTTCGGAGGTTTGATTTTTTGTACAATTCGGCGACAGATTGTAAAAAGCAATACATTGTATAAGGGATATTTTTCACTGTAGTTTAACGTTGCACTAACAGCCAGTGTCATTTTACGGAGGAGGGAGACCCAAGGCATGCACCTAGGTGGAACCACCAACTTTAAGACAGCTTCTGAAAATGTCGGATATAAACTGACTGACCTGTTGAGTTTAATGCGTATTTAAAAATATGTGTAAAATATTTCTCTATAATGTGGCGGTAGTTATAGTTAATAGATCTCTAACCAACATTATACTGTACTGTATATTCGCCAGCAATTGTCTGCAATGGACATCAAATTACCGGGCGGTTTCTTCAAGTAGCATGTAGTTTAGGCTTTAGCTCCGTATTAAATATGGTTACACCAGTATGTTCTTAGCGTTGTTGTTGCTGTACTGCGGACAAAATGCCACTCTTACACTTTATAAATAAAGCCAGAAAAAATAATCGCGATCATGGTTAAACGACCTACTCTATCAGTGCGGGTCTTTAAGTTTCTAACAGCAAAATTTATGGAAGGAAAATACTTGGGAATGTATCATACCTCGCACTCCACAAAAAAGTGTTCTGGGGAAAATAAAGACGAAATGTATTTCGATCTAACTACCCCATTGTTTTGGGTCAAGTAATTTTAAACATAACTATTTTCTAGCTAAACTCAACTCCATTTGAAATATTTGAATAATGTTGTCTTCTTCGTGTAAATGAACAGACAATAAACATTAGTTAGCTGATACCGGACTAGAGTGCTGCTATAAAAGCAATTCCAACGATCAATCAATTTTCTAATTGTTTTCAAACTCTGACATGCGCGCGTGTACAGCATTACCAATGTCAATTACATAACGGCAGTTTGACATTTGCCTCCATTAAATACCAATATGCCAAACCTTGCTTATAATAGCGAAACTCATCATAAAACATGGATTGTCAATTGGGTTAAGCGAGTTGTCAGTGAATGCACGACATAACGAGCTAAAAATGAATCTTTTATGAGTCTTTTGAATGTAGAGACTTTCAACCCTGGTGGCACTCCTTTTGCAAATATTATCTTATTTGCTTGTGGTATTTACGCGTGCTTTTGCTATCATCCAAAATGACGCATAAATCAAGATCCTTTAACTTTCTTTACGCATGAACCATGCTTTATACATACGTGCATTTATCCATTAGTTTTTTATGGTACCAAACTAAATACATTGACGTGTCAGATAGCTTAGCTCAAGCTGTGATATACACCCGTAAATAGAATATTCACACGAACTACAACTGTACTACAACAGATTGCATCCAAACTGGTTCGAACTCAACAAGTCGTCATCAACATCGGGACTGAAAATCACCTAGATTATCCTCCATAGAAAGCTTCTAGAGACAGGGTGAAAATTGATAATAAGTCACAAAATCACGACGATCGATGAAATTATTTCTCACCCATTCATCGATCCCACATATTGACGTCAATTTCCGGCTTGGGGCGTAGATATCTAATATCAACCTGTCGCTATTTTTGTTTGAATTTATTTAACAGCAATTAACTAATTGCAACGAAACAAGAATTCAGAAAAGTTGGCTGTTACAAACAGGGGACAATGTTAATATTACAGAACATGAATGACAGCTGGTTAAGTTTGCTGCCTGTCGGCATATAAGCCCGAAAATATCATTTATGTTCGTACGTGTAATTCTCCGGTCAAACCGTTTACGTTTTTTCCTTATCACAATGAATAATTTATTGAAATATAAAGAATACCAGTCCATAAGGGCAAAAGTATTTTCGTGTTAAGGCACATGTAAACCATGCCTTAATATTCATCCAATGATTTTTTTTCTAATATATTCCCGTTACACAACCAATTTAGTTGATTTCTGGGATAAACATTTATTTGTTAGTATGTCCATGTACCGTTTCGAATAGATTTATGTCATATATTTACTTTAAGTTACGCCTTTAATTAGAATAATTCCTACTTCGGCAAATGCTTGTATATGTTGATGCCAATCAACTTATCAGCGGCCGTATAATATTTGTGAAACCGAAATTGCATTCAATCTGGCCGAATTTCATTGATTCAAAGCCGAGTCCCTGAAAAACATTATCGGCTTGTGCGAAATGTTATAGTCATAAGTACGCCTATCAATTGTACGACAAGTCTTATGCGGATTTCTATATCCCGACATTTATATTAGTGTATTCAATGATTCTGTGAATAACCGATAAATTACATCGAGCTGAGAATGTTTTCTGTGAAATTGTGAAATATCATAACACAGGATTTTCCATTGTATTTTTCAGACACTTGTTGGTTCCTGAATGCCCCAGAGGGAGAGGCAATGCATCGGCAGACTACTAAATTCCTGCATTTTAGATAATGTGGAACACAAAATGAGGAGTGCTTTTGGAATGTCATCGAAATTAAGTCTTCAGAGGTTTTCGCGGAATAATAAATGCGTGCTAAACTTCGAATAAATGATTTAACCATGCCTGTAATCTGGGATTAATTTTGTTATGCTATGATTCAAATTTTCATGGATGCTCTAAAAATCAATGCATGAAGCTACATCAGTGAGTCATTCACATACTAGACACAACTATGAATGAAAGGAAAACATCGGATAAAATGAACCATTTGTCCCCTTGGGATTTAAGTGGGGTGGGGATGGGATTCGGTTTATACCGCCCGCGCCGTCCGAGTTACACATTTGCCACACAAACTCAACAACGACAACGCAGCGAAAGTTACAGATATGCGGTCCGCAAGGGAACTTCAGAATCCGAAGAGCCGATGGATTTTATCGAAGGAATTATTCAAAGAAAGAATAGGAAAGAGAGTTACATAAGAGCCACGAGACACGAAGATCCACTGGATGTTGAGCTGAGTGATGTACGTGCAGCGATGAGAGCATTGGATGAAGATATGGAAGCGGCGTCTGGATCTGTAGATACTCCCCAACCGTCTGTACCCACCAGTCCAGTGATTCTCATAAACGACGAAGGCGCCTCTGAATTTAATTCAAGAGGCATGAATAATCACTCTAACCATGAAGAACAGTACGGGAAGCTTAATGGTACACAGAGACACAGTATGCCAAATGCAGTGAATGATAATCATATTAAAGAACTGAAGGCCGTTGTTGCAAAGAAAAGGTATTCGCCTAACCATGAATCACCAGGAAGAGCACTGAATCAAAATTCTAACCGAATAAGAAAAACGGGTATGGCACTACCAGTCAAAGATATAGATGAGGAATGTAATGAAGACTCTGTGTTCACCTCGGAGCTACATGACGCTGACTACGATGCCGCAACGCCAACATCAAGAGATACACCACAATTTAGTGGCTTCAGGCGTATTCGTTTTAAGAAAAACTTAGTGTTGTTATGTGTTAGTTTCATATTAATTTTTAATGCATTTAGAGCTATTCAAAATTTACAATCATCTTTGAATGCCGACAGATACCTTGGAATAATATCAATGGCGTGCGTGCATGGAACAATGTGTTTAACATGTTTATGGGCACCAGTCATAATCAACCAAATAACTGCAAAATGGACACTTGTTATTGGAATGTCTGGATACATATTTTGGATTGCAGTAAATTTTTATCCGACATTTTACACTCTCATACCGTTCGGAATACTGGCTGGAGTTGGCAAAGGTATATTATGGACAGCTGAATCATCATATATCTTGAAGCTTTCGTTTGATTATTCCCGAGTGACCAACGAAGGATTAGAAAAAGAGATGTTTCGTTTTCATGGTATTTTTCTAGCGTGCTTCCAGACAACTCATATATGGGGAAATCTTATATCATCGTTAGTTTTACAACACGCGAAAAGTGGGATAGAACCTCCTCATTTGCCTACAAATATGACAATATATTTAGAACCCGAACATTGTGGTGTTCTGTTTACATGCCAACAATCCAGTTCTTCCGGTAAGTTTAGAAAAAATACTACTCTCTATAAATATGTTTCAAAAAGGTTATGTTTGAAAATCATATTACTCACTGTCCTATTATCATGATATCAATTAGTTATGGATCCAAATTTCAGATATGTTGGTGATTGAACTGAGCTAAGTAAATCCTCTGTGATACTAATTTGTATGACCAAATTACCGACTAAAAGCTCTTACTGTTTGGGAGATACATGTAATTGGCTTTGTAGCAGTGTACCATAATAAATTGAATGATATCTAAGGATATGAAATCAATCCGAACGGACCATTAAACATTTGTGCAATGCGAATAACAATCTCTGTGTTCTAGTTGCTTATATTTATGCTATCTTCGTCAGAGAATGTTCATGTGAAGTCGGAGATTTATTATTTGATCTGTGCGAACCTAAAGCCATTTGCTGAAATTAAAGAACAACACATAAGCACAACTTCTGTAAATTAGCGACAGTAATGGTCCTGTGTGTTCATTTAAGTACATACTGTACAGAAGATATGACAGACGTCTCAGACAAAACGATTTGTCTTTGGTCTTAACTTAATTTACTTTAAGCCATTGAATGTCAGGTCAAATGAGGGGATTTCGTTTCTTAGATAGCGTCAGTCAATAAAACAGAATGAAGTCGGAGATGGTTTGGTAAGATGGTATGATATTAAATGGCGGTGGTGTACATCAGTTTATCGAACACTTTCTTCACAGAATCACTGATTCTAATACGGTGTAATGTAACGACTGATGATCAGAATACGCACTGGGCTTTTCTAGCATTTGGACCCGCGTATGTCCGTAAAAGTAAAGACGACATAAAGCTTTGATATCGTGGTAACATTTTATGCTGACCAATAATCGTAATTCAATTACCGTAACGAAAGTTAATTTAGTCGCAATTCTATCCCGCAAGGTTTGATAATAGTCGTGTCAGAAACGGCAGCAAGCATCAAAGGCAAACAATATACACGAATATTTTTTTTTTACAAAAAAAATTAAAATAAAATAAAGTGGCATTTAAACAACATTTTTACTATTAGGCTTCTATTTTATATAGTTTAATTGCGATATTGACTGGACACTAGGATTAAAGGCAATTATGGCTGGTGGTTGATTTTGTCCTAAAATGGTACCTGTACTTCATGACGAAGAACGCAATGTGGTTATGATTTCATTATAGTTGCCTTTTTAAGCATTTGTCATTTCTGTTACTAAAAAAATTGACTGCACACGGATTGTGAAGATCTTGATTTGTTTAGATTAGCTAGAAGTCGTCACAAGCATTCTAATAAATCTTTACTGTTATATATACCTCTATATTTGTATACAGTTTCAGGAAGCCCAGTATTTTTGTTTTCATTTAAGTATGGTGTAAATAAATAGGTATCAGTAAACACTATATTAATTGCGTTAAAACTTGGCACCAGGGTCATAAAAACCCGTCGGGTAATTTCTACGAACCAGTACGTCATTTTTTCCCATTTTGAGGAAATCGCATTTGAAGTTCTTAACTGTAATAACTTTAAGCGAGTTACGAGTTTGTGGAATTGGGATTAACCCGTTTTTTTGATAGAGCTGCAAGCAGGTAAGTATAACCATTGGAAAGAGCTCATCGAGATGAAACAAATGCTACCAACATCTCAATGTTGCCAAAAATTGAGTTACGGGGTTATAGAAGTAAGCCGACGTAATGAGAACAGTCTCCGAGCTCAAGTCTCAATTCCATTTTCAATGTATTTTGGATGAAAAGATATGGCTGTTTAATTTTTAAATAGATAGTTGGATTAATTATGCTGTTAAAATAAAGTACCATTAATAATAACCATTGTTGGATTGTAATTATTTAGGAAATATTTAAAGAGAAAATATGAGAATTGAGTTCGGAGACCAATCTCAAGTTTGGTAAACTCGAATACCGTTTAAGAATGAAGTGGGTCAATTCTTAAAGCTAATTAGTATCATTTGGGAACATGTTCACAGGCATTCATCTCTCTTTATTGTGGTATAGACTGTTAATTTCAATTCATTTATTTTCCATTTTTTGAATTTCACCATTGTTTTGGATAATTTAAGTATACAAGATATTAGTAAGAGATGTTTGTAGGAAAATCACCTGCTCTTATATGCCCCACTTTTGAGTTGTGTGGTCTGAGAAAATTGCTGTTTGAAGTTTTAGTATTTTTCTCTTATGATGCCAAATTAGTACAGTGTGGGAAAGATTTACTTGCGTGATAATACGAGCTCATCTCATATCTCATAATCTTTAGTTTCTGTACATCAACGAGACAGTAAAACACGATACACTTAATACCAGATCATGAGACCGAATCAAGTATACACAGTACTATTACAGACTTCCCAATTTAGGAAGTCTGTATATAAAGTCTTACAGTCTTGTTTCAATTTATTTAAGCCAAAAAATCCTGGTTTCCGCTTACCTCTCCAAAAATAAAAGGTCGATAGGTCGGCTGATTTTTTTTTCAAATATATTTTAGTTCTGGGGTTATTGTTCATGCACAAATGAAAATATCGGCGAAAACAATGACCTTGACTTAAAAAAGCCTAGGATCAGCAGAGAAAATAAAATCAGTCGGGCTCGCGGAAGCCAAGAACATTTTTACGTCATACACTGTCTTACAGTCATTTATTTATAATTAAAAATGCAACACCAGTCGGACACTGATATTAATGAGGTAATTGATTTTCCGTAGGAGAGTTACGTTTTTGGAAATAATTAGGTAATTTATTACGTTCCATTTCTCTGGAGATACCTCCCACACTTTGAGTTACAGACTTTCAGTGAATTCTTAAAATAATCATTGTTTTAATCAATATAAATGTCATTTGTTGTCAGATATGACAGGGTTTAGAAACAAACTCACATTCGGTAGTATAATTACATCTGAAATGTTGCGGATTTTATCTGAAACATCTATATTCTCTTGGTAAGATTTTTACACTAAGCCATACTTAAAATTTGGTTTTCTGTTACAAGACCTAAATATTTAACAGTGGGTAGGTAGGTAGACATTTTTGTTTGCAGTATGTGCATGTAGTGAATACGAAAAACTTGATAAAAAACGCATTTTTTTGCAAAAATCGCTAAAACACTTTGGGAAAGCATGTCTTGATAATATCCATTCTGTGAACGTTATTCCTATTTCATTCATTGTCTGTGTGTATAAGGCCGCGACCGTAGTCCAGAGGTTAGTCCCCTGACATTGTAACCCGGAGATCCGGGTTCAAATCCCAGTTGCGGCAGGTCTCACCCTTAGGAGAATTTGCCGGCTCCTTGTGGTAGGGTAAGTTAATACTGTTTAGTACACAGTCCAGGAAAACTGGTTATGTGAACCGGTCGCCGTATATAACTGAAAATTGTTGAAAATTTTTTTTTACATATCCAATTTATCATCTACCATAACATAATTATTATCTTAGTTGCGCTTGTACACATTTTGCGTTAAACCGTCCATACCGTTTCATGTCACCATTAACAACAAAAATGGAGAAAGGCAAATAATTTCAACAAAGTTATCATTTCATCTTTTCAGCGAGCTGAACCGATTTGCCTGCATAAAACATTTACAAAAAATCATAACATTTGCCAGAAACATTGGGCCAATAAAAAAAAGTATCACCAATTATGACAGACTTTTAAATATTTGATGTCTGAAGATAAAATGTGAATGTGTATTTATACATAAATAACTAAAGTTTAGTTCTGTTCTGTGTCCATATAAATCACTCTGACGTCACGTGGCTAGAAACAAATAGCTGAAGTGCGCATATAATGCATTATTTATTTTCCAAACCATCACACGCAATTAACGTTACAAAACAAATAAACGTTCACGTGCCAAAACGGTTTCTAAATTCAGACAAATTTGAAATTAGCACGCAATATGCAGAACACCATTGGTAAAATGCTACAGGACACACCATTTGAATTATAGTTCTAAGAATCCACTCCGATCATATTTTAGCTCAAACTTATTGAAGGATATGCTATTTTTAAAGTAAAAAAAGTATTTTATATTTGTGGGATACACACAATTTGTCATTCCTCAGCTTATTTCGACAACCCCGTCACTCAATATTTGGCAATATTAAGATTTTGGTATCATTTTTTTCGTCTCGATGAGCCCTTTACAATGATCACACTTACATGCTTGTAGACCTATCCTAAACAGACTTGAAATCTCAATTCCACAAACCCGTTACTCGCTTGAAATAACTGCAATTCAAAACTTCACATGCGATTTTCTAAAAATGGGAACAAATGACATACTGGTTTGTAGAAATAACCCGACGCATTATGTGCAGAAGGTCATCAAAGAGGATCTCTCATTTTCAATGTAGAAACAAATACTCCGCCCAAAGTGTTTGGAATTAATTGGAACTATATTGTCACGTCGTTTTATAGTTTTATAATTGTCTTATTCCAAACGGAGTGTGTATCATGGTATTAAAAAGGTCATCCGCGCGGTTAACACAAAATCACTAGGTCTTTACATGTTTTAACAATATGAAAGAACATTTTTTCTCTGAGGTTTAACATCGCCCCAGCAGCCACGATGGAGACTTTTTCAGCTTCAACGGTAGAAGAAGACCCCAGGCGTACAACTGAATATAACCATCGACTTTCGTTAAGCAAGCTGGACAATTCCTCACATGTGCAATTTGTCTGGTACCCAGTAAGTTCGAACTCACAGTGGTATGGGTCTGATAATTACTAGTTAGAGACCATATCCATTCAACCACGGGTAAACGTTTTGGAAGACCTAAGTTAGTACGAACAGCCACAATATTTATGTCCTTGGACATGGGTTACCTTTTTAACACGTATAGTGTAATCAGAGATCACAAGCAATACTCAGTAAATTACGTGAAAGAGCTTAGCGCTGCGAGGACAATGCGGAAATCGAAAGCAACATTTTTTATATAAATATATGTAACATATGCACGTCAGTAGATGAAATCTCAGGAGTTCCGTCCATATAAATTTTGTGCTCTTTGCGGCCCTTCCTAGTTGTCACCTTGTCTATAAACCAATTAACTACATCTGCCTGCTGTTTCCAAATAAAGTGATTGTGTTACTGAATATTTATAGTAAGTATTCAATGAAACTATTGCTTCAATCATTGCATTATGTTTCTATTTAAGTAAAAACTTACGTCTACTTTGCGCCTCATTCAGGTTTTGATGGTTCGAAATAATAACCTAACAATTAAAAAAACAACTGAAAAGTCAAAGAATGATATAAACCATCACTAGAATAATTATTTGAAATTGGAAGCGTCTGAGATTCACATATAATGATTGCATGCCAATCCTTTGAAATCTTTCCAAGATCATTATATCATAAAACTGGAATAACATTTTAGGTAATAGAAAGAGACCTGTTCACCTCTTTGCAGTGGTTATACAAATGGTGACTTAAAAGACCAATCCCCATCATTGTTTACAGATATCAGTATAATTCAATGTGACTTCTTAAGGCCCATTTTAGCCGTTTCTGAATGATTACGTGTGGAAAGGGTTTTATACCAAGCTCAATACCTTTCAATAATATTCGCTAGAGTGTCATAGATTCACTTATGCACAAGACGAAAATAGTTCTATGACGTCATTGTTTTACCGTTTTAGCTCGAGATTAACACGGGAACGCGGTATCAGGACAGTAAGTCTGCATAACAGACAACATGTCTAAATAATTTTCTTTACTTAAAACTGACGTTAGATGCCCATATAATGTACACCCACAGTATGATTGTACTACAACACGTCCGTGAGAAGATTGATCGCCTACTCAGTAACGCTTTCGAAGAAGAAATCAAAGTATGTTGACAGGCGAAAATGTTACAGAATTGTTGCTGAATCATAAATTGTATTTGGAGCGAAAACGTGATTTCCACAGAACGCCTTTGCAAATATATTGTGCACACAATGATTTTCTCCATCAACTTGAGTTGGTGATTTTAATACGCTTTGCTTAAGAACGGAGGCTTATTTAACAAATTGAATAAATACTAACATAAAACAATGTGATGTCAAATCGAGATACTCAGCTTTCGCATTACTATGAAACCTGTTAGTTAAGATGGTCAAAGAAAAATGTGAGATATTGCCCTGATGCACAATTAACTCTTATTTTGTAGTTAATTAGTTCGCTGATATCAATGAGTAAATAAATTAAAATATATAATTTTTGTTAATTGATTTAGTGGTTACCTTTGCATATACATGTCTACGAATATGTGAGAAGTTATCAAGCGGTATAATTTCACAGAACTAAAAAAGATACTTTCAAGTTATTTCATGTCTTAGAAGATCATTACCATAGGTTGTAGCGACGATTTGTAACTGTAGATAGTATTTCCTCAGACTGATATACTAGAGATCTGATGGATTACAGAGTTGGGACACAGATGGTCAACAGAATAAGTGTACATAGATACACAAATAGTCAACAAAAGAAGTGTACATATATACACGAATGGTCAACAAAAGAAGTGTACATAGATACACAGATGGTCAACAGAACAAGTGCGCATAAATACATAGATGATCAACAGAACAAGTGTACATAAATACACAGATATTCAACAAAACATGTGTACTTAGATACACAGATGTCCAACAAAACAAGTGTACGTAGATACATAGATAGTCAACAGAACAAGTGTACATAGATACACTGATGGTCAACAGAACAAGTGTACATAGATACACAGATAGTCAACAGGACACGTGTGCATTAATACACAGATGTTCAACAGAACAAAACAAAACATGTGTACTTAGGTACACGATGCCCAACAAAACAAGTGTACGTAGATACATAGATAGTCAACAGAGCAAGTGGAAATAGATACACAGATGGTCAATAGAACATGTGTACATAGATACACAGATGGTCAATAGAACATGTGTACATAGATACACAGATGGTCAATAGAACATGAGTACATAGATACACAGATGGTCAATAGAACGTGTGTACATAGATACACAGATGGGGTAAGATCACAAGCGTATACCTGGTCAGAACCACTGACCTTCCTTGAGCTAGCTGGACAGCTTCTTCAGGTCCCGAGTGGGAGGGACCAGTGATTACTATTCCGAGACCTGTAACGATTTCTGTGATTATTGCAATAAAGATATATTAATAAAGATATATATAATGAATGTATCAAATAAAGATATATAAATGCAGGGAGAGGGAGTAAAAATGGAAATAAAGGAAATAAGACTTGCCTTAGGGTGAATGAAGTATACAAGACAACCTTTCAATCAACACGCCGTGTTGTGTAGGTACAACCTTTGAGATTCAGAATGAAACAGTCCAGAACATACTTGTAATTCTGATATTCAATCAATCTCAAGCTACACTGACTTATGTTCATTACAAAAGCGTGACGGATGACCCTTGTTGTTTGTTTGTGTCTATATCTGATAGAAAAATAATAAATACAAAACAATTAATAAAACGTTTATTTTTGTAAATTAGTTTTTGTTTCTCATCGAAGTCGCTAACGTCAGATTCATCTAAAAGGAATTAGTCAGGCGCTTTATAAAGAAATCTTTAAAAAAGCTATACCTTACATTTCTATAATGATACAATGATCCTGAGGCCATGATGTGTCACATGATCAGTTTATACTCCTTTTTTCGGAAAGTACATAGTACGAGATATGTGAGTCCGGTATGGAGAAAGCTGAAACACCATTTAAATGTATTTAAATAGAAGATTGCGCAACATAATTAGGTACAACAAAAGGGTGGAAAGTTGGCAAAATCGAGACGAAATAATGGGCCTCCCTTTTTTATTTAACATGAAAGGCTGATTAGGTATGTGTAGATCCTCATACATTTTATTCTCTCTGACCCAGTTCATTGACCTATTTATTTTCTATACTCTCTTCCTTTTTCATGTGTTTCCGGTTCCGGTTTTATGTTATCTCTGACCCAGTTCCTTGACCTATTTATTTTCTACACTCTCTTCCTTTTTCATGTGTTTCCGGTTCCGGTTTTATGTTATCTCTGACCCAGTTCCTTGACCTACTTATTTTCTACACTCTCTTCCTTTTTCATGTGTTTCCGGTTCCGGTTTTATGTTATCTCTGACCCAGTTCATTGACCTATTTATTTTCTATACTCTCTTCCTTTTTCATATGCTTCCGGTTCCGGTTTCACGTTATCCCTCCCGTACTCGAAGTTCACGTACTCATTTCTGATTAGTATTACCGGGTTGAAGGCTCGTTCGTTAAATCTGTATTTATTGTTCTCCCCATAAAGTTTGTTTGCTTGTTTTATTTTGCATCGTTTCGTGCCCTCCTCTCTTGATGGGGTTTTACAACGCACTGCATATGATGGAAGAAATCATGCATGGGATTTTCATTATTTCTGTTTTAATTATGTCTCCATGGAATCCCTTTACGCGGTGGATTCTTATTGCAGAAATGAAGAAAGGGGTAACTCTCCTTTATATATAGGGATATTAACGTATGTGCCTTCATGACAAAAAGCAGAACGCTGCACCCCATACGTCATTTCCTGCCAAAAAAAAACCCGTTCATTTTTATAAATGTTTAACCGAATAACTTAATGTTTACGGCGAGGGACGTATATGCGAGGGTCTCACTGCGTTTTTTTTTTTTGTATTTCAGATATCACCAAAGAGATTCCCAGTACCCTTTGGAAACTTATGAGTGCCTATTTAGTACTAGGGTTATTAGCATTCATTCTGACAATATTGTGTTTGGACAAGATTGGGGCCAGGTTTGATCCGGATAAAACAGGATATGAGGTACGTTCCATAGATACAATATACCATCGTTTCTAATGTACAATAAAATCCTCGAAACCTGTACTCTTTCCGGACTAGGTTAAAAGTCCGGTTTTCTGAGAATTCCTATATTCAGAGAACTATTGATTATCGAAAAGAAAAAAATGGGACTTGAAAAATAATCCTATTTTCAGAGAATTCAGGTTTTCAGAGTCCGGTTTTCAGTGGTTTAACTGTTTCTATATTGTTTAATACTTTTTTCACTGGGGTTTCACGTCGCACCAATAGACAGGGTAATTAAAAAGCTTTTTCCCGGCTTTAAAGGTGGAGGAAGACTCAGGCGTTCACCTCGGTAGAACCATCGACCTTCCGTAAGCTAGTTGAATGGTTATCTCACGTGTGGATTTTACTGGTTTCGTTTAGGATTCGAACTGAAAGTGGGGAGGGACAAGTGTTTCTAGTCAGAGTCCATTACCACTCGAGCACGGAGGCCCGATTGATTTTTACGGATGTTTGAATTTTACTAGGGTACTATGGGCAAATAGAGATTCTTCTCATGCATTTGTTATACAGTGTATGTTCCTAAAATCTAACTGCCTTTTAACTGAAACCTTTATGATTTTTTTGTATCTTGTTCATGGTATAGTTTTTTGTAATTGTTTATCATTATATATTGTGAGCATATAGTAAAACCTCGTTACCTCGAGGAGTCATCGGAACAGACTAAGTGCTTGAGATGAACATGGTGCTCGTAATAACGAGGTGTTTGAAAGTTATACACAACTAATAACCAAAATATTGACGGGACTTTAAAAGAAATCCTCGAGTCGGGCGCTCGTAATATGGATGTTCGTAATAATGAAGATTTACTGTAGATTGATTCGTGATTACGTTGCATCATAAACCACGTGATATATTTTGATCAACTCCATTCTTGCTTTTGATTGTATTCATGTGAACGAGATGCGCTGTCTAATTATTATTCCATAGGGAAACCAATTCATTTGTTACATCCGCAATCAAAACTAGACTTATATATCGACCGATTTCAAATTGTTAAGTTAATATCGGCTTCCTAGCAACCTGATGCACTTTTATACATTAACTTTTATCCTGAAATCTGCCCTATGAAGAATCTTTATTAATGAATATTAATAAACATGTTTTAAAATCTCCTGTATACAAGTAGAGTCGAAAGTAATGACTTACAGTATATTGCAACATCCACCTTTGAAACAACCAGCACGGAACACTTAAGTTTAGTTGTAGACCATGGTAAGTACGGACGACCAGAATATTCAGATCTTTAGTTGAATCGATGACTTTAAGAGTTTTGAATTGGTAAGTCTCCAGTGCTATTAACAGACACATCAAGCATGAAGTAAAAACGCGGTCTGAGTGAAAACTAACAATTAAATACTAGATGTAAGACAATTACCTTGGCCTACTTACATATTTTTTTTTTGAGAAACTCCAGGACACAGATAATTTCATTGTTGATGACCAGAATTAAACGTTCCACTTTATATCTGAAGAGTTGTAATACAAAATTATCGACTATTCCATTAATTACTTTGCTGGAAATGGATTATCTATCCGTTATAAATGGTCGTAAAGGCGAACTCTCGTCACGTTGAATTATAATAAATTATCGCTTTAGACAGTCGCTTTCATCTAGGTTGTCTACAGGTTTATCGTAATTAAATACTGAGTTTAGATTTCAATTCTCATAATGTTCGTATATTGACGGCTTTGCTATGAAAATTTGCACCTGTGGGAAATCCATTTTAGTCGCCGTTTAGATTATATACAGCTGTATGCGAGATGGGGACATTTTTCTGTTTTTTTTATCCAGCTTGGTAAAATGGCGACCTTGTGCTGTTAACACTTAATGTAGCATTAATAAAGTATGTCGTACATGATTTTTTTATGTGTGATTGCTTTATGTTGCCTGGTAACGCATTTATTTGTTTAATTGATCAGTGAAACATTCCCTCTGTTCTCTATTGTTTTCTTCAAGATGTCCTTAGTTAGAGATTGTTTGAATTTGATACCGTAAATAAACTCAGTTGAAATATGAAATAATTTATTCACATACCCCTGATAAGGGTCCGGTATTTCTTACTTCTTTTATTTGAATTCACATTAAGACTGAACTGCATTATCATATTTCCAAACAGCTATGACATTTGGGGACTGGTCTTCATCGAATGCAATGCTCGCGTATTCCATTCTAATTTTAAGACGTTTCTTCTTGTTGTTGTAAATGTTGACTCATAAATGACTTTAAAAAAAGATGAATGTGTTCGAACTTTTTTCAAGTCCGTTTATGTGCAATTGTCTAGAATGCATTTGTATGTTCATTGCAAGTCAAATGTCATTATTCCTCCTTTAAATGACTGCATCATCTGTAACAGCAGCCGGTAAACTACAAGCTGATTCATAATTCTGACAATTCATGTGATGTATGGAATGGAAATATTGAAATTATGCGGTTCTCAGTAGATTCTCTAAAACCTCTGTAATAGTTCAGTAGCAATATTTCCCACACTACTGTAGGTCCCTGATTAGTCAAGGGGACAATTTCGAACCTATGAGGAATGAGAATATATTACAAAATATGATTCACGAACAATTAGATTGGCAGAAAAATGGTCAGTCTTGCATGCAATACGTTTGTCAATATCATATTGACGGTTGCATTATAACACAAAATGAACTGGAAAACAAGAAATTCCGCTTGTGAAACCAGGAAAAAAACAGTCGTGTTTAAAATTAACCACCCGACCCTATTTTTTAGCACCGACCCTAACGGCAATATTGAAGTATGAATATAGAAAAAAAGAATAAGAAATTAAAAGTTTACCGACCTACATATTCTGTGTTTTGGTCCAGTAATCCTAAATAGGTTTATTTTACTAGCCTGGTCAATTAAACCTTTTCATTCGAACGAGACTACCAAAAACATACCTCAACCAACTTGACTCATGTCAATGATCACCAGTCAACACACTACCCCCCCCCCCTAAAAACAACAATACATGAAATATAGACACTAAACCTCAATGTCCTCATTACACACTCCTGAGATAAGTGGCCATTTTTAGTGACACGGCGTTTCCTTCTGAATATATGTTCAACCAATATCTCACAAGACATTTACAACACAGTATAAACGCATATTTTATGGTGTTTAAACCAAGGTGACACAGTGTATGCAAATAGATCTTGACCATGTGCACTGATTCGCTTCTAATTACGCTAGACTGCTTCAATACAAAAAACCCTTTCACTTTGAGACTACCGTCATGCAACAAACACTTCAATGTAAAGACAACTTACACTAAGACTTGTTTTCTTTGTTTGTGTTTGTATCATAGCTTGATGATGAGAGCATATTAAGAGTCCAAAAATTGGCCCTGATCATGGTTTAGCTGTACGTATTTACGACCACACATAGTTTTATGCAGCGCTATTGTTTATAAAACTAAAAAAAACACTAGAACGATCATCAATATTCTGTACTTGTATTTTCAATTCTATTTACGGTTCTGATTCAATGATATAATAGTTTCCCGAATACGTTACTTCACTAAAATCGATTTTCTGATGCAGAGATTCTGAAAATCAAATTATTTTCTAATTTGTCAATATTATATCCAATTTTCTCCGAAGTTCCTGGCTTAATTTCATATCTAATCCTATAGTAAATCGTCATTTATAGACAATAAATGCATGGATTGACGGCCTAATTGGTTCAAACCGCCTCTTTGTAGTTTATTATTCTTTTTGGGACGTTTTATCTAGTTAAGTGATACGTTTTTCACGGGCAGTAAAAACTGGCTGTAGTTAAACGTTTACACTTGCCAATGCTAGTTTAATCCATTACTTTACTAATACAAAGAAAAATTCCGTTGATATTGCAAAGACATTACCTGTCCACCAAAATTATTACAAAAATGCCATTGAACAATTATAGCGAGTTCAAAACGTGTCCATCATCCAGCATCTTCACTGCAGGCGTTCCGAGGTGGAGTCCTCGGGAGATATTGTGTTTGCTTCCAATGTGTGTGTATGTGTGTGTGTGTGTGCGTGTGTATATGTGCGTGTGTGTGTGTGTGCGTGCGTGCGTGCGTGCGTGCGTGCGTGCGTGCGTGCGTGCGTGTGTGTGTGTGTGTGAGCGTGTGTGTGTGTGTGTGTGTTGCACGTTTATGTGTGTGTTGTATGTTTATGTGTGTGTTGTATGTTTATGTGTGTGTTGTATATTTCTGTGTGTGTTGTATGTTTATGTGTGTGCTGTATATTTATGTGTGTGTTGTATGTTTATGTGTGTGTTGTATATTTATATGTTTGTTATATATTTATGTGTGTACTATGTTATGTGTGTTGTATGGTTTGGGTTTTTTGATCGGGTGTGGTATTTTAATGTTGGGGGAGATTTTTGGCTGTTATTTTTTTCATATTATTTTCATGATAAAAAAGACAATTTTCGAAAAAAAAACAATATGGAATGCTGACTATAGAAAGTGAGTTAGGGTTTATATTCTCTTGTGAAAATTGAGGATTTACTTTTTTATTGTGCATATTAGCATTATTATTATTACTTCAAAATTTCGTATTTTATTCACCATCAATGTTTGTGTGATAAACTAAATTAAAGTAATGAATATCCACTGACAGTTTCCAACGAAATATGTAGTACTTTATCCAAACTAGCATCACTCATAGCAACAGTAAAAGATCCCAACATATCCTGCACAAAACACGTCGGTCAAATAAAGATATAACAAAAAGAAAAACAGTAAGTGAAACAAATGCAGTGCAACCTTTCAAAAGCAACACCCTTTGATAGAAGCAAAATTATGCTGTTGTTGAGAGGTTGTTGCTCTAGAGAGGTCAAATGAATAGTTAAATCGCAAAGGGGGCAATCATGCTGCTATTGAAGAGAGGTTGTTGCTCAAGAGAGGGCCGCACCGGAGAGGTTGCACTGTATTCGTATCATTATTTTCGATGTTTATTTTTTGTCCTGTGTGTAAAATTGGTATAAATATTTTTCATGTATAACATATATATTTTCTTATTTCTAAAACCATGCAATGTATCATGGTACCGTAGGGGTTTGAATACTGTCATGGCACGTTCGATATTAGGCTACATAATTTTTATTAAAAAGCATTTATCTTGATTTTTTTATTTCACCTCTCGGATGAATCAGATTTATGTCAAGAAGTATTCTCCAGCTGAAGAGCCGGTGTTCCAAAAAAAAAAAAAAAATAAATAAATCATTTTGAAAAGTTCAGTTCTTTATCTTTGTCAAAATTATAGATAATTATACTGGATGAAAAAAAGAAAGACCTTACTCTCAATTCTAAATTGTGCAACACGAATTTCTCCCGAACAACAGAACACAAACAACAACGATACTATCTGATACATGTTTTCTGGATATTGGGTTAAGTGGAGAGGACACTTTCATAAGAGAAAGCGAGTCAGAAACATTTAGTGGTCTGTGTCCTCCTCTAGTATCGATCGCTGTGCTTTCGCAGGAAACAAATGTAAAATCAATGGTGAATCACACTGAGATAGATATATGGAAAGAGTAGGGATCGCGTTTCCTCATTAATGGTTTAATAGCTACAATTTGCCCATATTTGGAATTGATGGGCTTTTGTAAAGTAGTCACGCAATATACTTTTAAACGTATCACTCTAAATAAACGTTGTTTCTACAACATAGCTCGCCTGGCTTTACGTGCATATGATTTGGCCGGAAACAAACATTGAACGACAGAGACTGGTATTTTAGCCAATTTGTGCTGTACTGATAATGTAGTGTGATACTATCTTAAAATCGGAAGCTTTAATCCTCAAAGAGAACTTTTTAGCAAACAATATGTTTTGTTTCCAATGTTTACAATTCATATTGTTTGTGTGTAATTATGGACAACATCAAAAGGAGAGGTGCTCGAAGAATTTCCCTTTATTTAAGAATTAACTATTTCTGACTTTGTGTAGATGTCATCATAATTGTTGATTCGTTCCATTGATATTTGGGCGTCATTATATCATAATGTTCAGATATCTATGTGAGTAATTCGGTTTCCCTTGGGCTGGGATGCTTCATGACCAAATAATATACAGTTTAATGTTTAGACGCTAGCTGTGTCAACATACTGTCAGCAAATACTATAATGCTATAAATTAGATTCGTGTTACCTATTTCTGAACGGGGTCTCATTTGTGTCAACTTTTGTTACCCGTTGCCTCTTGGGGAATTTTGGAATCAAGAAGTTACATATTTGGTGTTGCGTGTTTTTATTGTTGGCTTTTGACTGTTTGTTAAATCTGGGATTGCTGTTCCCATCTCGTAATGGTTTTGTTGAGGACTGTTTCAAAAAGGTATTACAGTCGAACCCCTCTAATCCGAACCTTTCCGATCCTGAATGATCTCTAAACCGAATATGTCAGCTGGTCCCGATGTTTTTATTATGTATTTAATGCTACAACAACCTTTGTAATCCGGAACCTTGGTATTCCGAAAATCTCTCATCCGAACATTTTGCCTGTCCGAACAAATTTGAATTGGAAAGGTTCTACTGTAATATTTTAAGTCGTAATTATGCATTATTTTTACACGGAAACAGTCGTTAGTTGCCAACAAGTGTTGTCGTATTGTGATAACATTAAACAGTTTATCTCAAAAAAGAATAAAAAAAGAAATCGCCGGATAGGTTTTTATGATTTTCTAGCTTGACACAGAATATATTTTACATTTCACAAGCTGCAGGCGCGATTCGATTCTATACAAAGCATAACGTTTATACAGACTATCTATCATGTATTCCTCATCTTTGCCAATTTGTATTATTACAAATGATAGTTTTACACGTCTTGAACGGTTTTGTAGTTTTTCCCCCGTGTCTCACTCTCTTAAACGCCTTAATAAATAATTAAGGTGTCAGTTTGGGAGCGAACTATGTTACAATAATGAGAGGTCCGCACTGGTGTTAGTTTTAGCGCTTTCGTGTCGTGTTTAATTCATCAGATGCCAGACATTGGTCGATAAGATGTACCTGATCGTCCTTTTTCTCTTGTTCTTGAACAGAAGTGTTTACGAACGCCTGTTTGTTGTAGTAGTGTCTGATCAATTATTGAACCGCTGTCCAATCATCTTCAGGACTTAAATGTATTTGGAGAAAACACAGTCATGAATTAAGCGAATAGTTTACGACAAGTTTCCATTTAAGGTATTGGTCCTATATATTAGTAGGGTCTTAAAAGTCTACTCTACTTCAATAATTGCACATCCACCAAGCATAAACGCAAAACTACTTATTACCGCTGCCGAACCGTCGCTGGAATTACTTACTCATGAAATTGCGAATAGTGAATAAGTAAGTAATGAAAAGCAATTATACTGTGTCTTGGGGAGGGAAATTTCCAACACTTTCCTTCATTAAGTTTTAAACTTATTTCCCGGCGACATTCATCTTTGGAACTAGCAGTAAACATCAATGAATTGTTAACCTTGGGATGTGTGTTTTTGTGTGTCTCTAATATGTTGCTTTCTTAAAGGCAGCACGATTTTATTATAAGTACCAAAAATGTTCTTTTAATAATTGATACATACTCGACAAATTTAGCATTAAAACTTTGGAAGAAGCCCTTGGAAAGTACTTAACGATGCATTAGATAACTGATAGTTAGCCGATAACCTGTTTTGTTTTTCGGGAAACGGCGTCTATCTCTTGAATTCCGTCAAATCTGTGCTTAAGACAGCCCTTGAATTGAGCCTGCCGTCGGTAAAGACAGGTGGTTTTATTTCTTGTACAATATATACTGTTTATGCGATCGTTTTTAATAGGAACCCTCATCAGAGAAAGACCATTGTTTACCGTTCCGAATGTGGCCATAAAACATAGGTCTGAGCGTTTATTCTGTACTTGCCTCCCATTCATACCAAGCTGTTGACACTTGACGTGGTTTGACGCAAAATTCCCAAGCAATCACTCAACTGGTGAATGAAATTTAAACTCTATACCCTCGAGTAATTGAACTGCTAGAGCTACAACACGTTCGACAGTCAATTTATCGGATTGTTGCTTCAAATGCGAAAACAAGCATTGATCCATCCTAATGTACTTCCTGTGGCTCAGTCGCGGGTCCCATACGTTTCATGACTTCAGAACCTTCAGCAACACCTCTATGTCAATCGTTCATTTTTAAAACAATGTTGACATACTTTGATGGTGTTTGGAGGATGTCTCTAGGCAGTCATAACTTTTAACTCGCTACACATCCTAAGTAAACTTTGACACCTTGCACATCGCATTAAGACCAAATGCTGATATTCGCTGCAGTTTCGGATCCGACAACATCGGATGAACATCATATTATCTTTGAGAGTCATGGATACAGCTAAGTTAGCTCTTGAAATATTTTGTTTCCATCAGCATAACAGTTTATACTATTGCATCTTATATAATGTTCAACAACTGCCGTTGTTCCTTTTCAGGAATAAAGTCAAACCTCCCTAATCCGAACCTTTCCAATCCAGAATCCTCTAATCCGAACCTTTCCAATCCAGAATCCTCTCTAAACCGAACACGTCAGCTGGTCCCGATTATTTATTATGTATTGGATGCCAAAAACTTTTTGAATTCTTATTTTTTGTAATCCGAAAACCTCTCTAATGCGAACATTTTTGTACTAGATTTCTGTAAATGATTTAATAAAAGAAATAAATAAGCGCCAGCAGGTTAGATGAAACATCGATATTTTAGGCAAAACTTGGATTCCGAAATTGTATTTGAATTTATAGAAATAATGTTGAAAACCGTTTCGTGGATAAGTGGTCGTTGTAAAGAGGTCGTCTTAATTTGTAAAAATGTTCGCCATATGAGGAATTACAATCGTTCTAAGACTAAACAGAAGCGAATCGGTACACATGGTGGTCAAAATATATAATAAAACCTCACATCACGACCATCTTGTTTTAACGGCCACTTCTTCGAACCGTTCTTTAATAACTCCCCTATAATTCAACTTGATAATGAGACCACCTCATTACTACGACCGATTTTCCGGGTCTTACATTATCTAGGTTATACTGAACTTACAGACATTGTCTGCCATCTGTCCCTCACGACCAGCACCTAAATTCACTCCGAGACTTTTGACCTTACAAGATTCTTAATGGCGACATTTTTCATCTCAAATTACCGACCATTTTACAGTTTTAATAGAAACGTCAAAGAGCAAAGTGTTGCTTCCAGGAAAATTGGAAATATATCTTGGGATGATGTTTTTTACGAATGTTACATATTTGTGTAATGTTTGTGTTAGTCAGACGTTATTTTCTAAATTTTTACTTCAATCGCTTCTATTCAATAGAAACGCTTTACAAAGTCATACAGGAAATCATTAACATCGTTGTTCGTCCTAATATTTGCGAAAACATTTTGTACATGTCTCCGCTTCTATTTCGCCTCATGGCGTCTAGACAATCTGTGTAAGTTAACATGCATAATACCATTTGACAAAAAATAGATAAATGGTTCTGTTTTTAGTGATTTTTTTGTTTGCGTTTTGTTAGCCAGACATTAAAGGACACAAGTGCCGATCTTATGATTTGTCTGTCTATTCTAGAGTGCTATCGTTTTTCTTCGAAACAAGAAAAAAGAAATGTTTACAACATACGTACCTTTAAATGGCATGGATGTTTATAAAAGATTATATAAACTTACAGACAGCAGAACCTTCCAAGGAGTACCCTAGGGATTTACATTCATCCGTGTTGTAATGTGTTGTCTTAGTTTTCATACGAAATGTTTCGTTCCCTCGTGGTTATGTTGTGAATTGGAAGTCTGCTAAAGGACATCGAGTGTATTATGTATGTTGCGCGTACTAGGGGGGGGAGGGGGGGGGTTGGTACATTTGTATTCTATTCAGTAGGACTGGTATTTGTATAATATAAATTTATCACGTATTGTTTCTTATTACAGATTGTGGTTGAGCATGTACAATTGATGTTGACTCACAAAACGTTCCGTCTTCTAATTCCTTTGTTAATATTCAGTGGGCTGCAGCAAGCATTCGTCTTCTCCGATTTCAATCAGGTAAGATAGATTTATAATTGACATTTAGAATTAATATAATACAGAAAATTCAAAGGTAAAAAGTTCATTTGAGACCCCGATAGAACACAAATCTAAAATTCAAAGATGTGTGTTCGGTGTGGTAATGAAATAACAAATACTCAAACGTGACCCACCCACTTTCGCTCACTTGCTCACATTCAACAATTACAATGTCCTGCTGCCATTTACAGATCCTATACAAAATATGGCTTAGCAGTCATATTATTATTATTAAGTAAGGCGTACTTTGTTAAGAGTTTTGTTAAATAAAATTATGTAATTCACTGTTGTAATTGGCTTATCGTGAGTGTAACGTAGTTAAATTTCACGACCAGTTCAATGTTAAGACAACTTATTGCAAGAGTATATATTTGTGGACTGGTTTTCAATTTCCTCCCAATGTTCGCATCGTCTATAACTATTCTTTTGCTAATTGGCCATTCATAGTGTAGAGATTAATAAGTAATCTTCGTTTTGGCAATTAAAAATGAGTAAAGTTACGCACAAATGAACGAACATTTTCAAAGGAGTTTGTGGTGAAACATAATAATCTAATTGAAGAAAAAAAAGGAGAATTGTTACAAACTTTATTGACTGTATAACATGCCCAATGTTATAAGAGATATGATTTTCTTTGCAGTTTAATATGAATAAAATAATTCCCATCTCCGTATTTTCATTTGCTTGCTTACTTATACGCGTGACTCATATGAGAAATAATGCGTGGCTACCCTGCCACCCTTGTTAAAACAAATTATTGACCGTTGATATCGGAAGGTATCAATATGATTCCTGAAGTAACCCAGTAATATCACGCCAATGAGTATTGAAACATAATTTGCGACTAACAGACAATAACTAATTTGATGTCAAACACTGTTATGTTAGCTATAATGCCTGATATTTGTTTGTAATGCATCATGAACTTCAATGGTCTAAACAGCAAATTCACTGATGCTGGTACATAGATAAACCTCTTTCTCATAAAACTTTGTGTTACATTTTATTACATGTAACCTTTCATACTGCTTTTTTTTATTAATGCCTCGGGTGCTTTACACCGGGCACGATAAAGTACCAGGAGGTCTTTTCGAAAGGAGTAGGGATATATATGCCCGGTTCTCCTGTATCTTCTTCCCTCTCTCTTTGGAGCGGCCCCGAAACTACCATAGCTGTTGAATGGGACGTTAAACAACAGATAAACTTTTTTAAAATAGTATTTGTTGCTTTTTTTATTTTGAGTCTTACGTCGTTTGTAAACGCTGTTTGAATTATCGTACGGCGTTCACTTGAATGAGCGAAAGATCTGTTTCATCCCATCCGACAAATATCTTTCAACATAATGCGTGGATTAAAGTGGGTGACAAAGTAGCAGGCGTGATTTTATTGTGTCATTTGAGTATTTTTGTTAATTTCGTAGACTGGTTCGATTGGAGGATTGGTGCATGTTATGAAATACTGGTAAACAAACTCCGAGGATTCTGAGGTAATAAGTCATAACTAACCATTTTATGTTTCAGGCGTACGTAACATGTCAGATAGGAGAAGAGTATATTGGGTACTGTATGATAATACTGGGCGTGGCAAACGTAATAAGTGCGGTATTAGTTGCTGTCTGTGCGAATGTCATACCACGTGAGGTTGTGTTCGGGATTGGTGGGATCTTACACATGGGTTTAATGATAGGCTTACTGATATGGATTCCAGATAAGAAGTTATTAATATTCTTCGTAATGGCTGCATCTTGGGGGATTTGCGACGCCGTGTGGCAGACGCAATGTAACAGTAAGTATATTGAGTACATCAAATAATAATTGACATGCAATATACGCGTCAATCAAAGCATTGAATTAGCTATCCCATATTTACTGTTAATATTCTAATAACGTGTATAAAATGCTTTGAATAAAAATAATACCGGAGTCCATTTCCAATAAATCCTTTGCAAATATTGCGTTTGATTTAGTGATAAACTATGGTGCAACCGATTGATAAGCTAGCTTAAACTTTTGTGATATGTTTCATGTAATACCCTAATGACACTCACAAAATATATACAACTTTTTACAAGTTTTACTAGCATTTTGGAGAGCTACTTTTAGTAATGATTTAATCGAAGAAATCACTGCAGTTTAACAAACGACCAGAGTCATATGGCGTCTTCCCAGCTTTAGCAGCGGAGGAAACCCCCCAGGCTTACACCTGGGTAGAGCCACTATCCGTCCTTAAGCTAGCCGGACAGCTTGACATGAGAAATTTGATGGGATTCGAACTCACATCGGTGTGGGGTTAGTTTTTTTGAAGTCAAAACCCATTACCACTCGACCATGGAGGTCCCTAAAAGAAATCAAGATAGAATATGCTAAAGTGTTAGTCTACAGTCGGATTTAAATGCGTATTATCAGTATTATATTATGCAATACTTTACCTACGAGTCATGAGACCAAATACTGGTCACTAGTAACAAGATTACGAAAATATGAAGTCGTTACAAAAATGAAGTAAGTATATAAGCAAGTAAGCTTTTGTAAACATTATGTGTTCAAAGCGGAATCTGAGAGCTATGAAGGAGTGTTACATGTTACATTTTGTATAACTGAATGAAACCTTCCATAATTTATGTCGAATTCAAGGACAGTGTGTCATTGATTCAAATCGGGACCTAGTTAGATAATGCCGTGATGTTTTATCAGTCCATTCCTTCATCAATCTGCTGGGCTTGATTAAATACTGAATTTCAAAATATCGCTACATGAATATTATAATGCTCTATCTCCAAAGTTTAAAAAAATGAGATATTTATATTACTGTGTTCAGCTTGAAGATATTTACATGAATATCGCGCGATCATTGAGCTTTTAAGGCTTAATAACAGATTTCCCGCCTAATATTTTCCTTGCTCTATATCCACTGCTTTTGCATACTTTATTCTAGTAAAAATATTTTAAAATACACTGTCATATTCTACGCACCAAGACAAAAAACTGATATATTTTTGAGATTATAGACCCAAACGCAGAAGAGAAAATGACAATTAAAACTTTGAACGCTATTTTCTCCAACTTTTGACGATGGTAGATAGAGCATCATTCTTCTCAAGTGATGATATATCCGGATAAATATTTGAACGCGAAATATCTACAATGCTACTGCCACAAGAATTCAATTAAATAAAGCTTGATTCGTGATAGATAGAAATCATGTAATCATGTAAAATTCAGTTCATTTGTGTGGCGATGCACCCACGCACTGGCGGCAATCATTCAATTAAGTGTAATGTTCAGCGACACTTGACAGCTTACATTATCAAGCACTTAATAATTTCAAGCGCAACATTGATGTCACATTTACCCTTTATTTCAGCCCTGATATGCATCACATGCGCAGACAATGCTGAAGTGGCATTTGCTAACTACAGACTTCTTCAGAGTCTTGGTCTGACAATTGGATTCCTTAGTGGGACATTTTTGTGTGTTTCTTTCAAGCTGTACATACTAATGATTCTGCTGGTTGTAGCCATAATGTTTTACGTCTTAGCAGAGTATAAAGTGCGACAAGTTGATGTCGATGTGTTTGAAGGATCCATAGAAGTGAATTAAAGTGTTTTTTTATATATAAAAATTGTTTACTATGATGCGACTCAGTGAATTACGTTCTTATTTATGCATTGTGCCATCTTTGGGAAACTGACTGCGCATGCCCAGAGTTCCAGATAACTTAACATGGCACTGGGAAACATCGCATGTGGAGACAAAACCTGTAAATACTGCAGCTGATGTGAATTTAGTTACAACATGGTGATTTTATAGATCACGTGGTCCTACATACGTCCATTGTAAGGCCTATTGGAACTCGTGAATAGCTTTTTGTTTCGCAGGGGTCAATTCATTGATTGTGTTTCCGATTTTCCTCCGCTATAGTAGTACTGAATGCGTCTGCCATATGAATTATGTTTTGATGAAATATCAATATTTCAACCAATTGTCATTATCGCACATTTTACTACCAGCACAATCACGTTTTATCCACAACTGACTGTTGCGAGTTGATCCTTCATTTGGTACCCTTATTGTATTTTTGTCTGAGGTTGTTGGTTTACAATGTACTGCTTCCTTGTTCTATGAACAAGACCGTCTCTGACTGTGTTTACATTTTTTTCGACAAGTTATATTTACGTTCTTTTTTTCATTTAGCTTGATGTTTGTTTTGTTTGCTGAAAATTGTATTTTTTGGTGTTGATCGTAATTAATGCATCGTTTCCACTCCGGACTTTTATTAAACTTGTATTTTATATGGTAACGGTATTCGTGATTCATGTGAACTTACAACGTATTTGACTAAGTGAAACTGTCTGGATTCAAGAACAACATGGTCCAATAATGTTTGACTGTGTGTTTTTTGTTAAATATGATGTACCTTATTATTCCTTTCGGTACAGCACCAAAGCACTTTGGGAAAAATGTGGTTCAGAGTTCATGAGCAGGGTAAAACAAATTTTTCTCATGATGTAATTTATATTTTTACATCCAAAGGTACAAGTTCGTAAACACTGTACAACACATCACGTAAGGAAGACATCAGCGTCTTGTGGAGGAACAACAGCAACAACAAGTTTGTCTTTTGTTATCCAGAAGTTAAGGGTAAGGTCAGTTTTTCGCCGTACATTACGGAGATGCTGTTGGTAAACGACAAAGAACATTGATTTAATATAACGCCAGATTTTTTCACGTATAGAATGTTTCAGTTTTACAAGGAGAAAGTTTATGTTAAAATGACATACACAAAGTGAACAAAAGATAAACTGTAAATGTTTGTTTTCGTCCCATTGCATATGGCAATCATAGTAAAGGCCTCTCTGTGAATTTATAATTAAGAGTATGCTGTTAAATACTGCTGTTTCTTATATGATAAACATGTATTTGTTCGTAGTAGATTATTCACTAATGTGAGAGAATGTTTATGATGAGCAACAATTTTGTAGCATGAGAAGAACGTCGCTCTGCGGGTCGTTAGTTCAAAACCCATTGGAACAGTAATCATTTGTTATAATTTTGTATAATGTGTTCCTAAACTGCTATCTTTAATGCTTTTCTGCGATTGTAAACGTATTTAGATTTCCGAAGATCATTTTTTGTCTTTTCTTGTGTAATTTACTACATTGCCAAAATGTTTGTTTTCACGTACACATGAACGATAAATGAGACACGAACATCATTTTGTTATCTGTTTACACTCACCAAATGTTTTCTTATAAACAACTCCCCATGGAGCGTTACATATACAGAATTTTTCATTTAGCCAAGTTTGTTCGAGCAATGTTTTGGCAAACATTCCCTAAATTAGGTAAAATCAAAATAAATATCTCTCCCGCAAGCTTCCGCCCTCAGTCGTCCTCGCTCAAAGCCAAGAACTTTTATTAACTAAGAACTATTTATTTTGCATGCAACAAGAGATGACAAATAGTTCCTACCGATTACGTCATTTTTTTATTTTGAAGAGAATTCACGTATTATATATATATATTTCTAATACAAGAAGTATTCGATGAATTCTGACCTTCTTTTCAAGGTCTGACAATAGATACATCTATACCGCTATTTTGAAAAGTGATATTCTTTTCGGGGTGTTTTTAAACGATATTGACACCAGTTACCTTAACTGGAGAAATGATTAGAACAGCACCCTTTAATAATACTGAATAAAGAAACGCATGTGTGATCTGTCAGATACAGGCATGCTGTCAAATTTGATAGAACGCACGGTATCTGGTTGGGACACGGTCATCTTACCGTCTAAACTATCGCCTCATTGTTTCTATTGTAGCAACAATAAATTCTCCAAAGAATCGTGACTAATCACCATTATAGTGTTGTTGTTTGTTTAGATATTCAATGACTGCAAAGGTTTTGTGATAGAATATTGAGTTGAGATTTTAATGTCAGTGACTCCCTATGGACCCTTGTAGTTAAATTTGCCGCGTTTTAGTTTTCCTTTGAAACAAATTATAATTTGTCTTTTTTTCCAATAATATTTATCAAACATTGCAGAAACGGATAAAACACAAAACTGCCAACTTAAAATTGTCGCAGAATATAGAAACACCTGAACAAGTCATGTATTTATATGATATTATGGCATGCTATGAATTCTACAATGTAACCCATTTTCTGTTTGCGTATTCTGTTTAAGGCATGTATAAAACATGAAAACATCCGTACCGGTTAATGCTGCGACCCCGTGTCTGCATTTTCTCGAGCGTTTTGTATCAAGTCAAGCAGTTTATTACGCGACGTCAAAAGCTTTTAAACATTGGACAATTTTCAAGAAACCTTTTAAAGTTTATTACTTTCTTTGTCAATATATTTACAATCTAACAATGAAAAATATCGTTTTCTGAGAGTTTTTGTATCCAGAGATATCCTAACAATATTTTATGTCGTGTTACATGACATTCAGCAAGACGTACCATAAACATGATAAAAATTATGACTTTGTTAAAATTACTCCCCTGTCCTTCGCTGGCATTTGTGATAGTAACTTATATACAAATCAATTAACTTTATTCAATGAATTAATTAGCGCAATTCTTACCCCTGTCATGAATTTCATTAAGCGAATAGATACTCTCTTCATATGCTATAATGTTACGGCGAAACAGGTTAATCACACTGACGTCAGATACGCTCACTTCCTTCTAAAAAATGATTCCGAGTAACCGGTAGTACTATAAATCCAAAGTTACAATCAACCAGTTACATCGACCGCTAAAAAGTGGAACATTTGTATAAATCAAATAATTTTATAATCAAATCACGCACCCGCATGTCTGAATCAACCCATAAGATTGAGATCAAGCGAAAAAAGACATACGCAAGTATATGTACCATATAATATTATGTATCGTCTGCTTTTTCGAACATGGTTATTTCTTCAGTCTTTGGAAAGATTGACCATGTTCCTGCGTTCATCGATCACCATGGTAATAAGGGTGCCACAAGCAAAAGTTCGATAGGTGACATTTATAGCTAACTAAACATATTATCTGGTCAGCAGCCGGTTCAACGATCTGCCGTTGTTACTCGCTGAACTTCAGATCAGCACTAATTTACAAATCTCTTCAAATAAACGTCTGGCAAGTTGGAAGATACGCAATAAACAAACTGGAATTGTTAATGAATTTGGTATAACGTTATAACTTTATATTTAGTTGTCACTTGATGATCCATTTTTGAAAGAAAATGTAAGAATCCACGTTGTGATACCTACAATAATCGTTCGTCTGTTTGGACTAAAAACAATGAAGTAATGTTGCAACTAGATCGTCGTCTGACATTATCCATCCATTTGACACTAAATCTGTCAACAACGAGATTGTTGGTTTTGAAAAACACATCAGACAGAACAGTATAATACTGCACATATATTTCCATGCAGACGAGTATAAAGTTATTAGGCTGAGGTATTTTCTGTGACTTGGCACAAAACTAGTTAACGGTGATTTCCACAGTATAACAACGACAATTGAAACGGACTTGCACACCAAAAGTAGTTGTGGAGTGTTTCTCAGAAGTTCATATACCTATGAAGATACCCTGTAAATGTCCATTCACGCTCTTGACGTAAGATGTTGATGACGTCTCTGCCCAGAAAGATTTTAAGAAATAGGGCGTGGGTGAGATTTCGTGCTGGCCGATAGCATATCTGGTCAATCTCTCGCATATGTAGAATGGAATTATGTATTTGACAAAAATATGGAGTTACCTCCCTTGGACTAATATTGAAAGTGAACATGAAGTTTCTCAAGGGAGGATGTTGTAGACTTCTCTATACGGCTGAGTGTCGGATATCAGAGGGATTTACATTGCAGAATTTGTGGGTACATTTCACTCATTAGGAATGTCGGGTTTGCTCGAAATTGTCCGACGTTTCTGCCGTATAGCCTTGTATTTGTTCATACTGTGTATCATTGTCGTAATTTCGTATCTATATTTATGTACCCATTTAGATAAATAAGATCGAACTAAGATATGAGTACAAACATTTATTTTCCGTCACAAACAAACATTATAAGACGGACAGGAATACATCACTTTCCGACGCCAATCTGTAAACAAATGTATACAGAAAAGAATGAATGGGTGTCTCTATTTCTGTCAATCAATGTGCATGTATACAATAAAACTTCAAATAGCAATTTATTTATTTAGAAATACATGATTAACTACAAGCGTATATACATTGTTTTAAAACAAAATATTTTCATAAATTGATATTATGACCACTGATAACATACCATACCAACTCCTCCAGTACAAAAGTTGCAAAGGGGACAGACGTCACAAATGTTGGAACTTTTCAAAATTCCAGATTCATACCTTGTGGTAGCTTGGTGAACTGAAACATTGTCAGCGAAAACATGTTTGAGGAATCATAACTACAAAATATCATGCATTACAGTGATTTTGTTTTGTTTTTATGTGACTTATTGTCACTGGGTTTAACGCCGTTCTTCAACAATTTTTCAGTCGTATTCGGCGACCGGTTCACCTTACTATTTTTTCTGGACTGTATACTAACCAGTACTAACTTACCCTTCCACAAGGAGCCAGCAACTTCTCCACATATGGAGGTAAATCTTCATTTTTGTCAAATTTTCATAGAAGGGTATGACCTGCCACCAACGCATTGCAGTGAGGTTAAGACCACAAACTTAGTTATCCCCCCAGTAATTTTGCTGTAGACCCTTCCAAGACGATACCCTCCGGTAGACTGTGTTTTCCCCTCCATTTATTGTTCGTTTTTATGTGTTGGATGGGTTGGAGAAGGTGGGTTCTTGTGTATGTGTTTTTTTTTCTAAATATCAATTCTTTCACATAAGCAAACACTATTTATCAATAACTCCAGATTTACTATTAGACCCATGTGATACAGATTAGTATTAAATTACTAATCAAATAATTATACAGATGATGTTTGCGAAAAATTCTTATCTAAACCCATTGCCTTCCATCATTGATTCGAATGGTTTATGAAGAGAAGTAAGCAGTTACTTGTAAATAGCAAGTTTTGTGTTGGCGTACAGTTCAGGAACACTTGTTAACTGCTCGCTACATTCAGTTTTTTTAGCGAAGTTAATCCTGCTCCCTGAGTTAGGGGTGATTGTTTCAGATCGAATAGTTTGTGCCATTCGTGAAAACAAAATCCCTTATCAAAATATATTGTTTTCTGATAGTGTTGGACTACGTAAATAATGGCATCATTGGCGTGAATATACATTACTTGGTTCGTAGTAATCATATACAGTCACGTGACAAGCTTGACTCTTTACAACCGGGTCTTTTCTGTCCAGTTTTACATCTACACAAAGAGGAACAGAGGAACGTTGCTGGAATGGGAGATAAAATCTATTTAAACAACAATAACTGGCGCGTCCGCGTTCGGGTTCATCAAATGCTCGAAGTAAGATGATAAAAAGTGCGTCTGTAGTGTAAAGTTGGGTCCACAATACTAGTTGGTTATCAACAAGACAGTTTTCGTCAATCGGATTTAATACATGACCAACTTTGTTTTCCATTCTCAATGTTACGATATGTTTGCTGCTGCTTCAACAGTAAAAACGGAACCAGTTTCTCAGTGGTTTAAATAACTTGCACTGTATGGTTCCTATTTACCAATGTTGATGTCTCTGCTTCAACAGTAAAAACGGAACCAGTTTCTCAGTGGTTTAAATAACTTCCACTGTCTGGTTCCTATTTACCAATGTTGATGTCTCTTAATTAACACTACAATATTCCAGTACAGATTCGCATAAATACCGTCTCTAAATCTAGTGTTCTCGAATACTAAGCAAAGTCTACATGTACACTCTTACTGGACATTGCCAAAACGTTGAATGTCATTGTTCAAAACTACCAAAAAAGTTTTTTATTAAGAGAGATGCGCTTAACTGTTTTAACGTTGTTTTTTAAGATGAATTCTTGATGTACTATCACAAAGGACGCCAGCCCATATTCTTTGTGCGGTAAATAATTAAGAGTTCAAAATGTATTCAAATTTTGTGAGCAACATTTTCACCAAGCGACGATGAGAACGTAATGTTTATCAACACAGACAAATGATTTAATTGGCAAAGTAATTATAGGAAAAAAAACGCCCAGTTCTTACCATACTGTCAAAGTACAGATTAACATGTCGTCCACTAGTTTCATGCCTCTTAATTACTGTCTTAGTTTTAATTTGGTCATTGTCAGGTTGAAAACCTGTTGGCATCTCAACTTCCATAACTATCATACCACTCTGCGAACTTCCCTTCCAGCTAAAGTTTTAAAGCATTGCAGCTATTGAAACTCGCGACTAATGACATAGGTATACAATTGAAGATTTCACAACAAACCTAGAGTTAAATCGATATTTGTAGCTTTGGTAAAACACAAAGAAGAACTAACTACCAATATTCTCGGGATAAATAATCAGCGCGAAAAGAGATTCATTCTGTAAAAAGAATAGAAAAATGCAGTTTATGTAATACTGTTGGTTGAGTTCCTTTTGTGACCAATAACTGTCCACCGACAATGTCTATGTATATACATGTATTTATATGTGCATGTTTCGATATGCAGTTAAGTTTAACATGATACCGTTTCTTTTTTAAGTAAAGTTTGTTTGAATGAGTAGGAATGAATTAAGCACAATGATTTCAATGAGTTTTGAATTATTTACCTAATACACGGTTGTACTGTGATGGAGTTCACAGTTTCTTTATTTATATTTACACTAACGCCAATGTGGTCGTCTACTGTTGAGCCAGATACGTAATAAGACATGGCAACCTATTTTAACAAATTAAATTCATAATTGGAAGGGACATAAACATCGAAGAGGTAATGTACAAAAAAGTTCATGTCTAAATGATAGTAAGTCAACACAAATTGAAAAAAATGCCAACTGCTTACACTATTTTCGCGTCCTGAACACACTTTATAGCAGAGAATCAGAATTATGTTGTTGAGAGATTAATAGTATAATAGTTAAATCGTACTGTGGGAAAATTCATGCGGTTGTTGACGGGATGCTGTGTCTCAAGAGGGTCGCTCTGGAGAGGTTGCACTGTACATGTAATTTAGTTAAGCTTTGCTGTATGTTTTTTTCGCGAATATTGACATTAGTCGTATTTGGTGATTTTGCAGATATTGTAGTCCGCATCTTTCATTTTCTTATTAATCTCTTAATTTCCAGCTGCTGTTATTAATGGGGTTTCTCTCATTTTAATAGTGACATTTTGCCTAGATTTCAATGCTCCCAATATGTAGCGTATCATCTATTATTTTCATCGTAGCTTTAGAACCGTTCAGCATTCGGGCACATTGCACTAGATTCCCAATTTGCGTATCCCTGTGTTTAAATGCTATTGGTATGAACAAGCATAAGCTTTCAGTCAGAATTACTTACGTCAATCACTGCTGATCCAGTTCCCATGGCTTGTATTACAACACTAGATAAACTATCAGGTAACTGTAAGTACAAATACAGTGGAACCTCAATCAATGATCACTTCAGCATAGCACCAACTCATTCTATGTTTAGGTAAAGTATCTTTTGTGTCATGACTTATTGCGATAAACACAGAGTGGCACGGTTATAGTGAACTCGGATGTAGTAAAGAATCGGATAATTTATTTTTTCCCGGATACGCTTTTCAATTTCATTGTTACAGATTTTAGCGTAGTATGAATATAATGAAGTAATTGTACGGGTCTTCGAGGATTATTCTAACCGTGTCCTACTGTACATTAGTTGAAATAAGTATACCTCCACAGAGTGAACAACGTCAAAGGTCGCCGTCGTTGTGGAGTACGTATGAGAGAAGCCAATTCCAAATGCATTGAAGTGTACACTATAGCCAGGTGGACTTGCTTTATGGTTACCAGAGAATTCAGCGAGAGCTTGCAGTGAAATGACAGTATCCTGGAATATTATTAATAAAAGAATGAGTTGATTTCCCTCAGCTCGTAATTTATCAATATCTAATACCAGTCAGAAAAATGGACTTCACATTAACATCAACCGATCAAAATAATTAAACCCATGAAAAGTCGTTCAGGCGTCATGTTACATTCTTATTATGTTGGTATTTTATGATAAAAATACAGTAAATCTAATTTCAAGCACACTAAAATATGGTGCTACTATGAGAAAAAACACTAAAGATACTTGGTACTGTCGACCAAAGCTACATACACACCAGATTAAAACCCATGATACGCGTTAAATTCCATATCACGTGAGTATTACAAAACACAGTTTCATTTTATTCATTCAAATTCATAGCACTGCTTATTATATATTTCTTCTTCCGAATTTTCTTTATCCATTATGCATTTTATATGTACCTGTGTTGACTGGAAACCTCCGTTTGGATTTCTTTGGGCGACTAGCCATTTAACAATTGGGAAAGCTTCGGACGTTTTTCCGAGACTCATAAATGTCAACAAGCTGTAAGATGTGGCTTCAATATCAGCTGAGGGAGCTCTGTTTGATAATGATCTTCGTTTAGCAACATGTGAGCTTGCCTTCCAATACATTTTATCATCTGTAAAAATAGCGCATGTTGAATTGTTTCCTCATATCAATAACAACAGCAGCAGCAGTGACGGTGCGGCGATGGAAGCAGCAACTTTAGTACTTTATGGCGACCAGTGTTCCAAAAGCATTCATGATATATGTTGTCGGTGACTAATTTGGAGCACGAATTTTCTCTTAACATCTCTTCAGTTTAAATGCTGTTTAAAAATGATAAAATTGTTTTTATGTTGATAAATTTATAACAGAAATTTAAACCTATAAACTGTTTTATTGAATCGTAGTGTATGCGTCGGCACAGTCCAATAGAGGTTCATGACAGAGGTCATAAGTTAACCATAATCCAATAAAGAGCCAATTTTAGATCAAGCATTAGGTAACACAATAAACAAACAAGAAAAAAGAACATATTAATTTGAACATACCATCCAGAATTGCTACATTTTTCAGCTTAGTGTAACAAGTTGGGCCAGTTGAACTTCCTGCCTTGGCTAATGCGTAACATAATAAAGAAAGAGTATACACATCATGCGCCTCATTCAGTCTGGATTCCAAATATTGAGTTCCTTTTGCAATGGACTGGTCTACGTTGTGCTAGGATACAAAAAAAAAATGACGATGTCCATGAAGACAACAAAATATTGTACATATCAAACATCTATTTCAGAAGTTTATCTTCTAAATAATTCCCTATCAATAGTTAGTGGCACATTAAAGATGTGTCGTGAGAATAAATTTAACAAAAATATAAACTTAGTGGACGTGTAGTAATATTGTCAATTTATATGTCACTTATATCCAAAATAAGTCACAAGAGCTGACATGTGAGATCCTTTTAAAATAAGATCTTACATTTATCTAAAGACAGCGTTTAATCTCAACAAGTTTCTTCATGCGCTGATGGCAAATGCGTACAATTGTTTTTACTAATTTTACTTTTAATGTAAAGTAAGTATTGAATTAAGGAATTCGAATAAGGTATTTTTGACGTAAGTGTTCGACATCACCAGGACTTCGTTGATTTATTTAATACTATATACCGTTACAACTGGAACATGTCTGTTTTCAAGCACAGATATAAGTATGAATGCTGTCAGTTTAATACCGGATGAAGTACCAGCCTGAAAGAAAAGATGGGTATAAATAAAACACACTTAATGTAGAGCTCTTAGTATTCATCCTCTTTCATAACATATTCCCTAAAGCTATTCAAAATTACCATGTTCAAAATTAGTACAGTGCAACCTCTCCAGAGCGGCCCTCTCTTGAGCGACAACCTCCTTCGAACAACAGCATGCTATTTTCCCACTGTACGTTTTGACTCTTTATTTAACATCTCTAGAGTGGCAACCTCTCAACAACGACATAATTTTGCGTCTCCGAAAGGGTGTTGCTTTAGAGAGGTTGCACTGTATTTAAACATTGTTAACCGTGGTGTATATGTCCTTAGTAAATTGTTTTATACGACATTCACAGATTTCACTTTTTAAGGATCTATTTGTGTTGCATTTACTTATTAAATGTTAATATTCTTACTTGCATCGCGGTATGAATTATTCTTCCAGGTTCATAAAATGAACCATCTGATCGCTGATAACTTAACAGCCATGACAGGCCATCTACCATTTCAGTCTGGTCAATTTTGAGGAACTCTTTGGCTTGCTGAAAGCATTTTAGAACAAATGCAGTTAACCTGAAAAATAACAAATCTTTTAAGCTGAGTAACTCCTCTTAATGCGTCTTAAGGAATGTTGTACATGGAATCTTTTCACTTATTTTTGAAAATGTGTAAGTATTTTGGTCGTATGTTATGACGCTATCTAGATTAAATATTGATTGAAAGTAAACACGACAAAGTCAGCCGTAAATATCCCATTTCAACACGCGCGCATAGAAACGCAGAACCTTGCGGAAACGGACAGACAAAAATGTTCGGATTGGAGAGGTTTTCGGAATACAAAGGTTCTTGATTACAAAAGGTGTTTTAACATTATATATATAATAAAAAATCGAGACCAGATGACGTGTGGTGTTTAGAGAGGTTTTCGGAATACAAAGGTTCTTGATTACAAAGGTGTTTTAACATTAAATACATCATAAAAAATCGAGACCAGATGACGTGTGGCGTTTAGAGAGGATTCCAGAATGGAAAAGCTCGGATTAGGGAGCTTTGACTGCACATGTGCATGGCGTTTGCCATTTTTCCCAATCCAAACGCAACACCCGTCACGTGGTAATGTATAAGACACACTTTAATAGTCACAGAACTTTATACAGACAACAGAACAACACAAAACACACAGCGGAATTATACAGTATTTTGGGATTACCAAATTCCGGATTTAAAATTCAAATTAAATTCAAATTTGGGATTAATGCATTCCGAAAAAAGATAAAATATATTAATGTATTAACTAATATATAAAACATGCTACGCATTACCAGGAACTTCCAGAGTTGTCACGATTTCCAAACGCACTAAATGACCCATCACGGTGACGATATTGCATTTCCCGCTGATAACCTAGAACAATTCCCGTTGTTTTACAAAATGTTCATAACAATACATGCGCACTTTCAACGTAATTAAACTCTCGCACCTTCATTTCTGCAATATTGTACTCGTGTTTTGATTCATAATTGTTTTCATGTGTTAACGAAAAGCGTCTTTGAAGAACAAGCAGTGTGTGGTAGAAAGATGGAAGCTATGATATGTTTGCCATTGTAGACATATTCACGACATGTTCCCGATAGATTGGTTTGAACATGATACTGATCTCAATGACGCGTATATCTTTGACGTCACGGCACTAGACTGAGATATTCCGGCACTTTCCCCAAAGTTCAATAATGTAACTATAAGCAATAAAATGTGACGTAATATAATAAAATGGACCGGTAACGTTATTTGGAAGTACATAATGCAATACCTGACTCAAGGACAGATTGAGACTTTGATCTGATTGAACTTGTTAACTTTCCAACAGTCTGTAGATACTTCGTGATGAATATATCTGGAGCAAAGTTCAGCATGGTTTGTTCCCCACAACCGTACGGCATTCTTATAAGATTCTGCAGGCCGTCGATACTCGGTATCATAAAATCACCTTCAATATAATCACTGTGTTTCACACGATTAATACAATTAAAAGATAAAGAATCACTAAAGTGTTAAGAGCCTCATGTGTTGTTATTTTTTCTGTAAGCTTACCTTTAACGTAAAGTGCGAATCACATTTACATAGGTATACACTCAGACTGAACTCAGAGGTACTTACGCTACCGAATAGTATGCTTAAATAAATATTCTACTCCATCAAAATATATCAACATTCAGAATTTGATAGCATCACATGTAAATATCACTTTTTCCTCCCCCTAAAGTCAGACAAATACACTTATACACCGACATTTATTATCTCCTGTTTTAATTTAATTTGGTTTGTTAATTAGACTTAGATATAATTTGATTTGTATACAAAAAATGTACAATATTGTTTTGAGTAGTAAAGAAAGCATCTATGAAAAAGATGGGGAAATATACCGACGAGCAGCGAACAAACATTTATTTATATTTACAAAAAAAATATCTGCTGAAATCCTTGTTCATGGTTTAATACATTCACATTTAGATTTCTACAATGGCCTGTTCACTGATATTCCTGCCTATCAACTTGAAAAACTACAACATGTGCAAAATCATGCTGTAAGAGTTGTCACCGGGGCTACCTACGATCAACCCAGTGCCGATATCCTTAAACAGCTTCACTGGCTTCCAGTTCGTGCTAGAATTATGTATAAAGTAATTTTAACTGTGTTTCGTGTTGTCACTGGCACTGCACCTTTATACCTTCGTGAATTGTTCACTGAATGTCAGGGCCAATACAGAACAAGACTAAGATCTTCAACATCAGGCCACACTCAGTTCGAAATACCACAAACAAACTCTAAACTTGCAGATAGATCTCTGGCAGTTGTGGGACCTAAATTGTGGAATTCATTGCCAGACCAGTTGAAGGACATAACAAATGAAAATCAGTTTAGGTCCAAACTTAAGACACACTTGTTTGGTCTGTTTTTTAACTGATGTATATGACTGTGCCACAAACTCTGAATTCAGGAGTGACTTGAAGAAGCATATCTGTATATAAATTGTATTCATGTTGACTGTACAGCGCAATCGAATATTTCATACATTTTTGCGCTATATAAATATTTTGTATTTGTATTTGTATTTACCCGTGACAGACATCTTTGATGATCTAGTGCCATTGACCATATTTGGGGGATTCGCAAGAGCAATATTTTTTACGAATACAGAACTAGTTGGGCTTACATCAACCAAGTGTTGTTGATTTTCCGTTTTGTGGACACCATGTGGCTGAGCAAAAAAAAAAACAAAAAATCAGCATTTCTTCCAAATGTAGTCGAAATTAGGTATATTCAATATCTTTGACATTATTTTTTTTATAGATATAATGAATAAAATTTGCTCGGCCGTTTGTATGACTGGTAACATTTCTGGTTCACGTACTTCTCTAGATTTAAATTAAATAAGTGGACAGGACAAATTAACCTATGAACAAATTCTATTTTGAAACAATTATTGGTATGCATCAGCTCAATTATTTGAATAAAATATTAAAGTTGTTAACAAGGAAACCTATCATGTGTATATAAATATTAAATGTTAAGCGTGATTACGCACTAACAATTAATCCGTTTCTTTGAGTTCCATTGCTGCAAACCAAACTCTTTCAAGATATGATAGCCATATATATGTCATTAAATAGCTCTCATATGAAACTGAAAAGATTTTTGAACTTACATGTCCGCACATACAAATAAAAACACAATCATGTACAATGCTACTTACGAGAACTGTTACATTCTTCACCAACATGTCCGTAGCCGTTGTTGTAAATAATCCTGCCTTTGCTCTTACTTTTATGCTCACAGTACCAATTGCAGCAGGTGTGAAATGAACATATGTAGAATGTCCCTTATTCGGTTCTACCTACAGGTAAATAGTAGTTTTATGTAATGAATGCGCCCGAAACAATAGCATTTCTGGGAAACATCCGCGATTCAAATTGGTAATCAAGAATTTGTAACAATTATTGAATTACAGGCACAACACAATGGCTTTTATACACAGTTTGTGTACGAGACTCACAATCAACGGATATATTTAATAATTGTGACATACTATAAAATAGCTTTATATGCAACAATTTCTATTTCTGAAATACCTATGTATATCAAATCGCAACATACCTTATTCAAGCCGGATGTGGCCATGATGAATTGACGAAAATGATACGAGAACTGACTTCAACTTTGAAAATCAACATTGGAACGGTATGTAGCGAAAATGTGGAGACAATGTACTTGATAAGAGTGAAACAAATGTTATATAATTATGTATTTTATATTAGGGGATAAATAAAACCCAAATGCTTACTATTGTAGCTGATGGTATTGGTTTGTTCGGATTATCCGAAGACTCTATTTGTAGAAATACCTTGAATTGTAGAAAACTAAATTAAGGAATGAAGACTTAACATAGCAAAGCTTATATGCATTCAGACCGTTCAATGGTACTTTAAAAGATCAGAAAGTTTGTGTATGTTATTTTATAATATTCTCTCAGCAAAGACTGAAATTTGACATTTTAAATAAACCGTATGTTATGACCGGGGATTCAATATCAACTAAAAAATTATACGGGATAGGGTGCGCAATCATAGAATAAAATTTAATTTAATAATAAACCATAAAGTTGAGTCTTCGAAAAAACTGAAAAGGGAAACACAACAAAACATTAACATTAAAAAGAAACAATACAAAAAAATAAAAATCACTTGATGCTAGGACCGAACAACCGAAAGGGAAAAAACTGTAATCAAAGTCAGTGGTATCAACATAAGTTTGTCATTCACTGAAACAAACAGTGTTTGCTAAGCACCAAGAATATCCCACTATCAGTTTCACATTTTATTAAGCAATTAAATTATTTGTGTTTTACGTTATTTCTTTAGATTTTTTAGCCATTGAAAACGAAAACCATAGAAGTAGGACATTTTTGGTAAGTTATGTTTTTTGTTGCTCCTTTTCAAATTTTGCCATTGATATGATAAAGTCATATAAATCGAACACTAGTGGATTAACAGAAAATCAATCAGCTCGTGTAATAAACATTTACCTGTTGCTGAATTGGAAAATAATTAAATACTGTGACTTGCAGTAAAAATTCTTCGCCTTGTATGATAGATGACGGTAAATCCATGGTAACAAAGAAATCTTTTTTTACTGTTATCTAAGGAGAAAAAAGGGTAGAATATGGAGACAGCTTACTTGATATGAATGAAACAAGTATTGTAATTATCACTAATCCGAGTACTAAAAGCCAAAATCTGGCCTTATCACTCTTCAAAAGCCTCCTACTACATGCGAAGGTTCGCATACTTTCACAGTCTTACGTTGTGCGCCGCAACCACATGTATATTTGCTAATTTCAATCTATTTGTTTATAATTTAATGCATTTTCAACGTAACGATAATGACAGTGAAATATGTAAACAAAAGCCGTGACCCAAATACCGTGTAACACGATATATACTATTGTTGATTCCAAAATTTCGATTGGTTTTCAATGAAGTATTGTATATAAAATAAATACACGCAAATGAATTGTTTTTTTTTTCTTATTTAATGCCATTTGGTGAAGTCCGGTAAATGATGCATAAATATCGCTCACAACCGTACACTATTATCTAGAATTCATACCTTTGGTTTTGTTTCCGTTATACCAAAGCCTGTCGTAGGATTTGTGGCCATGGTTGAAATAACCCAAGATGTAATTGAATCAGGTACTTGTTTGTTAATGTTGATCACACCAGTAGCACTGCAATACATCTACGTAAGTATTCTCGACGCCATATTGATCCAAGAAATTCATAACGATAACAATTCACCAGAAGTTAGTAAGTTAGTAATTTGTAAGTATTACTATGTTGACAAATTGTTTGAAATTAAAATTATGCTCAACTGAATTCAAACTTCACTATAAATCATGACTTAGCACTATAGACATTTTCCAGCATGTGTGTTAACTACACCTGGCGATGTGATAATTTTAAACATAGAGTCAAACCGTCAAAGGTCACCTTTTAGAAAGACAAATTGTGGCTTTTATTGACAGAAGGCCTTTATTCGGAGATCAGATTGTTTTAAATATTCAGAGACGTTTTTATTCAAAGAATGGCCTTTATCAGGGTAGTCTTTATTCGGAGGTGGCTGCGAAGTCAGGTTTGACTGTAAATTAAACCTGATGATATACTTTAATTGTTTTGCTGTTATAACTGCGATCAAATGGAGATAGTTTCTAGATTTCAAGAAAAAAAGATGAATTTGTAGCCCGGTATTACACCCCAGTTACACAGACGGTCGGTCCCCAATCGGTCATTTTATCTTAAATTGCTCCCCCCTGTTTTGATCGCTTATTATGCGTGATTTCAGTTCTGGATTTCTGTGTAAACGGCCATCGGTGATGGACAAGAGTTCAATCGGTTTAACAAATATTTCATGAGTTAATCACCGATCAAAACCGACGAAATCCCGCATTTTAATTCTCATTTTTTTCTATCGGCGGTAAGTATTAGTTGATCGGTTGCTTATCGGTGATACATCGGTGATATCGATTGTAGACAGGTTGTTAATCGGTTATTTGTATAATATTTTCACCGATCGAGAATTTTAAGCATGTTTAAAAATCCCAATCGGTATTTTTCACCGATAAAACTTATCTTTCCCAAATAGCAGTTGATATGTGGAAAACAGGTGACCAATAGGTTTTAAATACGTTGTCATCGGTTCACTACATAATTTGGCTAAAAAAACTACCGAGGAATCACCGATGGTTCTGTGTAACTGGGGGTGTTATCAATTTACATTGGCCTGTACATCTGATTTTGAAATAAGCATTCATCGCGTGGAATAGACAATATTCTGTATAGTATCATGTTGTTGAGCAGTAATTACTAGAAGATATCGAATAGTGAATCATAAACCAGTGGATCCCTTTTGTTTGATGATATGTGAAAATACATGAAGTAAGTCGCGTATTAATATGTAAACCCACAAAAAATAAATACCATATTAACGCGTATTATTTGTCAGGATATGAAATAATTGCTTACTCAACTTTGTAGCTGTCCCAGATCCACGTCTCTGGAAATCTACTCCTTACAACCTCCCCCAGGGTTAATCCTTGAGAAGATTGTGTCAGAGATTAACATAATTATTACATTCGGGTGAAATATTATAACCCTATCTTTTAAAACAAGTGTAATACCTAAAGTCTGTCGTTAGTGGCTGCAGTTTCGAGGCCTGCTCAAGGCAATTTTTCCTGACAATTTAATGAAATGTATTGTTTCAAAGGCAATTTGTTTGTCCCCATTGCTGGTTCGTCCACAAATCAGACTGGAAGTAAGCGACTGCAACGCCGATCGGGGGTAATCAGAGAACTCTGTGGTACTGGTTTGATAAACTTCCTGCCTTATATGACTCAAATAATGTTGAGCAACTTAGAACATTAATAGTCACAAGCTATATTTGTGTAACCAGCATTTTTTCATTTACTATGAATGTTTTCCTTTCTAAACACACAAATTTAACTGGCTTGACAAATAATTTTGTGCATATGCGATTATTAATCAACGTACGGACGTAGCAAAATGATAATGCTTTCGTAATTGCAACATTGTGGGCAGGTAAAGGTTTTTTCATAATGATTTAACTCCGCATAATCATCCAGTCATTCAACAAATTGTGAAGATATCAGACATATATCTAGTCATTTAACAACTTGCGAAGATATCAGACATACACCTAGGTAGAACAATTAACCTTCCGTAAGCTAAGTGGATAACTTGCTCACACGTGGAATTTGTCTGGTCCTGGGTGGGATTCGAACTCACAGCAGTAATGGGTAAATGATTACTAGTCAGAAGTGATAAAAATACACGGCGGGCATGAGGGTGAGACGCAAATATCTGAACGTGTGGTGTCCAGACTGAAGTCGCAGATCAACGAATGCCAGACCAAACGGAAGACATACAGATGGATACCGAAAAGCAAGAAATCTAGAACACTGTTATAAAAATTATAGCAAGGAAACCATGGCACAATGGGGATCGTGTTTCTATGCAGGCAGATGTTTGAGTTTTATAAATCCGGGAAACTGTTATTCAAAAAACAATGTATCATGAAGTGGGAAATTTAATTTTTATACCTTGTAAACTTACTTAGGTTCAAATCAACGGAAGAATATATCAAATAAGTTACGTACCTGGTGGTGGTAATGTAACAGAGTCTGTATGAAATAGAATGGTTTACACGCTGTATTGTGTGACATAGATAGATTGCTTTCAACAAATAACACGAGAATACTTTTGTTCTTTTGAAGAGAAATGTTGTCAGGGAGATGTGAACATTTTATATGATAAAATTACGTAAGTTTGATCATTCCGGTGTTGGCTTAACATCTTTATTCCAGCACCATTCGATACGACCTAGAAACTGATTTAGACTTAAACAAAACATTGTTCATGATTTAAATTTTTGAAATGAATTCTTATTATACACATGTGAGTATATTTATCTCTGTTGTTCGCACAGGTTAAAAACATTGGCAGATAAAAATAAATAATTGCGAAATCATTGTTTACATTCTTTTGCAATAAAATTGGTCAAAGGCCGTCAGAAAATAGTCCTTCCGACAGGGTACGATTTAAAATGAGATAGAGATACAACAACTTACATGGGGCATATGTTCGTCCTGGAGCTGAAAAGAGGAGGAAATTGTGTAGTGTATGTATTAAACGTAAGGAATTTAACCAAAATAACGGATCAACTTAAGAATGTGGCAAAGAATACCCGATTTACGTTTGTAATGAATGTCAGACAATAGATAATGTCAACAGCCTTTCATCTTACGCCATTTTCACTATATTTGTCCCCCTAAAAAATGACCATGTTATACAGTCCTGTTGAGTTTTGGTATGGTCAGTTTATAGGAAAACAGTGTTTTTGTTCATGCAGGATGTTGCCTTATTGAAAACGATATATAACATGCCTATATACAATTATTTTAAGTAATAACTGAATGAAGTGCCAAAAATGGTGCTTTTATCAGTGTTATGTTGTTTCATTTAAAATTGAACAACCAAATAGAATACTTGCTTGGACATTTCACTTCATATACCTATGTAATTATAAAGACAATTCACTTTAGTAGTATGTATTTTTTATTTCATCAATTTTCGACAAAAAATAAAAACAAAAATGGTATGGGTTTTACAAAAGGTACTGACTTGTTATAGATTTTGCCAAATTATGCCAATTGATGTTTAACGATTTAAAAATACTTGTAGTATTGAAAATAATCATGATTAACAGCTTATGTTGCAGATTTATTTACTGTTGAAACAAAAAAAAGTCATACATTGAACTGCACTTCGTTGGAAATTTGTATTATTGTGTCATATCGGGTCACTAAAAATGGTAATATTTTGTAGTGTCCACAACACAGTCTCTCTCACTCCACCAAGCATGAGATCCAGAGCGAATTTCATTGCTATATAAAATGCCTTTGGCACATGTTTCCATATATGAAATGCCTCATTCATATGTCTATTAGTTTTATCACAATTTGTGAAAAATTTTGTCCGCAACGGTGTAGTGTCCGTAACACAAATATTAAATAGACCGCTATTTTTAGATTCATCAAGATTTTTTATGTATTTTGTCTTAATATCTTTGTTTTGATTAGAGTCATGAAAATATATTAAAGAAATACCATAGTATGATATGTTTTTCTGATCAGAATGACATAACAATGAAATTAGTGTACTTTTCCCATGATCTGGTAAGGACATTTTAAATATTGTAACACTTTTAATAAATCTATAATTCAAAAGGAGACGGATTGCTCAAGAATGCGTGAAGAAAAAAAAAACATATGTGACTTTTCTTAGAACAAACAAATGATAAACATATATTTTGTTTCTGTTTTTTTTTGTGTTGCGGATACTACAGGATTTTATTTATGTTTAATGTATTAATATTAATTTTAATTTTAGCAACAACTAGACCTATCATTGAATTGTGATTAAATCCCCCCTCCAAACAAAATAATGCAATTTAGTGGACAAAGTGCAAGAGAGCATTTCTGCAAATAATTGACTAGAATAAATGTGTAATGGCATATTAAAAGAATGGTATATACATTTTTATTGCATATTGTGTAATAGATAAGACACATTAACCAGAGTATACAAAACAATTGCAAGTTTTTTCTTTCAGTAATTCCAAAAAAAAAACGAATGTACATGGTGTTATATAACAGGTGATATTTAATTAAGACCACTAGTACTGGAAAACCACTTCAGAACAATGTGGCCTGGGTATGTACTTGTCCAACAAAACTGTTTATTTCATGATACACAATACTTCCATTTTTGTCAAAAATGAAATACTTTGGGGACAAATATAGTGAAAATGGCGTTAATTAGCAAAACGCATGAGCCACCAATGCTTCCGAGTATGTATCATACAGACTAACGATAAAGATATCATACAGATAAAGATATGAATTTAAAGTTCTTCGCGTAATGACTCTACTTGACGCATGCGCAAAGCGGCTCTAAACCATTAGAACAACAAACCAATGTATAAAATAAGAGCGAGGTAAAAATACACACGATAGTGGTGTTTAAAAACAACCGTCAATGACCATTAACAACAAATATATTGTACAAATTTAGAACTTCGTTGTTATCCATCACAGTTGATGGTATATGCCATCTGCTCTGTATTTTTAGATACAAATCATAAAATACATGGAATGTATATATAGTAAGTCACCAATAAAATGAATAAATAGAAGAGCATTTTTTAAATAGCTTACCTGGAGTCGGAACCATACCTGTATAGAAAAGGTATTCAAACGTATACGTGCATTGAGATATTTTTTCAGGCATATTAAAGACAACAGTTTCAAAATGTACAGTGTCGATGAATCTTTCCGCATTATCCTAAATTTATCAGACATTATATTAACGTTTTTGTCTTGATGCGTAGAATATGACCGTGCATTTTAAAACATTTATTTTACTAGAATAATAAAAAAATAAACAAGATTTTCAGTTTGGAGGTAGAACAGTCTTGTAAAATATCTTCAAATTTGTAAAAAAAACTTTAATTATTATATTACTTCATGTCCAGCAGAAAGAACACTATAAGAGTTATTAGCATGTAAAGTTAGTGGATATAGAGCAAAATATTGTTATAAATGAATCTGTTATTAAGCCTCAAAGTTCAATGATCACGTGATATTCTTCAAGCTGACCACAGTGATATAAATTTCTCATTATTTTTAAAGTTTGGAGATAGAGCATAAGTAATATACTGGTAGCGATATTCGCATTCATAGGGGAAGTTATACGATTAATTCATTTTATTACCCACCTGGTAAGTAAGTAGCTGAAATAAGAAATTGAGACAGTTAAATATTCATTTAGACATTTATTAATGAAGCATATTTATGATTATTTTTGCAACGAACATATTTCTTATTTGATTCGACGAACTGATCATTATACTGGCCGTCATAAGAAAGTAACCAGTCAGTGATGTTAGTGTAAAATGGACAAAGCCCAAATAATCGAGATGAATTTAATTCTGGGCATAGCTTAAAATCATGATATGGTTTCTTGTTATCCATTATTGACCATAAAATTGCTGCATACCATTGAAATTTCAAGGTCAGTATATTAAGCAAAAATAAAAGTTCTTTTATGATGGTTACTTTCTTATGACGGCCAGTATACGCGTATATTTCAAACATCTCACGTTTTCCGCAAGTATCAATAGAGTGCTTCAGGGATAATATTTATGTCTTTAATGAATTATTAAGCATAATTATATCTTTTCAACCCCTGCGTTGTTATTTCTAAAGCCTTGCCATCCACGTGTTACACATCACTTTTGTTATACCAGAAGATTTAGGATTTTAAAAGCCTGATGTGTTGGATTTTTCAACAGTGTTGTTCTTCATGCTGCTTTTGTCGTACGATAAAATGAAATGCAAGCCTTACAACTATTTCTTACTTGAACCACAAAAGCATGGTGTTTAAATCTTATTTCTCATTACACTGATAAAGGGCTGAACACAGAAATTACTTACGGAATCTGCCAGCTGAAATATACAATAAAAGCATTATTTATATGAAATCAGTCAACAGTATTCATGTGAATAGAATTAAAGATTGAACCTGAGTGGTATTATATAGGAAATGAACTAGAGTTTCTTCTTTACTGAATTGAAATTAACACAATGGAAATGTTTGACCCGTGTTATATGGGCGTGTAATGTGAGGTGTCGCAATAAGCTCATATATGTTAGATTGTACCAAACATTCTTTTTTCACTTCAATGATATGTAGAGATGCTTATTTCAATATAACACACAAATTAGAAATGTACTCACGGCTATACGCTGCAAAATAAATTCATAGTATTTTATTATTTAACAGAAAATGCATAAACATTGGATATTATCACATACTTCTAGCCTTTTCTTATTTACATAAAACCTGTTAATTCAGTATTCTATTACAATGTAACTATGTTATTTAGGATATTAATAATGTATTTTATACATAAATCACCTAAAATACGTTTTAAATATAATAATTGTATTCGATCGGCTATTTGAATGATCAGTTCCGAACATGTTACGGTATATTCTATATAAGAACAAGTTTGCAATGTGTTTTGTTTAATTGGCAACAGTGAAGTATGGTTATGAATAAATAATAGCAATATCTCAATTTATTACTCACTAACACCCGGATAAGCTGAAAGAAAGTTGAAACAGCTGTAAATTCATTTTACCAAGAATTTTGTATTAAAGTCAATGTTATGTCAGAGGTCTTTTTACAGCAAAATTAAACATTTCTTACCACAAGATGGTTCCCTTACGAATGTCAATTTGTTTAAATATAGTACTTTATTCTTTATTAAGAAAAAATGATCGAAAAATGTCTCTCAAGTCTGTAAAGCGACAGCACATTAATTCTTAAGTGCAAAGCGATAAAAAAATGCATAAAAATGAATAAAGAAATTACTTACGTCTTGGGGTAGCTGTAATGTACAAAACGGCATACTAATTATAGAAACAACCACCTTCATGATATAAATGAAAAAATAATAATTACAGAGTTGCGTAATCGCAACGAAAGCTCATAGCATAAAACGAGCTTTAAAGAGATTTATGTAATGCTCATATAATTTTAGAGATGTATCTTAAATCAGGAATGAACATAATTTGATTTAAAATAATCAATTGAAATTGAATAAAAAAGCAGCGTTACATCAATAAAGGAATGCAGCGTTATCAATTAGTAGTTTCCCGTTAAACAGATAAAAGATTGAGAAAAGCAGATACTTACGGAATACACCAGCTGAAATATACAACAAGTGCATAAGAATTACAATACACAAAATTTGCCATCGACATCAAGTGCGTGAATAATTAAATCTTATTACATGGTTACATGGTTATGCTATCAACAACTTCTTGTTGCTCGTGCTCCTTAATGTTTGTGGCAAGATATTATCTCTCTCTCTCTCTCGCTCGCTCGCTCGCTCCCTCGCTCGCTCGCACGCTCCCTCCCTCATGTTTTTATAAATAGGTACTGTTTCCCGCAAAATTATTCTTTTGCCTACACGTATTTTTTGTTGTAATGCTGTTTCGACTACTTGTTCGTACATTATGTTCTGTGATGTTATTCTAGATTGTGTTTTCTCATTCATATTGATCTTACGCCTTGTTCCTTTGCATTCAATTCATTTCAATTTTAACATTTTTTCTGTATTTTGTATTTTCGTACCAACTAAAATATTTTATTACTATCTTGCTTTGTGTCCGGGACATTAATGTACTGGAGTTTTTTTACTACATATATAACAGATAAGACTATAAATATGCTCACGTGGAAGGGTGGTTATCAGGAAACCTGAAAAATAAATACATATCATTCAATATGTGTGCATATTTATTGTAAATGAATACCTCTCCTTTTTTAAACACGTGTTATAGTAGTATTTTAGTAATTTACCAACGGACATTTAATCTAATCAAATTTTTTGGATACTATACCATTATAAACTTTATTCCTTGCAAGTCTTCGGACTCACAAACCCGTGGTCTTCCTGTTCCCAAACGGATGGGAGGGTTCATATGCATTGCATTAAGAATACAGTATGCTCATTTATTTAAAGATATGACAGAGTACCGATAATGATGATTTATTGGATCTGATAGATACTTGAATAATTTGAAGTACAGAAAATTCACCATACATTTAAGTTCAGAACTAATTCCATGTTCTTGTACACCGATTAAGTACTAGATTCTCCCGGATATGCGGACATGGGAGGGCATGCTGCCTGAGTTCATATAATTTATGACAGCACTACATAATTTTGATTCTTGTAAACGATGCGTGTTTTAATTTAAGAGTGTTTCCATTTTTTATCATGTAACAGTCTACTGCTCTCTGTGTATAACAGACATTGTAAGCGTAGATCAGATGGACACAAAGGTTTCATTAATTCTATTGGCCTAAACAGGCCTAGAAGAGCATTATTCACACCAATATAAATATGCTGCAATATGTAGCATAATTTGAATTTACAATTATTCAAAGAGATGACAACCATGAAATAATTGTCCCAAAACAAATTTCATTTTTAATTGTAAATTCTCATTAAAAATTAGTCTTGGGAATATTCAACCTCTTGCTTACACAACTGACTCAAATACTGAAGTAGAAGTAATCTTACACTTTAGGGGATAAATAGTCGATTCGCTCAAGAACTGCCTCTGAAATGGCCCCAGTTCCATCTTGCCATCTGTTATCAGACCAACGCCACTTGTCTGGAGTAACATCATTGAAAATAAATCATTATTTGGAAACTAAAAAAGCTATCTTTAATGATAAAAACTGTCTGGCACACGCACACTCTCATGCTCGAGAACGCACGCCCCCCCCCCACACACACACTTAAGAGAATGCTTCTTCAAAGATGAACAATTACGTTCCTCAAAATGACACACAGAAAAAACTTAAAGATGTGACCTGAACTAGTATTGCATAACGTGTCATTAATATCAATGTACAATGTATTACTATTTGTCCCGTAGAGTATTGCTTGTATATCTAGGTTCTTAAATTCTTCCCAGTCGTATATTATTTCGTAAGAAAAGTAAATCATGATCCATTTTTGTGAACATTGTGAAAACCACATGTTTCTTATAACTTTGTACTAACTTTATAAACATCGGTGATAAACAAGCTTCCGGCTCTTGCGTTTCTGTTCAAAGACATCATTCTTGATCCCTTGAAAGATATACGTCAATAATAAATGCATAATTATGTAAATACAGTCAAACCTGTATTTGTTGCCACCTCAGAATAAAGACCACCCTCTGAATTAAGGCCATTCCTTGAAATACCGTCATGATTATTTAGAACAATCTGACTTCCGAATAAAGGCCACCTGTCAATAAAGGCCACATTTGGTCTTTCTGAGGGTGGCCTTTGTTTACAGGTTTATTTATATATGTACATACACGACATATCATGTCATGCGAAACCTCTGTTTCATCATAAACATTTTGAATGTATGCATACCTAGCATAGCATGCATATAATGTATGTATACTGTGATAATCATGTAACAAATGGACAACCAACGCGGTTCAAATTCGCTTCATTGACAGAAACAAAAAAACTTACAATACAGAGCCAAGATAACATTTTAGAACTGTCTGCAACTGCTGTAGGATTTCGATAGATTTATCAGGTGTAGATATGTGGTCATCTAATTTAGAGAAAAAAACTGTAAAAAATCTGTATATCCAATGTTTGTTTAATTTGAATAGTTTTAAAAGGGCCATTTCACATTACAGTTGACAATATTGCAAACGCACAGGCACTAGGTTGAAATACGTACTTGTTTATAATGTGGTCTAATAGCTTCCCTGCGTTCAACTAATTGGTTCATAGTCGCATCTCGCTGTAATAGATATGATACATTTCCATTATGGAAGTTAAGCTGAGCAGATATGATGTATAATATTGAGATGTGTTGGACATTGCTAATTATTACCAAACATTTCATTGACTAGTAAAGGTATACATAACTAATGGATATATAAGATTGTTACCTTTCTTCCAAGATGATGTACTAGGTCGACATTGTCACTAACTGTACTAGAAATTTTAGCAACCTTCAATAAAGTATATCAATCGTTAGTAGGCACAAATATGTTACTGTGATTTCATTGCTTCAAATCCTTCCCAATTTATGTTATAAAGCATTAGCAATCAGGTTGAGCGGAGTTAAGGCAAAATCAATACAAGTACAGTCAAACATGTGAACAAAGGCAACCCTTGGGAAGGACAAAACATGGTATTAATTGACAGGTGGCCTTTATCCGGAGGTCAGTTTGTTCTAAATAATCAGTGATGCTTTTTCAAGTAATGGCCTTTATGTTGTCTTTATTCAGAGATGGCCGCAAACTCAGGTACCGGAGCTAGTTAAAAGGTGAAGTATTTCGCCAAAATGCATAAAGCCATATTCTACGTCGGTGCGTTTAATAAAAAAGTAAATAAACAATAAAAATAGTGGTTTAGCAGATTTCTACGGATTGAGCGTAAAAATTCATGTACGCTTATTTTTGTGATTACAAAATATACATCAAAATATGTTTGGCTCAAGCGCATCCTGGGAACAAAATGACTTGCCATAAACATTATAATTACCTCGTCTATATATATGTCATTATAGGTTCCTAGGATACGATTCCGCTCATCTTCAGCCAGCATATATACAGTAGAATTCGGATCCGCCGACACTCGAATGTTAACAGTTTCACCAGGTTTAAAATTGATCGCATTCAGAGCAATGTCTACCTGAAATGACACCAGTCGTAGAATGTTAATTAACAAAGGGACTTGAGATTTTGTGTTGATGATAGCATCGTTTTGTATTTGAAGTATAACGAAACAAACTTTCGTATTGAGTATGTATATATTAAACATGCGAACATTTGATGCAATGATCTGAGTGGAGCGCTATGGTTTGTAAATATGATCCGACTGTGGCTCTCATTGCAACAGTTTTTCTTGATGGCCTGTTCTGAATGTATTGTTGGATACCCAAGAAATGTCACATTAACTATCTCTTTAAATATTTTAAAGTACGGAAAAGTGCAACAAGACATCAACAATATACAGCCCAGCGCATGAACTCGAGTTTTTTTTACTAGGGTTTAGCGTTACGCCAACGGCCAGAGTCCTTTAGCTACTTCTCCAGTCGTAACGGTATATAAAGAACTATGGCTTAACGCTGGGTAGAACCACCGACTTTCTGTCAGCTAGCTGATCGGCTTCCTCATAAGTAAAATTTGTCTAGTCACGGGTAGAATTCAGGCTCACAGAGTTGAAGGGCTAGTGATAACCAGTCAAATACCCTAACCACTCCACCAAGGTGATCCCTCCACTCAAGGGGTATGTATTTGTACTATGTGCTTATGTCACACGTTCTCTGACGTGGTAAACTTACCTTATTCTGAAATGGACTGCCGTCAATCCACAATGTCACATAGTCCGACATTATTGATCCTTTACTGGTGACAAATGTCGCAGTGACTTGAACTTTTGGTACCATAGCTGCAGTCAAATCCACTTCATAATGGTGTCTTTTCGCATTGCTAACTGCTACAGGATCCGATTTTAACAGAATTCCGCTGGCGAAAATCTGTAATGATAAAACCAAACATAATTGAACATAAAATTATTTCAGTGTGCAAGAAAGTAATGCTTAACGGTGTAGTTAAACATCTTTTGTCACCATTTATATTAAAACCATTATTAAGTTCTTTTCCTTCTTTTAAGTCAACACAGTTATAAGAATGCGTAACACTGAATGATATAATTACAATCGCACATGACAATAACATATTTGCACTGATTTTGACAATTACACACAAGAATATTTGTTTCAATCATTGAATTATATTACTACATAACCATGAGTTGAAACAATTTCAACTTATTGCAGGCGAAGGGTCTACGCTTAAGTGCGTAGTCTACATACTGATTTATTTTTCAATTTCTTCATATTAAAAGGTAAAGATAGACATGTACAATGTAACCTCTCCAAAGCAACACCCTTTGGAAGAAGCAAAATTATGTTGTTGTTGGGAGGTTGTTGCTCTGGAGGGATTAAACTGATAGTTAAATCGTACAGCGGAGAAAATTATGTTTTTGGGAAGGAAGGTTGTTGCTCAAGAGGGAGGCATTCTGGAGAGGTTGCACTGTAATTAAATAAACTCATGTTACAACAAGATTAAAATTAGACTGCAGTATTACCTGGTATAGTACATAACCGTTGAGTGATACAGATGCCTCAGTGTTAAGAAAAATCTTATCCCCCACCTGTAAAAATGATGACATTTCTGTGAACAAAAGTCAGATGAATAAATCATATGTAGATCACGGTTGTATTTCAATATCATTCTTTACGCTCATATAATTGACGAATAGTCACTTTTAGTGCAAAACATTTCTTCATTTGGTAAAAATTCTTCACTGGCTGCTGGTCCATGTATTACCATACTAGTATAAATACAGCATATATAGTGCAAATATAGTATAAATACAGTATAATCCATAAAAACCGGATCCCTTCCGGACAGATCTTAAAGTCCGGTTTTCTGAGATTTCCGGCTTTCATAGAGCTGTAAAAAAAGAAAAAAAAGGGGACTTGAAAATTTTCAGGAAATTCCGGTTTTCAGGAAGTCCGGATTTTACTGTATATCATTTGTTACATTTTAGAGACTATTCGTTAAAGTACTTACGTTACCATGAGGTTTGCTTGTCGCGATCCTCAATTGTTCCAGTGGTCCACTTGACAACATTACAAGGTCAAGATTAATGTTATTATTTCCGTGAGATAACTGAAATAAAATTCGTAACAATCTGGTTAGTCAAAGAAGAATATCTATCGGCAAAGTTGCAAAGGAAAAAATATACGAAATAATATACAGAGTAAATATAATTAAAATATAATTATGATTTACAGTATTCCAATGTGTATACATTGGCACAACTGAATACATGTACAATTAATAGAAAAACGGGGAAAATGTGTAATAAAGCGTGTACGTCTAAATCTAATATCAGATACACATTTACTAAAATGAAAATATAATTCACGTCCTCTAACGACATAATTTTAAGGATGAATTTGTGTTTAAAGTCTATGGAAAATCGGTGAATTGACCGCAAGTTAATCAATTGTGTGTGAAGTTTTAATAGTTTTCAGTGATCAGAGCTATTTGTGTATGTGATTTTTTCGTCCACGAACTCGTATTTGGTAAATCATAATCCTCTCGATCTACGGCGGAAAATAAATTCGGATATGAAAAATCCATTCGATTTATTATGTATTGTATACGTCCAAATATGTCGATGATACTATGTGACAACAATCTAAAAACCTGAACTGTACCTGGACAGACATCTTTTCTGTGATATTGTTCACTGGTATCAACAATCCAGCATAACCTGATTCATCGTAACTGATCGTAAATTGTTTTATGTTTGTAGTTTGTACATCTAACCAAGGCGATGGAGGATGGTTCAGATAGCACAACTTCTTTTCTGCAGTAGTAATAGTACTGGTAACATTGATAACACCTTTAGTACCGAATGGTTGGTCTCCGTTGCCAATAAATACCTGTAGAAGAGCACACATAAGAAAGCTTGGTGTATATGATGAGGGTGATATTGTAAGCACCAAGGAAATGTCATGATATAAGGTTTAACACGTACAAATCAGAGGAGCTGCAGACAAATGAAACGGACATGGAGAGCTTTTACAATGGAGGAAAAGGCAGAAAAATCTTTCTACTACTTTACTATCAGCGATTCTGAAAATGCATTTTGGAGAAAGATATATAATTCAGTCTTTTCGTGATGTCAAACAATTAGGCGATAACACAAAAATATTACTTATATATTCATAAGGTAACAAACGTTTCCGGATATCAGAGCACTACATAATGCTGTAGTGCTATAATGGTGAAATAGCTAGCAAATAATGAAAAAGACACGTTTCGTGGCGACTGACTTAAAATAAGTTATATATCTATACCAAAGTACAGTTCATCAAAAGGACAGTTTCGTTATGTCAGAGAGAGCATCCAAACAAAACACACGCCATTTTGTAAGAAATACATACAATTAGATACTTACAGGTGCGTAGTACGGAATACCCGGAACAAAATAGGACTCATGATCTTCTAATATCTGTATACTGACTGGCTGTTGCTGTCCCCCGCCATTAACGTCTGCAGCAAATGTTAATTTTTCCTCAGCCACCATAGTCAAAGCAGTTGCATTGTCTGACACTATAGCTCGCACATTAATGGCGTCATATATGTTTAATTTGCTCTGTAAACGACTCATTGGAATACTAAAACTCGTGGATCCGGAAATCTACAATGTAAAACAATGTTACGACAAACATACCTAGATTGTAAGAAGTAGTTAGTATAGCGAAGTCGCATTTGATAGCGATTTCCTTCGGTGATATGACGAAACACCTTATTTCTTTTGTCAGGATTCATAGTAATATTTTCACACATCATTAAACTGTCTGATCGTATCAAGGGTACTCATATTATTATACTGCGTTTCTTCTGGCACGTGCGCCACTGTCAGACTATGTTTAGTGTAAACGCGATCAAATTATGCTCATTACTACTTCATTTTGTCGCTGTTAGTCGTAAATGTTTAATCGAATTTTGACAGACACATTCAACTAATAATTGACCCATTTTTTTCTTAAAACTCTGCACACAGCCTGTCAATTCATTCTCGTAATGCTTATGCATTGCGGTTTTAAATAAAAGTGACATTTCCGGTTTCATGTCCGTTTTACTTTCTGAAAATTTTATCCCACATACCTGCTGTTCATATTGTACATATTTGTATGTAGAATATTCGTTGTATATTTGAAGTTTGCATGAACCATACACATCCGAATTGAATGTAAATCTGTTATATAAAACATAAAGTCGATACAAATGGGTCGAGTTTTACGTGTGCTGTTCTATCAATATGTAGATACAATGTACATAGAAATAGCTATAACCCTTTTTGTTAGACATAAAAACGCAACTGATTAACATATTTTGGGATATAGTCTTCAGCAAAAACAAGCATAAAGTTTACAAAGAAAATATTGCAGTCACCCTTTTTAGCATCTGAAAAGAGGTAAAGAGTCTAAGAATGATTAAAGTGAATGGAATCACAACATGTACGTAATTCAAATTTGTCAATGATGTGATATCAAAACATATGTACCTTGCTTTCACGTTGACGGTTAATGTGCTATCTGTCCTTTTCACAGACGGAATGTCAATACCAACAATAAATTTTGGAAGCACTGGTAAAGGAAACACAATAACAAATACATGTTGTCTCGTTCATTGTCAATTAAGTACAATAATAAGATTGTTAGCGTGTATTGTTTACATGCACGTGATTATACACTTACGTAGATTGTATTGATTAGATATGTGAAAGTGAGCTGTAGCCTCATGTATGTCACATATTTTACTTATGTTACTTAAAATATAAAATTAAGACTCAAAGATGACATTTAAAAAATGGCCGTTTATGATAAATACCGTACCGTAGTCGAAGACTTCAAAAGTTTTCTTTTCTTCAAAATTCTGGAAAGGAAAAGAATTGATTATTCAGGGAGCAAAATAGAGGAAATATTGTTAATGCTTGTATCATGTAACCATGGCCACATTGGTATTGATATGTCGCTTTGTAATAATATGTAAAATGCAAACAAGCGTTTAACATTAAAACATCTTATATGATCAATCTTACATTTTCGCATATAAAAAAGCGGTCACACACAGAAAACCTTGTTGACTGATGGCTTGCAATTTTTTATCTTACAGCGCGTATTAGGGACCAAAGACCGTCAGCGTAAAATGCTACTGCCCGAATTGACATCCATAAAAAAGAATAATGCATTTTATGCCATGATATTTACATTTGCTGACACTACAATTTTCCAGGTACCAAACACCGGCGCTGCACTCAACTTCAAGCTATTAACAATGACACCATCAGTGACATCTTGTGGACCAAATACGTTGATCCTGTTATCTTTGCCATCCTTTGAAAATACAAAAAAATCACTTTAATATTTACGGTGCTGTAGTATGCTAGTTTAATCAAAAATATATCATAAAACATTGTCGGTGACAAACAGCGGCATTTCTATCAACAGTACTGCTCTTTATCAACTTAACTCTGGGATTAGGGCGTTTTATACTGTTTAATATTGTAATTCTACGTGTTTATACATGAACTTTGTACATTTATTGAAAAATATCAAACTCACGAAAATTGATATGGTACTCCTTCCCTTATAGTTCATCAAATTAGGCAGCAAATGAATCACTCGAAATTTTACTGAAATAAATATGACAACTTATTATCTTAGTTGTCGAAACGACCAGAGTAAAAGAATTCATGCCATTGCTGCGTGTCTTAATACATTAAGACATTAATATTGGTATAGCCACCTTGAGCATCGAGTACTGCCTGGTATCGTTGGCGCATAGAACCGACAAACGTGTTGATTTCTGCCTGTGGAATGTTATTCTACTCCTGGATTAAGGTTTGTGTTAGTTCATTGATGTTCGACGGTGGAATAGGGCCACGTGCAACACGCTTACCCAAATTATCCCATAGATTTTCCATGGGATTCAGATCTGGACTTTTGACAGGCCAATCATATATGAATGCAGTATTATTCGTCCAGCGATTGTATATGCACGTGCCAAATTAACGCGACGTCCCGTCAATATACAGCCAACGTAAGGACGACGTCCACGTAGACCACCCTCGCGGAGCCGATTGCGTACAGTTTGGGCAGATATTCAGCTGTTATGTGTACCGGGGGTGTTAGCAGCAGTGGTAGTGGCATACACGAAAAAAATGCGTTCAACTTTTTTTGTGTAATGCGTGTAATTTAGTAATAATAGTTTTTGACACATCATCGTTCGCCTGAACATACGTAGGGCATTGGACATGTTGGTTCTTTTCATCGCATTAAATAAATATGTATAGAAATCGTTTCTCTTTTATTCAGTATACATGATAAATGTGTATTTGGTCCGATGGCAATTTTAAGCCTAATACACCATTATGCACAATCCCTTCAACATCCTATGGAACAACTATATTATTGGCTATAGTATAATATACATGTAGTATAATTGGCTATAGTATAATATACATGTAGTATAATTGGCTATAGTATAATATACATGTAGTATAATTGGCTGTAGTATAATATACATGTAGTATAATCGGCTGTAGTATGATATAGTATAATTGGATATAAAATGGGACAGGTGATAATTTGTGATAATTTAGAAGGTGAAATTTACGTAATCGAATTCTCTTATCACAGAATTAAATGGAACAACTCAAACTTGAACAACGCAAAATGAATAACTAAGGTGTTCTACTTACTTTCTTGGCCTGCAGAGTAACGTGTCTTATCAGTTTGTATAAAGACAAACAAATTCTTATTCTCTAAATGTATACCAGACTTGTTGACAAACACAGCTCCACCTGACCCGGACAAACGCACAAAATATTGAGGATTGCCATCAAGTTCATCTGGCACCTATCAATGTAATTGTTTGTTACGTATAATGCTCGTGTTCACAGAAATCGCTTCCGAATGTGGCCTAATATTTCGGTATTTATTGCTCATATAGTCTTGAACTTTCAGTGCATTTTTCTATAGCTGGGCTTTGTTTTTGGAGGACTGATGAAGCGTCGGGGAAACACCGCCATACATCTTTTTGCATACATTTATGTTTATTATGAACCTGGGTCAATATTTGTGTAATCGTGTCTTGACAGCAAACACCCTTCCCAGAAAACATGTCTAATATGAAAAATTGTGAAATCTTTTACTTGCGCTGGAGGAAAATGGACTTCTAAACTAATTTTATGGGAGGATTATAACTGCATTTAAGTAAAATAATCACTTACATCAATTGTTAGAGATGATGGTATTCCTGAAATAAAGTGATATACATATTTTAAAGTAAAATGTGTATGCCTTTTTTAATGTTGTCTATGATAGTGATACTAGTATTATGATTAATATGGCGGAGTTTGCGCATGGTACCTTGTACCTTTCATTCGTCCAACCCAAATAGTAAAATGCCTGCCGGTTTACATGAAAATCTTATTTGTCTAGCCGACTCTGAGTTGGATTTGAAAAATGATATCTGTGATATTATAACCTAAGTATTGGTATGATCATTTCTGCCGTGTCTTGCTGGTACTCCGAATCAAAACCTTTTGATGTTTAGTATTGTTTTACGACGTCTGCAGTATTGAACATGATCTAAATGGCTTCAATTAAATTAGTTCTCTTGTAGAAAAATATCAATGTGGCAATAATATAAGTTCCAATGACAAAATCCAAAATTACTTATATTCATTTTTACAATGTATGCAGTAAATTCACTTATTCTGGTTTATTATCATGGAGTTCTGTTTTTTTCCGAATTGTGTCGTATGCCCTTCATTTAATTTCTTCCAATTACATTTTACTTTTATAGAATCCTCTGTCCTCTGGAGGTTTAGGTCCCCAGTTTCTTTCTTTCATCGTTCAACCACCCCAATCTTTTAAATTTTTACCGTCACTTTGATGATCGCTGTCCGCATTTTAACTTCATTCCCCACATATTGCTCTATCTCATTCAACAGTCAAACAAAACATGCTACCTCAGCTGATTATTCAATTCAATCATCATTATCTCAGATTCTATTATAAACTCTCTCTCTCTCTTTCTCTCTTACCTGTCTGTAGCACTCGTTTTGTCTGTGCTACAGTCGAGACTTGTCCTGAATCCTTTTTGACAAGTTCAGCTACCACTGTTACATCGCCTACAGCATTGAGTATCTGAATATTCACATTTAGCGGTATACCAGGAAACAAGACGTTTGAAAATGTGGCCACGTAGGTGCTGTATACGTGTAGAAAAAAAGAAAATAGAAAAAAGAAACATCTCTTAGTAACCACTCCAATATCTAGACAACCTCATTTTAACGAACAATTTTTGTTCAGACAGGTTTTCAATATTTTTTTCAATTATCGTACATGGTAATAAGGTCACCTCTATATTCAGACTCAGTTGTCAAACAGAGTTTTTTTGTAAGAAATAATGATATAAGAATTGTAAAGTGCATCAGCTTAGAATGAATGTTTCGAGGATAGCATGACTTATGGACTAATCTCGGATGAAGGGTAAATTGTTTACTCATCTTGTGTTCAAGATCATTATCCAAATTATTTTGGTTACATCTGGTACACAGTGAAACTAACTAGTTTCTTCATATGGCATTCTTCTTAAGTTTGGTGGTGCTTTTTCGAAGATGTCAGATTTTAAACAAATATGGATTAATTGAATTACTGGTTGAAAACTATCATACAAATAGTTAAGAATAAATTCACCTATCACAAATTTCTAATTAGTCTTGACATACATAGTGTATGCTTTATTGCGTTTAGTGCAATTATTGATTCTAACAATATTGTTAATAATAATGAATGTGTAATTATCATAAAATGATGATAAAAATAAATGATAATGCATGTGATTATTATACGGACTGCAGCAATTATTGTGTGTTACATACCATGAAACCGTTGAGAAATGGACCAGCAGCAACAACAGAGATGTCAGCTTCAAGCACTCCATCGTTACTGTACTCCCTACTGATATGTAAAATACGTGGGCCATTAATTAATATAATTCTTATAAAATAAAACCACACGTTGGAGACCACTACAGTTACACTATATTAAGAAATTCTCATTATCTAGATATTTTTTACAATATTTATGTATGGTTTCTGTATCAATTTCTGTATTCCAATTTGATGTTGAGCCCACCCCCCAACAAAAATCATTTTGTCCTAAATGCTGTATTGATATCAATATTTCATCGTATAATTTTACAAAAACCGAGAGCATGTGTTGTAATATTCTGATTCTATTTCAGGTGATGTGCATTCTTAAACCACAAACTATAACTATAAAATAGACGGTAAAATTTATTTTATATGTGCATTCTTATACATTTGTACTGCTCTTTGGTTACCTCGCTTGATCCGTGATTTAAGGTAAATTAAAATTAAAGAAAATAGTAAAGTACCTTTCGAGCAGAAACATATTTTTGTTGTCAAAGACTTGTTATGAAAAATAGAAAAAGAATTACAAGTCACTATCTCACCTTTCTGTCTTAGCTATCAGTCGTTCAATACACAAATGAATAGAAACGAGTCTTAACTGCCTTAAATCTCACTAATCGTGGATGTCAACGTTAAATGGCGCACCTGTGTAAAATGACCCACCAAACCTTTTACAGTATAACCCCTCAAAACCGGATTCCTTCAAAACCGGACATGGAATTCTCTGAAAATCGGACGATATTTCAAGACCCATTTTTTTCTTCTATATTCAATAGTTCTCTGAAAATCGGAATTCTCAGAACACTGAACTATTGTCCCAGTGCGGACGGGGTCCGCTTTTTAGGATTATACTGTACACACACATGCACGCACGCACGCACGCGCGCACAGACACACACATATAGTCATGTGCCTCTAATCCTAACCATGCAAGGCACGATATAAAGTATAATCCTAAAAAGCGGACTTATAACTTATAACTTAAGACTTACATCAGATAATCATGATTACATACGTGAGTCTTTTTGTATCACTGATAAATGACAAATTCTTTGTATTATACAAGTCTGAATTCTGATGAACATGTTTTAGTACGCCACTAACGATGTACATATAAACAGTTTTCTTCTTATGAAAGATGTAGGCCAGAGGATTTGAAAAAAAACGTGCCAAACCTTGGTTTTATTTTAATGATTGATTTTAATTTCTGATCTAAATTTTAAATTACTCGTATTGTTTACAAAAAGTTCTATCTAAAATTTATTAGGTCAGAAAAAAATCGTGTTCACTGTTACAAGACCAACCCTATTAATTTACACAAACCCTAAAGTTTCAATCGACAAAATCAAAAGTTGAGAATGAATCGTACCCTTATTCTCGTAGAATGTGTTTAGTAAAAAAAATAGTATTTTTTCGAACTGCGTTATTTGTAGGCCGTGTATCATAATTTTTTTCTAGCCTTTGACAGTCAAAGGTCCATATTTTAGGGCGATAGTGGTACTTTTCATAAGTTATGAGCGGAACAATCTTATCAATTATTGCCTACGCATAATTATGTATCTTCCTCAGGTCAGTCGAAAATCCGGGTCATGTATACACTGTACATATAATTGTTAATTGATAAGATTGTTCCGCTTGTAATTTATGAAAGTATCGCTTTTGACCGTCGAAAGATAGAAAAAATGTGCACAGTCAAACCTGTGAACAAAGACCACTCTGGGGAAAAACAAAATGCAACCATTATTGACAAATTGGCCTTTAATCGGAAGTCAGTTACTTCTAAATAATCAATGACAGTTTTCAAAAATGGCCTCTATTCACAGAGTAACCTTTATATGGAGGTGGTCGCAAACACAGGTTTGACTGTATAGTCTTATCATATTACCAAATCGAACTTGTGTGGTTTGTAGGCGTATTCACCTTTCAAATTGTTGGAAAGAACAGATAGACTTACAAGAAAGTTTTCTTTTAGATTATCACATGGAGAAGTTGCACGCTCCTTTTGAAGGCTAGTACTGGTCCAGACCAGTATAGTCCAGATCAGGTGGACCGGTTGCCGTATGTAACTGAACAACTGTCGAAAAACGGCGTTTAACCCAGTGAAAAAAGTATATCACTTCAAGAACCAAACTACCCACATTCGTTATAAATATTAACTGAGAAATATGTACCGAGCATGAAACTTCAGAGGACACAGTCTAGTGGAGGCCTGTAGCCAGTGAAAAGTCACATGATAATTCAGCAGCCTGATGCCATAAGCAAAAATTTAGTTTCAGATTAAGTATGTTGACTATTTGACTGCGGAACATTTCGTGTTGGATAATTCTTTTCATACATATCTCTATAAAACGAGAATATCCAAATCCCGTCCTATTGGCTGAGTAAGATGACTTTTAGGTCAAGAGATCTCGGGTTCGTGTTTTCGAACCCTGAACGCGGCGCATGCTCTCTGACAAGTATTTGATGACTATACGTCAGCGAGAAATACAATAAACGTCTTGAAAATTAAGAATGGAGTAAGCAGAAGTTTTGAGTGTAGAATATGGAGATTAATCTTTAAAATGATTACATTGCATATTGTAGGTATATATAGACCTCCTGCCATGGCTACGATTAATCAGTTTGATGATGACTTTTCACAGTTAATGGAGGATATTCTTCCGCAATATTCTAATTTGATGATCATGGGTGATTTCAATTTACTCATTCAGAATGATTCTAACAGAAAGATTTTAACAATTGTGTCTCTTCAATGGGTCTTCAACAGCATGTTATTTTAATACTCATGTTGATGGTAATTGCTTAGATTTGGTTCTAACTGAAGTAACAAATAAGCCAGAATTTTATAAATTCAAACGCGATACGAAACATTGTATAAGATTATATCAGAACTGACTGGAACTAAGTCTGAAAATCCACTCACTGTCAGTTTGCTGTTGGTGCTTACACTGAAAGAACCAACTAAATAATAGAACAAGTATTGGCAAATTAGATTTATATGAGATTTTAGGATTATATGACACAACTCAATCATTAATTAAATCGTGCATATCAAAAAAGGCAAATAAAATTCCGGAACTTCTGAATTCTGAATTCCCAACGCATTTTTCACAAAATTTGGTTCACATCAATGCAATTTTACTTCCAATATCCGAACACTGCAAAATAGTGTATGCCCCGCGGCAGATTTTATTGTGTCCCTTTTTTGACACACGTTATAATCCTAGTGTGTCATGCAGTTAATGCACATATATTAAGATTACCACATAGATAGTGGTAAATTTATGAGGTGATGATTAGGTCATGATTGCTATCTTAGGATTAAATTTGAATAGCGGTGTTTGAATCAAATATCTTTAGAGATTAAAGCGTAATTACGGTGTCATAAAACGAGCTTTTTTAATTAGCAATAAAAATAAAATGTCTTTTTTTGTTTTTCATCATGTCTCAGAGTAACTATTAAATGTACTGTACAAAGAGTAATGGCTCATAGTACGTCCACAAAGAACCACTGATGTTTAATTGTTCATTTTGGTCCAGGTTACTCCAAACGTCTGAATTCCGGAAACTTCCAAAATCCGGACTTTTTGGCCGGTTCTAAGGGTGTTCGGATTTCAGAAGTTACACTGTACAAGGTATGGAAAAACATGAGAAGAAATGAAATAAAATACAGTAAAACCCCTGAAAACTAGACCTTTTCCGGACTGGACCAAAAGTCCCGTTTCAGAGAATTCCGGTTTTCGTAGAGTCAGGGATTATAGTGCATTTACTTCGTGCACTGTGAAAACTGAATTATTTCCTGCGGCCTGGTGACATAAATTATTGTTTTGTAGTTGTTGTATCACGTGATATATCATTGATTGATATTATGTAATAAGGTGCGGCACTTCCGCAGACTCAAATTATACCGGACAAATCCAGCAAAATGGAGAGTCGCACATTATTTCGTTCAGCTTTTGTGCTCTGCCTTATAGGAGTTGTACTCACGAAAAGTAAGTAAATATGTTGGAATATTGAATAACTACTACCAGAGAAATGGAATTTTTGGGAAGGTGGAAATCCTTTATTGTATTTACGTCATAATGTTTATTGTTAACTGTGAGAAATCAGCGTATGTTTGTGTGTTCAAATATTCGTAGCTTTCGAATAAAAATGAAGATTGTAATCAATTGATAAACGTCTAATTTTGAAAGCATTGATAGTTTTATGTGCTATATATATATATACTGGTATGTTTATCTAAAATTAAAAGTTTGCGTTGAGTGATTCAAAGAATTTAACAGCCTGCAAAAGATATCGCAATTGAATCTGTCATGTTTGTTCAAAAATATTTACTGTTTATATCTGGAGTATTTTTTTTTATTAAAACAGTAAAATCCCTGCAAACCGGACCTTCTCCGGACTGGGCCAAAAGTGCGGTTTTCTGAGAATTCCAGATCTCACAGATCTATTAATTATAAAACAGAAAAAATGGGACGTGAAAAATGGTCCGATTTTCAGAGAATTCCGGTTTTCAGAGAGTCCGGTTTTCAGGGGTAATATTGTATCGATAAAAAAATTATTAAAAATAAAAATACAAATTAATAGGATAAAAACAGTATTCTCGCAGCCATTTTGTTTCGTGAGGATGGTGGCATATCCCACCAATTCCAGCGTTTTGATTGGTTGAGGAGTCCCAAGTATTCTAGCGGCCATTTTGTTTAGTGAGATGGTGGGTCGTCTCGGTATTTCTCGGTCGTCCCGCCATTTTGTTTTGGTGGGTTGATGGGACGGTAAGTCCGCCATTTTATTGTTTTAGCAGATCTATCAAGAAAACATTTTTAACAAAATGTAAATCTTTGTTTACAACGTTTCATTCAATTATAATTAATTCTCATTCAATTAAGAGTATGGATTTACAATCTCGAGCTATTTTTCGCCTACTATGTCGATGATATTTTCACAAACGTAGGAAATATGTGAATTATGTTAACGTTGATTCGAGCTTGTAAATTTTGTTTCATCCATGATGAAAAAGCAGGCACGCATTTCTGTCATTAAAGTTGAACAGCGACCTGCTAACAGTAAAATACTCTAAAATGCTTTATTCAGTCCTGAAATCATTTTCAGAGGTAATATATATTCAAATATCCAGTTTTAGTATAAGATAATTAGTCTGTGTGTAAAACCCATAGTGAAAGGATATCTCGTGTTACCAGTGTTGATTCTGGCTTTGAAATTCATAGATTATTTTCGAATGAACAGATTACATCAGAGAGCGACGAAAGTGTATCAAAAATACTTTGAAAAACGTATGCAAGCAATAATAAATGTGGTTTTATATGCATGCTGATAATCACTTGTATAACACCGGGACTGGTTATAATAGCAAGTACACCTCATTCTGTGAAACAACTAGACACCGCACAACTTAATGAAATCATTTTCACCAGCAAATAATGAACACTAGACATTTGTGTTGACAATGAATTTTACTTTCGTGACATACTATTGCATTTTTAATTACCGCCAACAGAATCGTTTAATTTTTTTAAAATAAATACATAATTAAAAAAAAACTATGTCTCATTTTTCCTCCGGAAAACACTTTTTATTAACAAATTTGTGATGAATGGCAGATTTACTTGTAAAAACTTTGTTTTCTGTATCATTGGCATTTATAGGTCACCGTACTCAATCAGGCATCCTATCACGCAATCCAAGTTTCTCACTGAATTCAAAGGATTACTTGAAAGAGTAGTATTAAAAAATGAACCTGTCTTGTGAATGGGCGACTTCAACATTCACCTAGACAATATGGGTGATTGTTATTCTAAACAGTTCACCCAGTGCTTACAGTCACTTGGGTCGGTACAACATGTGGTAAATCCTACTCACACCACTGGTCACATTCTAGACCTTATTATCAGCAGAAAGGGCACATGGTCTCATTCATTCTCATTTAGATTTTTGTAATGGGTTGTTAACGGACATTCCAGCCTATCAGATAGATAGAATGCAGAAAGTACAAAATCATGCTACTAGGCTAGTGACCAATGCCTCATTTGATCAACCAAGCTCTGAAATCCTAAATAATTTTCATTGGTTACCAATTAGAGCGAAGGTTTATGTTTAAAGGTGTAGTCCTTGTTTACAGAGTTGTTCATAAACCAGCGCCAGTATTTATATATTGCTGATTTTTTTTCGACTATATAAACACAATATACCGCGTAAGATCGTCTGGAAGCCCTCAGTTTGCTGATTTTCATACAATGCAATTTTCATACTTTTATCTGAAGTGGTGTTGATACACTACTGAATCAATGGAAGCTGGTGAAGACTGGATAAATATGTCATAACTTGTGTTAACTTTATTTTTCAAAATGATATCGAAAGCATCAAATCATTAATGATGATTCACTATGAAATGCTATTTTATCTCCATACAAACTGATTCTGGGCCAATCACGTTATAATAACTCAATTACAATCTGAAGTCATTCAAGCAGAGATAATTGACCGTCTTTCACATAGAAAAACGACACCTTTTTAAAGATTTTTTTTATTAATGATGAACAACCATGTAAAACATTAACAACTAAACTGTAAACTAGTATTTTAAATTTGAACACTAAAAGGCAAAATAAAAAGATACTAAAATATCATCAACAAATACAATGTAATCACATTTTACAAAAACATATGGTTGAATCTCTCCGATTGCAAAAAAAAACATCTAACAATAAAAATGAGTTACGTATATCATAGAACACTGTGAATTTTGAATAGCAACAATCACTATATGCTGTGTTATTGTTAAAACAACAAAAATGGCATTTGAACTTTAGACTGTTAAAACCTTATAAAAATGACTAATTTCATAACAGCTGAAAACAAGAAAATGAGTTATGTATATCAGTAACGTTGTGAATAAGCAATATTATGTATTGATTTTTAAAAAATAAACAATTCTGTTCACGGTAATTAAAAAATGCAATAGTATGTCACAGAAGTAAAATTCATTGTCAACACAAATGTCTAATGTTTTTTCTTTGCTTGCGAAATAGCAACATCGATGGCGTGGATAGATTGCATTAATTGCAACCACCGGCGAATATTTAATGCAGTCCCATCAGTAGATGCTGTTCGATTGTAAAAACGTCTGATGTCAAGAAAAACAAAATCGTTTCGATCACAAACTGTGAGATAAATGCTTTCACTTAGATAGAATTTTTCAATAAATGATATTATGTTGTGCGGTGTCTAGTTGTTTTACAGAATGAGGTATACATGTTAGTATAACCAGTCCTGGTGTTATACAAGTGATTATCAGCATGCATATAAGACCACATATTTTTTGATTGCATGCATACGCTTTTTAAATATTTTTGATACACTTTCGTCGCTGTCAGATGTAATCTGTTCATATGAAAATAAGCTATGAATTTCAAAGCACTGGTTGAGACATCCTTTCACTATGAGTTTTACACACATACTAATTATCTTACACTAAAACTGGATATTTAAATATATATTACTTTTGAAATCGATTTAAGGTCTGAATAAAGCATTTTTAGAGTATTTAACTGCTAGCAGGTCGCTGTTAAACTTTAATGACAAACATACGTGCCTGCTTTTTCATCATGGATGAAACAAAATTTACGAGCTCGAATCAACTTTAATATAATTCACATATTTCCTATGGTTGTGTAAAGATCATCAACATAAAAGGCGAAAAACAGCCAGGGATTGTTACCATACTGTTAATTGAATGAAAATTAATTATAATTGAATGAAACGTAGTAAACAAAGATTATCAAAAATTTGTTATAACTGAAAAAATCAATAAACAATTCATCGTCTGCCCATGGTTGCTGTTCTTCTTCATTCATCCAAAAAGAGTCATGTACAAAGACATGTTGTCATTATGACGAATGTTTTTTTTTAAATGAAAATCAACAATCGAATCACGGGGTTAAACATTACAAACTCGATAACCGTTATCGATTATTTTTAAAAAGACCGTCTGCTTTTCAACAAAATTGCTGCGAAAGATCGTCTGCTAAAACAAAAAAAATGACGCACCCCATCCCACCGACCAACTAAACAAAATGGCTGCGAGAATATTTGGGACTCCTCAACCAATCAAAACGCTGGAATTGGTGAGATATCTTAACATTTCATCAAACAAAATGGTCGCGAGAATGGTATATTATCCCTACTCAAATCATCCCGCCTTCCGCAAAACACTATCTTTCCTTAAAGCTCCCGCCCAAACACATCCAACACAATGTCATACGACAGTGTAGTGAAAATATTCACGGGGCTCGATGTAACTCCATTCATTTGAATTTGAATATTGTTCAGTAAAAACTTGATATAGTGACTACATTTGGGCCATAGAACGATCTTAAATTTTGGGATGGTCAATATAAGGAAAATATAGAAGACTGATACGAAACTGAATCCTTGTCATGTCATAATGAAATGATTTTCATATTCTGAGGTCTTAACGGCTGTTCAATTTCAGTTTTAAGCTCTAGGAATAAAAAACATATTTTGAATAAAGGATTTTTTTCTTTAAAATATATATGTATATTTTCATATTTTGAAAGTTGTTGCCAACCGTGTTCACCTTAGTAAAATATTCAGATTATAACATTAAAACTGCTGTATTGAGTTCATACTATTTTTCCGCACAAAAAGTCCTTTTATATCCACAACTATTCATGATTAAATTGTGTCTTTACCTGCGCTTGTTCTTTATGCAACTGGAAATTTATTTAAAACATAAAATACAAAACAATAAGCTCAGATTATGTGTAAATGTCATTTATTTTGTATATAATAAACGACGGAAGAACATATATAAAAGATCATTATAAAAAGACTAAAATTATATTGGCTGGGGTAATTGCACTATATCCATTTACTGAAAATAATCTTATAATTATGATGAGAAGGGTGCCATTATCCCAGCCATGACATAAACATTTTAACATAAATTAACATTTACATAAAGAAAGTGGTGTCTAAAAAGGCCATAGTATTGGCGAAGGAGAAAATTTATCCTAGACAATACACACACCACCCAAGGAAAACATTGAACATGCTAAACTCGAGCAAACATTCTAGCATCAATGAATGTCACTGAATGTGCTAACATTGAAGATGCTAACATCGAGCAAACATTATAGCACAATAGAACAAGACAATGAATGCCCTAACATTGAATGATGCTAACATCGAGTAATATTATTCGGTTAAAACACACATTGAAGCTGGTTTGCTAGACAGGTATTAGCAACATACATCGTAGTCGTGTATATAAGAAATATAAAAACACCAGCGGCAAAAACATCAAGCACAGCTGAACATGTTAAGTACGCGTGATCTAATACACAGCGATTTGCACACTAGCACTGCGCAGTATGTAACAGGAGTTTAAACATTAACGAGGTAAACTAACCTTATCTTATATCCAAATTATCAATGGTACATAAATAAAAAAACACAGATATCGATCTATTTACTAATTTGAAAAAGCGCTTGATATAGCTTTTTAAACTCTTTTACTGCACAGGTAAATTTTTGTCATCATCAAGCCGCGCTTGAAATATAGTCTGATTAGACAAAACGCCCTTTAATTGTATCGTTGTAACAGCCATACAGCAAGTTTTATATCGCGGGAGAATTTGGGAATAACCAATTAGCTAAATTATTGCTAAGATTATCTCCCATTGTAGTAACAATAGTTTGTATATAAAACATTTTACAATTCTTATAAAATGTTATTTTAGTTACTCCTTTAGAGCAACCACACCTACATACGAAATCATTCTTTATAAAGGTGGGATTTTTGCTTGTGTTTTTTTTAAGAATCCGTTTCTTATGATCTTATGATCTGTCTTAAATATAAATAGTTATCGAAGACTTCCTAGCTTTCTGGTCAATTAAATACCCTTAAAAAACAAGAGATGATGAAATTCATTTCGAACGAGGTGGCAGCTGTGAAAAATAGTTTCTATAAAATTATCGCCCCCTTTCTTAAGTTATCAGATTCGACATCCTGAAATAATTACTTTTTACAATAATTATGATCATAGATTAAAACCAAGTTGTATCAAGGATTATAAAGTCTTGTCTATTGGTTAAGCACTTGCTTATGTCTTCAGATAAATAGAAACTATCTGTCACGTTAGTCGCGTGTTATGAATACAACAAAGTTTGTATTTATAATTGTCACTGGACGTTTCCTCTGGTCATGTATTTTACCTTAACTACGTATCCGTCTACCCTGAAAATTGGGCTATATTTTTTCTATTAGTAGACATTTCTGCCAAAGTTTCTCAAAATAGTGGACTTTCCCCTTCAAATCAGAATTGGATATACCAATTTCACGCAAGAAAGGATGTACGCATAAGAAGAGACGGAAAAGAGACGGAAAAGACCTGTTCTGTATTTTATGATAAGTAGAACACACTTTATGTCGTTGATTCATTTGTTTAATTGTGGTTCAGGTATAGCTAAAGTCGAAGACAATAGAGGAATGGTCGAGAACGTTGACGAAGCGGTTGGTGTAATGGAAGGTATGTCAAACTTAAGTCTTAGAAAAGCAGCTCATATTTTGGAATCAAATTAATTCTTAATCTTGCTTATAGAACTTAACGAAGACACAGGTGGTTTCATATTGAAGGGAAGCAGTGTTCAAACAAAATTGTTCGAAGATTGTTGCATCGCCTGTTACATTCTAAGATAATAAAGAAGTCTGATTTCATTGTTCAGATTCACAGAAAGTTACGCAAGAGACTACGGAGAAAACAACATTAGCTGCGGGGGAAGTATTTCTAAGTGTGATAATGAAACACGTCAAAGTGCTTCCAACTGTAATGTCATTGACATCTCCTTGCTTTCATTCCTCTTGTGGTTGATTGTTGGTTTTACATATCTCGTCACACCTGATGAAGTGTGCACTACTTCATTCTCAATTTACATGAAGTTGGCCGTTTTTTGAAATATTTGCCATATATCGAACAATCCCTTATTTTCACTTATTCTCTCTATATAATCAATGCTATATTTACCTTTGTCTTGATTGTATTTATTGTGCTATTCTGATTTATTCAGAATTACGTCGTCGTAGAGATACACCCGGCGAAATGGGCAACGGTGTTGGTGATGTAAATGATGAAAATACGGATAACGAGAATGAGGAGGTAGTGCCGGGGGCTAGTGAGGTAGGAGAAGGCATAGGAGATCAATATGAAGTTGGCAGTTTTTGAAATATTTACCATATATCGGACAATTCCTTATTTTCTCTTATTCTCTCTATATAACCAATGCTATATCTATCTTTATCTTGACTGCATTTATTGTGCTATCCTGATTTATTCAGAATTACGTCCAGCTGTAATTGTACCAGTGACGGTGATGGTGACAGTGAAAGTAGTAATGATAGCAACGTCGATGACAATGCGCCATAAAAAGAACTCAGCAGAATAAAAACAAATACGCACATTTGAATATACGAGTACTCATATATACAATTCATGTTCATTCTTATACTTATCCAAATTGAATTAATTCGACATTGTTAAAGAACGATAATTTCTTCATAGTTTTGACTATAAAATGGATAATAATCACATGATCATCTAAATTAAATTAAATTATAATGCATGCTTTATAATTATAGTTCAATATCTTTATTTCCTATTCTTACGATTAAAATTTCGTCTACCGTTTCTTTGCTCTTTTTTGCATCTGCGTTCGTTTTACTGTTCGAAAATTACAACGTACAATTTTTAATTCTATTTGATAGCTTCACGGTAACATTTTCCAGCATGCCAGCCGAGTGGATGTTCGCCAGTGTAAAAGTCTTAAAGTATACGTACAGTAAAACCTTGATGATGGGACCACTTTTGTGACCCAAAAAATCGCTTGTAATAATGAGGTGGTCTCCGTATCAAATTGAATTATAGGGAAGTTATTGGACGCCGTTCCGAAAACAGGTGGTCGCTATAGCAAAGTGGTTGTAATATTGAAGTGGTCGCAATGTTCAATTTCATAGTATTCATAATTTAAATAATCTTTAAGTGAAAAGAAGTCAAATACTAGTGCAGTAGAGAGTTAATCGTCACTCATGATTTTTACGAGCGCGTTCGACTTTTGCTTCCGAATAGTCCATGTAATTTGCTCCAGCTGTTATCTTGTAACTAATGGATCAGTTCGACAGCTGTTCAGGCGTTTTCCAATTAATTATTAATTTAATTGGGAACACGGAGATCAACCTTGAATTGTACTGATTTATATCAATAGTAGTGATATCTGTTGCACTCTCTTCTATATTCTTATGGTGGCATATTTCTGCAGAAGATAACCAGACTATTATCATAAAAACCTACCAGATTTTCATGAAAAACAAAGACATCTCGCGAAAATTCACTAGTTTTTCATGATCAGATTTCTTCACCAGCTAGTGCGTATTAAGTAGACGATTATTTTCATGAAAATAAAACACTTAGAAAGCTTTCACGAAAATTGACACGCTAAGTTCTGCTGCTGTTTAATATTTTGAATGCTTTATTCATTAAGAGTGTAAATTTGCATTCTGAAGACCAACGTATTTTTTGCTAGTTGGCTACACTATTAAATCAGATTGGGACACTCATCAGATATACAGATATACGCATATTGCTCAACTAACATAACGTTTATATAAGAAAAAATTGTACTGATGCCATGTCCCAAGTACTTAAATAATCTCCTTCATTCATAAAGTCCCGATCTTTTGTACAAATTTAATTTTGCGATATTGCTATTGATATTTCATGATTCAAACATAAAAAGTAAACAGGCTATTGTTTACGAGGTAAGACTCATTAAAAACCACTTGGTAAGGTATTTAGATTATATAACAGAGCAACACAAAGCAGATCTGAGCAAAGTAGATCAGAGAGGAACAGGACAGAGCAAAGCATAGTAATGTGGGGCAGAGCAGAACAGAGCAAACCCGGACAAAGCAGTGTAGAGTGGGACAGAGCAAAGTGAAACAAAGTAGAGCATAGCAGTGCAGAGTTGAGTAGAGCAGAGCAGTACCTAGCGTAGCGGTAAAGAACAGAGCGGGACAAAACAGAACAGTGCAGAGAACAACAATAAAAATAGCATAATTATGATATTAATGATATAGACAGACATAACTAAAATTAACAAATCATAGATGAGATTTTTGTTCGTATAAATCTACGTAAAAATCGCATATTCTAGCTACAATATGTTGATATATTTTTCACTACTCGGCATAGGGATGTTGATAATGTTTGAAGGGAGATCAATCGTTCTACTGAAATGCTATAAATTCAATAATTGTTTCCTGAAAATTAAAAATCATATGATGTTAGAATGGTTTACAAATAAATAACTCAAGAATGAACTTACATGATCACTTTGGAATAAATAAACATATACACAGTCCAAATAAATTGTAATGGTGTCCGTGTAAATAATCTGATCATCGACATGCATGAATAATTTTCTAATTTCATAGTCTTCACATAGAATTACAAAATACAATTCATGCACTTGATTTTCTTTCTGATTTGAACTGTTTGTCTCGTTTCAAGTTTAAAGCCAACACGACGATTGCGTAGCTCTACAATACTAACCTATTCGTATTTAATGTTCATCGTACGACGTATCTTATTTTCGATTTAATTAAAAAAGGACAGATTACTTTGGGGGAGGCTTCGTGGTCGAGTGGTCTAAGTCTCTGACTAGTTAATCACTAACCCCTCACCGCTATAAGTTCGAATACCACCCAGAACTTGATAAAAAATCACATTTGAGGAAGCTGTGTTGAGCCGTATATGTCACAAATCGAATACTAGTAAGTAACACGCGTGACATACTCGACCATAAAAATGGCGAATCTTATATGGTATGCTCCCTGCTCAATTTCACAGTTAAAACTTAAAACGTATAATTGTGTGACATACGTTTTGATATAAAAGTATGGAACAACTACAAATTATAACATAATCACGAACATCATCGCAACCATTATCACCGATTCATCATCATCATCATCGCGATACTTTTGCTCATCATCAACAGCATATAAATTAAATTATAAATTATTTCCATTATTTTGATGGCCATCATCATCAAGATGAGCAGCGGCATGACCACCATCATTATGACCACAACAATTATCATCATTATTTTGTCGACCATCATTTTTTATCATCATGATCACGACCATTACTGCTAAGATTGCGGAGATCATTTGAAGCAGCATATACATAATCACGCTCATCAGTCCCATCATGTAATCATCATCATTGTTGTCATCATCATCATCATTATGACCAGCCTCATCATTATAATGACGACCATTAGCATCATAAGCATCATTATCATTGATTAACTTTGGAGATTCTTTTGAATTTGAAGTTTAATTATTCTATATATGGAAGCAACATGTTCAGTTACGTTGTTACCAAACGTACATTATTAAAACAGATTGTTTGATTTTCATTTGCATGTCCATAAAATAGTCAAATAACTACGAAAACATTGATATTGTATATCAGTATGTTTTGTAAACTTTCCACTTATTATTTATAATAAAATATTTATTGAAGTTTTGTAGGCTATTACAAAACGCGAGCATGATTATTATTGATGAGTCAAAATTGTATATATTTGTATAAAACGAAGAATAGAATTTACTTAGTAATTTAAATTCTTGTGTCCCATAGTAAACATAAGAATATACAGAACGACACAACATGGACCTTTAATGTTTAAATCAATGCTCCCGTTGGTTAACATATCCGGCTGCTGTGGTTAATTTAACATTTAAGGGATGCTACGTTTGTGTTGTTCGACATTTTAGTGTTTCTGGAAACGGAGAGGCCATATAATTCAACCAGTTAATGCATTTTTTCCCAACTCAGCGCAGGAATATTGACAAAGTCTAAAGGGAGATCAATCGTGTTTCTACGTTGTTACGGACTGATGATAGTCTCTCTTTGAAATTTGATATAGCAAGATGTTTAGCGATCTATATTTATAACAAATAATATACAAGAAAATAAATGAAACGAAAAGGCATCTAAAAGCTCACAAAGAAATGCCTGAGTATTAAAAAAACAGTTTACATAAATCACCAGGACTTATGTCTACGCAAATTATCTGATCATCTACATTGTTGCCAAGAAGTCTTTCTTATTTCAACTTTTTCTTTTTTTTCAATCGTGTTTAAACTTCACATTACAGCCAGAGCCATTTGGCGACTGCCCAGCTTTAACGGTGGAGGAAGACCCCCGGCTAACACATAGGTAGAACCACCAACCTTCCGTAAGCAAGCTGTACAGCTTCCTCACATGTTGGTTGGGGATCGAAATCATAGGGGTGTGGGGAGTAAGTGATCACTAGTCAGATACCAAAACCATTCAACCACTGAGACCCCACTTCACAGTTTTTACTTAGGTGTCACCGTAGGTTTGTTAATAGTGGATGTCAATTAATAGCAACTAGAAGCAGTATACAAAATACGAAAGGGTATGTTTACTATCTTCATTTTAGAAGATACAGACTGTATCCGGTTGTATAAAGTTGGAACGCAGTCCGCAGTTCACGATTCGAATCACGAACTGCGTTCTAGAATGCAGTTCGCGATTCGAACTGCGAACTGCGTTCCAACTTTATACAACTATTTTATCCAATTGACAAGGACTTGGGTTTGCTTTCTCAAAATCGAGATTGTTATTTTGATATACAGAATGCGTATTTATAGATAGTTTGTATTTAAACGTCTTGTGACAGAAGATGAACATAAGTTTATGTCGTCTTTATGTCTCATTTTGCTTGACAGATTGTATTTCATTGACACGCAATGAACTGATCTAAGCATCATGCCATATGGCGCATAATCCATGTATGACGTAAGATTAAACAATAGATATGTTTGTTTTGAAAATAGATAGTTTGGAGCGCATTGACTGAAATATGAATAAATGCAATATGGTTCCTGTCATAAAAAGTTGCTGATTTAGTCCAAAGAAAAGAGGACATACTGTGGAAGACGCCGAGGCGTCGGGCAAGTACGTTTTATATCAAACTGTTTTTTTTTGTTTTTTCTGAAAAAAAAATACTGTCTAGTCGACGGAATGGCCAAATCTGATATGACCCTGGTTCAGTTCTGTGATGCAAAATCTCTAGACATTCTAAGTGTTGCTAGATGTTTGAACCACTCAGTGGTCCAAATCACTCATGATATGAGTAGCCTGGACTTTTAAATCATTGATTATGGTATTACAGTAATATCACCGTGCCGTCTTAATGGGTGTATTGAAGAAATTAATTTAAAAGTTCAGAGCTATTTCTATAATACTTTCTCAAAAAGAATTAGTGAGAAACAATATTTCATATTATATTGTTCAGTACGAAAATGTCACATTCGTTTTAGTGTAATGTTTTATAACATTCGTATCAAATTTTGTGTGTAAATCACACCCATTTGACATCTACAAAAAGTAAAAACAAAATAGTACAGTTTTGTTATGTCAAAAAAATTACTTTATACTTAAATTTCAGTGTTTTCCAGTTATACGGTAAATCTTAATTAAATACCGCTTCAGAATAATGTCCACCTTATAATGTAGACAATTTTTCGAACCCTCGATGTGGATCATGTCGGTTGAAGAACATGGATTCCTCGGCTGTTGGTCTTACTTCTACATCTGATATTAGTTATGCTTACATGGAACGGAGTTTACAGTTGCTGGGGGAGAAGAAAGTTATTGTTGATACTGAACTCAAGAAACTGGTTCTGCTAGCCAGTATGTAAATCTTTCTACGAACCTCGTTATGTTTTTGTTGTTGGTGCTTACACTATGGAAGAACCAACTAAATAATGGAACAAGTATTGGCGAATTAGATTTCTTTATGATTATATTATGTCACAAATCAAGAATCATTAATGAAATCGTGAATATATATACATACATATAAAAATACAACATATTGAAATAATGGAAAAACACTAAAAGAAACGAAATCAAGTATTTACTTCGTACACTATGAAATCTGAATTATTTCCCTGCGGCCTGGTGACGTAAATTGATTTATTTTGTGGTATCACATGACATATCATTGATTGAAGTTATGTATATAAGATGTGGCACTTCTACATATTCTCTAATAACACCGGACAAATCCAGCAAAATGGAGAGTCGCACATTATTTCGTTCAGCTTTAGTGCTCTGCCTTATAGGAGTTGTACTCTCGAAAAGTAAGTAAATATGTTGAAATATGGAAATTGAATTTTGGGGAAGGTGGGAATCCTTCCTTTTGCTCATATATATTTATTTTTCTATTGTATTAACGTCATAATGTTTACTGTTAACTGTGAGAAATCAGCGTATGTTTGTGTGTCCAAATATTCGTAGCTTTCGAATAATAAATCCATGACCATAAAAGATTATGGCTAATTTGCAAAAATGATAAACATCTGATTTTGAAAACATTGTTAATTTTATGTATTATGTTTGCTGGCATGATTAAATTACAAAGTTTTCGTTGATTCGTTGAAAGATTTCAGAGAATTTAACAATCTATAAAAGGATATCGGAATTGAATCCGTCATGTTCGTTCAAAAATATATAAAGTTTATATCTGGAGTATTTTGTTAACTAATATAGAAAAGAAAAGGATTTAAAAAAAACGAAATACCCCTCATCTCACCTTCCCCCAAAATACCACCTCTCAAAATACCAACCCGAACACATACAACACGTACGACTGTATAGTGATAATACTCACTGGGTTCTATATAATTCCATTCGTTTGTATTTGAAAATTGTTCAATAAAACATGATATAATGTCCACATTTGGGCCAGAGAACGGTCTTAAATTTTGGGGTGGTCAATTTATTAAGTTGAAATACAAGTAAAAAAGAAAATATAGAAGCCTAGTCCGTGTGTCTGTCATAATGAGATGATTTTCATATTCTGGGATCAAAATGGCTGTTCAGTTTTAGTTTTAAGCTCTAACGAACGTACATGCTATGAGGAATTTGACATGAACAATATAAATTGCATAATTATTTTTTTCATATTTTGAAATTTATTGCCAACCGTTTTCACCTTTGTAAAATATTCAGATTATAGCATCAAAACTATATTATTGTGTTCTTACTATTTTTACGCACAAAAAATCCTTTTATTTCTTTAAAGAACCACTCTTTCATACGGAATCATTCTTTATAAAGGTGGGACTTTTGTATGTGTTTCTTTTTTTTAAATCCATTTCGTATGATCTATCTTAATCAGAAATAATTATCGAAGATTTCCTTCTTCGTTTTCTGGTCGATTTCGATTCAATATAACTACGGAAACCAGAAAAAATATGTTATTTTTAGAGATGATATTCATTTTGGGCGATTTGGGAGTCATCATAAAAAGCACAAGGTAACAGCGGTGAAAAATAGTTTCTATAACATTAATCGACACATTTTCTTAAGTTATCAGATTCGACATCCTGAAATAATTTCTTTTTACAGTAATTATGATTATAGATTAGAAGCAAGTTGTATCAAGGATTTTATAGTCTCGTCTATTGGTTATGCGCTTGCTTATGTCTTTAGATAAGTAGAAAATATTTGTCGCGTTAGTCACGTGTTATGAATATAACAAAGTTTGTATTTATAATTGTCACTGGACGTTTCCTCTGGTCTTGTATTTTACCTTTAACTACGTTATCTGTGTACCCTGAACATTGGGCTATATTTTTTCTATTAGTAGACATTTCTGACAAAGTTTCTCCATTTATTCAGAGAAGCTAAGTACACGGGATATGGAATAAAAAAGTTCAATTAATAGACAATTAAGAACAATACTTATTTAAATTGGAACATACTCTTTACCTTTTATTTGTTTAAGCGTCAACTGTGCGAGATCCGCATATCAATATTTTTCTTGTCAGTCAAATAGTGGACTTTCAAACAAGAATTGGAAATACCAATTTCACGCAAGAAATGATGTTGTACGCATAAGAAGAGACGGAAAAGACCTGTTTTGTAATTTAAGATCAGTAGAACACACCTCATGTCGTTGATTCATTTGTTTAATTGTGATTCAGGTATAGCTGAAGTCGAAGACAATGGAGGAATGGTCGAGAACGTTGACGAAGCGTTTGACGTAATGGAAGGTATGTAAAACTTAAGTCTTAGAAAAACAGCTCTTATTTTTGAATCAAGTTAACTCTTAATTTTGCTTATAGAACTCAACAAAGACATAAGTGGTTTCATATTACAGGGAAACTGTGTTCAAAAAATGATTGTTCTAAGATTGTAACGAAGCACAAAGTGCTTCCAACAGTAATGACATTTTCTTGCGTTCATTCCTCTTGTAGTTGATTATCGTTTTTACGTCTCATCAAAGCTGATGAAGTGTGTATTACTTCATGCGATATCTACATAGCTCCTAGTAAGGCAGAAATGCGCTGTCCAATTTATATGAAGTAGGCTACTTTAGTAATATTTATATACATGTATCGACCAAACCCTTTTTTCCCAGTATTCTCTTTGTATGCTACCGTGTGTTACTACTATGTTCATCTTTATTTTGATAGCATTAATTGTGCTATCTTGATTTATTCAGAAATACGTAGAGATACATTGGATGACATGGATATAAACGGTAATTTTGATAATGATGAAAATACGGATGTCGAGACTGAGTTGGACGATAAGTTGGCTGTTGAGGAAATAATAGAAGAACGATATATGGCGGCAGCGGACCAAACTTCCAGCAGTAATAGTACCAGTGATAGTGAGAGTGAAAGTGACGGGGATGATGACAGTGATAGTAGTAGTGATAGTGACGGTGATAGTGACAGTGATAGTAGTAATGATAGTGACGGTGATGGCGACAGTGATAGTAGTAATGATAGTGACAGTGATAGTAGCAGTGATAGTGAAGGTGATGGTGACAGTGATAGAAGTAGTGATAGTGAAGGTGATGGTGACAGTGATAGTAGCAGTGATAGTGAAGGTGATGGTGACAGTGATAGAAGTAGTGATAGTGAAGGTGATGGTGACAGTGATAGAAGTAGTGATAGTGAAGGTGATGGTGACAGTGATAGAAGTAGTGATAGTGAAGGTGATGGTGACAGTGATAGTAGCAGTGATAGTGAAGGTGATGGTGACAGTGATAGAAGTAGTGATAGTGAAGGTGATGGTGACAGTGATAGTAGTAATGATAGTGACAGCAACGTCGATGGCAATGCACCATAAAACGAAATCTGCAGAATAAAAACAAATGCGGACATTTGAATATACATGTATATAAATTCAAGCTCATTCTTATGCTTATCCAAATTGAATTAAATCGACATTTGTTAATGGACGATAATTTCTTCATCCTCTTGACTTTAAAATAAGTAATAATTACATGAATAGCTAATAAGATTAAAATGCATGCTGTACAATTATAATTCATCTGTATTTCTTATTCTTACGAATAAAATTTCTTCCACCATTTCTTTGTGCTTATTTTACATCTGCGTAATTCCAAAATGACAATGTACACACTTTTTACATTATTTGATGATATTATTTATGACATTCTTCACGATAACATTTTCCAGCATGCCAGCTGAGTGGATATATGCCATTGTAAAAGTAATAATGAAGTGGTCTAATTATCAAGTTAAATTATAGTGAAGATATTAGAAAGCCGGTCCGAAAATAAGTGGTCGTTTTAACAAGGTGGTCGTAATTTTGAAGTGATCGCAATGTGAAAATTTACTTTATTCCAAATTTGAATAATCTTTAAGTGCAGACAACAAGTCAAATAATAATTTACATTTGAACACAGAGGTAAAGCTTGATTTAGTAAGAGTATAAATTTGTATTCTGAGATCATACGCCAGTTTTTGTTCTGTTGAGTTGGTTACACTATTAAATCAGATTCAAACACTAGTTTTTCATGATCAGATTTCTTCACCAGATAGTACTTATCAAGTTGACGATTTTTTTTTCATGAAATTAAAACACTTAGGCTTATATAAGAAAAAATTGTCCTGCTATCGCTGTCCCAAATACTTAAATAATCTCCGTCATTCGTAAAGTCCCTATCTTTTGAGCAAATTTAATTTTGTGATATTTCTATTGATATTTCATGATTCAAATATAGCTATTGTTTATGAGGTAAGACTAGTTAAAAACTACTTGTTAAGGTAATTAGAATATATTATAACAGAGCAACACAAAGCAGCTCTGAGCAGAGTGGAGCAGGACAGAGCAAATCAGAGCAATGGGGAGCAAAGCAGAGTAGAGTGGGACAAAACAGAAAGGACAGAGCAAAGCGTGACAAAGCACAGCATAGCAGCGCAGAGTTGAGTAGACCAGAGCAGCATACATTGTGGCGGAAATGACCAGATGAGAACAGGACGAAACAGAACAGTGCAGAGTACAACACTAAAAATAACATATGATATCAATGATATAGATAGACATAACTAAAATCAACTAATCAAAGATGTTACTTTTGTCCTCTTAAATCTACGTAAAAATTCCAACCGTTAATATGTTATTATATATTTCACTACTCAGCATACGGACGGCGAAGTTGGAAGGGAGATCACTCGTGCTTCTGAAATGCTATAAATCCAATAATTGTCTCCCTTACAAATTAAAAATCGCATTATGTTAGAATGGTTCACAAGAATATAATCACTCATTAATGAAGTTACATTATCACTTTAGAATATATTTACATACACACAGTCCAAATAAATTAACATGGTGTCCGTGTAAATAATCTGATAATCGACATGCATGAACGTTTTTTCTAATTTTTCTTCTCATAGAATTACAAAATACAATTCATGCACTTGATTTTCTGTCTGCTTTAAACTGCTTGTCTGATATGTAAAGAGAAACCATCTAAATATTGGTTTTATCAAGTCAAACAAGACAGATTTCTTTGGGGGAGGCTCCATGATCAAGTGATTTAAGTCTCTGAATAGTTACTCACTAGCCCCTCATTGCTGAGTTCGAATACCAACCAGGACCAGAAAGAGTCACATTTGAGAACATTGTCCAGGCAGCTTTCGGGAGGGTAATTGCACATAATTGAAAGACTTAAAAGCCAGAAAGGTCAAATGATACTGAATGCATATACGGTAAAAGCCAACAATAAAAACAACAAATAAATTACTTTATATTTAAATTTCTAGATTTCTGTGTGTGTGTGCTAGCATGTGCCTTCGTATTCTATAAGCGACACCCGATTTCCCAAATGCAGTGTCTGTCATAAATTGGAGACGAAACACATTACATGGGATTAATACCTAGATTTATTATGTATAGGCAGCTACACACATGCATTAAATGAAAACAAACATTTGAGGTATTTACCCAATCATTTACGAGTATATCTATCATAATAGTTTATTTCTTCATTGTGCTTAACGCTGTTTTTCAACAATTTTTCAATTATATACAGCGGGCGGTTCACCTAACCAGTTTTCCTGGACTGTATATACTTAGCAACATCCGCTAAGGATCATACAAAATTACTCATATAAAAACATGATGGAAATGATATTGAAAAATGAAAGTTTGCTGAACATTACGACTTTTCTTCACGCACAGGTAAACTCAATGTGTTTGCTTTATATTGATTACATGATTTACAAAAAAAAAAAAAAAACGGGAATCAAGGGACCCTCAGTTTTACACGTACTCAAGCATTGAACTGTAATGCGAGTTTATGTGAATGTTAGCAATCTGTTAAAATGGTGGTATCTGATTGAGCAAGCAAACCACGACAGATTAGAATGCGTTTGAGCGAAGCAGAAATGCAGAGAGGAGTTTGTATACTTCAAGTAGGAGCCTCACAACGCCATATCTTCAACAACCTCGGCGTATCCCAAAGTGTCGTTAATCGCTTTCGGAACTGTTATCGGACGATCGGATCAGTGCTCCATCGTCATTCAGATGGCATACAAAGAAAAAACATCTCAGCGAGAGGGAAGACCGGTTTCTGGTGATCCAGGTTCATCGGCACCCTTTTGTCAGTGCAGTGTAGCTACGGGATGGTCTACAGAACACATCAGGCACCAGAATATCTGCTCAGACAGTCAGGAGACGGCTACACAACAGCTAACCTGAGATCTAGATAAGCTGTTTCTGAGAATTTCTCTAACGATACATCACTAGCAATGTCGGCGAACGTGGGCTGCACAACATCAAAGATGAACTCTTGCGCAGTGGACACCCGTTCTTTTTACAGATGACTCCAGATTCTGTATGGACTTCCTTGGTAGACACAGGAAAGTCTAGAGACATCGAAATCAGAGGTTTTATGCTCAGAGCGAGGCTGAACATGACCGATATGGTGGCGGATCACTGATGGTTCGGGGTGGTGTTAGTATGCAGGGCAGAACTGACATGAAGATCCTCTACAACGGCACAATGACCGCAGTACGCTACCGAGATGAAGTGCTTGAACCTATGGTCAAACCCTACGCTGGTGCCATTGGTGCAGACTTCCTGTAAATAGACGATAATGCCCGCCCTCATCGTGCTAGTAACATTGATCTGTACCTGGAGCAGGAGAGTATATTACGTATGGAGTGGCCAGCAAGATCTCCGGATTTAACTCCGATTGAACATGTCTGAGACATGCTTGGTGTTGCTGTTCATAAACGACCTGTCCACCTAAGGAACTTGAGACAGTTGTGAGACGCTCCTCGGAAGGATGGGCACGTATACCCCTACATCAGGAAGCTCAACTCAAGCATTAGGAAGCGTGGTCTAGCTGTCATTAATGCCGCAGGAGCTCACACGCGTTACTTAATCTGTCAAAAATCTATAACTGTCCGTGTTCCAGGCATTTTTAAAATGTTAACAGGAACTTTCATTAGATGTGTATGAGCATTTTTTATGGATATCTTCATTTTTGACCATCCATGGAAAACGGATGATGTGATTCTTCATAATGTGATTAATTTTCATTAATTTTATTCCTAATGAAATGTTGTTTAACTATGTTGAGCAATTAAAATCTAATTTGTGATATTAGAGTTATGTATAATATATGATCCCTAGCGGATGTTGCTAAGTATACTCATCAGTACTAACTTACACGTTCATAAAGATTCGGAAACTTCTCCATATATGGAGGAAAAATGACGTTTTTGTCAAATTTTCATTGAATGGTATGACCTGCCGTGACCGGGATTTAAGCCCGGATCACCGGGTTACAAGTCCAGTCATTTCTCCATAGTACATAAAATGTCAAACTTTAATTAATATACTTTAAGCCTATAATTGGTACTTAACACTAAGGTAAGATTATATCATTTCTCAGTCAGCTTGTTACGTCTGCATATTTCTATGCATTTGTGTATATACATGTATGTATATTAATGTTCTCATGGGCCTTAGTGCCTATTGAATCAAATAATAAACTTGTTATTCATTAATTAGCTAACACTCGTTTTGTAAAAAACAATAAATTTAAATATTACTTGTATGCGATAATTACCGAAGACAATAATCTCTGTTTTAAATCCTAGTATCTGCCCAATAGTCACAAATATTCTAACAAGCTTGCAAATTATTATCTTTATATCTTTATTAGAAAGTATGATTTTCGATGTCACACAAATCATGTTCAAGGGATTTTTTCTATACCTTTTCACCGTAATATAACAATTTAGAAATACATTTACCAGAGTACGTACATGATATTGCGCATGCTACCTAAATAGAGTCAGTTTTCATGAGTATTCATTGTATCAATATACAGTCTAACCTGTGGACAAAGGTGAAAAAGGGAGGATTAAAGATGGCCTTTAATTCAGAGGTTAATTTTAGTATGTAATATCAATCAACTTATTTGACTGTATTCACAATTGGATAGATTTCCATGGTCGTTTTTCTAATTCAAAAGGTACAGATGTTGAATTATTCAAATTACGAAGTCTAAAAGTAAAATGTTTCCTAAACAGCAATTCAAAATAATTTAAATATTTGTAATAGCGGAGGATATAGGTCTAGACTACACCAATATTTTGAATCCCAATTTTGACATTACTTGAGTCTTGAATTTCATTTTCAAATCTCCAATGATTTCATAATGCTCAGTAAAGTACGAACATCATTTGAAATTACAAAGACAAATAAACCAGAAAACTGCGCTTAAGTGACTTGTATAGTTTTGACATTTAGTAGATAATTACACACAGAGTATCAAATCTATTTTATGCAATGTAATCATTAATAAAAACATCGTTTATACGCAAAAAATAAAACTAGTCACTCTTGTTAAAGAATGATGAATTTGTAATCAATGTTTTATGTTTGTTGACCGAACAGAAACCGACTTAATTATGATCGATTCATTATCATTCAGTTGTTGTTTTTTTAGTTGATAGCTTACAACATGGTTGATAGTGTCTATTTAATATGCTTATCATTACTAATTAACTGGCGTCAAGTAATCGGGTCCGCTCGGTAATTTCCGTTACGCCTCGACATAAACATAAACAGTCGAAGTGAAACGTAAAGGTCAATAAGGTCAGATTTATTCCGAAGTGATGAACACGTGACAATGAAAACGGGGCTTATAATAGCAAATAACGTTATTTACATAGGTGAATTTACAACTTGTTTGTTGTTCAAATCACGTATGATGCTTTCTCGTAATTATTTCTCCAAACAACAAACAGGTTTCATATTAAGCGCCGCTGAGTTTTTACTTTGTCTTAACGTATCGAGTTCCGCCTCATTGTCTCGCGTATTTGTTTTAATTGCTTCAGAATTGAAGTTTGCCACTGATAAGGCGGAAAATTAAGTAGCGAATGGTATGTAGGCGAATTTAAGTTAGTATAGCAATAATTATACATGTGAGCGTGTAAAAGTCGGAAATATGTTAACTTGAATATTACTTCAGTTTATTAATGACATTTATTCAGGACTAGTAATAAGCGTTTTTCTTTTAATAGGAAGTAATATATACAGGTATCTCTATCAGCCGCAACTCTAACGGTACAAACGTACAAACTTTTTTTGTTTGTAAAATTCTAAATTCTTGCACTATTTTACTTGGCATGTAAAAATATTTCCTTTAAATTATTAAGCTATTTATAAAATATAATATAATTATGTAAGGACTTCTTTAGTATTTCGTGTTTTGAACTCAAATTTAATTTCATTTATGTTTTGCATCTAATTTGGTGAAATATATAAGTATTTTAATCTTAGATAATTACATCATTACCCCGACAGGCGCTGAATTTAAATATACGTGTATTTATGAAAAACAACATAGATTTGGTTTGTATTACTTACTATTTTACCCTTTTCAGACACCGACAATTTGACCTCATGACTATGATTGATGGAGTTTACAGTTAAAGTGATTACTTGGGATTTCTTGTGAATTTACATGTCTCTGGAATAGTGCTCAGCAAGGATTGGAACTAATAAGTCATTCATAAAAAAACAAGGATTAAACTTCGATAACTGCATGATTTAATTTGACCATAAATTGATAAAGGACCATAATGGCGGGAAACTTTGACGATTTCCGTTTCACGAAAAGCATCACTGACCATCAGTACGGAGAGCGCCATCTACATCAAGTAAATTGTGAAAATAATTACAACGTTTCTAATCCGCTTCATGTGAAACTTCAGTCGAACAGAACCGATGAGTTCCGCGTGACTAAAAGACGAGGTCGACCGATTGTAAACAACGCTGCCCGCGAGAGAACGCGAGTGAAAACATTGCGTTCGGCTTTCCTTGAATTGCAAAGAACGCTACCTGCTGTACCGCCAGACACCAAATTGTCAAAATTAGATGTCCTTGTGTTAGCTACTACATACATTGCTCACCTGATGAGCGCTTTGCAGGATGACGGTGATGTGGCTCAAGTGTTTGCAGCAAACGGCTGTATGCATCCTGTAAAGGTACATAGATCATAAGTCTGTGGTGAACATACTGTAGCTTCAGTGTCGTATTTCTCAATAAACAATTTGCCCAAGAACTTCGTTTTTTCCATCCAATATGTACAGAGGTTTCTGTCTCACGAACTATATTTTTTCTAACCTTTCTAAATCCCTGAACTATACCAAATTGATAACGAAACTTCAATTACATGATACGAATGACTAGTTAGTTGCCTGTGAAAGAAAATTACAATATACCTTATTGATCCGGTAAATGTTTGACACATTTGTATACAATATATACTTTTTGCTTCTGAAAAAAATCATTTCAGTTGAGTAAAATATCGATTACGCAAGGCTTTTTGAAGTTCAAGAATGCCCCATTTTCCATAATTTGCCTATAAAATAATGCCGGAAAGTATGATGATGATGATAAAGTTATCTAAATTATATTTATTTTAGAAAGGCGAGGCGTCAGGTATTTACAAACGTTACGTGGTTTCATGTCTGTCAATGTAGCTTGATAATCATAATTTTAGAACGACGTAGTCCAATATTTTTTCAATATTCATGACATTACGTAGACAATGAGAGTAATTAAGAACATATATCATTAACTGATTTTAATAAATTGTGAAAAATGTAAATAATGAAATAATTTGAAATAATCATTTTTTCTAGCTGAAGTCATTCGACTTACATGGACATTTATAATTATCATGAACGTCTGTAGATATGTTATAAATTATTTAACCTAGACTGTACGTACGGTATGTTTGTTTCAGAAATGGCCAATGAGAACACGTCTGTATGCCGGTATATTATCAAGTACAGTAGCAACAAACACACAAGATTGTCAAGATACGGGTGACTACCAACCATCCCAAACTCACCAACAAGTACCTTGGATTCCAAAACATTCGTAATTTCAGGATACAGCAGTGGATTGATTAACTTGAGAAAACGGCTATTTGAACACCTAGAGGTGAATAAAATCTGTAAAAAATGATTCGTTCAGCACATATTATCTCATCGAAGTTAAAATACTTCAAACTGAATATTTATTGAAAATGCGTGGATGTGTTTTAGAAACTCAAAAGGAGTAGGTTCATTTAGTCTTAAGTGAAAGTACCCCTTTATTAGAATTAATGTGGGACCTTTTCAGTATACAAAACTCCGTACACATATTTTTTCAGACTCTCAAAGATTCCTGACCAGTTATTCTATTGTATTTTTTTGTTGTTTTTTTTCTGAAAATGTGAATGCATTTTGTACAAATACTAAATCAGTTTCGTTACATGAAGTCTGAACGAAGTTCGTGTCTCAGAGTTCTCGATTCGGATTCACGAATCGCAAAATTTGTTAGAATTTGTTCTATTTTTTGTTGAAAGTCACAGAATTCACTGTCAGAATATTTTTATAAACGAACATAACGTTAAAATATGCCCCCTGTCTTTTAGCCATCAGACTGGCGGCTCAAAAATCCAAAGCGCGAACTGCGTCCCAACTTCATGAGACTAATATGTTAATCGTATACTGAAAAGAAAGTTCGCCTATCCATTGAATGGCTCATAATTGCTTTAAAAAATGAATACGTCAAGATGTTTGTAGTTTCTGTTAACACGTACATATATGGGAGATTTTTTTCTCCCCATAAGGTGATCAAACTATTTGTTCAAAGTATCTTTGGTTATTATTTGAATTACTAAAATTCTTATTTGTTTCCATGACGATAGGTAATATTTTTTTATCTAGTGCATTCATTCATAAAGTGTATGATTCATCAATTCATTATAAGCATGTACTATACATTGTCACAATAGAGACATTCTCATTTTTATTGAACAAAAACATGTATTTTTATTGCTAGAGAAGAATTCCTACAAGCAGAGTGAGAAATACTAATTTCTATAAAAATCACTCGTGAATTCAGTACAAAGTTAGTTTACACTTGTTTACAACTAATTTAACTCTTATATTGGGAAGTGTTTTTTGCGACATAGACACGAACTATCCAACAGGGATATTTTATTTGATTTATCGACATTTTTGGCATAGCTTTACTAAAACTAATTTCTTACCGTTCATCATATCATACAGGGTGATAAAAAATTTGCGAAATGTTTAAGCCTTGTTTGTGGTACATGTTTTTTTTTGATAATTTTCATATCTGTTTGACGCATATTTCTCTTTCTGTACATATATATACATGTGTAATATAAAAGAGGTCCTTTCCGTAAAAGATTCGGATTAATTAATATTAACTTTGTACATTATTTTGAATTTGACACATGATAATTTAAATATGATGCGAAATGTTCATTTGCGTTGTTACCAAACGTACATTATTAAAATAGATTGTTTGATTTTCATTCGCATGTCCGTAAAATAGTCAAATATATCAGTATGTCTGGTAAACTTTCAACCTATTATTTATAACCAATAGTTAATTGATTTTTTGTAGGCTATTAGAAAACGCAAGCATGATGATGATTGATTACTAGTCAAATATGTTGTATAAGCTTATATGAAACGAAGAATAAAATTTACATTTGTATTTAGTAATTTGTACACGTTCTTGTGCCCCAAAGTAAATATAAGAATATACAGAATGACAAAACATGGACCTTTAAATGTGTAAGTCAATGCTCCCGTAGGTTGAAAAAAAGGTTTTAACACTAATTACGCCTGTGAAGTACATCCAAAGCGTGATGTTGTGTTTGTAAATAAGTCACGCTTTCAATTTGAAACACTTCGTCCGACTATCATGCAGTAATCGAGATAATCAATTAATATCCAATGATTAATTACGTCGGCTATCAATCGTTGCGGTTAAAATCTATGTAACGTCGGTAATAGACGTACATAGCGGGGTTTATGACTTTTATAATTGATATTAAATGAATGAGTAATGACAATTAATGACAGTGCAAGTTGTTATTTCTTGATAAAACTCCATACGTAGTAGTACATTTGTCAAAACGCACTTGGCGTTTTTACGGGTGGATCATTCATTTTTGCGCAACCACTAGAGAGTAACTAACACTGCACATCCACACTGATAAAGGTCTTGCTTCCGTTTTCTAAGAAATATAGCAACTTTGTATATGTTACCTGATGCTTCTATTAAATATTCAAATATACTGCACGCATAAGTTCCACTACCCGATGGAGGTTCGAACATCATCGGCGATATGATATTAATATGTTCATTTATCCCTTTACCTCATAATACCTCATTTCCCCGCATCTGAAGCAGATTAGTTTAGAAAACATAGTGGCAAAAGAACATATTGCTTGAGTGACGACTTCTTTCTTAATGTTTTTGTTGATTTTATTTCTGATATATATTAATTCTGTTTCAAATATCAAATTTAACAACAGTTCGGTGCTAAAATTAAAATCACAATGCTGAAGAAATTTAAATTTCTTCACAAACTTGTGGCATAACAATAGGGACACATGTATACAGTACATGTATAGTCCATAAAACAATAATCCGCTATTTGAGAATGTCCGCTACAATGAAAATGTGACTTTTCCGTTTCCGGTCTCTTCATCTTCATCTTTCTCATCTTTTGTCTCGTCCTCCTCTTCATAAACTGTGTCAGCAATGGTAAATTGTACCTGAAAATACGCTGTTATAAATAAGTTTGTGCTTTAGTCATTATCAAACGGAATAACATTAACAATAGCAATACATGTACATACATTTCAATTCTACGTGTTTGCCTGGCATTTTAAACCAATCAGATTGCTAAGCTATTAAAATTTTCTCTTTCTAATACACCTTTTTTTACAGAATTTTTTCACGATTAAGAATGTGCATCGACGGTCGTTCATTTGTGACTGACGCGTTAAAGAGTCGTGAGCGAAACAACACTAAGTCGGTTAGAGTTTATTTTGAAAATTCTTCACCTATACCAGAGATCAATATTGGTCCCAGCCTGTACGCACACATGTACAGTATAAGCCTTTGATTTGAATAATACACAATCGCTGTTCACCTCTTTTTGGCTAACTTTTAAAAAATAAATGGTCAAATTATAAGAATTAAATTCCAGACGCTTGAGGAAAATTGTAAATCATCAGGATAAATAAACTCAATGTAAATAAACCTGAGTTGTTTTTCTTTCCTCAAAAGTTCGAGTGCCATCTAGGTTATACGACAAAGTACGTGGTGGTTGCTTTGGCGATCCTAGTTCATCTGATCTGGAGCGTAACTCACGAAGTAGTTTGTTCTTACGATATTTCCGTCTAAGATGTGAAATCAAGTGGTGTTTGTGATCATGTACAAGATTTTTATCATGCACATTTAGATGAAGTCGCTGAAATGCAAAAAAAACATATGACGTCATTTCCGGTTGCAATTAGTCTTAAACGAAATATTATATTTTTAGACGAAATATAAACCGTATGATTATATAATACATGTAATGACATTTACTATCAAAAGGTTTGAAGATTTCTTAAATGTGCGACTTATCATATCATTCGAAAATGTAAAGAGTATGTGAGGTATCTTTATTCTGTGGTGATTGTTTAAGTCTCAGAAAAGATCGCAGCAAACTGTCAACAACAGATCGTCCACAACCTGTAGCTGGAACAATTTTTATTTCAATAAGGTGTAATGAGTTTCTTATACTAAGATGATATCGCAGATTTTTAAGGTAACAGTTTGGAACATTTCACCAAGGGTTCCAAAGTGTATTGTGAGACGTGTGAACACTTATTAGAATAAAATCTCTCGTGAACAAGAGCATCGGATATGGCTGCTATCTACAACAACGTCGAAATAATAGTACTAGCATTACATAAAACAAAATAAAAGTACTAGCATTACATATTATAAAACAAAATAACAATAATAGTATTACATATAATAAAACAAAATAACAGTACCAACATTATATGTAATAAAACAAAAAGTAAAGAAACAGTTTGGTAAAAGATTATGAAAATCAATCCACGGAAGAAAGGCGTTATTAAGAGGTGATGTAGCGAATTTACAGGCGCAATTCAAGCACATACAGAAAAGTGAATGTAAAAATAATGAGTCAATTACAAAACAGCAACATGTATTTATGTTTGAATTATACAACGCGAACAAAACCACGACAGCACAACAAACGCTTATTTCAAACAGCGCTCAATTCATATAACAAGGGAGACAACTGTGAAAAACTGAAACAAACTCGAAATAAAAAAAATCACAACGTGGAGCTATAGATAGAACCGATACACAAATAAATTGTGCAATCCACAAAACAAAACATAAGGAACTATATATAATACCTCTCCTACGTCTGTGTCAGTATCTTCTATAGACGTATCCTGATTAAGTAAGTCATTAGATAGCACATATTTATGTACACTTTGTTCAGTTCTGAGTACATACGTGCAATACATAAGATACTATATATGAGTCTCCCCTACTTATTACACGATGCAACGTCAAAATCGAAGTTGAAACATAAATATGAAACTAGATGGTCTGTTTATTTGACATTTAAAAATGCAATTTGGCATGCATGTTCTGTAGAAAAGGTCGTATTATGTAATATCGCACCGGTCGTAATATCGGACCTCGAATATGAAGGAAATATGTAATAGTTCTTTGAAAAAGTGGCCGTTTTATCGAGTTGGTCGTATTATCGAGTTGGTCGTATTATCGAGTTGGTCGTATTATTGGACCTGGCGTTAAGCAGATCGTATATGTCTCTAATAAAATAATAATAATCATCACATTCATGGCTCGAAGCTTGACTTTCCGGGCTTCAAAACGTTTTTAAGCTGTACAAGTATTGCTTCTAGGCTACAGAAATCTAAATAGTTATATGTACTTAGAAAAGTTGAAATGAATATCAAACTGAATACATTAAAGTACAAGAATGTAGATACGTGAATATATATGTTGAAATTACTTACGCTGCGAACTGTGTGCATCGTGTGTGAGAAGAATTTATGGAAGTTTTCTCCATAAGACTGGTTCTCTTTCTTCACTTCATTGTCTCTCTTTGTTACAAGCTCATCTACAATATCAAGTAAATGTTCATTAATTCTTTGCAGTGTGCAAGAAAAACATGAAAAAGATGCTCAGTGTGGGTCCGCTCAAGAGATATTTAATAAGTTTTGCCTAAACATTCAGAACAACGTGGTAAATCATACTAGAACAGAAGAACATATTGAAAAAAAACGACATTTAATTAAAATTGACAATGTACATATTTGATTTGAATAATAAACATGTCGCCAAAAAGACCCTAAAATTATAACATTTATGTAATAATCAATATTGATGTTAACATCAGTTTTGTCAACATACAGACATGAGCAAATCGTTGATGATGTGCTTGGAAGTTGTCTTGCAAGTGTGGAGTTTTGAAATCGTGTATGAAAATGCATGATGTAGAATGTAGAAGCAAATAATTTTATCGTGATACGCACTGGAACCTTAGCATTATTGACTGCTCATTCTTAATCGAAAGCTTTTGTCGAGCCACAAAATCCTACATAATAGCAAGAAACAACGAAAAGCATGAATGGTGATTGCCTGAACATAAATTTAATTGTCCGATAGATATGCATGTTTGTCATAAACAGAATATCCTTATGTCTTGAATAAACGAATTGTCGTTTAAAGCTTGAATTGTGCTTGTGATCATATTTTTCAGTGTCATTGCAAATATAAAAATTGAAATATATATATATATAAAATGTATATTTCAATTACTCAAGGAATGAATATGGATAGAATGAAGATTTAAGACAATATTGGGTCTTGCTTAACAATTGAACAGTGATCAAATCATGCAACCAAAGTATATGACCATTGTTTGGATTGAGTGAAGCGTAATTCACGGCATTTCAATACAAGACAAATATGCCAAAACTCATTGGGGAGTGAAGGCAACTCATATGCATAAGATGTGCCGAATCGATAAACAATTATGTACACACCCTTCCCAGCTCCGGAAACAAAATATCCAGAAGTATGTCTGAGGATTTCACTGAGGGAGAAATGCATGCATATACTTTGGGGGGAAAGTTTAGAAGCGTCGGTCATGCACGTGTACTCGTGTATACAGGGTGTTTTGTGATAGAATCTATCTGTCCCTATTATAAAACATTATTATCTGATCATTTTAGAACATATTATAACATCATAAAAATACGGAATAACGTTGACATCATGACGTCACTGATGATGTCACTTCCTGTGGGCATTTTTGTAAGCTGGCACTATTTGTCGGTTTGGCATACCTCGTGCATATGCTGAGTTAACCACAAGTGAAATAAAATATCGCGGAAACAAGCAACACAACACTCTTGTATACCAGTTTCTTCCGCAAATACGGGTCTTCCATAGTTTTTATTGATATTCCCTGTTTAAAGTACAGTCAAAACTTCAAGGAATCTATAGATTAGACTATCTGTAGACTTTTTTTCTAAAATAGTTGAGCAATTATCTTCGAGAAAAAAACATGATCGATTGTTTTATTTCATGTAATATACGTGAAAAAAATTATAGTAATTAGTGTTGGCTTATTCGATGAAGTTTTTATCAAATTTTAATAGACATCTATATGTAAAAAATGTAAAAAATGTAAAAAAAATCATGATTAGTTTTAAGATATGCTGAAACTATTGGCAGTTACTTCCAGAGAATAAGGAAAGTACAGTAACAATTCATTGATTAGGTTTAAAGCCCGTCCTTATACAACTGAAATATCGTTTATTCTAACACTGACGTCAACTTTTCAAATAAACGATATTACACGATACTGCTTACCGCTACGTGACGTCACCGTGAAAACAAATAACACCGGTGTCTATTCACTCAATTGCGTGTTAATCATTTTATTATTACGTGTTAGAATGAAAACATGTCTTAACGTTTAGCACACTATTGTTTCATACGGCACGATTTTTCTTTCAGGCGCATGCAATTAATCACGAATTATTACTACGCGTCTGAACTCAAAAGCGTGTTATATAAAGCAATAACGCATGCAACGTCATGGTCTATTTCCTGAATATAGGAGGGAATCATGCTTGCAACATTCTTAAGAATATCAGTTTACCATGTCGTTTATGAGCCTCGTGTTCGTACACGTCGTGACCTAGTTCCTCTAATGCCAGCTGACTGTCTAAATGGCGACTGTAATACAAATATAGCTGCAACCAATGTTACCATTTACAGAGAACAATCAAGCTATTATTGTACCGACTTTTCACGCCAACCGTATTGGAAATAACGGTTACAAAGCGCAGTTAACAAACATGTGATAAATTCAGTAAAATGTATGCGTATTTAACAAAAATAATATACTAACACCAACCTGTAGAATTTCCTTTGGTCAAAATTGAAACATTTAGAAGGAAACTTATTTCTGAAGCAATACATGCATGTCAAAGAAGAGAGCCTATTTACGATCACTTCAAACAGTCTTTTTTACAATGTATGCTTTTGAAATGGTAGATATACACATTAATAGTATGTATATAAATGTTATAAAGAACCGTCAACCCTGTGGACAAAGGCCACCCTTGGGAAGGACAAAATGTGGACTTTATTGACAGATATACTTTATTCGGAGATCAGTTTATTCTAAATAATTAGTGACGGTTTTTCAAAGAATGGCCTTTACACACAGTGTGGCCTTCATTCGGAGGTGGCTGCAAACACAGGTTTGACAAAACAGTATTATGCTTACATTTCCGTCTTTACTCTGGGCAGCTTAGCACCACTCAATTGCAAATTCTTGTAATGTTCTCTAAAATAAAATATTTCTTGTAATAAGCACTGACGTCCACTTTTCAACGTTAACGTTGCGCTTAAATAAACGGTATTACACGATACTGTTTACCGCCACGTGATGTCACCATGTAAACAAGTTACACCGGTGTCTATTCACTCAATTGCGTGTTAATCATTTTGTTATGACGTGTTAGAATGAAATGTATCTTGAAGATTTGTGCACTTTTGTTTCATAAAGCACGATTTATCGTTTAGGCTCATGCAATCAATCAGCCTTCGTAATTAGATTGCAACGTGTCTGAACCCAAAAGCGTGCTATATGAAGCAATAATGCACGCAACGTCGTAATGTTTTTTCCTAAATCAATAGCACCAAATACAATAGATTTAAACCCTTATTCAGAAGTATTTTTGAATTAGTTTATACTAATTTATTTCAGCTCGATTGCGAAATGAGTAATTTTGCTTATATTAATCACGCTCGAGTCCGTTTCCTGGACACTACACCAGTACTGTGTCCGAAAAGTGGGATTCGGAAGTTCATGATCGAAACCCGTCAAAGTCAGGATTCGAACGCAGGACTTTTGGATCAGAGGTCGGACGTTCTACGATGCCTTTTTTTAATTAAAGTTAGTGTTTTGTCTATTATATCCTGAACTAATTCGATGAATTTGAAATTAGCATGAGATTAGCGTGAGAATTTCTGAATAGTTTCCAACAGACGAAAGGTTGTCTTTTAACTGTTTTAAAGACAGGTTATAGAAAAGAAGGCGATTCCAAGAAATAATTGAATATGGCCGCCCCGGTACAGGTCCGCTTTGAAACACTATCGGGTAGACAGAGCGAGAACTAACTTCATGATCAGTTTTTCGTAGTAATTGGATATATCATCTAGTTCAGATTTCGTGGCATTCCTCAGTATTCGGGGTCGTATCACAGTGTCATCAAAATGGTCCAACTTCTCCTATAAACCCGGAAAACAGTACAAAAGTAGTGACATTTACCGAAGAATGAATAAAAATATCAACTAAAACGGGGACTATACATGTAACACTTTTCTTTCCAACTCATACTAATAAGGTTAAATTGTACTCCTTTTTCTCACATAATCATTTATTATTAACATTATTATTTACCATCTATTACTATTCTGGTTTCTAGAAAACATATACATATGTTTTGTCTTGTTCAATTACAATTTACATGTAGTTTAAATATTTGTATACTTGTATAGAACTTATACATCTTTGACATGTAATCCGTTTGGCTTTATGCCTTATATTTGAAACAAATATCATGTAATGAATAAAATAAGTGTGATATGATTTTTCACAGATAAATCAATGTTTTGTCAAAACATGCGCACAGAAGTAACAAATGCAAAGCCACCTAACCCGTATCATTACTTTGATGGTACTTTCTGATTTCCTAAACATTATATTAAATTTTCTTACCTTGATATGATGCTCGCCCGTTGTATACCCAAGTATCTCTTCTATACCTGCCATTACATGGTCAAACACCTATAAATGTAATTATATACCTTGCATTACATGGTTACACCCCCATAAATATAATTACATTATTGTACTGGTCAAACCATGGCCAAGCAAATATAAATATAGTTATGTATATGTTATAACTTGGTCAGAATATACAGTTACATGCCTGTCGTATTATGGAAAAACAGTTATAAGACAACATTAAAAGTTTGAATTCTACAGATTCACATCTATTTACAGTTAAAATACAGCCATAATTTTATTAATGAACAACGCACTAAATATTTATCTAGATGGAAAAAAATCTTTCGTTTTATCAATAAATAATATAAGGATTTTGACGTTGTTTTAAGATGGCTGCGTTAATCAAATACATCCCTGCTAATATGTAACGATAACTCTTGTAAACAGACAAATCATAGTAGAGCAGTTACTTCCCTTACATCAATAGAACTCTAAAAACAAACTTCATATATATGCAGAGATCATTTACCCTATATACAAATACTTCATGTAAGCTGTTTTATGCTATATAAAGGAAACATAACTGAGAGTGTTCTGAAAAAAGATTTGGCAAAAAAAAGTTATAATACACACACACATAAGATATGTAAAGCGCATTAAACGTTTGGAATAAATTGAGCGAAAAGAAAAAAAATGATGCACTACTATAGCAAAAAAGACAGAAATATTTACAAGATAAGCAAACATTTAATTTCTCATGCAAATAATTTACCTAACAAAATTGAACAAATGGTGCAAAGTTCGATTTACAACGACCGTGTGTTGGTAAAACACTGTGCAGATCTACATACAAAACAAGATCCTTCAGAATGCACTCATTATGACGTCACACGTTGACCTTGACCTTACTTACATGGATAGTTAGTTCCTCGTACAGTCGCATGTTTGGGCTTGTCTCTGCAAGTTTCACTCTCATCGTTTTCACCAACCATTTGATAGTACCACCCTGATAACATGCAAACACACGTGAGTGGCGAATAGATTGACTTAGTCACGTGATTAGCGCCGTTAGATTGACTTGTTCGGTGGAATTAGGACTTTTCTGGATCAGGCGGTTTTCCGGATTAGAAGTCTTCAATTTTAGACAATAGCGTTTACAAATAACATTAAGATTCACAAATTTGTCCTAATTAAGTAGATTTCCGGGTAAGAGGGAACGCGTTAGCGAGTTTTCATTGTATTCAAAAAGATTTTTGTCACATTGTGATGTCCTATAAATTTACATGTTTTAACTTATGTGAGACCACCCTATGCATATACATAGTATATATGATATGTAATATGATAGAAAGACTTCCGGTAAAAAAAATATGGAACCCGAATTAACATAATTTCTAATTAACATAATTTCAATCGTATGCATTGCTATTATCAATTAATATCCAACATAAGGATTTAACTTATCACTCGGTACTTTTTTTTATTAAACGGATATGTCTCCGAAATAAAAATGAATCAATAATTATTCCAACTTAGATCAACTATGATAAGTTTGTGTTTCCGTATTTTGTGTCTGTGTGAGGGTGAAGATGCCTCAGTAAAGGTCAGTGGTAAAACATTTTGAACAAGGATAGCCCGATAGAAATGAAATCTTCAAATAAAACACGAGTCATCATATTCAAGCTTGTTAGACTGAAAACCGATCTCAATATGTGCAACGCCCAGCCAAGTTTAGGTAATGTGACCATAAGATGATCAGAAATCTTAGGGAAGTATGAAATGAAGTGTTTTTGCAAGAATGCAACAGCAATTAAATAACTTCATAAAGGCAAATTGTCAGTGTTTAGTCCGTATTCTTATCAAAAATTAAACTAAATTGTAGTATGATTATTAATAGATAGGTAAATATATAAAGGAGCGAAGGTAGAAAATTAAGTCTTAATGTTTCAATTTAGCATAATATACCTCCATTATTTAAATTTATACATAACTCTTATTGTTAATTCTTGCAATAAACATTTCATGCTAGGTGCTCTAAGAGTAAAGCATAAAGACAGAACAAACCAATCACAGCAAGCATTATTTACTCCAGTGAGTCAACAACCAATCACAACAGGTGTTATGTTCTCACGTGACTTGAAACAGCATCCAATCACAAAATATAATTACTCACGTGACTTGATACTTCTTCATTTAACTTCATATCAACTTTATTTTGAGCAAGTTTTACTCGGAATTTCTTTACAAGCCATTTTATAGTTCCTCCCTTTTATAGATCGATGAAATATTACATCAGTAGTGAAACAATTGAAAGACAAATTCACAGATTACTGTGTGTTGTTTTCATGTCCGTAATTTTTATTGTCAACCGGTCAGCATCAGCTCTTGGAGATCAAGACATTGGTCTTTATTTAAAGGTTTAAATGACATTTTCTGTGGTAATGGAATAGAAACCACTGGTTTGTCGTTTCGGTTCTGAATACGGGCAACATTGATTTAGCAATCATACACCAAAAATACGTTTGTTTCTTTTCTCACAAAATGTGCTCTTGAATTGAGTTATTGATTTTAGAAAATTCGAAAGTAGTAACAAAATTTATGTCAATAAAATGTGTTACTTTTAAATGTGACAGGTGTTGCTAGGAATAAACGTACCTGTATAAACACAGTGAAGAAAATCACAAATAATGTAGTTGTAACAAACATACGCTTCATAGGAATATCTTTTTCATCAATCAAAGCCACCAATGAGAAACACACTGCTCCCCGTAAACCACCGTAGCTCTAGCATATAAAAACATACAATCAACTCCCCGTAAACCACCGTAGCTCTAACATATAAAAACATACAATCAACGTAAAACTTTGAATAAACTGTAAATTTGGAAAGTTTCTTTGTATTTCTTCAGTAGTGAAGACGTTCATTACACACGCACAATGCGCGTATTCTGTTTAAACACCTTGTTTGTTTCTAAGAAGAAAATGACACATTTGAAGTAGACTAAACAATAATTACTCATACAAAGTTGTGTATAGTCTATTAACACGTGCATCGTACGTTCAAATGCACTTACATGAACTGAGATAAAATAATCTCGAACAGCGTACAGCTGGTCATCAATTTAAATAACCACCAGTTTTATAGCTTCAACTTTTACCGTCGTACAATTCATCCACACACATGAAATCACGATAGTCGAAGCCTCTTATTATATATATATATATATATATACAGTAATTGGGGAGTTGTTGAAAGCTGGTCTGAAAATAAGTGGTCGTTATAACAAGGTGATCGTAATATTGAGGAGGTCGCAATGTGAGGTTTCACTGTATTTAGACAGAATGTTAATTGTGAACAAACTTAAATGACTCTGATTTCTACTTACTATCATAAACATCTCATCATGACGTATCTTTCTGATTCGTCCCGTGGAAAATTTATTTATACACAGTGAAAGACCATATGTGACTGAAATATAACAAAAAAAGCATCAAGCTTAAAACTTCAGCAAATTATTTTGTTGTGCCAACAATATTTCGGGATTTCCATTGAAAATCGTAGATATAACACCCTCTACGCATAATACATACGTTAGTAGTTGGAAATGTCGCTTGAACGTTTGACATACCCTGAATATCTTATTTGTAGTGCAAGCTTTTTCATGTTAATATGAAGTCAAATTGTTTTTTATAGGAACAAAGTCTCATGTCCACAATTTCATCTAAGAATGTCATCTTCATTGTTGACGACTAGCCCTATACAACCTCTGTCTATATTACTTTATTTTATGTTTATCAAATTATGTCCATATTGAGACTTAGAGTCGAGGACGTGTTGATGGCTACAATGTATTTTATTTCGTGTTTTCCAAAAACTAAGGAAGTAATGTTAATTTGTAGCATCTAATTCTTTTTGATCAGACAAAAGTATATGGTTACCCGACCGACACAATGTCGCCCACCCCAGAGTTTCCAACAGCGAAATAAAAAGAAATATTTGTAGACCGATTGTACCTTATAGATACGAAAGGTATGTTTAGAAAAAAATACAAAACCTTGCTAACTTATTTTTGGTCAATTTATCACAAATACGTCTATTTTTAGTGTTTATTTAAACATTTTATTCCCATAGCCTTACATGAAGACGAATAAATAAATAGCGGACATACTTACTTATGAATCTGTACAAAATACAAAAGAAAAGTGTCCATAGAGTGAACCCAGTTTTCCAGTCATGTTGTTGATCAATTGTTACAATTCCAAGAAACAGGAAGATTATTATCTCACTCGCCGTTCTATAAAATTTAGAAAGATAATTTGAGTCAAATTACTGTGGATGTAGCAAGATTAGTGTGTGGTAAAATTGTTCTATGATTCTCGAGTAAGTGTATTAAACCTTTAACTTTCCAAAACTGTTAACAATCATGCGGACAGTGATTCTTTCAAGCGAGGTGAGTTGAGTTCTGTTAACTAAAGTGTTACCGGTTTTATTAATACGTAGTAACAGAGAAAATTTAAAAAGTATTTGTTCCTTAACAGAACATGTACGTATGTAATGTGCACGCGGGCGTTCACTGCCTAGTAAGCTTTTTTCGGGTAGGAACTTGTAATAATAAAACATGCGATGATGTAGTTCCTGATGTACTCTGTCATCATTATATAAACTACATTTCAGAAATGACGCAAAGTTAATTTTCTTTGGAACAAGGTAACGTACAAATGCAATTGATTCCACCTGAACATGCCAATCGATCTAAAATTCTGATTCATCTCACACCTCCAGAATCAATTGTTTACATTGTATAAAAGAATCATTACATCTTAAACACGCGTGATTTATAATCATTTATAAACCAGCTTGCGTATCTTGGCAAGAAATAATGTTCAGGGGCAAAGATCTGTGTGTCTCTTCTTTATTCCCAAATTACGTGATTGCAAAACACTATTCTTTATCGGACAGTTTCCCTCAACCGATTAAAAAAACAGAGGTGTCATATGGTATATGCATTGCAAAACATGAAATTCATTTCTAACTCGGTTGAAATAAATGAGTGATTCACAAGCGTACACATTATTCGCTTTTTTCGCCAATACTTTAATCCATACAAGTTTAGTGAAACGTGATAATTTCATTAACATCATCATCAAGCGACCTTAGCGTTTTAAAATCAGTCTCATTTCAGTGTAATTAATTCATTTCTACAATGTAATATTTCTGTACTTACGCCATGACTTTAGCGAAGAATTTGATGGCTAGTTTCGATTTGTTTGTGATATTATGGAATGCATAATGCACTTGAACGATTCCACAAGCTATAATACTGACGATACCAGAAAATTCAAACAGTTCTGAGAGAACATAGGACAGATAAGCGAACCCAAACACTATCAAAGGCTCAACAACTGAAACAAAAACAAGAAAGTTGTATCACCAAGAAGCTTTCAAATACGGTGTAGTTGCAACGCAAAAACGTCTTTATTAATTTCATTATGAAACTTCTGTCCTTCAATGACCTAAGGGTAGTTTTGCAAATGATTCATATTTTATATGTTGCTGTGTGTGTAAAATGGGTTTAGGGTTGATGGGTGTTGAGGACGGTAGTATTTTGGGGAAGGTAAGGAAGGGTCTTGTATGAGTTTATTTCTTCGGAATCCTTTTCTTATCTGTATTTATCACATTTAGGTGTTTCAAGAAAGAAAGGAATTTAATTATGCAGGTAATTATGAACAAAAAAAGAACGTGTTCACTCTTATAATTAACGTATCAATATTTACATCCTATAACATACACGGGCAATTTAAAATGCATTGAATACAGAGATTAGATTAGAACAAAGTCAACAGTGGCCGTTACTTCTTTAATTAACAAAATTTAATAGCAAGTGTCTCACCTTTGACAGAGTTAGTAAACTTGGTGATGTACGATGATAGAAATCCACAAATTAAACCAAGAAACAAACCAAAGAAAACAACGACGAAGAACTTCGCTACACCAAGAAATACCTGAAAAAAGGTTTAGTGATCACACGATGCTGGGATTAAAGTGTCCATTGCGCATGTCCAGTTTTACAATACTTTTTTAGAGTATTTTTGTATTTCCAATGTACAAGTACATATCTTATCTTTTCTTTTTTCTTTTTATGTGACTTATTGTCACTGGGGCTTAACGCCGTTTTTTCAACAATTTTTCAGTTATATACGGCGACCGGTTCACCTAACCAGTTTTCCTGGACTGTATACTAAACAGTACTAATTTACCCTTCCACAAGGAGCCGGCAACTTCTCCACATGTGGAGGAAAATCAATATTTTTGTCAAATTTTCATAGAAGGGTATAACCTTCCGCGACCGGGATTCGAACCCGGATCTCCGGGTTACAAGTCCAGCGCACTAACCACTGGACCACGGCCGTGGCACATATTTTATCAATGTGAATAAATGTTGAAAAACTAAAAAGCTCATTTTTGTGTAAAAAGTAAATTGGGGAAAATTTCCGTGGTTACTAACCTGACCAATAGTAACGGAAGGCATGGTATTAAATATCTGCATAACATTATACAACACAACAGTAACACCATCTGAAAACAATTAAATAATAAACCTTTTTATCATATTCATCATGAAGAATAATTTTGTCACCACACAGACTGTTTTTCTCTGGTAAAGATCAAATCAAAAATTGAACTCAACACGGGTGATAATTATCACCGCATGACACTTTACGTAAATTCATCATAATTTTATACTGAATGTAGTTTATGGTGTAAGACATGGCATGTTTTTAGACTAGGCATAGAAAAAACAGAGACCTAGAAAATTGAAGTTGCACGTGTTTATTGCTTAACATTTTCCCGTAACAAAAATCTACTGGATTTGAATATTAAGGAAAAAATAATGGTTCGAAGGATGCTCGTCAGCATTTTATTCTTTCTATTTTATTTATTTATTTGGTTATTTTCCAGAATTATTCAAAGATTTGGTCCATGAAGTGTAAAAATGCACTAAAAAATAACAGACGTATTTAATAGTCGATAATATGCTTGGATAATGATAAAATGTGAATATTTATTTACCATTCAGCAGCGATTCGCCGAAGACAAGAAAATACAACGTATTATTCACACCAACTTCTTGAAACACGGCTAATACCTGTAAAGTACGCCATGAAAGTATACAAAGTTACTGATAAAATACAGACTGGTAAAACATAATTTAATTATAGCAACCCATCAAAGCAGATTAGCTTCCTGACTCAACTTTTAAAGAAACTACAAATTACACAAGCACTATGCACAAACAAACGTTCAAGTCTTAGTATTTTTATTATGAGTGTATGAACAATCATTTTGAAATGAATACTACTGGAAATACTTAGATTGCTAGAAAATCCAACTTCTTTTTTTCATTTAAAAATGTACTATAATTTACTGGAGTGCACGTGCATTTAGACACATTTCGTGTATTATAAGTTATTAGTATATTATTTAGAATTTCGTGTATTTAAATAAAGCACACAACCGTGAGCTTTACACTTTATACCTTAAACTAAATAAATTACATTTTATAAAATTATTGTCAACGACCATATTATCGCATCTAAGTACTTTCTGGTCCGGATTAGTAATTTTCACGACATTGTTGATATCACACTCACCGCTACAGGATCTACGGCTACAATCAAGGCACTGAAAACCAATATTTGTACAAGCGACGTTCCTACATTCTCCATTGCTCCAGCAAGCATGATACCATACAACGTAAACCCTGTAAGCGAAGTTTTATTGAAATCACATCAGTTTTTAAAATTCCTTTTGGTTGATGATAAAATGTAAATATTTCTCGACTGTTATAATATTCTTAAATGGTGTTTTCTAAATTTTCGGGGTATGTGTTATCACCATGTGTGTATTTCTGTCATAAAATCCAAACACTCTTCAAAATGCTTCACCAACTTTGTTTTGCGATGAGCAGACGATTATATGAACAATACAAGATTCTGTAAGGAAACATTTCAATCAGCGCGATCAGACGACCGACTTTTGAGCGAGTTACTAAATTACTAAAATGGTAGATATACTACAGTTACTAAATTACTAAAATGTTAGTTATACTACAGTTACTAAATTACTAAAAATGTTAGTTATACTATTATACTACAGTTACTAAATTACTAAAAATGTTAGTTATACTACAGTTACTAAATTACTAAAAATGTTAGTTATACTACAGTTACTAAATTACTAAAAATGTTAGTTATACTACAGATGATCTTAACGAAGAGAGTGAGGTGAAAGGCTGGCCTTTTCAGCCATTTGCGTCTGTTCGCAGATAATGTACAGCGATGAATGTATATATTTTATGACCTCTAAACTAACGATTGTTGACTCGGCAACCATGGAATTTCACCTACTTACCAATAAAAAAGCAGTTGAGCACTGTACCCTGAAATTATGAAAGTATTTTAAAGAAAGTTTGTGGAGCACAAAAACAAGTTCATTCAGCAGTATTAACTGATTGAGTATTAATTTACAGCTTTAAAAATAAGGCGCTACCAAAATTAATTAAAAGGAAATCTATTTAAATAGACAGACATCGATTTCCTAAACAAAAATTATACAGCCAGACCGAAATTTGAACCTACGCAGTTTAGAGGGTCCGGGGCTTATCATAATAAATCTGCCATTATTCCCCATTACCTGCCCAAACTTTAACCGGGGCGAGCGCCTCGGTGTGCCTCAGTGTAGCTACGGCAGTGATTCAAAATCTATGTCATTGAATTTATTACATTTGTACGGAGTTTTGCAAGTTATGTCATACAATAAACGTGGTTTACTTACTACAACAGCGAATAACAAAACACCGCCTATATTCTCAGCAAAGGTTCGATCATGTAAACTAAAAGCGGACTCTAAGATTATTCTGAAAGAATGAGAAGTGACGATAAACTAGTTTAACAATCAACAATCAACTCACAGCCAGCTACACAATTATGCTCATCATTATTAAGTAATAAAAAGGTAAACAGCTGTCTATTCTATAATTTGGAAACCTCTTTTGAAACATACGGCCGAAATTGTTTCCTTGTACGGGGCATGACAAGTTCTGTTATTTTCTATTGTCAGGGAAATCACAAACGGAAGTTAAATTTTGAATGTTTAAGTAATTGCTTTGTGGCACATATAAGCATACTGTAATTAGATAAAGACATCAACTTTATTATCATACAGTTATTGATGTATACATGTAATTATTTACTTACGGTGGTAATAAGAAAAGGAAGAACTCGTGGGGTTCATACAATTTAACATTTTTTGAAACACCAGTAAAACTGAAAAATATTTAGAAAGAAACTTTGATTTTCAAAAATACTAATTCGATGTCAATTTGTATCGAAAATACAAACGGTCCAGTGGTTAGTGCGCTGGACTTGTAACTCGGTGATCCGGGTTCAAATCCCGGTCGCCGCAGGCCAAACCCTTCTATGAAAATTTGACAAATTAGTCAATTTTCCTCCATATGTGGAGAAGTTCCTTGTGGAAAGGTTAATAAGTACTGGCTAGTATACAGTCCAGGAAAACTGGTTAGGTGAACCGGTCGCTGTACATAACTGAAAAATAGTTGAAAAACAGCGTCAAACCCAGTGGCAATGATGCCATCACATGCATACACGCAAATCTAGCAATAAAATTGTCTATATCAACGATCAAAATTATTTATGACAGATTCACAGCCGTCATGTCATCAAGACACGAAAAGTCATTACACAGTGGATTTAATTAAGGCAATAAACACACACTGTCAACGACATCCTCATTTATGTTGATAAACAAGCTGAGACATGGGACTGATATCGTGCCAGCTTGTATTGATTGTCTACTATTTTATCAGCATTTGGTACAATTGTGTAAAAAAACTAAAAGTCTGGTTATCAGCAGTTTGCTAGACACGATTGTCAAGAAACGGATTGCCAATTATTGATCTAATTAACACAATAAGTTATCTCTGTATTGATACAACTGAAGTAAGCTTCAGACAATTAAAACTAAAACAATCGTAGACAATCGTCAGACAATAATATATACATTAGATTAAAGGTAGAATGGGTGGAGCAGGAAATTTAAGAGCGTGTTCGTTTTACGTGACCATGTCTTGAAATGAAAAATTCTGCTCTAATGAATAGAATTTCAAATCTACGTATTCTCTTTGATTGCTTACTAAAGTGGACGTTCAATTAATCGGTAGACGAGCATATTAGTAAAGTCATTTTTCCCAGGATGTGAATTTGATATTTAGTATCTAGCTAGTAACAACATTCCCTCGTGTAGTATTCATACTGTTATAAGGCCCAAAAAGGTTATATCAAGGTCATATAGTCAAACCTGGGTACACGGTAACCTGTGAACAAAATTTTGCTGAAAACAACGGCCAAATTTTAGGAAACAAGTATTCGTATACATAGTTGATAAAACAAACCTTCAAGTAAAAGACAAATGTGTACAAAGGGAATATTTTATCTCTCTCTCTCTCTCTCTCTCTCTCTCTCTCTCTCTCTCTCTCTCTCTCTCTTTGTAGCCTTTGTTCAAAAGTTGAACTGCATTAAAACGTGCCAGTTACGGTCGTGCACGTGGATACTTCATAATTAAAACAAGAGTGATATGTAGGTTGTAGAAGTAGCCAGACAAATAAATATACACGTAAATAAATACATTCAACTTACTATAATAAAACGCCAAAGATCAGTCCAAGAACTATCAGCACACTGAAAGTAAAAGAGCTTAAGCCTTAAGTTTCATACTGTAGAACCATTGTATGTCCAGTCCGGACGAGGTACGGTTTTCCGGGGTTTACTGTATATTCATGTATATATAAAGAAACATGAAAACCGCTCCTTGCCGGACTGGATAAAAACTCGCATTTCTTAGAATTACATTGTTCTTTTTTTTCGAGTACCTCTAATGGTGTATTCAGACTTATTTGATACAATAAAATACAGCTACAGGTGAAATTCACCATTTAATATTGGACCAGACCCAATTCAACTGTTGCCCCGGAAATGTGGTCAATCAATTAATTAAATTAAGTATCAGTTTTGTTCTTAGAGTTTTAGTGCAAAATCATCAGTCTGAACACTTTCCATGATCGTACAAGTTTGCAAAAACTTAACTGATAAGGGCACTCAGGAAAAAATAAAATTTATCCTATCCCTGTAGACCAAGGCCTCGTTTAAATATTTGTGTAGCGATAAATTTTAGATACACTTTTGTAACAGAAATAATTCATAAATACTTTACTTATATATTTAATTTGTTTTGCGCGCTTTCTATAACATCGTCAATTTAATCAAGGCAAAAATTGTAAATTTTCGATCGATCGATCGATTGTTGTGCAATATATTTCTTATTGACATTCACTTACCATGATTCAGGCACTTTAGAGGACAGAAAATGTGAATAATGAAATCCCAGCTTACTCAGAGCGGCAAATATAACAACGAGCGTAAATATAAGTGGATATTCCACGTGCGAGAAATGGAATGGTATAAGAACGATGCCACCCGTTCCATGGCCACCGTCATCGTGTGATCCGGAGCTCGGACCCCCGTGATCCGTTCCGTGATTCGTCGTGTTGTCCTGGCAACTATCCACCGGGGTCGATGTATCGTGATGAGTATTATTTACTGGTGGTTGTGAAGTATCTGTCGTCTCTGGTGATTTTGATGTTGCTGCTGGTGTTGTAGTTGATGAGATGGTGTCTGTTGCTGCTGGTGTTGTAGTTGATGAGATGGTATTAGTTGTGGTTGCATTTTCATGTGGTTTTGTGGCCGTAATGTTGCTAAGCACGTTCGGTTCAACCTGGACAGAAGGCATGAAAATAACACATGTCCACAACACCTGCAGAAGTATACAATTCTGAAATGATACGAAAACAAACAAACGATGGAAACACAATGTAGTGAAATCATTTTTAAAATACGTTTATTCGATATTTTTTAATATATATATTATTTTCACTATGTTGTCACGTGTTCTTCATATGTAAATATAAAATATCTTGGAAATGCGCCGGCTTTAACTTTTGAAGATTATCAAGTAGACTTCAATAACATTAATTTTGGTATTTGTTAAACAATAACCATACGTATTTTATGTGTATGATACTTATAGATAATCAAATAATATAATGACGTAAATAATAACAGAATTGATAGACGTATGCATTATACTCCTGGCTGGAGACTTTATTGTACCAGATCAGACGCATATAAATTTCTTTATTGCATTAATACGGAGGGTGGGTATTAATGTAATACCAGACACACAAAACAGACAAAATGAAGCCAAGTTCTTCTTGAGTGATTGTGTCATTCAATACATATTTATGAGGGCATTTACAATTCGCAGTTAATATATTTTACGAAAATCGTAATAAACTGAACTTTTATACTTAATGTAATGCAGTAAAATGTTAAACCAAACGTGCGAACAAAGGCAACGAAAGGCAACAAAGTTAGCGACCACCTGATGTTGTGGTATTTGAGTTAGCGACCACCAAATGTTGTGGTATTTAAATTAGCGACCACATAATGTTGTGGTATTTAAGTTAGCGACCACATAATGATGTGGTATTTAAATTAGCGACCACCTAATGTTGTGGTATTTAAGTTAGCGACCACCTGATGTTGTGGTATCTAAGTTAACGACAACCTGATGTTGTGGTATCTAAGTTAACGACAACCTGATGTTGTGGTATCTAAGTTAACGACAACCTGATGTTGTGGTATCTAAGTTAACGACAACCTGATGTTGTGGTATTTAAGTTAGAGACCACCTAATGTTGTGGTATTTAAGTTAGCGACCACCTGATGTGATATTTTGGATGGTTTACTTAAGATGTTCTACATTAAATATGAATTATTGATAAAAGGTAGTTATTATAACAGGTGGTCGTTGACACAAGACAGAGGTGGTCTCATTATTAAGTTGAAATATAAAACAAACCGGTCTGAAAATAAGTTGTCCTTATAATGAAGTGGTTGTCATAACATGGAAGTAGTGGCTAAGAGATGTTTTACCATATTTTATCTTAATAAGTCTGCAACACGCAAGTCGTCCACCTTCTGGACATCATCGATTTTCTTCAATGTACAGTATAACCGCCCAAAACCGGACTCCCTGAAACCGGAATTCTCCGAAATTCGGACGATATTTTAAGTACATTTTTTCTCTTCAATAATCAATAATTTTCTGAAAACCGGCATTCTCTGAAAACTGGACTTATGGTTTAGTCCGAATGGGACTCGGTTTTCAGGGGTTACGTTGTAATTTGTAAGAGACGTTATGCGCGATATTTGGCAAGTATCTGTTTGTTTGATGTTCAGAATGTACGTAGATTTGACAAACAATGTACAAATGTAGAAATCGTCATTTACTAGAATCAATGAGGGTAACCATGTACCTAGAATCAATTTCAAAATGCCGTTTTTACATGTAACTGTTCTTGAATTGATGCATTTGATAACAAATTAAAAACAGTGGCCGCCATTGGTGTGGCATATATTCACAACCGCTCGGACGAATAATAACAAGTAAATCAATAGCTCCTAACACACATCGGAATATTTTAAAAGAAGCACTTTGCACGCAACATGGACTTAGGAAAGTGCGCCCCGTACAACTGATACATGGACAACCAATCTAGGGTCCGAATTCCATCAATTCGTCATGATAAATTCCAAACTTACAAAGACCATACTATAATATGTATTGAATACTGCATGCTAATCATAAGTTAGATATACAAACAAATGATGAGGGATTTAATGACTCACACGGGTCACTGGGACCGTTACTAGATGATACAAGTGTATACAATAGTGTAAAGCAACACTCACTAGATAGAGTGTATGTGATAATCTTACTAAATGAACATATAATCTATGACAAAAATATCACACTAACCATTAGTATATGTATATTCCAATCGTTCTATAATTTCCGATACCACAACACTAAGCTGATAATGTGTGGTTAATACGACATTCAGATAAGTAAGAAATGCCTGTTTTGTTTACTTGTAGATTAGTATGAAGTATGCTGAAGTCTATGTAAGCATATGTTTGAAAACTACTGAATTAGCATTAATAAATCACCTGGATTTATACGTACGTTTGTTTGTTTTCATCTATGTATATTAACAATTGTTTATGTTTCGAAATGTAGGTCTAACTTAGGTAGATTACTTCGTCATGATACATTTACAATTAACGTAGGTCAATTTAGTTGTCCAGTAAGTCCTGACATTTACCACTAAGTACGATACTCCGGTGAAACATTTATAGTCCCGTTTGACCTTAATTAAATTCACAATGATTAATTATATACAAACGGTCTCTGTGTTGTCATTCCTTATCTTAAGTTAATACATGTATCACTGTCAAACGTTTAAGATGAACATATTTTTAAGCCGAACCCACGAGGTATACTGGCATGATTATAATTCTTTTTTCCTGGAGTTAAACATAGCATAGGGACATTTGGCATATTTCTCAGCATTAATGGTGGAGGAGCGTCAAAATGCGATTTTTTTCTGGACTCGGATTGGAACTCGCATCAGTGATTGGCTAAGCTAATGATTACTCTTCAGAGACCGTAACCACTCGTCCATTGAGGCCTCCCATATGCTACTCATGTTTTAACTTTAATCGATAACACACTAAAACACGGAGTACTTATTGGGTATACTGATAACAGCGTCAACCAGGAAATGAACAAAGGCGCTGATCGCTGCACCATAGAAACCCAACAGTCTGCACCTAAGCATCTACAGCAATTATTAAAAAACTGCTGAAAAACCAGTCCGATGTCCGGATCTTATGGCTCGGCGTATTATCGCAGTAATAGGACAGAGGATGATAAATACTGGAAAATAGACACGTACAAAAAAGTCAGTGGAGAAAACTTGTTTAAGATATGCATGGATTTGTTATCATTTGTAAAAACTGGTAAATCTGCTGGTTACTAAATTTCATGCCATCAAATTGACTGGAACAGTGGGAATGTTGGCGTGTAAGAGCGCAAAATTCTGCATCATAAGAAGCTATGACTGTCCGCTATGCAGCTTGGCTATAAAAATCCCAATTTCTTCATCATATTGAAATATCATCAACCCGACAAAAGCAATGAAAACAAGTGTAACCAGCTCGGTCTCATTGCGACAATGTGGTACGTAGGGTTTCACGTGATCACAAAAAAAATGTGAACAGCCCAAGCGGCATCAACATTTTTTGTGGAATTGTACGCGTTTATTCATAATTAATGACATTAAGAGTGAGAGAGTGTTTTTTTAGTCTGTGAAGTATACAAGTCACTAATTAGTCACTGGTCGTGTGATGAGATTAGTGCTTTCCGAACTTAAAACACAACATTTACCAATGAAAAGGCGAGTCCTTGGACCGAATTTAGTATCATTGAGCAAAGAAGTACTGCAAAAGCTTCTTTTTCAAGTACCGCTATTTTACCAAATTGAAACGCATGAGCAAAGAAGCTTTAATATCCGAAACTTATTTTTTGTATACAGCATAAAATCGGCAGAAGGCAATAAAAAACATAATTTGTGTGATTGTACGGACTTCTACAATTCCAGTTATTTGTGCCTTCATCTATAGGGACTTTTACGTCTTGTTGCTAATTTGTGCTTCGTGCGCTATATTTCTGTTCGTTCCGATTACAGTCATTTAACAACTATTGCCAAAACAATTGTGAATGAAGCAGATATGATCAATCAACACAGTGTAGCAATACCATTCTATTTTTTTCTCATATTTGAAGACTTAACCCACTCAGCAAATTAGCAGGAATGTCTAAATAATAATGATATAGAATAGAATGTAATTTAACGTGTACTAATGTGAGCATTCTAATACAAAAAATAATATTCAATATTACATGTATATACATAGATTTCTTTTCTCGTAGACCGGCACCCACTCCAACCTCAACGCACCAACTCGTCTGAATCACATATCTAATTCTATTTACATCGTCTTTGGCGTTTTTTTCTTTCTCTTAGAAATAGTTCATTCATTCATTGTACGTTATCTAGAACAAGCATATATATTCTGACAGTTAAGTTAGATCTGCTTACAATCTGTCTCTTATCCAGTCTGTGTAGTGTATGCACTTACTGTATAAAACTCGTTCTGGTTTGCGTGGAATGACGTCATTACAGTTCAACAAACAAATTGGACAGATTGAGGATGGTACACGACTGGTGGAACTGTCACGTGACGTACGCACAAAATAACGTGCTAAATCGTGACTCGATGTATCTGAATGAACATGCTTCGGTTAAATGAAACACTGCAGTTCAAAATGCTTGGAAAATTCCTCATGGATCGACCTTTTAATGAACTTCACGGAAATTCAACGGAATCGAAATTTGGTAAGCTAATTAACAAGCAACTTATTGTGAATCATCCACGAATTAGTGACAAGAACATAAAACAGGTGAATGTTTGATAAGTCAGCTATCTAGGTCTCTAGGTTTCTGTCACAGTGGTTTACTACAGAAGTATTTAATCAAAAAACAAACTAGGTCTCTGTAACCTAATCGTCCTGGGTCGGTTCATCACAAACTAATTACATGCTTGTATTGACGCCGTGATAAACAGAAAGTTATAATCATTATGCAATAGTTAACAATCATCCGTGAACAAAGAGCACAGTATAAACAAAGGCCACTTCTGGAATAGTCAAATTACGTATTTATAAATGTGCATAAACGACTTATTTTTTTATCCCTAACCGACTTTTATTGACAGGTTTGTCTAAGTATCGAAGAATGACAAAATTAATATGATATATCTGCCATCACAAGGAAAGCATGATCTTAGTAATTAAATCTGGTTAAAATGTCATACATGTATAGGTGTAGCAAAATGACAAGCTACAAGTTATTTGAACCCAGGTTCTTTATTTATACACTGAATAAATCAATCAAAATCTAAACACAATCTAAAACTATAAAAAAAACTCAAATCTCAAAAAAAAAATAAAAAAAACTTGAAAACTGAAGAAAAACTTAGAAAACCCAGTAAAACTGAAATTACCTCTAGAGCGCGGCGATTTAAATACCGGAATATGGTTAGGTGATCAGTTAAAATACGAATATTTAACTTTTTATTACTATATCAGTATGTATTACCAACTATTTTACACAGGACAAAAAAATATCATTTCACTCTCTGATGCCTGACACATGTCTTCCGTATAACTGCCATATCTCTGTGCTGTCGTCTGACGTGACTCCTATCCTTAATAGACATTTACCAACACACGCACATTTCGATTTTCGATACGTGAATCGGAGTACGGGTTGACTGATCTTTATCATTGCCTTGAACCATTTATTCTAACTTTCTAATAATTTGGTATTTCCACAATTTTTTATGAAGGATGGGTAGGAACTGCTAAACATAAATGAAATAAGCTCTTATAAGCACACACCGTTCAATGCTCAGTTTGTGTTGTGGGTTGGTGTGGGGAAGGCATCATATTATAATTTTGTTGATGTGTGTTGATTAATGGTTGTATAACCTGCGTAGAAAATGGATTCAGATCCATATAGTATGACCCAGGAATTCGTACTTTCTGTCCTCATTAATGCCTAGTATTTAGAGCTATATGAATCTTGTGCCTAGTTGAAATTTTCAGAAACGAGAACCAGCTAGGCCTTTAGTTCAGTTACAATATCCGTCGTAAGTTATAATTACCACATCCATTCACTAATTTCCTGTGAGGTGTATCAAATACAAGCGAATATATGTAATCCCTAATCATATGATACATCGCTGATCCGAGAAGGAAATTACTTAGAATTCAATACCAAAACCCAGTGAACAATGTACACAATTCTTTTTACCTACAAGCCGACCGTTGGAAAATTCTATTCAGGATTTTTATGACACCATACGCAGTGCCACGCCATAAAATCAAATCTCTTGTTTCGTTGTTATATAATGAGTATTGTATAGGAAATCAATGTACAAGCCATTATCAAATTGATTGACTAATTATAACAGGGGATAGAAATCCGTTTATAAACTAAACTGAAATAATATACAATCACTCAGGTAGGTCTCTTCCACCACAGGGAAAATAATTTAATTATCACCAGGAAGTTGCATTAATCTTTCCTGAACTGATAATAAAAAGATACTAACCATAACTGAATGTTAATCCGGAAATTAATCCACGAACGTAAATTTATCAAGCATTGTATAATCCGAGCACCAATATGTCACGTGATTACGAGAGAATTGTGTAAGCGTCTGGCATCACCCAAAACTGAACAAGTTTAAAACAATGACTGAATCCGACGATGTAAGTTTTTAAAGAACGGGTTTAATTACGTCCTGCGCTGGTGGTGTTAATAGCGTAGCCAGTCGAACTTATCCCCTTTACGAATAAAACCTATGATGTCAATATGGTCTCTGAAAAAAATCCGATATCAGATTAAACTTATACTCAGTGATTGTTCGCTAAATGTAAATCATGTAATAAATTATTGATAAAGAAAGTTATGAGATCCATTTTGTGTGCTTTTCAATAAATTCTCTGTAGTTAAATTTTAGTGTTTTTTTTTCTAGAACGCGCGCGTAATATTGCTATAATGTTGAACATTTCTTCAGGACTTCCGTGTACTCGGAATAAATTATGTTTCCACAGACCTCCTACACAGTGTAGAAGTACGCTGTAAGCTTGCCTATAAAACCTCCTGTCAGAATATAGTTCTCTTTGAATATTATCGATAACCACATAAAGAACGGTGTATTCGTGTTTTAGTCATAAAAATTGTTTATAGAATGAGCTATTATATTATTTTCGCCTTATCAAGCCGGTCTTTGCATTTGATATGCATAGTTATAAACAAAATCGTCAATAAGAATACATATTTTACGTACGTCCTTACTTTTGTAATAAAGTTAATGTTATGTGTTTTAATTTGTCGAAATTACGAAAAGGAAAAAAAACAAAGCAAAATAAATACACTAACGTGCTGATTATATTGGGGGATATCGCAGAGACCTTTTAGAATATAAACCCTATTTTTCCGAGTGAAGCACGCCGACAAGTCCACGGTGGAATAGGGTGTAAAATTTGAAACAATAAAATGACTGATGAAGCAATTCAGTAGCAGAGGTTGATTTAACGAGAAGTTATTGACAAAAGAAAGCGCGAATAAACTGAACATTAATACATTACAAATTTTGATGTACTCCCTCTACGCCCATGGTAGGCTATACATAAGTATGTCCCATTATCACATCATATTGAAATAGGCGACCCACAAGATAGCATGCATCAGATATGAAATTTATCTTTTAACTAAGGACAATAATATTGTATTATTCTTTTTTTACAAATTTAGTCTAAATCACGCAAGACAATACGCTTAAATATTTGTTTACAATCTATTGACGTTGTAAGCAATAGGATTTAGTTTATAACTATGTAAGTCAGTATCACACATAAATAGTTTACTGGGTGAAACATGGCTTCAAATTTAATTCATTCTAGCACATCAACTACATAGGCACCTCGGTGTTAAACTTGGCGCGTTATTCAGCTAGAGCGAGGTTCCCGAATAGAGCACGCATTTCCGAAATTTCCGCATTTCTGAGAAGGAATGCCGGAACCCCGGTTGGATGTAGTCCCTTACGTCAATCGAAAAAATGGCGAGTGACTTACCTTATAGTTTTTTCTAATACGCAGCGTAGCGAAATGACGTTTTTTTTTCTTGGCAGATTTGCGTTGTTTGATGAGTTTAAATTTTTTTTAAAAAAATAGGTAGGTTCGGGTATATTAATCACGGAAATCGAGTGCCTATGATTCGCTACATGTCCTGGAGAGTTGACATCAAGGTCGTGTGCAAAAGACTCATTTGTGTCAACACCGTATTTCAGTATAATGTGACTAAATACATTACGATCATTCAAGGGTTTTTTTGGCTAGGTAATTCATACACCATTATGGAACTATCTGATGGTTTTCGAGGTCCAAATTAATTGTCATAATAGGAATGTACAGTGTTAAAATTTTCAAGGTAAAATTGATAATGGTTTATGCGTGAAAAAGATCCAAAAAAATTTTTTTTTTTCGTAAAAAATGACCCATGAACATTTTTTCTTTATTTCCGTTCTTGTAGACCATGAGCAGACACGTGTGTTATCTGTAACTTTGTACCTCTATAAAGCTCAAACTGCTAGAGCTAAGCCCATCTCACATTTATCATTTGATCAAAGTTATTTTGTAATTGAATCATACAGATACCAAATTGTTCCAATAGTAATGTCAAGGTGTTTGAAACACAATGCAGTATATAAGTTAAATATCACGTCCGCATGATTCATTTCAAGCAAGTACAACGGTACTTTAATCAACCTGGTCTTCATTCTCAAAGTTTATTCCTGCTTGACATGTGAAATAAGATAAATATCTACCAACTAACAATAACTGTAAAATATAAATATATAGTGCAAACTCTCCAGAGCGGCCCACTCTTGTGCATCAACCTCACTTCAATAACAGCATGATTTTTCCAACTGCACTATTTCACTGTTAATTTAACCTCTCAAGAGCAACAACCTCTCAACAACAATACATTTATGCTTTTCCCTAAGAGTGTTGCTTTGGAGAGGTTGCACTGTAATGCTTTTTGTAAGCTCTGATGTTTGGAACAAGTCTTTCAAATATTTGTGTGACTTATTTGTCATGTTTTAAAAGTTGTGTTGATAATAGATTTATCTTCTACTCATTCAAGAACATTTTAATTAATCATAATACACAAATTTCAACTTGAGCGATAAATGTCATAATGCACATAGGTCATATATTAAAGCAACAATATAGATACTTCAAATATTATCAGTAAATATTATAAGTGTGGCCTTCACATGATAACAACACAGTATCTTACTTGTAATTTTTTGTTTTGTTGACAAAACACACTATACATAATGACAACTTCCTGGTTTTTTTACAAAATACTGATACACTGTTCACAGACAAAATTTAACTTGCTCACCGCCTCACGTCAATAAGGAGCCTCTGAAGGGTATATTTACCAAAGTGGTAAATCTTATGAAGAAAGAATTATTTTCCTCCTCGATATGCATGTAAGTTATTATAATGATTTAGCTACATGAATCCTTGTTGAAAAGATTTAAAACACCAGATTATTAGAAAACAATGACACATGGGACAAATCCAGTGATACAGAACTCAGGTTTATGAGTTCAATCTCAGGACATGGCATATATTCCTAATGTAAATTTGATTGAGCACACTATATCTGATACCATAAATTATCCACCACTGATTAGTGTTTTAGATCACATTTATACATGTATACTGAGAACATGGATAGTACTGGTACAAAATTCGCTACCTCTGGTTACGTTAGCCAATTTTTTGTTTTCCCATTATTGATCAGATCATATTTCTTACACAGGAATTCGCAATAAAAACAAAACATTTCTTTCTTAAGATAGTTTATCTTTTCATGTATGTAAATACAAAAACGTCTTAAAGAAATACATAAATGCATAACAAGTATACAATAACAATAGATCAGACATGTGAAGAATAATTTCACAAAGAACAAGTGTGTGCAAGTTCTTCAATCTGAGAACTTTAGATCAAGTTAAAACATAGTACAATCAGATTTTACAGAAATTCTCACAAAAATAAACATTTAGTATTATGCCACGACAAAAATGACACAGATTTTTATCCTCATTTTCCAGGTGGGAGTTAATTATACAATATAATTATGTCTGAGTGGTACAGCATACATTTATCAGTTCATCCGAAAATAATAAGTTAGACTACATGGTGCAAATATCAATTAAAAGATAGACTTCTATAAGATGGCAATCTCAAAAGCTGAGATTTTTATACTTTTTTTTTTGGTGTGTCAGAATCTATTGAAATGGCCATCAACAGACTGTGAAACAATAAAAATAAATACAAATATTATTTGTAAAGTATACAAACAGTTTAAATTCAACAGATTTTGTATACTCAATCAAAATATCTCCTTTGTATTGATATCAAAATTCATTCATAATAAATTTACAAGCACCATAGTTATTCAATTCAGCAGTCATTTATCTAAAATCTGAATTATACAAAATAAATATTATCACATGTATATATATATATATATATACTTTCAGCAGTTTAATACAGCCTCAAATATGAATGCATGTGAAATGTGAATACCTTCAATGTGCATGCAAACTTGAGTCATGCATAACTTTATTTGTGTCCCAGTAACACATAAATAAACATTACACTGGTTTACTTTATATAAAAAAACACCTCAATAAAGTATAATAAAAATATTCCAAATTTTGAAAAACCTAAACACTCTTTAAGCAATAATACAAGCTCTTCTGATGGAAGTACAACAGTTTGTATTAAAAAACAACTTTTATGGCCAAGAATCCTGGGTTTATGAATGCTGGTGTGATTACCTCCCCTGATAACAGAAATATGTTATAGATATCACATACAAGCATTCAAGGCGCAATGTTCAGCAGTATGTTGTATAATACATAATTCACTTCATTTTATCTAATTGTAGAGACACAAAGAATCAGTCATAATTACGTACTGATGCTTGTAAAGAATTCTGATATTTGTGGATGTATGTACAAGAGAATATTGTACTCCGACTTAATTCATTAACAAACTGGATTGTATGCTTCATTTTCACATGAAAACAAATCACAAATATGATGAAAGCAAGTGAATTAAAAAAGACTTTTTATTCATAATTAAACCACATTTTCATTTTTCAGCAGTATACTCCACAAGTATGGTGTATAATTATAAAAGTTAGACCGACATCATCAAGGAGGTTGATAAAAGTGATCTATTTCAATGAATTTGACTTGGTAAAAGTACATGTTCTCAGACCATGTATGATATATATCTCCCGTGAACGATGCTATAAGCACATGACTTATTGATAAATAAAATGATTTCTCATATCCAAACTCGATACAATAGACCTGTGCTCAAGGTGTGATAGCAATTTACAGTTTTCAATAATTCTTATTTAAAACTATGCATCATTTATCACGATATATTTCCTGATATCAATCTAGGAGTTCCTATCAAATCATCATTGAATGATAATTCTTGTGTCCATTCATATAACTTTCTAGCTTCCTTATCCCACTGTTCTCCATCTTCGCCGTAATCTCCAGTAATACCGTATTTGTCGAAATAATCTTCAGGTTCCTCAGACACGGCTGTTTGTCCTCGTGAGTCTAGCACATCGTCCTGTAAACAAAGAGAATACTATGTGAAGACAACATTAAAAACAACATCAAACCAAATATGAGGTCTATTGAGAGATTATATGAATAGTATCATTCCCCTAAAACTTCAATAAAAACATCCAACTCAGATGGGCATGAGATTGGGCTAATGAATTTAAAGCAGTGTTAAGCAGGTAGGTATAATTTGACACAAGATCTTTGCCAATATATACTCATTTAGTTACATGAAAAGAAACAAAAACATAATCTATTATTATTAAAATGTAAGAACCAACATTAGTTGGTACGTATGTATGTATCAAATGTATGAAGAATAAATCCCATTGAACAAATGGACAAATTAATCTTTAAAGGTTACTATGAAATTTAATAGTAATTCAATAGTAAGATATATCCACAGTGTAGTATTAGACATTTAACATAAGCACAAGTGTAAGTATCATAATACATGATTATCCGCTACATCAGATAATTTAAGATTAGTACAATTTATCTAGGAAGAAAAGTATTGTACGTAAATACTAACTTTGTATGAATATATTTAAAGCAATTTTCATTCAAATAATGAAGATTAAAAATATACAAAATATATCAAAGTAGATGAGTACAAATTTTTGTAAGTAAAACTAAAAAAAAAAACAACAGAATTAATTTTAAAAGAATAAACAGAAATTCAGAATTATTTATACTAATCCATTGACAAAATTGCTTTAGTACACGGTACCACATTTTCTATCCACTTGAAAATTGTGCAAGCAACTTGAAACACTTGAAACATCTTCAAAGTGGATAAATGCCCACAAAATGAAACACTCAAACATTCAGTTGCAACAAGTAGTAGTGGAAAATGTACTATTTGAATTTACAATGGGCATTTGTGATTTTTTTTGTGAAATTAATGGATTATAAGGACTGATATCGTCTAAGTAATACAAGAGGGCCACGATGGCCCAGAATCGCTCACCAGAATAAATGTAAATTAACTAGTTACTAACAAGGTAATAAAGGTACACTTGTGGGCAAGTAATGAGGAACAATAATAAACTTGATAAAGGACCATCAAAGGATACTACAAAAGAATATTCGTGATGCCTGAAGGATGCCACAGACCAAATTTGGTGATGATCCAACCACTGGTTCATGAAAAGAAGCCATTTTTAAGTATTTCTAGTAGCCCCTAATTGGGGCCAACCAAGGGTCTGACCGTATTTTTTTGCAAACTTGAGAGAGGACCATCTAAGGATGCTACAATCCAAGTTTTGGGATGATCCATCCATTGGTTCATGAGAAGACATTTAAAGGTATTTCTATTTTTAGCTCTAGTGGCCCCTAAAAGGGGCTAACCATTTTTATTTGAGCAAATTTGATGAAAGTCTATCTAAGGATGCTACAGACAAAGTTTGGTGATGATCCATCCATTGGTTCATGAGTAGAAGATGATTAAAGGTTTTTCCATTTTTAGCTCTAGTGACCCCTAAAAGGGGCCAACTGGTATAATATGAGCAAATTGCAGTTAGAATGTCATAAGGCTTCTACACGGCAAATTTGAAGTAAATCCGAATGGTAGTTTCTGAGGAGAAGCCATTGTTGACGCCAGACGCTGGAGCATCCACCCACACATCCTAACAGCTCACCCTGAACCTTTGGTTCTGGTGAGCTAAAAATGTGAATATTTACGACAGTTTGTGAGCTTGAAATATGACTTGGATTTGTTAGAGAGTAGACAACAAGTTTTATAACAATGAAAGAATAAAAACAATTATTTACATAAGTCATATAACATAATTCACACATAATACAGTTATATCAGTGCTACAATAGAAAGATGAAAAGATATACAAAAAAACTAGAAAAAAAACAAGTTTATGGTTACTTGACCAACAAAATAGTGTAGTTAAGTCAAAAAACTTTTCCTTCTTTTTTTGATGTACACCTTTCGCAAGAATATGAGGTACAATTCATGATCATCCCAAATATTTTCATACTGTGGATTTTGTTGTTAGATATTTTCAGGTCTGAACAGAGGGTCAGGTCTAGTAAACATAAACATGACAAATTTTTCTGGCTTAATGCAAAAATGATAGGAGATAATGAAAGTAGAATTTTGTGTATGAAGATCCAAAACATTACCGCACATCTTACCATCATAGCCTGTAGTTTTATACTGATAACCCCTTCAGACTGTGGTTTAAAAATTAAAAAAACTAAACATAAGTAAATAAAAAAATCATTCCAATTCCTTACCCATTTCCTGACAATGTTGGAGATTTATATAAAAATGGCGGCCATACATGCATACCAGCATAAAGAGGAGTAAGTAAGTAAACAATAAAAAATGACATGTATAAACGCATAATTATGTTTTTTTCTGATGTTCTTTTCTTTATAATATTATTTGGAACTAGTCATTCAAACAAAGTCATTCATTTACAAACCTGGACAGAAAACACTCGTTTTGTAACCAAAGCAACCATATCCATAGATAAATCAATTCTTTAAATTTAAAGTGATTAAGACATTTATACAACTGACAGAAAAATTATCCTTGAAAAACAGAAAGCAAATCTTAGTTCTTCATTAAAAGAAAGTCACGACTTTTCTTTAGTTTGATTGTCGTTCTTTTTCTCAGGTTAAAAATGTGTAAAAAAAGCAAAAGCTGTCTACACAAAGCAACACCACAAACACTATTCTACAATATTGCTTCACCCAACAATTCAGAAAAAATGTTATTATTAAATTTCCACATTTTCCTTCATCATAGACAGATAGTGTAAGCAACCATTCTTTTAAAGTTAAACAGCTCATCAACAATTGTTCTACAATTAGTGACACCAAAAAGACTCATAACATCTATCTAAAATATGAATTTACAATCAATTCTACAGAATTTCTACCAAATTTATCATAATATTTCATGCAATTACTAGTAAAAAGAGACATTTAGCATGAGTTGAACATTTCCACCAGTCAATGACAAAATGATTGTTTAAATGAACAATGAATGTCATTCAACTGGTAGTTTAACCGTCACGTAATTAGATTTGTTGTATCATATTACATAAGACACACTCACCCTATCTAAGCCATACATCTTCCTCATCTTCATGGCTCTGATACGAGCCTGTTTAGATCTTCGACCAGATATTTGACTCTGTATACCAGACATCTTAGATTTAGGTGTTGGCATTGGTACATCGGGGCTCCTGCGTTAAATCAACAATAAAATATAACAAATCATACATCATTACTTTATGACTTTTTTATTTTTGTATTTATAATGAAGTGGTATTTTTGAGTCAAATTCGTAAAAGTACCGTAGTTAACATAACCTGGGTCTAAGGTAATAAGACTTGAGATTGGTTTCTGATTTCAAATCTGATTTTCATTCTAATTCTATTTCAGACCAAGTTGCTTGTTTGTAATATGTGAAAGTAAATATTTTTATTGACTGGTTAGTCCACTGAATTCTGTTTGAATAGAAATTTTTCTTATGATAATTAACTTGTGAATATTATAAGCACAAAATTGAGATTTAAGACCAATCTCAAGTAGTATGTATGACCTTAGACTTTGTGCTTCAGCATCCCAACAAGTACGAACAAGCTCTTCTAGATTTGACAAACAAATGACTAAATCCATATGTGAATCAAAGGTCACCACTGAATGACTATGAGATGAAACGTCTTCAGTCAAATTGTCCCCGAGACACTTCTATGCCAAGCATTCAAACAAACTATTTTGTGACTAGAAGTCATACATTAAATGAACTGATGCAGGTCACATTTGAAGATGTTTTAATAAAAAAAACAAGTATCGGTAAGGAAATATTTTAATAAAAAAAAACATGTATCGGTAAGGAAATATTTCATGAATCTTAAAACCTGTCTTTAACATAAACATATTTACCTCATTTCGGACACAGCCCTGATGTGTTGTATTTGTATGTCTTGTGTCATTGGTCTCATGACTAGCAATGGAATTTCATGTTGCAACCTTGGCGTCATACGATGATTGAACAGGAAATCAACAATATCATAGAATATAGTGTGCCGAGGCAAAACTGAAATATATATAACAGGATAAAGTAAACTGGCACATAAATACTATCATTTTTTCAAAGTTCTCAAGGTATCATAAGCCTATACCAGATCATACATTCAATTTTACAGAGGGTCCATTCTAAATATTTGTTTTGTTCCACTCTTTTAGACTTGATACAAACATTCAAGATGTAAGGCACACCAAAAAAGATCTTCAACTTCAAAATATTCACAGAGTCCTCTGTATAATTGTTTCTCGCAGAAAGGTATTTTATACTTAAACCATCAAGATAAATGGCCGATTCCTTATCAACTGTACAATTATACCCGAATACCATTCATTGAGAAGTTTTCTGATATTTGTAGACAAGCAGAAATCTTATGGTAAGACTAACATTTAAATACTTACCATCTAAAGTTAGTTTTCTCCAATAATTTTCTTTTCCACCCATTTTGGCTGGAGATTCATCAATGTTAGTTAAATACTGAAAGAAAACACAAAGAAGGTCATAATACACAACTAATTATAATACAATAATATGTTGCATGTAATCTAGATACACAGAATATAATTTACTCTTATAAAATCAGCTTGTCTAAAAAGAGAGTCTAGGCAAAATTCTAGGGGAGTCCAGGAAAATTTTGAAATTCTAGAATGTCGTTGGTGCATTTTACGGCTATTTTGGGGGTAATTTATGACCATCAGAAATGAAAAAATCATGGTTTTACTTATATAAATGGTCATCAAAGATATAAATTTTTGATGATTTTATTTTCATTTTTGAAAATTGAGTCCAGGCAATTGCCTAGTACTGCCTAATAGAAGCTATGCATCAGAAAATATACATTTTTTATTTTCTGGAGTCTAATGTCACGCCGACAGAGGTGGTCATCATGGCCACTTTTCTAGCTTTAACAGTGGAGGAAGACCATAGGCGTACACCTGGGTAGAACCACCAACCTTCCATATGTTAGCTGGACAGCTTTTTCAAATATGAAGTATATCACTTCACTGGTGGGATCTGAACTCAGAACATTGAGGGGCTAGCAGTTACTAGTCAGAGATCATAACCACTCAACCACAGAGGCCCTCACATACAACAATGACATCAAGTTTATTGCATATTTACAAGAACAGCTCAGTCACAAGAGTGGCCAACAAGTTTACCAAATAGTTGTTCGTTTAAATCTTAATAAATACATCACATTAATGGAGGCATTCTACAAAAGCAGCAAATTGAGAAATTAATCAGGTGATACGAGTCTGGAGCAAAAGTAAAGGTCAATATTGAAGGTACATGCAGTGGTTATACTAACTCAAGTCAAATTGCAAAACTATTTGAAGAAATTAAAGCATTTGTAGATGAGTTTAGTACCAATCTCATGACTCTGTAGCTACAGTATCACACACTGAACATTGGACTAAGACTGTAAACTAAATTTACTTTCTCTCCATGAAAATGTTACAATCTGGTCATGTACATACTTGCATGTAATCTTTAAGTGTAGTGACGTCAACTTCGTCCGTAATTTTATATCTACGTTGAAACATAGCATCCTGTAACATCTGGTCATAAAACTGACGATTTCCCATTAATCGTAATGAGTCTTCAGCAGCCTAAAATAGTTATGTTTGCAAAATTTCTTTCTTCTCAAAAAATATTTTTAAACATATGAGTCAAATACTACTTGATGTATAAGCAAGAAATGTCAAAAATACAATAAAATACAACGAATAAATTTAGTTTGTATCGAACTAAACAAACTAACTTGTTATATGTAAGAATAAATGCTAAGAGAATACTAGGTCAGAACTCAATTAAAAGACATTAAAACATAAGAAAAGAACTTCTGAGCAATTTAGTAAAAGTTAACTCAACATTATTCCTCAAGATATCAAGCAGAATTTGGTAAAATTAAAAACGGAAAAATAAAAGAAAACTTTAAAAGAAATCACAATCATTTATTTAACATTAACCCTTTCCTTGATATCCACTAAGCCATTTCTCTACTCTTTCCTGATCAGAGATCAGATAACTGATAACCAATAACCAATCCTTATCCTGATGGAAAATCACATGCAGGATAATGCGGTGATGAGCAGTACCTGCATACGCGTAAAAAGGTGTTAATGAGAGAGACAGGCATATGCGTAAAAATGTGGTAGTGAGCAGTGGGCGCATATGCGGGATAATGCGGCTACATCAAGGAAAGGGTTGAGTGTATATATTTAAGCAGGATTTGAAGATTTGACAAGTATCCAGTGATTTTTTTGCAAGTTTGAAAAAAGGTCCAGTCCAATTTAGAAAAAATGCACGGTTTAATGCCGAAACTGGGAATTTTTAGGTTGGGAATTGGGGAAAAATGTTTTTATCTTTGATTGGGATGGACGTAAATGGACATAAACAAAGAAGGGAAAAAATCGCTGGTATCCTAAACTAAACAAAAACAACATAATGTTTTAAGCTTACACCAGTTGCAGGTTTGATTACACGTTTCCCACTCATATATTTCACGCCTTTACCATCAGAGTGTATAAATACTTTGAAAAATATCATTGGAGGAAACTCTCCACCACCAAATCTGAAACATAAACGATGTTGTAGTAGAAGTTGTTACAAATTATGATATTTTTTTTTATATTTTACACTTTTAATATTAAAAAAAAACATGAGACCGTATGAAAAGTATTATATTAACACCTAAACTGATTCTGAAATTTACCAAGTCATGGAAAGCAATAACTTTACAATCTAGGGTACACTAATAAAGCAATTACATATATAAGATTGAACATATATCTGGTTTCACTGCTCCCAAGACATGAACCAAATCATAAGTCCTGTATTCTGACAAATACAGCCAGAAAGATGGCTTAGTAGAAAAGTTGTAAAGGAGTTTGCTATCAAAATATCATGATAATTGTACATAATGTGTAAATGATTCCACAAGCAATTGTTTGTAAAGAAGTTAATTTTATTATTTCCAGTAAATTATTGATCATAAAAAACAACAGAAAACACATCATAAGATGCAGTTCGAATAAGAATCAGTTTGAACAGAGAATTGACAATTTATTTACCTAAATCTAACTCTGATTTGACTGCATTTATCTGTCAGAAATTCTGCTTCTTTAGGAGCAACCTTTCTCAGAATTTCTTGAGACATTGAATTTTCCTGAAAAGTAACCACGTTTATACACATAAAAATAAAATACCAACATAAACATGCACATTTGTTCTATAAACAATTAAATTAAACTACTAAAATGAGATGAAGTTACCAGAATTCAGTTGATACAATATTACGCAATATCAAGTCTGTTGGCATCAAACAGACACTATTCAACAGTAATTATTTTTTTCAATTTATAAATGAAAGGCATAAAGACGAGTAATAAAAAGACACAACTTCTGCAATTTAAACAAAAAGCTTTCACATAAATACAGAAAACCATCAAAAAGAAGAAGAGAAATACATGTATGTGTGGGTACAATGTACAGTAAACTTACAGCAGCACAAACAGCATGTTTTAGAAGTTTAAACATTTGTCTATCTCTATATCCAATCCAGGTTTTCTCAATGATCGAAGCAGCAGCTTGGCGAATCATCCTATTAATTAAAGCAAATCATCACTTATCTAATACAAAACTTAATTTCCACACAAATTACCATACTTGGTCTCTTTTAACTTTCTAACTAGGTACCTAACTGACAAATACTTTGAATATAAATTTCTATACATGGATTAAGAACAAATTTTAAGTTTCTTGCAAACAGCTTATAACATAAACAAGGGTAATATGGAAGGAATTCTATGAGAACCAAAAATAAAGTATCACAGAATGGTGCAAATTATTTTCATTACATGCTGATAAGATATATATCAAGATTGAAGAAATTTTTTGTTGCACTAACATTAACACTTTTTAAATATTAACTTACTCTTGTTCAGTTAAAGCAGGCTGTCTGAGATGTTTGCCAGGTGTCAAGCTCCTGTGACCACCGTCACTTATAGGTGTAGTAGTTATATGACGATACTGACCAAATTCTTGTCCTTCCAATGTTGCTACAAACTCCCCTGTAAGTTGTGGGGCAGAAGGTGATTTTCTGACATCATACTGAAATATAGATAGATAAAATCACAACCGGATCTACTAAAAATGCCAGACTACATGATATTGATATAAAAGAAAAGTATGTGCATATTAAACTACTGCAATTTATTTTGACAAATAGTTGTAGAATGAAATACACATCTAAAATTGAATTTAAGAATATAAATATAATGTGAAGTAGTTTATGTAATGTAAGCTATGGAATCATTACCAAATTGGCATATTTTTAAAATCATGTCCACCTAGCAGACAACACTCTATTTAAAACAAACCTGGGTTGGAGTCTTCCTTGATGGACTGCCAGCTTTCTTTCTCTGCTCATCAGTTACATGAGCTGTTGGAAGCTTAACACTGATTGACGTCTTACTGGTTGTGCTTTTAGCATCAGCATTCTTCCCCTCAGGGGAATCTGAAATGAATAATATTGAATCTTATAAACCACCATTAAGTAAAATGTGTGCACATATGAATTACAACAATAGCATTATTGCAATACTTTGAAATATGGATCTGTATCAGAGCAACAGGGAAGTCTGTACAGTTTCTTTCTCCACAAATTTATATGCAGTATATTTATTCAAATTATGCTATTGATCATGCCTGCATATTAACCAGCATAATTCAATATGATCCATACATGAGGTAAAACATTTGTCACACACACGTTCAACAATTTTTGTACAATAAAAACATGAAGTTGAAAAGAAGTCTATATTGAAGTTTGGAACTAAAGGAAAATGCCATATGAAAAACAAGGTAAGACATTTAGTCCATGCTTCAATACTTTTATATTTTAGCCAGACTCCAGGATCAACATGAAAAAGGGCCTAATAGCACCTTAGGTAATCAGATGCTTTTGTTTACATTACCCCACCCACAATTTTGGCTATATGTAACACGAGAAATATTGTAATATTTAACAAATAACGATAATGCTCAGAGGTACTCGCCCATGTTTGTACGTTAATTTGTTTTCTGTAATATATTCTTTTGACTGTCACATAGTTGAGTACAACGATAATCAAGAACTCGCAAAGGATGAAATAAATATAGAGCAAAATTCCGTCTCTAGTGAAAACAAATGGCGACTTCCGTAGTAATTGATCCCACAATTCTACACGATGCGACTTCCGCACATGCGTAGAGCGTAAATTCCATCGGCAGCTGTCTGCTTTCGTGTTGTTTGTGCATTTTGTTGGATTTATTTGAATTTGCGTATTTATTGATAACTTTATATACCGTCAACAAATAGAGCCATGAGGCTCAAAACTAATTTACAGAAGGAACCAAAACATATCCTTTTAAATATTTATTAAACGTGGATTTACCCATGAATATCCGTACCCCACCCACTTGGCAACTCAGTAAACAACTTGTGGATATCTTCATCCACCGGTTGTGGTTGTTTCTTGTTTGTGGTAAATTTTGTTTATTTTTTGTCGAGTGTTAATGTTAAAGAAAATATTGTCTATTTTGTTATGGCCGAAATAATTTGCGCAGAAGTTACATTCAAATTCTGTGTGAAAGCTATATTTCTTATTTCAGTCCAGGAAAAGCATCATTCAAAATTGCTCAAACGAATGATTTTCCATTTTTGTCTGCTTCCAAATTTCATTTCATGTCACCCATTGATTTGAACTTCATTATATCCATAATGTCCATGGTATTATAGTCAAGCATTGCCCATTGTCACAGGCACTACACATTTACATATATATTCAATATGAACTGTATGCTTAAAAGCAATTGACCACATCTTCTGTATTTTTTCCAGCTTAATTTAATACAGCTATAATATTTTTGTACCCTTTTCCTTAATAATGCATACATACTGAATTAGTGAGTTGTGTAGGTTGGACAACTCCTGAGGAACTTTTTTCTGGCGCTGATGACCATACAATACTGAAATGGAATCTAATCAACAATGAGACCACATCTCTGGTCAAACTTCCGGATGATGTATTTCCTACAGATATGCATTGGTTTCCAAAAGCAGCGACTGGTGGTGGGAAAAAAGCTGGCTCAGATTTATTTTGTCTCACATCAACAGATGGTAATTACCTTTCTTTATGTAGGTCTTTATATTGGTAGCAGTCTTCATATAATATTGTTAGTTCTTGTCCAAATGTTGTTTTTGTTCATTAATTGTTATGGATTCGAATGTGAGTTTCATTCTCTAATAATTATATTATTGGTTGTATAAACAATGCTAAATATTTGATATAGGTTGGACCACATCCTACAATAAACTGCCCTGATTTCATTGAAGTCAATTCTTAATCTTTTTAGTGACTTTGGTCATGCTTTTTGTGTATGTAATACTGTTATTATATTACTTTTTGTAGGAAAATTCCATTTAATTGGAAAGACAGGTAGAGTTGAGAAAAGTGTAGAAGCTCATAAAGGAGCTGTGTTGTCTGGAAGATGGAGTTTTGATGGATCTGCCCTCCTTACTGCAGGTGAAGATGGTCAAGTGAAAGTCTGGTCTCGTAGTGGTATGCTGAGATCTACGCTTACGCAAAATAGTAAGTTTTTACCATATTTTTCAATTTTTGGAACTGTGTTCTTCTGAACATGTTGATTTTGCTCTAAGCCTGTTCAGACCTGATATAGAACTTTAGAATATTTTTACTACATATCTTTTATTACCTCCAGTGATGGGGAGCATATAATGAAAGAAAAAAAATGAAAAAAAGGAAACAAGCAATTATAATGATATGTTTGGTGAGATTTATGTGTTGTATTGTTCAGTGTCACAAATTATGAACACATTTTTTAGTTGTTTGAGAAATCTTTAGTTGACATCTTTCTTAACTTTGGTTGACTTATATTTGTTTGTTTAAGGTACCTCTGTATATGGTGTGGCCTGGGGTCCAGACTCAGATCAAGTATTGTTTACAAATGGACGACAATTGGTTATCAAGTCATTGCAAGCTAATGCTAAACCAACCATGTGGAAAGGTCATGAAGGGGTCATATTGCAAGTAGACTGGAATCCTGTGAATAACTTGATCTTGTCAGGTGGTGAAGACTGTAAATATAAGGTAGGACATTATGCTTCTTTAGTCTTCTGTCATAAACATTTAAGATGCAACTTGATTGATATTGATAAATGGGGAATGAATTTGTTTAGCTATTTTTGTCATCCATTCATGATTGTGTGGTAGATAGATAACTGAGCAGTACTGGCCTTCTGACTGTTATGTATTTATAACAGAAAAAATGTTTGTTAATCATGTAAAATCCATTACCGACTTATATGACATTGATAGCATGTTGTATGGTTTTGATGATTCACTTATTTTTGTAGGTTTGGGATACATACAGCCGATTGATGTACAGTAGCTCTGTACATGATTACCCTATCACATCAGTGGCTTGGACTCCTGATGGTGAACTGTTTGCTATTGGTTCATTTAATACACTCAGATTATGTGATAAAACTGGGGTAAGTAACATGTTTTATAATTTTTTTAAATGCTTTTTTAAAAAATTGTTGTTAACATACCATAGAAAGACTATTTTATTTATGGCATTTTTTTTTCTTAAAACGTGTCTGTTTAGGAAATGTTTCGGTGTATACTTGTAAGTATTGTCCATTTTGATCATTGACAATTATTGCTATGGATATATTGTGTAAAAATGCAGAAGCATATTTTTACTGAGCATCAGCAAAAAGTTCAGTAAAGTTGTGTTTTGGGGAAGCTGGGATGTTTTGTATGTGATGTTTTCTATGCATCCATTTCTTACCTAAGTTTACAGATTTTCGTATTATGGACACAATTCATTTGATCTTTTATTTTAGTGGTCTTATGCCTTAGAGAAACCAAACACTGGTAGTGTGTTCAAGTTAAGTTGGTCAAGTGATGGAACACAGGTAGCAGGTGCTTGTGGAAATGGCCAAGTTCTGATAGGGCATATATTAGAAAGGTACAGTCTTGTTCAGTGCTCATGTCCCCATTTAACAAGCATGCTTGTTAACATTGACATTTATTGTATTTTGTTATAGTTATATTTAATGTATACAAGTTTACCTTATCTTTACTTCATTTGGGATGTCTGGGTTTTTTTTATTTGTATGTTTTTTGCATAAGTAGATATTTGTTATGTATTAATTACTGTTAATTCTGTAGTAATGAAAACCATTGTGGTTAAGAAAACTGAACGGGAAAAGTGATGTGCTTGTGTTCATGATTTTTTTAAAAATTATGCAAAATTATTTGTAGCCTCTTCAATGCATTGTAGTTCTGTTTAATAGGAGATTAGAATGGAGTAATTTTGAAGCTACTGTAACTGAGAGTAAGAAGATAGTCGTGAGGAATGTGTTAAATGAGACGTATGATAAACTAGACTTCAGAGATCGTGTTATCAAAGCATCACTAGCATTTAGTCATCTTGTAGTTGCTACTTCATCACAGTGTTACATCTACAGGTAGATATTTTCCCTCCAGTATTTAATCTATTTTCCCTAACATTTGAAAAGTTAGAATGCTTTCAGATAATAATAAAACCTTCAAAGTTGACTTTAATTGCTGAGAAAAATAATTTTAATTGGTTGTGGTGTCATACCATAAGCATACCATAACCTAGGGTAGCACTTTAATTCACACATTTCGCCATTGATGTGCATTTTAGTCATTTACATTTACCAGGTGACTAGAAATCTCCACATCAATCAATTGTATAAAACATTTCTCTACCCTACAATTTAGGGATGACAAGCTTTTTAAGTTCAAAAATTTCTGTGTCTGTGAAATAGACCCCTGTTTAACTCAGTTTTGTATTTGATAACTGTTCGTATTTTGTCGCCAAATTAATATTCTATTATTATGTTTAATCAACAGTCTAAATGTCATTTTAAATATAGTGGAGATTGTAGTGAAGTATCCAGATTTTGGTAAATTGAATATGTTGGATTAATTTCTGATATACTAACCCTGCAACTCCATTTTGGTTTGTTATTCTTTATATTCTTAATTAAATGCTATTGAGACATGTATTTTGTAATTATACATTTCAAAATTTTAACTGTTTCATTGAGCTATAAAAGTGGTGTAATATTTTCTAAGATGTCAAACCTGTTAAGTTACCATTGTGGTCATTTCTTCACAATAATGCCTCACAATAAACAGATTCCTATACAAGAACATAATGAAGTTGCAGTGTTAAAAGCATTATCAACATTTTTGACTGTTGACCTGTATTGTTGAATCAAAAGTTTCAGATTTTATTTTGTTTTAATATTTTTTTAAACTTCTGTTCACTTGTTGTTTGAACTTGTTTACTGTGAGGCTGACTTTGTTTAGTTTCGTTAAAATTGTTTTGGCCAGAAAAAAGTTATGTATAAGGTTACCTGACTGACCATTTTTTTGGCACCAACCCTTAGTTTCTAACAGCAAAATCCAAAGTATGAAAATATTTTGGAATGAATGGTACCTCATATTCTCAGGAAAGGTTGAACAAATAACCCTAAATAGGATTGTTTTACCCAATCAGGCATTCATTTACAAGAAAAGTTTTCTGGGAATACTATAGTAGTGTCAGTAATATTTGTTTTATAACCATCTGCATGCGGTTATTTTCCTATGAAGTGTGTTACAAAAATCAAATAGCATTAATGAATTGAACTTATGTTGACCTTTTGTCCTGATGATATTATATCACATTATTCATTATGTAAATAAATAAATATCATGTACTATTGTGCTCATGTGAATTTGAAGTATTTTGTATATCTTTTTAGTACCAAGAATTTCAACACACCTATGATTTTTGATCTGAAGGAAGGAAATGTCTCACTTATCAAGCAAGCAGAGAAGTAAGTCACTCAATTTGATTTTATCACAATGAAAAGTGGTTTTCTGCTACTGATCTGAAACCAGTAGTGCTGATAATATTGTTGAATTAGTACATTGTATTTTTTGACTAATAAAATACCCTTCTTGTGATGTACAGTAGCATAGGAATATTCAGAGAGAGCGGAATCATATTTTGAACGCTGTTAATGTGGCTGAGCTTCTGTTTTGAATCTGTTAAAAAGACGAAAGTACAGATTGTTTATCTTGTAGAAGGACCATCATTTTTTTATACTTTTATATTATATTTCTATGTGTGTTGGAGTCTAGACGCAGAACTTTCACCAATATTATAGTTAATGTATTTATGTGATACTTTCCTGAATCTTTTGATATCAAATTTTATATTCAGATATGGCAGTTTAATCGGCAATTTATTTAACTTCTTTGTATAAATTTCTTTATTCTGTATTTTAGACATTTTCTGTTGGTTGATGTGGCTGGTGTATATGTTTATACGTACGATGGCCGACTTGTGTGTTCACCCAAATATCCTGGATTACGTGCAGACATTCTCAATTCACTAACTGTTTCCATTAGTAATGATACGGTGGCTATACGAGATAAAGCTGATGAAAAAGGTACTGGAGATTTTGTTCTTGAGTTTATCCTTTTGATATAAAAATAAAAGGTGTTTATAGATGTATGAATATCCTTTTGTTTTCCTGTTTGTTACAGAAATATTCTGATGTATACTTAGGCCATACCGAATCGCGTCTATGTTTAGCTTAACATTGAGGTTCAAAAAACTATCTAGCTATCTGGAAAAAACAAAAAAGTGCCTCCGGAAAAACACAAATTTCCCACTTAATTGCCGCAAAATATTAGCTTCTATCAAAAGTCCAAACAGTCACTCAGTGAGAATAAATATGTTTAATTTCTTAAATCAAAAAAAGCATAATATTGATTGATTTTGACGACTGGAAGGCATATTGATACAAAGCAAATCGTTCAGCATGTAATGGTCTAATAAAGATATTTTAAATGATCAAATATTCAGTATTACAATATGTTTTTTCATTTGACTCAGGTGATCAAAACCTTTACGTCCGCGGACGCTAAACATAGATTCTGTTTGGTATGGCCTTAACTACTCACGTTTGTTTATTTTTTTGTTTTAGCTTTGCTTGCCCTTACTTGAATCAGTGTTTTTTTGTTATTATCCAAATCCATGATAATTTAGTTAAAACAGACATATCATATTAGATATATTGTTGTATAGTTCCTGTGTACTTTAATATTTGGGGGTTTTTTACCTTTCTTTCAGTTGTGTATGTGTTTGATGCTTTGAGTGGTAAACCATTAGGAGATGGGAAACCTATAACACATAAGGTAAGACATTAAAATAATTTCAAAGATGTGATTTCATGTTATTATGTTTAATAAAAAGTGGACTTTTATTATTCTAAGGACTATTTTGTAATCTTTGATTCTGATATATTGACAGATTTTTCAACTGTTGAAAGAGAGCTAATGAATTAAGAATGGTGTTATTTAACTGATCTATTTTTAGTTCATTATGTCTGTTGAATTGCTGTCAATCTTTTGCAACTACACAAAGTGTGTAAAAAATAAAAGAGTATATTCATTTATTTATCAGCATTTTATACCAAATATTGATGACCCTCAAAATGTTAATTATTACTCACAATTTTACATTTGATATTGTTTATCTTATATTAAGAAGTGTTTTCCTCTGGTAATTGATATTGGCTATATTTTACAGTTAGAAGTAATGGAAATAGCATTGGATCACTGTGGACCTTCTACAGAAAGGAGACTAGCTATAATTGATAAAAACAGAGATCTGTATCTAACATCCGTTCGTGTATTTGGTACTGATAGAAAAACTGTAAAACTAGGTAAAACCAATTTAGACCAAAATATCTATTTTATAACATACATACAACATAAGTTCTAATAAAAACAAGCGGTGGTTATTATGAGATAGTCCTATAAAAAGATGATCTCATTATAAAGTTGATACATGGAGGAAAAAATAGGACTAGGGGCAATATCAGTACAAACTTCATCAAATTAGATGTACCAACCACTTGCTTTTACTTTGAATACACATACTAGGTTAATTAGACTTGATTTCATATTACATTGAATAGCATATACGTGCAGTCTTGCTGTATCTAACCATCAGTGAATTGATAAATAAGTCAGTTCCATTTTCTATATTTTTGTTGTGCTTCATTGTACTAGATCATGATTTTTATAGCTCACACAGTTTTTACTTTGTAATTGCTGTCTATAATTATTGTATATGTGTCTGAAAATTAATATCACACCTTTGTGCTGTTCAAATTATTAAAAATATTTGATTTTTCTTTGGTCATCTTTGTTGAAAAAGGGGTATATTATCATATTGATTTAACATAAACCAAAAAATGTGCTTGGTTATTTCAAATACGAAAATTATAAATAGGTTGACTATAATGTACATTTTACAAGTTTGTCATAAATGTCACTAGATTTTATTAAAACAAGATAGACTTACAAACAATACTTGAATCCTATATAATGCTAAAATGCTTACCTCATGGATATTTCTTGTACATGAAAATATATCCAAATGTTTTTATAGGTACTATGATAATGTCTCTAGCCTGGAACGATGCTACTAATATGTTAGCTGCTCTAGCTGATGGTAAATTCACTGTGTGGTATTATCCTAGCGCTGTATATGTTGACAAAGATCTTCTCCCTAAAACTGTGTTTGAAAAGGAAGCTACGTAAGTTACTATCATCCATTTTTATGCTGAATGTCTACATCTATTTACCTAGCAGTTTCAATAGTGCAAGTTTTATATCACATATGAGAATGCCTATTGGTTGATTTGATTACATTGAAGGAGGACACCAACAAATAGCTATTTTATAATATTACCATAAATTCATTGACAAATCACTAACATTTTGTTAAATGTTTTTATGTAATATCATTTTTAACATAGAGGTGTAGAATATCAAATTGGTATTTTCAAGTCAGCCACAAAAAACACTTTTAAAATGTTTTTAAAGCTGTTAAGTATAGAATGGGATAAATTCTCTTAGTGTTCTATTCATCCATTGAGCTTAGTTGACAAATGCAAAATCTGGTTCATTATGAAAAAGAACAGAAATGTGATTACTTGGTTAAAAGAGTAACACATTTTCATATGCACAGTACCAAGTAACTCAATTCATCTCTCAGAACTAGATATCTCAGTGGAATTCTAATTGAATGATAAGAATTGTAAATGATCCATATATTGTTTTAAATGATCCTTTGATTTTATTATTATGAATGTTGCATTTTCATCTATTGATCAATGTTCCCGTGGTCTCTCTCTTGCTTCATAGTAACACACATCTCATTTCAGTGAGTTTGGAAAGAACCCACAGTTGCTTCAGTTTGTTGGTAACCATGTTGTGATAAGACGAGCCGAAGGATCACTTGTTAGTACATCAATATCACCATACCCAGCCATACTGCACAGCTATGTACAGTCCGGACGTTGGGATGATGCTGTACGCTTATGCAGATTTGTTAAGGTAAATATTAGTCACATGTTTCAGACTTCTCGAAATACTTCCCTGACATTTGGTCAGGCAAAGTTAAAATTTCTGTCTGACCAAATGAAAATCTGTCAGACGTCTGGTCCGGTTATCGCCGAAAAGTGATTGGACCTGCACGAAATTTGCCTGCCATGTCTGACGGGCTGGCAATTTTTAGGAAGCCTACTGTTCATGATCTATACAGCCCAGAAACTTGATTTTAAACATCATGAGTAAATGATATTGTTTATTGGTTATCATCTTTTTTTTGGTATTAAATATGACAGATTAATTACAAATATCTTGGACATTATTGTATGTAACATTATTATTATATATATTATCTATGTCCTGTTCTTCATATTCATGTTGCAACATTGTCATTCATGTTACTTACCAATAAAACAAATATGAATGTAAGGATTTGTGTTCTACAAAACTATTTCAGAGTTTTAATTCAAGCTGCTGATGTAGTTTTTAACTCGCCACTCAAATTACTATGAAATATATACAGGTTAAACTTTCAATTTAATTTCAGGATGAAATGTTATGGGCCTGTCTGGCATCAATGTCAGCATATGCCAAAGAATTAAACACTGCAGAGATAGCTTATGCTGCTATACAAGAGGTGAGAACAGAATTTTTTTTCAATCGTTAGGAAATGTTGATTTATCAATTTTTGTCATCACTTTCAATGAAAATGATAATACTCACCTGCTGTTAAATGTAGTTAAATTAAGATATGTTCAATACACAAACGTTTCATGTACTTCACAAAGGAATATGACACATTTTAAGACATTAGGTTGATCAACATATTGGCTTACTGTGTTCACAAACATCCTCTGAATTTCTACATTTGATGTTTAAAATGAGTTTTAGAGATTTACCGCATGAATTGAACGATGGAATCATACATTTCTGTAGTACAGCTGTATACAGCTATAGTACTTAATATGTCTAAACTTCAAATATTTTCTATCATATTTTTTATTCTAGGCTGACAAGGTACAATTTATCCTCAACATTAAAGACATTCCAGTGAAAGATGCGAGAAATGCTGAGATGGCATTATTATGTGGTAATCCACAGGATGCTGAGGCAATTTTGCTGCAAGCTGGGCTTACATTTAGAGCCATTCTCTTAAATATACAGCTCTACAACTGGGATAGGTAAATTCATTTTCTATTGTGGGCACTAATTCATACTAATTTCTGCTGACCTAAAGCCTTGGACTAGTTTGGATGATAATGTGTTAATAAGTTTTTGTTCTTTTTAGCTGTCTTCAATAAAATTTCAATTATATACTGGAAGGCAGTTCACCTAACCAGATTTCCAGGATTCTTAATCAGTACCTTGTTCTCTGCAAGCAACTGCCAACTTTTCCACATGAATAATCCCTGGCGGAAGGGAATAATCTTTAGATAAAATGTCTTCAGCCAAGTTGTCTCAGAGTACATGTGTCGCACCCATGGTTCGAGCACAGAAACCTGAGATTATTGACCAAATGCTCTACGTATTGAGCTGAATAGGCAGTCCTCAGATCTGTTAATGCCTCCCAGGCAAGTTGGTACCTTTGAAAGGGTAAAGTATTAGATTATGCCAAAATTATCAAAACTGTTCCTAATCAGAAATGTAATGATTCTAGCCCCACTGTTACATATACTGTGACATAAAGCATCAGTTTTGTTCCTTATGAATTAATGTTTTGATAAAATGCATGTATGAATGTTCCATTCTTCAGAGCCCTAGAGCTTGCTGTAAAGCATAAAACTCATGTAGACACAGTGCTTGGTTATAGGCAGAAGTATATGGAACAGTATGGCAAGAAAGAAGCAAATAAAAGATTCTTACAGTATAAAGAAGGCGTAAGTAACACACATTCACCTTTCATATTATAATGCTTAAGAAATGATATTACCGTGATAAAATAATAACAGTGTTTTAACTAAATGTTTACCATATTCTGATGTTGCAGTGCTCAGTGAAATAGTATAGTGATTGTTGCAATAACAATAGCTACACATTGTTTCTTGAACATTACAGAACTGTACCATGATAAAAGTTCACAATAACAGAATGAAGAGTCTTTCTTTTGTAGGCATATTACAATAATTTAATTTTAATTACATTGCTATTTTATTTGTTATGACTTCATTAATTTGATATCTTTATTATCTATAGTAACTTTATTAATTTTATTATTTGTGCATCAGATTAATGTCATCATTTTATGTCCTATTTCTCCTGCAGATTGAAATTGACTGGGAGAAAATTGATGCTAAGATCGAGATGGAATATCAAAAGGAGAGAGAACGACCTGAGAGAAGCACACCAGCTTCTGCAGCATCGAGCAGCGGACCCCGACCTGGCGGTACCGGTGGTGCCCCTAAATATCCTGTACGGACTTAGGTGTATGGACCATGTGATAGGACTTTAACTTTCGGGATGGACCAGGACTGATGTGCTGTCCTAGACTTTGTGATATAAAATATAAAATGGGAGTAAATTTTGATATCCGTTATTCTTTTCTGATTTAGAATGATATCTGACATATTGGACTCGGTATCTGTAATATGCTTTAGAAACTATTGATTGTGATCACTATTTTGCAAATATGGAAAAATATGTGTGTCTGTAACTATGGTTGATGTAGCAGAATTAAATTGAAATACAGTTCTCTGCTTGTACAAAATTATGAGATACAAGTTATGTTACAATCTGTTAAGCCTGCATGAATCTCTGTATATAATGTTAAGTATTTATATATTCTGTTTTTGTCTGTTCCGTCCATTAACTTTATAATGTGTACTGAAACACAAATCCATTCACCTTACATTAGAATGACATCAGAGGTATGAAAATCATTTATCATTGTATTTATTACCTGGCTATGATGTTATGTAATCTACCTATTTTTAATGATGGTGTTATTTACATAACAAAGGCATAAATGAAAGCTGATACTAGTTTTATAAATCTGACTTGAACATCTGATGATAAGCACCAGTAGACTGGATACTGCAGTGTTATAATTTATTGGGTTGAGAGAAAAGTTTCCAACCACTGATGTATGACCAATTGTGCTGTTGTAGCGCACTTATAAATGTAGAATAAACTTCTATTTGTGTAAGTTTGTTAAGCTGAAGTACATAAAGTTGAACAAGGAGTAAAACTGAATAAGTAAAGTATTAATGTACTGGCTTTAAACTTCGATATGAGGACATTATCATTACAAATTTCAGGATCTGAGCTGGTGTTAAGTAGTATTCTGTAAAATTTCTTTTACTGTCAGCTGTGACCGTGGCCCACTAGTTAGTATGCTGGACTTGTAACCTGGTGATGCGGGTTCAAATCCTGGTTGCGGCAGGTCATACCCTTCTATGAAAATTTGACAAAAATGTTGATTTCCTGCCATATGTGGAGAAGTTGCCAGCTCCTTGTGGAACGGTAAAATAGTACTGGTTAGTATACAGTCCAGGAAAACTGGCTAGGTGAATTGGCTGCCATATATAACAGAAAAATTGTTGAAAACGGCATTAAACCCAGTAAAAAAAAATCTTTTATCGTTACATGACTGTAACAGTATTGACCACTGTATGCCCTTAAAATGTCAAGGTACAGTACAATATCATGTGGTAAGTTATCAGAACAAACGTCAAGATGTAGAAATGTGATTGTTTGAAATTTGATGTAAAATTGTCTTTTTTACATGTGATTAATGTAGCATTTTTTCATAAAGTATGAATAAAAAATATAGATTTTCAATTGTTTTGTTTTTCATGTCTTCTGTTTATTTAACTATGTAAGTAGTTCATGAAGTAAGAACATGACACACACTCATGCTTTAGTGTACATTTATAAAGACACTAGGTAATAAGATGATCCTGTACCTGTTTTCCTGTGTATTCATGTGCAGAATGTGAAAAACTGTGCTGGGAAAAAAGCATTTGAAAATCATATGTTATATGTTTCAATCAGTTAAATGTTAAGTTATTTGTATATATGATACTTGACCAGGACTGCCGATTGCATCTTGCTTACCTTAATACAACACAGGGTCACCCTTTCTGAATAAATCGATAATGATATGAAGATTTGTCGGTCATGTGTAACACATAGGCAGTGAATTTAGAATGTCATTAAATGCTGAAACAATTACTGTTTAATTTAAGCTTCCATCGAAGAGTTTTGCCTATTGACAAAAAAAAATGCTTAATTTCTTGACAATTTTGTTTGTTACCATCAGTTGAATGAAACTTGTTTTACTTAAGTACAAGTCCCATGGGAATCTTCAGATCCTGAGGTTGTCGCGACCATGGTCCATTGTTAGTGCACTGGACTTACAACCTGAGTTCAAATACTGGTTGTGGCAGGTCACACCCTTCTATGAAAATTTGACGAAATGATTTTCCTATGGAGAATTTTGTACTGGTTAGTATGCAGTCCAGAAAAATGGTAAGGTGAACCGGCCACTGAAAAATTGTTGAAAAACAGCATTAAACCTAGTGAAAAAAATTAGCTTAAGGTAATTTAAACCAATGACTTTTACTATTGAAAAATATAATGTTGGGGACTTACCCGTTTAAATAGATCGTTTTCTCGTGGTAAGAAAGTATTGTGAAATAGAATTTATTCAAGCGGAAATGTTACACTTTTATTCTGCTTATTTAAACTTCCTGGTAGATTACGTCTATTCCATTTGAAGATGTGACTTGTTGGGATGTGACCTCTGTACAATAAACTGCGACAATTTCAGATATTTGTTCAGATCTGCTGAACTTTGTGAATAGTTAAATTTTGAAATTTAGAAAATAAACTCGGGAAGAATGGCGTTGGTGTGGATATATATATCACTTAAATTTCTGTTTTCGTTTTTAGTAGTTTCCTCAGGTAAGCCTTATTATTTTTATTATTATATATATTATTTATTATTGTTATTTTTCATATAATTAAAACCTAATGATTAAATCCAATAATTGATATAATGATGTCAAGTTTGATCGTTAACATTGTATTTATGGTAAGACTCCCTAGCAACCATTTTAACATTAAGTTAAAAACATTTTTATTTTCCTACAGATTTTCAATATTTCTTACATATTTCTACTTGTTACTGAAACCATCTCAATATTAAGAGTATTGTGTTTGTTCCAAAGGTGATTCTGATAGAAAGGTTTTACTGGCCGCAGCCGTGGTCCAGTGGATAGTGCTCTGGACTTGTAACCCGGAGGTCCAGGTTCGAGTCCCGGTCGTGGCAGGTCATACCTTTCTATGAAAATTTGACAAAAATGTTGATTTTCCTCCATAAGTGGAGAAGTTGCCGGCTCCTTGAGGAAGGGTAAGTTAGTACTGGTTAGTATACAGTCCAGGAAAACTGGTTAGGTGAACTGGTCGCCGAATGTAACTGAAAAATTGTTGAAAAACGGCGTTAAATCCCAGTGACAATAAGTCACATACAAACAAACAAACAAACAAACTAACAAGAGGTTATACTGTATATAGCAATTAATATAGTGGTATAATTTTCAATATGACACATACTGATATTATACTTTGTATACACTCATTACCGTGGTTGTCAAGTTGTTTTACAATGGAGTTAGTAACGTTAGGAAACTTGACACCTTCTCCTTGAATCAAATTGTTAAATTGCTTTACAGTGGGATTGTTAGCATTATACAATTTAACAAATGAATAAATGTCAGCCCTCAGTATGAAGACTTAATTTAGGAAAGTGGTTTTTAGGCTGCAAGAAAAATTTGTTAAGGTCTCAGATAATTATAGCATGTTGCTACAGAGAAGGTTTTTATGTATGGACCTTAAATACATGCTTCATATAGTAACTGGCTTGTTTGTCTGTCTGTCTGCACTTCCACATGGGGTTAATTAGATTTTATCATTTCATCTATCATTTTGATACTTATGCAGTTATTGCCTTTGACCCTCCTATTCACCCATATTACCAAACCTCAATCTGACCTTGACCTTGACTAGGACTTAAAATGTTTTAAATGACTTATTTTTTGGTTAACTAGATTTTACCATTTTGTCTAGCACCAACACCACTTTGATACTATACAGTTGTTGCCATGTACTATATACAATCCACCTATACTGCCCAATCTCTCAAAATGCATTTTATTAGACAAATCATGCATACATAACATAGCTGTCAAGTCCGATGCTTTCAGTGTGAGAGTCACGCTTTGAACCTCAAATCATGCTTCATTGCTCAAAGCCCACTCATAACACATCTCTATTTTTTTTTTCGGAAGTTTTGTTTTTTATTTCGTCTAAAATTCCGCACTGTGCTATCGATAGACTGGCATAAATCAAACGTCGATTGATGTAAACACTGCAGGACCAATGAAATAGGGCCTGTGTATGTATTTTATGGAATTTTTACAAAATAGAACAATTCTTTAAACAGTTTTTGACATAAAATTCAAGAATAATTCCTTTATAAAGATATTATTTGTTTTATTTATAATGTTCTTATAGTTTAAATGATTAAATATAACATTGAGGCTTCATATCTATAAAACAGAATGGGTTCAGCATCTGGATGGGGCGCTCTGCCACCCAGATCCCCCCCTCATACAGTTTTATCTTACTCTTATGCCCAATTAACCTTTGACAGCTACATGACACAATATAACTAGATCAATGAGAAATGTACACATAAAGTATATCAAAGACATTTTTTATCATAATGAATAAAGTTAATGTGACACTATTGAATACATTAAGAGATAGAAAGTTTGTGGATTCAGATAAAATACCATTTGAATAAATAATTTAAAACTAGATCTCTACAAGACCAAAACTATTACCACAAAATGGAGCTGACAGATTTTGGGAAAGGTTTATAATTTTTCTATTTTTTTTTATGATAGAAATTGATTAACCATGAGATTTTTCAAAAACAATGATAATCCTTTGAGTTATTGTCACATTTAATTTGCATTTGAAGTTTATGAGAAGAGCCAAGTTTTCAAAGAATAAAGAAAAAAGAAGATCCGTTTCAATGAACACTGGTTGTAAAAACATGCAAAATCACGGTATCAACCTAACTTAAAAGAAAAATATAGGTCAACCATGCAATATCTTGATAAAGTAATCTTTTTCTATTTTTAGCAAGGGCAACAACTCTTACAAAATTTTCAAAATCTTTGGTAAAAAAATTAAGTATCTAGGGGCAATATCTTGAGAAAGTAATCCTATTCTATTTTTAACAAGGGCAACAACTCTTACAAAATTTACAAAATGTTTGGTAAAAAAAAATAAGTATCTAGGGGCAATATCTTGAGAAAGTAATCTCATTCTATTTTTAACAAGGGCAACAACTCTTACAAAATTTTCAAAATGTATGGTAAAAAAATTAAGTATCTAGGGGCAATATCTTGAGAAAGTAATCCTATTCTATTTTTAACAAGGGCAACGACTCTTACAAAATTTTCAAAATGTTTGGTAAAAAAATTAAGTATCTAGGGGCAATATCTTGAGAAAGTAATCCTATTCTATTTTTAACAAGGGCAACAACTCTTACAAAATTTTCAAAATGTTTGGTAAAAAAATAAGTATCTAGGGGCAATATCTTGAGAAAGTAATCTTATTCTATTTTTAACAAGGGCAACAACTCTTACAAAATTTTCAAAATGTATGGTAAAAAAATTTAGTATCTAGGGGCAATATCTTGAGAAAGTAATCTTATTCTATTTTTAACAAGGGCAACAACTCTTACAAAATTTTCAAAATGTTTGGTAAAAAAATTAAGTATCTAGGGTAACTTTTAAAATCATAATGATAATAGAGTGATAATTAACATTTTTAACATATTAACGTTCTTGAGAAGCATTGGTCAGAATATAAAAAAAACACAGAACTATGGGTATAATACCTTAATGATGTCATACTCTCACTAGTGACCAAATTTCAAATGTGAGGAAGCTGTACAGCTATCTTACTGAAGGTCTGTAGTTCCACCCATGTGTAAGCCTGGGTCTTCCTCCATTGATAAAGTTGGAAAGTCACTTAATGATCCTAGCTGTGGGTGTGATGTTTCCAGTAAAAAATGATTATATCACATCCATAATATATAGTTTACTGCTCATTACAATACTATAACAGCAATTATTTGTGAAAAATATAACAAAAGCAGTAAAAATTCATTTTATTTACCACTTCAATAAGGCGTCAAAAATGTTTGTTTCTGGTTACCTGACCTACCCCTAATTTTTCTCTGTAACCCTAGACTTTTTATAAGGAAGGGTAATCAACTGTCACATTTTTAATACCTTTTGGCACAAAAAATTATCTTGACAGTGGCTTTCAAAAAATAAAATTAATGAAAAAATCCCTATTTAACTACCCTATTTTAATGGGCCTGTAACCAGAAACAAACTTTTTATAAGACCAGTTCATTACAGTGCACTCATTTTTTTATCCAAATTACCCTAAATTAATTTAGTCATATTAGGTCATAAACTACACACGTCTTGGGATAAATATAATGTTGAATTCTATTAAAATTGCATTTCATAAACACCACATAATGTTATTAAATTCCCCCGCCTACAAAATTGATATTTTGAAATCATGATATTGAAATGAAATGATAGGAAGTTGTCTGAACGCTCCCGATTTTAAGAAACCAAGTTAGTGGAAATTTACATAACATCCAGGTCAGTAGTTAGGAAATCACGAAACATGATCAATCAAAGCTTATCTGTATCATGTATCAAATTTCTGTGTGAAAAAGACGCTGTTATATTTATCTTAAAAGGATAGACATAATTGCATTTCATACACTCTCCCGATGTTATTTATTTCGGTGTATTCAACAGTTCATTTGGTGTCCGGTTTATCAATTCAAACCCGAATACATTAAAAACATGTTGACTACACAGATAACTATGAAATAAGGATATATTGCGTGCACGATATAGCTCTATGATCTATGATAAACAATTTTAGATATTCCCCTTAACAGAAAGGCGCACTGCGCAAAAATGTGTTGGCCTATCTTTAATTGATAGGCACCCTAGAGAAAGCATCGGACTCCTGACCTGACCTGACATTGTAAGTTCGAGCACCGGTCTGAGCCGAACTCTTCATACTAACTAAATTGGCACGTGAAGTGGCGAGAGGCCTTAGATAAATCAACAAATGTGATTTATGTAAGAGTTTGTAACATGTTCCACAGCCGACGTAAGTCGCAGTGTGGGTGTGATTAAACTTTAAGTCCTGAATCTTAGGCCTTACCTTACGTATCTTTAAACAATAATTCTAGTTTTCTTTTGTAGAGTTCACTGTTCGGTTCTGGCCCTTTGACGAGAGGAAGATGGACGGTTTTGTTGAAGTGTATCACGATGGGGAATGGGGATTTCTTGGGACTCCTAATAACAGATTCGATGACCCGTCTGCTTCTAATCTGTGTAGTAGACTTACAATAAGGTTTTGCATCGACATCAGACTTTTTATTCCCATCATATTTGTTTTATTATTTTGATCAAATACAAAATTATATATGCAGCACGACAAAGTAATTTAGAATAAAGTAGATGTGCCAACCAGCAATCTTGTATTGATTCATTAAACAATTTAATAAACATTTATTTAACTCTGTTGTTGGACGTTTTTGAAAATGTCTGTTTAAGAACTAAATCGTTCATTTGACAACAGATGTCTTTAAATAGCGCCCGCTGTTATTGCTTGATGTTTCGGTTTCGTATACATGTCGCAACACATCAAAGTGGATAAAATCTGGTTATTGTTGCTACGATACGCCATATTGTACTTCACAGGTATTTTAACTCGTTGATCAACGTTAATTTATAAAACACTTAGACTTGTTTTGATGTTTCGTGCATACAGAAAGGTATCACAGTTTTAACAGCATGACATATTGTCATTAAAAGTAATTAGCGCAAGTAAGTCATTTTGTATGCGCAAAAACACCACCAGTAAAACTTCAGAAGCCGTAGTAATATGAATGAATTATGATGTTTATTGTACAGTGAGTTCGGATACGGTGGAATGTGGACGCCTGTGGGTTCATACAAGGGGGTAATTTTTTCGGAGTATTTCGAGTGCAGAGGCGATGGGTATTGTTATTATTCTACATACAGTATAGGCGAGACTCTCGATGAGAACGCAGTATATTACGCTAATAGATATGGAAGCAGTCTACATTGTGTTGGTATGTATAAATTGATAAGCCATTGAGTAAATTTTCAATGAAAACTTGCGTATGGTAAAGGTAATTAAAATATACATGTACATTTATTCAGTCGTTGTAATGCCTTGTTTCCTTTGTTCCTAAAATCAATAGAACAAGTTTTGTGCGTTGAATAGCTGTACGAACTTTTAGGATATTCTTTGAAAACTTCAGAAATTGTTGTTGTTGTTTTTGGTAACATGCGGGTAAACCCACGTTGCTTACAAGCTTGATTGAATATCAATCTACGTTTCAGACACGAGATTGGTAAACAAAGAAACGTACAATGAAGGAATTCTACAAACGAGCATGTATGGTCAAACATATACAGTATGTTATGATGGGTTCAACATGGATACAGCCGATGTTGTGTGCAACAATCTAGGATTTGAGTACGTCAGTATGTTTTATTCTGCCCCACGTCTTTAATATACATGAAGTTTCCTTTTATTTCCCACTTCACTTTTTTCAAATTTTGGTCCTGAATCTATTTATATAATCATTATTTGCGATTTCTGCGAAATGTCCACTGAACGTCGCAGCATATTCGAGTATTTGGCTCAAGATTAAAGCATTTCTATAGTCAGTTTTCTTAATTCTGAGTGACCATCCTCATATCAATGTGTATCCAAGTACATGTACGTTATACCGATATGCAAAACGTGCCTAACCATTTCAACCCATTGAGTGTTCATTCAGATTGAACATAGCACAAATGTTTATATAAAATTAACGAATGCTCAATATGAATACTTCAAACCGACAACAAAAACCACATCAAATCGTCCAGAACACCGCTAACCTTCACCTTGAAGCGGTAAAAGACTGGTCGCCCAGTTCAATGTAGAGAGCGTTTGGGCAAAGGACCTCGGGCCCATGAGTTCAAACTCATGGCGTGGCAAACGTTCTTTAAGACGATTTGATTGAATACTTTGTACCTAGGACCATTCATGCTCCACAGCTAATTCGTGTGGAGATGTTGACAGGTACCTCCGGAGAACATGGTTCTGGTACTGACTGGAGGAGAACTACTTAGATTAACGCAGGTAGATAACTAAAATAATAAAAACGTATAACGTATTTATGACATATTTCTGAAAAAAAAAAACTACAACAGAAAATGCGCAATGTATTTGTGTTTTAATAAAATGAATCTATATAGGCCTACATGTGTAACAGACTCCTGCCTGTAAGTTGAGATAATTTGTGTAATATTTTGTTTGAAATACATTTATTTTAGTGGTGCCATGAATATTTCTGCAGCCGAGCCTGATACGACCATTATTTACTACAAAGCTTTCATCTGTGATGGGAGTGAACATTCATTATTAGAATGTAATCAAACGAGAGACGATATAATTGATTGCCAGCAGATTGTGAAAATAACTTGCAAAGGTATGGATATATAATATTCTGTATGTTTGAATTTTTTCAATTCATCGATTTATTAAGCGGTGTCTTTTCGCTTCCTGTCTTCCAAGCTTAAGACAATGCATATTCTTTACGTTTCTTCAGACATAAGCACGTATTGTGATGAATAATCTATATTTTTAAATCCAAGTGACACAATGGTTTCACTTTGTGTCATAAAAGAAGGAATTTTCTTGTATCGAAGAAAGAAAACAATACATTTTGTGTCCTACCCCTTTTAATAGTGAAATCGTTTTTATCACACAGCTGTACGTCTGGTGTCAATCAACGAATATACAGATGAGGGTGCTGTTGAAATATTTTACAACGGTACATGGGGCTTCGTCGGAACACCTGACTTTGTATTTTCGGATACAACAGCTAGTTACCTATGTAATAGATTTGGACTAGGGTATGGTCGCTCATATTCTGTTTACTTATTTTAATCGCTAACAAAAATTGGGGAATACACTAAACAGATATTTCAAATTAGTCCGTTTTATCAGGTTGGTCGAGCATATGACTACAGCACCAAATGCTTCGTTCGTAACTTATTTGGGGTCTGTATATACATGGCATCCATCATATGAAAATGTAGATCTACAGTCAAACAAAGGCCACCCTCGGGAAAGACAAAATATGGCCTTTATTGACAGGTGGATTTATTCGGATGGCAGTTTGTTTTAGATGATCACTGATGGTTTTTCAAAGAATGGCCTATATTCACAGGATGGTCTTTATTCGGAGTTGGTCTCAAACACAGATTTGACTGTACATTATGAGCAATTATTTTGTGAAAAAAATAGTGTAAGAAGCATAAAAATGAGATTTGAGTGGTAAGATCAATCTCATATTGTATAACTTGGACCTAAGTTTTAATTCACTTAGTTTAAAGTCTTTTTATACTTTCAATTACAAAGATTCTGCTGCAAAGATTCCGCATGTTAAAACACAAGCTTAAACAGTTTAAGCATTATGTGACTAATTCTTACATACAAAGCAACCACGGACTCTCAGAACATGCACCATAGTAAACGCCCATCATACGACACAGCAATAATTTTATTAAGAGCATATAAGAGTAAGGTTTCAATCATGATTAAATGTGTTGATATATCTTGCACTCAACTTCTGTGCTTTGTACGTGATTGTTCGAAATAAACAAGAAATTACTACTTAAAGGGATGCTGGATTTGGGACAATGGCACATTCACTGGAAAATTACGATCGAATAGGTTGGTACAGTAGCTTGGAATGTTATGGAAATGAGTCCCATATTATGCAATGCGACCTGAATACCCCATATGCAGTGCCTCCTGTGCAGCATACGATTATGAGTGGAAGTTGGCTGTACTGTTTTGGTAAAAAATATTGCATTTAATCTTTTACTTTGTCAGTTTTCCCTTCTAACTATTCGTAACTTACCTAATTGGTTATACTATATAGCGCTCAGAGCCATCTATTATCTGCGTTTTCTTTTGTTATAAGCTATTTGATTGGCTGTAAATCTATACATACGATAATCTAACAATTTCATTCCAATATTTTCAGATTTTGATATAACAAACATACGACTTAATGGCTCTTCTCACAAGGATGGACGTGTTCAACTAGAAGTAAATGGCCGCTGGGGTTCAATATGTATACATTATTATTTAGCTGAATACGAAGATAAAATTGCTGGTAACATCCTATGCAGGGCTATGGGATATAGGTACGGTAATAATAAGTCCGATCTAAGCCTCAAAAACCTTCAAAGACTGGACAAATATCAGCTTTCAATTTAGTGCAGACTGAAATAAAGACGTTTCTTAGAAACTAGAATGGAAAGAAAGTGTGTGTGATTTTTTTCATATGATTTGAGATGGAATGATAGAAAAAAAGATACACTGTTATATAGAAGTAAATAATGTCAATTAAGTATTTAATTGCTGTCCGATAGCATGACATACCATACCGTAGTAAATGTTGAGTGATTTTATGTACAGCTACATATCTGACTAAATCAACTTTTTAATATCATACACTTTTTGATTCTGAAGTTCATACATTTTATAGGCCGCGGCTGTGGTCCAGTGGTTAGTGCGGTGGACTTGTAACCCGGAGATCCGGGTGCAAATCCCAGTCGCGGCAGGTCATACCCATCTATGAAAATTTGACAAAAATGTCGATTTTTCCTCCATATGTGGAGAATTTGCCGGCTCCTTGTGGAAGGGTAAGTTAGTACTGGTTAGTATACTGTCCAGGAAAACTGGTTAGGTGAACCGGTCAACGTATATAACTGAAAAATTGTTGAAAAACGGCGTTAAACCCCAGTGACAATAAGTCACATAAAACAAACAAACAAACAATCATATATTTTATTCAGATCTGTTGAAAGTGTTTATGAAAGTCTCGGTGAAAGTTCAGATCTTGTTTGGATGAGTTACGTGCAATGCGTAGGAGATGAAACAGACATTACAGAGTGTTCACATATAAAAGGATCGCTACCCGGATGTCGCCACCACCTGGGGCTAACTTGCAATGGTATACTTATAACAATCATCATAGCGTAATCTTTATCAAACGAAATATGTCAGCTACGCACAAGCAGTGATTACAATTAAGCCAGAAAGAACTCATTACTGATAATCTTTAGCAATGGAATTTTGATAATGTTTGCTAAGATAGATTTGTAAATAAATACTTGAATTCCGAAAATCAAAAAGAGCGTTAACGTCCCTGGTAGCCATTTTTACAAGCTTGACAATTGTTTGTAATCTTGTACACGGTGTTAGATAGGACGCAAAGACAACTATTTGTTACACAAATGATATATTCCTTTACAGATAATGATGATTGTGAATCGAATCCATGTTTGAATAATGGGGAATGCATTGATGGTTTTAATAGTTATTCGTGTAAATGCCCGAGTCCTTGGGGAGGTGTTCACTGTGAAATTGGTAAATATGAATTATTGCACCGAAGAAATACTTAATGTATCTGTTGAATTTGCATTGTCCATCTTAAATGCCAACTGTGACTAGATTCAAAAAGGTGACAATTGAATTAATGGGAATATATAACTGTTCTTGACTTAAGAAACTAGTGCACAATTATAGTGAGACAATGTTTTGATTGAGTAGCAAGAATTTATGGTATAAGTTGCGCACAGTCAAGCTGCGATTTTTTTAATTTATGATATTAAAATCACATCATCCTACTTCTCTGGTATCTTCTAAAATGTGGTATGTCAGCAGATTCATACAGGGGTAAAGTTCCTCGACTCATGATTCCGCACTTCCCCGCATTTGAAGCAGACGAATTTTGAAAATATTGTGGCAAAAGAAACCATTGCCTGCAATGAAATAACCCAATTTTCTTAAATACTTTGATATTTTGTATATTTGCTTTAAATTTGGAAGAGTGCAAACATGCAAAGGTCTAAGTTATTTTTCAATTTTCAGATGTTGAAGACAACTGTGCAAGTGGTACGTGTTTTAATGGTGCAACATGTAAAGACCTCGTAAACTCATTTGAATGTCTTTGTGAGGATGGGTTTGATGGCCAATTCTGTCAGAATAGTAAGAACATGGTTATAATATTGTAGTTTTGTCATTTATAGCTGTCTGTATGGCCTTTTTGGTCTTTTCTGAATGAAGTTGTCAGAAGGCAGAACAGCATGAACGTTAAGTCATGTTGATTTTCAATTTTTCGTCTATATAGATTGGCGACAAAACATAGAAAGCCTAGCTGTTTTGCCTGAATATTTCACTTGATATATTTTAGTAGGTTAGATTGTTTACTCTGTCTTCTGAGGTGTCTAATCCAATAAGTATCTAGATTTGTTTTACATACTGCCCATAGAACTGAAGTATGATCTTACAATTTTACTTCAGATATAAGAGATTGTGACTCGGATACTTGTGAAAATGGCGGGAGTTGCGAAGACAGAATTGAAGGATTTATATGTTATTGTACAGACGGATTCGAAGGAGACCGATGTGAGAATGGTAAGGACCTCATATAAATTTAATCAATACAAGAACGTTTAACTGAGCACCACCCTAAGCATTAGATATTGCGACACAATATACTGAGAAAGCACCATTCATTTTATAACAGTCATTGGTCATTGTGTAGATTGCATACTACTAAATTACCTTTTAGGAATGAACAACGCCCACCTTTTATCACTACCCGCAAGTGATTATCACCCAGATAGTAAATCCATAATTATTTCTGCAATTAGACTGTTATGATCAAGTGACTGTTATGTTGTATAAGTACAATCATCAATGTAATACTATAAGCACATAGAAGCCAATAGCTGAGGGCGATACATTAGTCAATTTAAATCAAATACCAAGTTGATTAAAAACCTGAAGCTCTCATTTTTATTTATAGACTTTAGAAAGTTATTCTTATTTTTTGACATTGCGTTGGATAACGATTGTAACAAAACAGAATCAAGGTGGACCAAATGATGTAAATACTGTGTTTATTTAACGATAATGCGACCACCCGAAACATCGGTCGTAATAATGGGTTGCTCTCATTATCAAGTTGAATTTTACGGGTCATTGAAATTTGTAACCCCTAATGTCGTCTCCAGTATTGACAGAGATACAGACTTCTAAAAGCCAGTTTGTTACGATAGGGTGAGATATCAAACTACATGTATTTATTTCTCACTTCAGTCGATATTCATTTTCAGTGGTGACAGACCAAACCATACTAATTGTTATATTGGCATCAGCTGCTTGCGCTTTGTTTGTCATTACCCTGGTGATCATTTGTTGCTGTGTTTGTTACAGAAGACAAAGACCGAAAAAAGAGCAACCTAGTTAGTAAACATTTTAACCCATCAGAACTTTGTAATGTGACATTTTTTGGCAAACAATTATTTCTCTAGCATTTTGTATGTCCATTGATCTACCAAACAAAGTTTCAGAACTTTTAAAAGTTTAACATTGACTTTAATATCTTGCCCAGTTCTGTATCTTTACTTTTACCTCATTTATGGAAATTGTACTCGCTGGTTTGGCAAAGTGTCAATTTCTAGTATCCATTAAACATCGTGAGCCGCGGCCGTGGTCCAGTGGTTAGTGCGCTGGGGGATCCTGGTTCGAATCCCGGCCGCGGCAGGTCATACCTTCCATGAAAATTTGACAAAAATGTCGATTTTCCTCCATATGCAGAGAAGTTGCCGGCTGCTTGTGGAAGGGTAAGTTAGTACCGCTTGGTATATAGTCCAGGAAAACTGGTTAGGTGAACCGGTCACCGTATATAACTGAAAAATTGTTGAAAAACGGTGTTAAACACAGTGAAACAAACAAACAATTCAACATCGTGTGCATCTTGTCAATATCTCCAGTATTCTTTTATTTCAGGTGAACCATTTCAGTCTAGGGAAAGGTTCGTTGTCATTTTGTATATTTACATCATACCATCAGTTAATAAAAGTTAAATATTACTTATTTTAAAGAACTTCATTTTTAAAGAAACTATGCTAGTAGTGAAAGACAACATGCGCTACAACCTTCAGTGCTTTGTCAAAAATAGCTACTAATTTTCAAAACTTTTTTTTATAGTGGCCGAAAAATAAACCTGAAATCAGAGGAAGGCTCAAGTGATAATCATTTAAGGAATCAAAATGTCTATTCAATTTCTGAAAGGCAAACCGATTATTCAACTATAAAGACTGAAGACGAGGAAGATATATATAATGTGATAAAAGACGTGGATGTGTTTGTTCGTTTATCTGCGACAAAGACAACAGACAAAAAACTGAAGGAAGACAAATATGGTTACGTAGTTTTCAAAACTAATGAAGAAACTTCAGTATACGGCAATGGAACAGTTGGTACTGCTCAGGGACAAAACAATGACAATTGTGATGAACCAAATCACATACTTCGGGATTCATATTTGATTCCAGCGAAACCAGAAGCTTCTGATGGCATTTTACCAACTAATGAACCAAAGATACCCGGAAGAGATTTTGAAGGACATTATGCTAAACCCAAACGTCTACAGACGAAGTATGAGCAGAACGCATCCGGTACAGTAAACAGAGAGCCCGAATGTAAATCAAATTGCCCTGAAGACTATGACGATGTAGAGCAACCACTTCCAACAGATAATTGTGTAATAGAAGGTTGTGACGATTATCCAGACACAATGGAGCTTGAAAATGCTGGAAAATACGGTCCTAAATTAAATGAGCCTGAAGACTATGACGACATTGAACAAGCTATTCCAAAAGATAATTGCACTACAGAAGGTATCGACGACAGTCCAGACACATTTGTGTTTGACAATGCTAGAATGTCCGGTTCAAAATTAAATGAGCCTGAAGACTATGACGACATTGAGCAAGCTATTCCAAAAGATAATTACATTACAGAAGGTATCGACGACTATCCGGACAAATTTGTGTTTGACAATGCTAGAATGTCCGGTTCAAAATTAAATGAGCCTGAAGACTATGACGACATTGAGCAAGCAATTCCAAAAGATAATTGCATTACAGAAGGTATCGACGATTATCCAGACAAATTTGTGCTTGAAAATGCTAGAATGTCCGGTTCAAAATTAAATGAGCCTGAAGACTATGACGACATTGAGCAAGCTATTCCAAGAGATAATTGTACAGTGGAAGATAGTGACGATTACCCTGACACAATGGAGCTTGTAACAGAACAGTATATTAAATCACCGAGTACTACAACTGTTTCCAATTCTATTAAACCTGACGCCAACAAGAAATGCTATGATCCTGAGGATTATGATGATATTGATCAACTTAGGTCTAATACAGAGGATTTGAAAGCGCACACAGATGCAGAGAATTTTGAAACCGAACAGTACACTGACCCACCCTATAAATTGATGGCCTCTTCATCTGTCGATCATGATGTTTATCAAAAGGAGATCAATCCAGAGAAACACAACGATGTTCTCCAAAACACAGTTGAAACAGCTCAACAACAAAACTGAATAATCCGAATATTCGGACTTTATTGAACTTTCTGCAGTCACAACTATCTAAAGTCATGAGAGTCGATACAGAACTTAACGCAGATTGGAACTAATCAGACGGCTGCGACTTTATTTTAACCAAACCCTTTTCAAGTCCGTCTGATTTTTTTTTATTTATACCGGCATTAAATCCTGTGATCTTGAAGAAGACTATTGTGATGTTTCGAAACCTGCCTTCAATACAATTATTGATAATGATCCGAATAAGCTTAATGACAACGGTAAAGTTCCATCATATTGTTATGATATTGCCAGCTCTGTAGATCGAGGTTCTTTCATGCAACCGACGAGTCTAGAAGAAATTGGTGGCAATAACGATACAATTTCGAACAATGTAGAATTATGTATTAAATTATGACATTCTATTTAGATGGAACTTTTGTATACATCTTCTCTAAGTAGCAACTCCATCATCAGTGGGTGTTGTACAATTGTGATTGTACAATTAGTTGCATTTTAGCACAATTTATATTGGTATTCTTTAAGTGACTTCAGTGAACACACTTTTGTGATATCAAGATATGTTGTTAAAATTACTTGATATGAATCTTTAATGAAAATAGATGAAAACTGTTGGTGACTATTAATGTCTTCATTACTCTTGACGCCTATATGTATACAGTGCTTATGTAAATATTGTTTGTGTAATTCAATCTGATATCTGAAAAACCTCCAGTTTTGGTACAAATAAATGTTTTTATAATAACACTATATCAACCGTTTTTATTTATTCTCGAACACTCGGGAGATATTGCATTTCTTTTACAAATCGTCGGGTTATTTCTACAAACCTGTATGTCATTTTTTCCCATTATGAGAAAATAACATTTAAAGTTTTAAGCTGCAATTTCTTTACGCGTGTAACGGATTTGTGGAATCGGGATTAACCATATTTAAGATAGATCCACGAGTAGGTAAGTATGATCATTGTAAAGAGCTATTCGGAACGAAAAAAATGATACCAAAATTTCAATATTGCCAAAAATAGAGTTACGGGGTTGTAGAAATAAGTCGACGAAATGTCAAAAGGAGAACCTGAGTTTGAATATAGTAAACGAGCAGGTTTCACTGATACTACCATCCCTAGGTTTGGATACAATTAGAAATCAACACATAAAAACATCATGCAGAAAGTTAAAGACACTCTTCTCATTCGGAGTCAGTTATAACTGTTATCAGATTTATACAGCAAATGCAAATATAATCCCGCAAATCAACAGCCGTATATAGAAGAGTCATACAGAAAACGGATGGGTCTTTATTCTCTAAACAACGTCTGACATATTCACTTAACGTCTTAGGTTTAAGTCACGGAGTTGACGATCTAGTCCGCTAGGCTTTATTTATACCAGCTTGAAGTCATGTGATCTTGAAAACTATTATGATGTTGATCAACCTGTACACGATTTAGAATAGCTTCCATGCTACGAAACGAGTTCGGGATCTCATTCCAGTACAGTTTAAGTGTGTCACTGAATAAATATCAGAAAAAGATCCCTAAAAACAGAACTCATAAAAACATTCCACCTTTCCCAAAATTCTACATTCCTCCAAATCTCCTAACCGAAACCTAATCAACACATAGGACTAGGATCGGTCTATGGAATAGAATAGCTACAGTGGGTAAAACAAGTTTTAAGGGCCCAAACCTAAAGACAAAAAAAATACAGTGCAACTTCTCCAGAGCGGCTCTCTCTTGAGCGACAACCTCCCTTCAACAACAGCATGCTTTTCCCCCACTGTACGTTTTGACTATTAATTTAACCTCTCTAGAGCGGCAACCTCTCAACAACGGCATAATTTTGGTCCCTCAAAGGGTGTTGCTTTGGGGAATATTGATAATGACCAGACAATTTTATTGTTTATTGCTCAGATAGAAAACACGCACTAGATTTTGTCTTTAATAAAGTTTATATGAAGGTGGATTTCAAAGTATTTTCCAGTATTTCGTGGCGAAAATGCTTATCTAGGCAACCGTACCTCAGAATTTTGACGTTTGTTTTCGTTTCTAATCAATGGCGAATTACGTAACTATCAGCCGTATGTCAGGCTGTGGAATTTCAAGGTCGATCATCTAAATAACTAAGGCCGTTATAAAAATTCCAAGGCACAATTCTCTGCATGATAAAATTATTTTTACGTCAAGTATAATTGTTGTAATAGTGCCTTATAAGCATAATAGTAATCGTTGTTAAAGCATGTACAGTGAAACTTCAATAATGAAACCATTCCCTTCAGGACCTAAAAATTGGTCATAATAATGAAGTGGACTCATTATCAAGTTGAATTACAGGTGAGTTATTGAAAACTGGTCCGAATATAAGTATTCGATATCACAAAGTGGACGTAATATTGAGGTGGTCGCAATTTGATGTTTTACTGTAAATTAAGTGCGATATGGGTTTAAGAAGATCGACCAAGTATAATAATTGTTTCAAATCACTTGCAATGGATTCTGTATAGTGAGTTTATTTTGGGGTCCGTTTGTAAATCTATGAATTAGCGATGCGACCATTTACGTTCCATCAATAATACTAGCTTGCTTTTCAACAAATACAACCGCAGTCTTTTCCTCTTTATATTTGAAAAGATTCGTGTTTACTTCATAGAGACACCCCCAAAACACTCCTATTGACAATAGTCCTTGACATGAAAATGTATGTAAAGCGTAGCATTATTAAACCGGTAAATGTCTGTAAAATAGAATGTGTACGTGATGTTCACAGTGACTCATTACACCACACCGGTATCAGTTTACGGATTTTTACGAATATCTACGAGCCTAAAATAATGATGATTCAAACGTACGCCACAATAAAAAACAGAATAATATAAACAACGGAATTCGTCCAACCATTTAAATTTTAAGCACCGTTTTTGTTATTTGTTTTCTTGGTTCTTTGGTCGCGTACGTATATCACGCACTCACTGGATATTGTATTTTTATCGTAAAACTATAGTCCTTACGATTTTGTTTTACTTTGCATTCGGATGTAAATATTCTGGAACAAAATTGATTAAGAATCATTGGAAATGGTACGATGTTTTACTTGAGACCGTTATGCGCTTTATCTCTGGTATTACTTATTTATATCAATTCAGCTGCACTTGCTTCTTACTTTTACCCAATTTTTATAAAGATGATTCTATAAAAAATACTCTAAATATGTAACGGATGCATATTCAGGGCTGAGACCATAAGATTATCAATGTGATACACATTCAAACTATGTAAAGAAATGGTACGCTAACTCTTTTAAAATCATAATTTTACCACAATAATAAGTGCGTCTTTAACGACGGTTCAGTGAACATACTTTACAGTTTCAGGTGAATTTAAACCATCAACATAAATTATGGAGATTGAATTCTGTTTAAATCTTCCGGGTTGTAAATATTTTTAACGCAACATCGAATGCGTATTTACAAAGAGAACAGTCGGCTGTTTTTGAAAGACTGACATTGCCTTTTGTCATGTCTGAACACACGATATAAATGCTTGTTAGGTACGTTGTTAAGTGTATGTTTAAGAAGCTGAATATTAAGAAAAAATGGTGACCTTATGGATATATGTGCTATTAAGTCTTCATTTACATACGTTTTCTTCAGGTAAGAAATTTAGACGATCTTTTACCATTTAGAAAAAAAACACTTTTTTTTCATTTTTTTTTGGAAATCCAGCTTTGTTTTTAGCACAACAATATAACGTTAACTAATAAAAAATCCCCACCTACCCGGTGTTAAAATACTTCGATCATGTAACTGTAAACCAACATTTTTATTGACGACCTCATTAAAGCCAATTTGCATTCGCGCTAACATTGTTTGTCCTTTGATTTATTCTGCTACAACATACAAACATCTGAATGATAAAAAATGAATGCTATTATATTATTATTATATGAAATACATTGTCCTCTAAATACTTTAGTACCATAAGACCTCGATATTTGGACCCGAAAAATTGGCCGTAATAATAGGGTGGTGTCATTATCGAGCTAAATTATAGGGGAATTATTGAAAGCCGGTCAAAAGTAACTGGTCGCTATGTGAGGTTTTACCGTAGTTTATCAAATAATATCAGTTTATTGATCTTAATAAAATTTTGTAGAGAACAACTACTTAAGTCGTAATAAATGCAGTTATATGTATTTATAAATCGTTTGAATAACAACATTAGTTACTAGTCAAACATAAAACGTTCCACGGGATTGTATTTGTATTGTTCATAGTTCAAAAGTGTAATGATATCGTTAACACTCATTACTGAATACTCTTTTATGACTTCTTATTTAAAGCATTGGTTTAAGTACACACGTTTCTGTCGTAATGAGTAAAATGTTTTTTTGCACGACGAATGGTAATACAGAGATATTGAATATATCATATACTGTAATGTATGCGTGTAATGTTTACCGTATTTAGTATATTTAATGCTATAATGCTACTTATGGCATTTTACACATATGATTAATCTTTGCATAAAGAGTTGTTTCAAACCACTGGTTGTGAATAGCTGATACATGTAAATTAGCGACTGTAAGGAGTTATCACTGCAGCGATTCATGTCAGATGAACGAGTTTCGGATTACATGTAGTAACCCGTTATTAATGGACCAATACAGGCAAACCTTACTTAACATTACTTTAAAAATAAAACAACCAAATATGTCAAAAGTGCAAATTTAATTATGCAAAGCAAGCGTATAAAATTTTATGTTGAAAGTATACAAGGGAAAAATTAGAAATAATGACGATAGACAACTGTCATTATTAATCCATTTTCTTTTTTATGAGAATATACTAATAAGTTTAAAACTTAATTTTGCACCTTTCATAATTCATAATAATCAACATTAGGGTAATTATATACAAATATTATATATGTACTGTTTAAAGATTTAATGATTGTTTAAAATCATGCGTCACGTGCGTGGCGCCAATGTAAAACGGCCCTACAGAAATATATAGTATAGGCAAATAGTAACAAAGTATTGTTTGTTTTTGTTACCTGATCTACCAAAATTTTCCCCGCGACCCTAGACTTTTATTAGACAAGAGGAAGGAAACATCCACTGTCTCACTTTTTTACCTCTCTGCACGATAAAATACGAGTATTCTCAACACCAATTTCAGTTATAATAATTAAATATACTCTAATAAATGTTCCCGACTTTCCTTCCTTATTTTTAGCGAGCAAGTAACCACAATCAAATATTTTATGCCTAAATACGAAATGACCACCCTCTTTTCATAATGACACGTGATTTTGTGATGTGAATTTTAGGTTTGACCATCCGGTTATGGCCAATTAACGAAAGACAGACGGAAGGATTTGTAGAAGTTTTTAACAACAACACAGAAGAATGGGGTTTTTTAGGCCAGCCTTATTATAGATATACAGACCCATCTGCATCCTACTTGTGCAAGACCCTGCAAATAAGGTTATCATTTATATTTTATGAGAAATAAAGTAAAACTTAGAAATCTCAGTAATCGTATTTCGTTCCTCTCGTACAGAAATGTTTGGATTGAGGTTAGTGAAACATTTAATTTTGGGAATTTAGAATTAAATTATGTATAATAAATACTGTTTAATAAAGAACTGAATTTGTAACTACAGTAAACAACTTACATACGAGAATATAAATTCCATGCGTGCTCTGATAAATGGAAAAGCGAATCAAAAAATAATTCAGAACACAAACATCAAATTCAAACGCATGAAATGTAGTTAGTTCCTTTCATATCTGAAAAAAAACCTCGTAATTGTATACTTAATAGGTTTAACAGGGTCACGTGACAACTATCCCGCATATAACGAAGGAGGAAGAACCAAAGCGCATCTTTTGGTAGAACCACCAACCTCCCTCTGGTGATTTCAACAACTTTTTCACATGTAATATATTTTCTGGTCTCTGGATCTCGAACACAGTGCGGTGAGGGGGAGGGGGGGGGCTAGTGGATATTAGTCAGAGACTTCATCAACAGAGGCCCCTATTAATAAGGCTTGTAATAAAACAATATCATTCGATATTTTGCAGTGAGTTTGGATACGGAGCAATGTGGACTCCTCTTGGATCATTCACCGCGCATATTGTATTGCCGTATATAGACTGTGACATGAACGGGACTTGTACCATACCACCGTATTCAAGTAGTCGTGGATCCTTATTCAGTGAGCATGCATCTTCGTATGCGTACAGATACGCAAACAGCCTGCATTGTGTTGGTAAGTTAATTTTACAAGCAAGGTAATGTCGAAAGAACATAGCCGCATAGCCAAACCGAATTAATTACGGTTTGCATTCATACAAAGCAAACATTGTCTACAGAAGTTAACATAAAGTATCGTTTCAGACTCAAGAATCGTGGGAGACAAGTACAATGAGGGAATTTTGCAAACAGCAATTTTAGGTCAAATATACACAACTTGCTTCGATGGATTCGATATGAATGCTGCGGAGGTTGTTTGTAACCATTTAGGGTTTAAGTATGTCCATGTTATTTCATTTTGTCTTGTTGGCTACATGTCTAAACTATTTTTCTAGTTTGTGAAGGAAGTCAGTTCAATCTAAAAGTATTTCTATCCAAAGATCTGGCGCGATTCGGATGTGTTATAAGAATATTTGAAACGGTTTGCAATACAAAAATGCTCAAAATTTGTAATTGTGTTATTGTTGTAATTTCCTAAGAGGAAGTGTGCAAAATGTATTACTTAATAATTGAAATGTATTTGATTTTGGACTCACAAAAGATTGATTTCACCGATGTTTCAATTTATAATGTTATTATATTTTAGTGGAGCAGCGAACATTTCTGCCAAGGACCCGGACGCTACACACATATACAATAAAATATTTATATGCAATGGTAGTGAACATTCATTATTACAGTGTAATCGGTCAAGAGATGAAATATTAGACTGTCAGAAGATTGTTCAAATTACATGTAAAGGTACTACACTTTGATTATTTAAAAGATTAATAGATATCATAACTGTGTGCCCTGCTTCCTTGTCAACACGAATGGATTTTGTATTCAGGGGTCTTGCTGTATATTTCATGTTCTAAATATAATGTATTGCAAAGCAGAAATCTTCAAAACGATGAGTGGTAAGTGACGTTTGAGTCTCTGATATCATTTGATTTTCGATCAAATGAAGGTAATTTGTCTTTAGGCTTGACTCACGCGTGATTTTATTAGTCACAATTGAATTGACGTGATCCAAACTGATTGGTATTGATGTTCGACCAAGGAGCATTGTTTATGTCCACTGACAACAGTATCATGCTGGAATAAAATTGACAAATTGTGTTACATATAGTTAAACGAAATTTTTGAATATCTTCGGAAGAGTATATATATATGGCAATGACGTTAGTCGAAAGTATAGTTTATCAATATGTTGTTAATATTGATTAAGTATGTATTTTGGATCACGTCCTTAAGGTTTTATACAAATAATGTCCAAAATTAGTATCTCAAAAAGGAGCGGACAGATTTTGGGAACCTTTATATTTTGATAGGTTTCCAGGAAAGAAATAATTTACCGCGAGCTACCCTTTGTCGAAGATTAAAGAAAAAAGAAGACCCATGCAAAAAAGATGCAATTTAATTTGATAAAGAAAATTACATGTCACTTTGCAATATTTTCAGAAATTAATATTTCTCTATTTTTCAACAAGGGTAATAACTTTTACAAAAGTTTCAACACATGCCACAAAATAAATCGAAGTACCTAGAGTAACTATCAAAGAGGTTATGATAATTTGGCAATACTAATTTATTATATTTGAGCAACAATGCGCAAATACGTAAAATAAGTACAGTAATTATAGATATGATACCTTACTTTCAGAGTATACACTTTGGTTGAATTGTGGAGTATTGATTACTTTATATGGTATATTTTTTATATGTTTGTACAAAGGGGGCTTGCACGTTGAAGAGATGGTGCATAATGGTGTGTTAAGCCTAAATGGCCACACGGGCCAAAAATACCTATATACATATGCAAGGATTACCACTTCTGAAATGACAGTTTTTGCATCAAGTGTGTTTACACTACGTCACTTTTTCAGAAATCACTCAAATTTGTAATAACTGCCTTTTGGTGCCTAAAAAAATGAAACTGGTGCCGAAAAAAATCGTCAATTTCGTTTAGTCAAATGTGGCCTCTTAACACCAAATCAACCAGAATTACCATACTAAATACACATTAAAACAACAGTACAGTAATGACAACGCATGCACGCCAAAAACATCCATAAAATGCACTGATCTATCGCAAAAGTATAATCCAGGAATGTTCTATTCAGGTCGATTCACAAAAATCGTTGCATTGATTGAAACTTTAAATATTAAGATTCTGTCACTTTAATTCTTTGAAAGGAAACGTTTCATTGGCTGAAGCTCAGATAATTAAAATGGTGTAGCGAGGTGGAAATCTATGACGGAATCGACGATTTTGTTAATTTTTCGTGAGTAGAGCATTCCTAGATTATTCTTTAACGCAAGACCAGCGTAATGTATATATATATACTCAATGTGTGTGTGTGTGTGTGTGTGTGTGGTCCGTTAGCCGTTTTAGGCTTAATACACCATTATAAACCATCCCTTCATCGTGCTAGCCCCCTATGGTTTTGTACATGGAACATATTACGGAGTCACTTCAAAGAGAATCATGACATACATTAAAATCTAAATAGTCTCTAACATTCGTGTGTTTTTTTCCATTAAATAGCCGTACGTCTAGTATCAACGAATGAGTACACAGATGAGGGTGCAGTGGAAGTATTTTACAATGGAACATGGGGGTTCGTTGGAGATCCTGGCTTTATCTTTTCAGACAGAACAGCTTCTTATTTGTGTGACAGACTTGGATTAGGGTACTGTAATCAGTGATAAGTAACTATGTATATAACTGAATAGAGTTCATGGTATTTTCATGACTAAATTATAAAAAAATAAAAGTTTTCCCATCACACCGTGTCGGCTTGAAAAATGTACCCATAACAATAATGATCCATCGACTTCTTTAAACATCAGAATACTCCCGAATTTATTTTAGGAAAAATGGATTTGGAGCAATGGCGCATTCTTTGCATAATTATGACCGAATAGCATGGTATAGTTATATGGAATGCTTTGGAAATGAAACAAATATAAGGCAGTGTGAATTCCCTTCTCCATCGATGGTACCACCACTGAATTACACTTACCAGAGAGGAAGTTGGCTGTACTGTTTTGGTAATGTTTCATGTCATTTCGTTGGTTCTTTTTTGAAACTGATTAAACACAAATAGAGACCTAAGGTTGTCCACTTATCTCAAGGCAATAAATTTATTTCAATAAATATTAGAAATCCTCTATCATCTTTGATGTAAAAATGCTAAGCTAATATTTTAATTTTATAAACATAGCTCACTGGCATGTGGATCAACAAAGCTAGTGTCATTTCAAAAACTAATGCTTACCTGTATATATTAGATCCAATTTCACGCTTCTGCTAAAAGAATTTCCCGTTTCAAGAGAATTGCCTGTTGTTTGAGAAATGCAGATATATTGGTAAATAGTGCTGGTATACCAGGCATGAGTTATTACTCTAGTATTGACAAATTGACGTAAATTTTGCACAAGTAACACTTCAAATTTTACGATATTACAGATTTTAATGTAAGAGACATTCGTTTGGTGAATGGTTCCACCTATAGTGATGGAAGAGTTCAACTGGAAATAAATGGTCGTTGGGGATCCATTTGTATGGCCGGTAACCCAAGCAGTGACTATTCTGCAGCTGGTGAAATATTGTGTAGGACAATGGGATTTGTGTATGTGTATATTTAATTTTGTGATTTATAGTATTTTGTTTCTGTGTGTTGTTGTAAGTGTGAACCAAGTTCTGTTTAAAAGTTTTTTGCGGGTTTGTGTTTTTGCTTGGTTCTGAGTTTCGAAATACATGTAGTTATATCCATGCTAATGTTTGTCGTGGTGGTTTAATTGTGTTTACGTAGTTTGATAGTGAGGACTTTTGTATGTTTCTTGGAATACGTCTTTATTTATGGTGTTTTCATTAAACAGCGTACTGTTAATATTTGTAGTAAATGAGTCACAGAGAAGCAACACAATCACAAAACAGATATCGAGCAACTGTTAGAAAAGCATTTTGAATAGAAATGAGAGAAATTATAGAATATTCTTTTACACATTTTTATTTAAGTACTAATGCTGCAATTTATTCTATTATTATTCTTTGATGTTAGGTCACTTGAAACTGTTTATGAAGGAAACGGTAGCAGTACTGATTTATTTTGGTTTAATCAGTTGTATTGTGACGGGTCAGAATCGTCAATTACTGAATGTGACCAATATTTAAAGGGAGCCTACCCCAGCTGCTATAAGACACCCATTTACCTGGGATTGAAATGCAATGGTAAATAAACATGAGATTTTTTCATCGTTCATCATCATTTCATATTGTTCAAACACGATGGTTATTCCGATTTAATAATAGCTAATATATATGATCCATTTGTGAATATGTAGCCACAAACATTAATAATGCGCATTTTCATCTGGCAAACAGAGCTAAAATCATAATTGTAGGAAAGGTCACATTTTAATCTATGTGTTTAAACACAGGTTGTCGTTATGTTGAAAAGACGTTTGCTGTCTACAAACTTTGTCTGGAACTCAAAAACTATCCGAAGAACAACTCTTTTGTTTTATGATAGTGTTTTTTGTATCAGGAGACAAAAACACAATCATTGGCATTAAACAATTCGTGGTCAACTTACAGGACTTAATTATTCCAACCATACTATATATACAGGGGTGTAACAATACGATAAAACCCGTATTGCAATATATTGTCATACGTATTGTTTTTCGCGCAGAAAAGCAAAGCAGGAGTTAATGCATGGATCAATCGTCTGCCATTATTCGTCAACAACATAAAGTCAAACTCACTCTGACGCTTTCAAATTGACGTTGATAAATCCCGTATTTATCCGTTCGCATTGTGGCTCAACCGAATTCGAAAAAATTCTAATGAAGTCAGCGATCCTATCATTTATTAAAATAACGTTTAATTTATGAGCAAATCAAATGCACAAGTTTACGTTTAAAAGTTAATGATGGAGGCAGATGTATTAATATAACGGTCACATCTTCCGACATTCACGAGTATGTAGCAATCAATTTGTTTGTTTGTAAATTTGTCTTATTTCTGACACCTTTTCATCGGTGGCTTTGCTATAACTTCAAAAACGAACTGGTAAAAAACCATCAAAATTCGTATTGTAATATTAACCGGTATATCGGTTAACTGTTACAACCCTAATACTATCTAACCTTGTCAGTTAAAGAACCAGACAAAACACTGGCATTTATCTCGTCATTGTTGACTTACAGTCAAGGAGCACCGGTTGTGAATAATGTCTACTTTCAGCGGTTTTGTGTTACTCATCCCAGTCAGGTTTAATTCTAGTGCTCGATTTTCAAAGCACTGATCTGTATGTTGTCTCTTCATCTTGTTGACTAGCTTGTTTGCCAATGTATCCACGGTATAAATGAAGGAAAGTTCAATATCCGATTCTACTTAAATGGAACTACTTTGAATACTGCCATCCATACATCTATTATCTAAAGAAGAAATATTTTATCGGCGTTTACTCATCGATCAGTTGCGATTACTTGGGTATATCGCACTGGCATTCCATAGCAGACATAAACTCTTTATTTAGTTCACAACGACTGCGATCCGAATCCCTGATTCAACGATGGCTCGTGTACTGATGATTTCAAAAGTTTTTTCATGTAGTTGTCCGCGTCCATAGGGAGATACAACTTGTGAAATACTGAAATACTGAAACCATTGATGAGATCATTTGCGAAATGCAAAAATGTCGTACACCAATTGACACAGACACAAATCGTAATTCTTTGTAAATAATTATCTACAAATCAGATTACATGATGAATCATCATCTATTATCATTCATCATTTATCAAGCTGATAAATTTATCACGACTTTGATTACATATAGTTACCCGGATTTTTACAGAACAATACAGTCGAACCTTAATTAATATGATTTAAAACTAGACCCATTACTGAATTGTCATTATATCACGATTATGTGCTGCGAACTTCAGGGTTGAAAGTATACAAGGGAAAAATTAGAAATAATGACGATAGACGCCGGCATTATTAATCCATTTTCTTTTTTTATGAGAGTACGCTAATAAGTTTACAACTTAATTTTGCACCTTTTATAATTCATAATAATCAACATTAGGATAATTATATACATATATTATATATGTACTGTTTAAAGATTTAATGATTGTTTAAAATCATGCGTCACGTGCGTGGCGCCGATGTAAAACGGCCCTACAGAATTATATAGTATAGGCAAATAGTAACAAAGAATTGTTTGTTTTTGTTACCTGATCTACCAAAATTTTCCCCGCGACCCTAGACTTTTATTAGACAAGAGGAAGGAAACATCCACTGTCTCACTTTTTTACCTCTCTGCACGATAAAATACGAGTATTCTCAACACCAATTTCAATTATAATAATTAAATATCCCCTAATAAATGTTCCCGAATTTCCTTCCTTATTTTTAGCGAGCAAGTAACCACAAACAAAAATTTTTATGCCTAAATACGAAATGACCAGCCTCTTTTCATATCGATGCGGTGTTCTATCGAGCAGGACACGTGATTTTGTGATGTGAATTTCAGGATTGACCATCCGGTTATGGCCAATTAACGAAAGACAGACGGAAGGATTTGTAGAAGTTTTTAACAACAACACAGGAGAATGGGGTTTTTTAGGCCAGCCTTATTATAGATATACAGACCCATCTGCATCCTACTTGTGCAAGACCCTGCAAATAAGGTCATCATTTATATTTTATGAGAAATAAAGTAAAACTTAGAAATCTCAGTTATCGTATTTCGTTTCTCTCGTACAGAAATGTTTGGATTGAGGTTAGTGAAACATTTAATTTTGGGAATTTAGAATTAAATTATGTATAATAAATACTGTTTAATAAAGAACTGAATTTGTAACTACAGTAAACAACTTACATACGAGAATATAAATTCCATGCGTGCTCTGATAAATGGAAAAGCGAATCAAAAAATAAACATCAAATTCAAACGCATGAAATGATATTTCATGTAGTTAGTTCCTTTCATATCTGAAAAAAACTCGTAATTGTATACTTAATAGGTTTAACAGGGTCACGTGACAACTATCCCGCATATAACGAAGGAGGAAGAACCAAAGCGCATCTTTTGGTAGAACCACCAACCTCCCTCTGGTGATTTCAACAACTTTTTCACATGTAATATATTTTCTGGTCTCTGGATTTCGAACTCAGTGCGGTGAGGGGGAGGGGGGGGGCTAGTGGATATTAGTCAGAGACTTCATCAACAGAGGCCCCTAATAATAAGGCTTGTAATAAACAATATTATTCGATATTTTGCAGTGAGTTTGGATACGGAGCAATGTGGACTCCTCTTGGATCATTCACCGCGCATATTGTATTGCCGTATATACACTGTGACATGAACGGGACTTGTACCATACCACCGTATTCAAGTAGTCGTGGATCCTTATTCAGTGAGCATGCATCTTCGTATGCGTACAAATACGCAAACAGCCTGCATTGTGTTGGTAAGTTCATTTTACAAGCAAGGTAATGTCGAAAGAACATAGCCGCATAGCCAAACCGAATTAATTACGGTTTGCATTCATACAAAGCAAACATTGTCTACAGAAGTTAACATAAAGTATCGTTTCAGACTCAAGAATCGTGGGAGACAAGTACAATGAGGGAATTTTGCAAACAGCAATTTTAGGTCAAATATACACAACTTGCTTCGATGGATTCGATATGAATGCTGCGGAGGTTGTTTGTAACCATTTAGGGTTTAAGTATGTCCATGTTATTTCATTTTGTCGTGATCTGCCGCGATTCGGATGTGTTATAATAATATCTGACACGGTTTGCAATACAAAAATGCTCGAAATTTGTAATTGTGTTATTGTTGTAATTTCATCAGAGGAAGTGCGCAAAATGTATTACTTAATAATTGAAATGTATTTGATTTTGGACTCACAAAAGATTAATTTCATCGATGTTTCAATTTAAAATGTTATTATATTTTAGTGGAGCAGCGAGCATTTCTGCCAAAGACCCGGACGCTACACACATATACAATAAAATGTTTATATGCAATGGTAGTGAACATTCATTATTACAGTGTAATCGGTCAAGAGATGAAATATTAGACTGTCAGAAGATTGTTCAAATTACATGTAAAGGTACTAAACTTTGGTTATTTAAAAGATTAATAGATATCATAACTGTGTGCCCTGCTTCCTTGTCAACACGAATGGATTTTGTATTCAGGGGTCTTGCTGTATATTTCATGTTCTAAATATAATGTATTGCAAAGCAGAAATCTTCAAAACGATGAGTGGTAAGTGAGGTTTGAGTCTCTGATATCATTTGATTTTCGATCAAATGAAGATAATTTGTCTTTAGGCTTTGACTCACGCGTGATTTTGGGAGATTATTAGTCACAATTGAATTGACGTGATCAAAACTGATTGGTATTGATGTTCGACCAAGGAGCATTGTTTATGTCCACTGACAACAATATCATGCTGGAATAAAATTGACAAATTGTGTTACATATAGTTAAACGAAATTTTTTAATATCTTCGGAAGAGTATATATATATGGCAATGACGTTAGTCGAAAGTATAGTTTATCAATATGTTGTTAATATTGATTAAGTATGTATTCTGGATCACGTCCTTAAGGTTTTATACAAATAATGTCCAAAATTAGTATCTCAAAAAGGAGCGGACAGATTTTGGGAGCCTTTATATTTTTATAGGTTTCCATGATAGAAAATAATTTACCGCGAGCTACCCTTTGTCGAAGATTAAAGAAAAAAAAAGATCCGTGCAAAAATGCAATTTAATTTGATAAAGAAAAATACAAGTTACCTTGAAATATTTTCAGAAATTAATATTTCTCTATTTTTCAACGAGGGTAATAACTCTTACAAAAGATTCAAAACATGTCACAAAATAAATCGAAGTACCTAGAGTAACTGTCAAAGAGGTTATGATAATTTGGCAATACTATTTTATTATATTTGAGCAACAATGCGCAAATACGTAAAATAAATACAGTAATTATAGATATGATACCTTAATTTCAGAGTACACATTTTGGTTGAATTGTAGAGTATTGGTTACTTTATATGGTATACTTTTTATATGTTTGTACAAAGGGGGCTTGCACGTTGAAGGGATGGTGCATAATAGTGTATTAAGCCTAAATGGCCACACGAACCAAAAACACCTATATACATATACAAGGATTACACTTTAGTTGAATTGTGGAGTATTGGTTACTTTATATGGTATATTTGTTTATATGTTTGTACATAGGGGGCTTGCACGTTGAAGAGATGGTGCATAATGGTGTGTTAAGCCTAAATGGCCACACGGGACAAAAACACCTATATACGTATGCAAGGATTACAACTTCTGAAATGACAGTTTTTGCATCAAGTGTGTTTACACTACGTAACTTTTTCAGAAATCACTCAAATTAGTAATAACTGGTGCCTACTGATTGCTAATACATTATACTACTTATAACCAATAATCACTTGGTCCAATTCAAAACAATGAAGCAAATATTTGATCTTTTTCCTCCGAAAAAAATCGTCAATTTCGTTTAGTCAAATGCGGCCTCTTAACACCGAATCAACCAGAATTACCATACTAAATACACATTAAAACAACAGTACAGTAATGACAACGCATGCACGCCATAAACATTCCTAAAATGCACTAATCTATCGCAAAAGTATAATCCAGGTACTATTCACAAAAATCGTTGCATTGATTGAAACTTTAAATATTAAGATTCTGTCACTTTAATTCTTTGAAAGGAAACGTTTCATTGGCTGAAGCTCAGATAATTAAAATGGTGTAGCGAGGTGGAAATCTATGACGGATTCGACGATTTTGTTAATTTTTCGTGAGTAGAGCATTCCTAGATTATTCTTTAACGCAAGACCAGCGTAATGTATAATGTATATATATATATATGATATATGTTTTCATGGTCCGTTAGCCATTTTAGGCTTAATACACCAATATAAACCATCCCTTCAACGTGCTAGTCCCCTATGGTTTTGTACATGCAACATATTACGGAGTCACTTCAAAGAGAATCATGACATACACCATTAAAATCTAAATAGTCACATTCGTGTGTGTTTTTTTTTTCATTAAATAGCCGTACGTCTTGTATCAACGAATGAGTACACAGATGAGGGTGCAGTGGAAGTATTTTACAATGGAACATGGGGTTTCGTTGGAGATCCTGGCTTTATCTTTTCAGACAGAACAGCTTCTTATTTGTGTGACAGACTTGGATTAGGGTACTGTAATCAGTAATAAGTAACTATGTATATAACTGAATAGAGTTCACGGTATTTTCATGACTAAATTACAAAAAAAATAAAAGTTTTCCCATCACACCGTGTCTGCTTGAAAAATGTACCCATAACATTAATGATCCCATCGACTTCTTTAAACATCAGAATACTCCCGAATTTATTTTAGGAAAAATGGATTTGGAGCAATGGCGCATTCTTTGCATAATTATGACCGAATAGCATGGTATAGTTATATGGAGTGCTTTGGAAATGAAACAAATATAAGGCAGTGTGAATTCCCTTCTCCATCGATGGTACCACCATTGAATTACACTTATCAGAGAGGAAGTTGGCTGTACTGTTTTGGTAATGTTTCATGTCATTTCGTTGGTTCTTTTTTTAAACTGATTAAACACAAATAGAGACCTAAGGTTGTCCACTTATCTCAAGGCAATAAATTTATTTCAATAAATATTAGAAATCCTCTATCATCTTTGATGTAAAAATGCTAAGCTAATATTTTAATTTTTATAAACATAGCTCACTGGCATGTGGATCAACAAAGCTAGTGTCATTTCAAAAACTAATGCTTACATGTATATATTACATCCAATTTCACGCTTCTGCTAAAAGAATTTCCCGTTTCAAGAGAATTGCCTGTTGTTTGAGAAATGCAGATATATTGGTAAGTAGTGCTGGTATACCAGGCAGGAGTTATTACTCTAGTATTGACAAATTGACGTAAATTTTGCACAAGTAACACTTTAAATTTTACGATATTACAGATTTTAATGTAAGAGACATTCGTTTGGTGAATGGTTCCACCTATAGTGATGGAAGAGTTCAACTGGAAATAAATGGTCGTTGGGGATCCATTTGTATGGCCGGTAACCCAAGCAGTGACTATTCTGCAGCTGGTGAAATATTGTGTAGGACAATGGGATTTGTGTATGTGTATATTTAATTTTGTGATTTATAGTATTTTGTTTCTGTGTGTTGTTGTAAGTGTGAACCAAGTTCTGTTTAAAAGTTTTTTGCGGGTTTGTGTTTTTGCTTGGTTCTGAGTTTCGAAATACATGTAGTTATATCCATGCTAATGTTTGTCGTGGTGGTTTAATTGTGTTTACGTAGTTTGATAGTGAGGACTTTTGTATGTTTCTTGGAATACGTCTTTATTTATGGTGTTTTCATTAAACAGCGTACTGTTAATTTTTGTAGTAAATGAGTCACCGAGAAGCAACACAATCACAAAACAGATATCGAGCAACTGTTAGAAAAGCATTTTGAATAGAAATGAGAGAAATTATAGAATATTCTTTTACACATTTTTATTTAAGTACTAATGCTGCAATTTATTCTATTATTATTCTTTGATGTTAGGTCACTTGAAACTGTTTATGAAGGAAACGGAAGCAGTACTGATTTATTTTGGTTTAATCAGTTGTATTGTGACGGGTCAGAATTGTCAATTACTGAATGTGACCAATATTTAAAGGGAGCCTACCCCAGCTGCTATAAGACACCCATTTACCTGGGATTGAAATGCAATGGTAAATAAACATGAGATTTTTTCATCATTCATCATCATTTCATATTGTTCAAACACGATGGTTATTCCGATTTAATAATAGCTAATATATATGATCCATTTGTGAATATGTAGCCACAAACATTAATAATGCGCATTTTCATCTGGCAAACAGAGCTAAAATCATAATTATAGGAAAGGTCACATTTTAATCTATGTGTTTAAACACAGGTTGTCTTTATGTTGAAAAGACGTTTGCTGTCTACAAACTTTGTCTGGAACTCAAAAACTATCCGAGGAACAACTCTTTTGTTTTATGATAGTGTTTTTTGTATCAGGAGACAAAAACACAATCATTGGCATTAAACAATTCGTGGTCAACTTACAGGACTGAATTATTCCAACCATACTATATATATAGGGGTGTAACAATACGATAAAACCCGTATTGCAATATATTGCCATACGTATTGTTTTTCGCGCAGAAAAGCAAAGCAGGAGTTGATGCATGGATCAATCGTCTGCCATTATTCGTCAACAACATAAAGTCAAACTCACTCTGACGCTTTCAAATTGACGTTGATAAATCCCGTATTTATCCGTTCGCATTGTGGCTCAACCGAATTCGAAAAAATTCTAATGAAGCCAGCGATCCTATCATTTATTAAAATAACATTTAATTTATGAGCAAATCAAATGCACAAGTTTACGTTTAAAAGTTAATGATGGAGGCAGATGTATTAATATAACGGTCACATCTTCCGACATTCACGAGTATGTAGCAATCAATTTGTTTGTTTGTAAATTTGTCTTATTTCTGACACCTTTTCATCGGTGGCGTTGCTATAACTTCAAAAACGAACTGGTAAAAAACCATCAAAATTCGTATTGTAATATTAACCGGTATATCGGTTAACTGTTACAACCCTAATACTATCTAACCTTGTCAGTTAAAGAACCAGACAAAACACTGGCATTTATCTCGTCATTGTTGACTTACAGTCAAGGAGCACCGGTTGTGAATAATGTCTACTTTCAGCGGTTTTGTGTTACTCATCCCAGTCAGGTTTAATTCTAGTGCTCGATTTTCAAAGCACTGATCTGTATGTTGTCTCTTCATCTTGTTGACTAGCTTGTTTGCCAATGTATCCACGGTATAAATGAAGGAAAGTTCAATATCCGATTCTACTTAAATGGAACTACTTTGAATACTGCCATCCATACATCTATTATCTAAAGAAGAAATATTTTATCGGCGTTTACTCATCGATCAGTTGCGATTACTTGGGTATATCGCACTGGCATTCCATAGCAGACATAAACTCTTTATTTAGTTCACAACGACTGCGATCCGAATCCCTGATTCAACGATGGCTCGTGTACTGATGATTTCAAAAGTTTTTTCATGTAGTTGTCCGCGTCCATAGGGAGATACAACTTGTGAAATACTGAAATACTGAAACCATTGATGAGATCATTTGCGAAATGCAAAAATGTCGTACACCAATTGACACAGACACAAATCGTAATTCTTTGTAAATAATTATCTACAAATCAGATTACATGATGAATCATCATCTATTATCATTCATCATTTATCAAGCTGAACGACTTTGATTACATATAGTTACCCGGATTTTTACAGAACAATACAGTCAAACCTTAATTAATATGATTTAAAACTAGACCCATTACTGAATTGTCATTATATCACGATTATGTGCTGCGAACTTCAGGGTTAAAAGTATACAAGGGAAAAAATTAGAAATAATGACGATAAACGCCGGCATTATTAATCCATTTTCTTTTTTTATGAGAGTACCCTAATAAGTTTACAACTTAATTTTGCACCTTTTATAATTCATAATAATCAACATTAGGATAATTATATACATATATTATATATGTACTGTTTAAAGATTTAATGATTGTTTAAAATCATGCGTCACGTGCGTGGCGCCGATGTAAAATAGCCCTACAGAAATATATAGTATAGGTAAATAGTAACAAAGAATTGTTTGTTTTTGTTACCTGATCTACCAAAATTTTCCCCGCGACCCTAGACTTTTAATGGACTAGAGGAACGAAACATCCACTGTCTCACTTGTTTACCTCTCTGCACGATAAAATACGAGTATTCTCAACACCAATTTCAGTTATAATAATTAAATATCCCCTAATAAATGTTCCCGACTTTCCTTCCTTATTTTTAGCGAGCAAGTAACCACAAACAAAAAACAAAAAAAATTATGTCTAAATACGAAATGACCAGCCTCTTTTCATATCGATGCGGTGTTCTATCGAGCAGGACACGTGATTTTGTGATGTGAATTTCAGGATTGACCATCCGGTTATGGCCAATTAACGAAAGACAGACGGAAGGATTTGTAGAAGTTTTTAACAACATCACAGGAGAATGGGGCTTTTTAGGCCAGCCGAGTTATAGATATACAGACCCATCTGCATCCTACTTGTGCAAGATCCTGCAAATAAGGTTATCATTTATATATTGTCATGAGAGATAAAGTAATACGCTCTGTTCTTAAACTTTTAAAACTCAGTAATAGTTTTTGGTTTGGTTATCATATGTATAATATACAGTAAAATATTGTTCATATGCTGTCCGGAGATAAAGTTAAACGCTTTGTAAACAAAATTTAAACCTCATTAATATTATTTATTTCGTGTCCAACTGTTTAAATTGAGGTAGATAAAATATTTTAATTAGGGAATTTAGAATTAAATCTGTGTCATAAACACCATAGTGTGGAACTAAAGCAAATACCTTACATACGAGGACATAAACACCATGCATGGTCTGATAAATGGAAAGGCGAATCAAAATTAATTCACAAAAACAAACTTCAAACTTAAACACATGATTTGATATTTCATGTAATTAATTGTTTTTCTTATCGGAAAAAATCCTCGTTATTGTATACTTAATACGTTTAACAACTATACTGTTTATAACGGTTGAGGAAGGACCGAAGTGTACAGCGTGGTAGAACCACCGACCTTCTATAAGCAACGCGAAAGCTTCCTCACCTGTTATAGTTTTCTGATCCCTGATGGTATTCAAACTCAGAGCCGTAAGGAGCTAGTGAGTATTGGTCAGAAACTTCAACCACGGAGGCTCCTAATAAATATTTTTATTTGTTTATAACGCAATAACATTCGATATATTTTGCAGTGAGTTTGGATACGGAGGCATTTGGACACCTCTTGGATCATTTACATCGTATATTGCATTGCCATTTATAGACTGTGACGTCAATGGGACTTGTACCACACCATCGTATATAAGTAGTCGTGGAACCTTATTCAGTGAGCAATCACCCTGGTTTACGTTACGATACGCGAACAGCCTGCATTGTGTTGGTAAGTTAATTTTACAAACAAGAATATGTCGAAAAAACAAAGCCACATTGCCAAGGCGAATAAATTACGATTCATACTCATTTAAAGGGAACTTTGTCTACAGATGTTAACATAAAGTATCGTTTCAGATTCAAGAATCGTGGGAGACGAGTATAATGAGGGAATTTTGCAGACGACAATTTTAGGTCAAATATACACAACATGCTTCGATGGATTCGATATGTACGCTGCGGAGGTTGTTTGTAACCATTTAGGATTTAAGTAAGTGGATCTTATTTCATTTTGTTTTGTTGGCTATACGAGTAAGTCCAAGTTATTTTCTAGTTTGTCATGGAAGTCTGTTCAATTTTAAATTATTTCTATCCAAAGATCCACCGCGATTCGGATAAGATGTTTTATAAAAGAAATATTTGAAACGCTTTGCAATATAAAGATACTCAAATTTTGTAAGTCTGTGATTGTTATAATTTAGTCAGTTGAAGTGCACAAAATTAATTACCTTATAATTGGACAGTATTTGATTTTGGACTCACAGAAGATTAATTACACAGCTGTTTCAATTTAAAATATTGTTATGTTTTAGTGGAGCAATAAGCATTTCTGCCAAAGACCCGGATGCTACACGCATATACAGTAAAATGTTTATATGCAATGGTAGTGAGCATTCATTATTACAGTGTAATCGGTCAAGAGATGAAGTATTAGACTGTCAGAAGATTGTTCAAATTACATGTAAAGGTACTAAACTTTGGTTTGTTAAAAGATTAATAGATATCGTGCCTGGGTGTCTGCTCCCTTGTCATCATCACCAAAGACCTGTATAGAGAGATTTTGCTGTATATTTCATGTTCTGAATATATTGCATTGTAGGTGTTCAAAACGATAGGTGGTAAGTGAAACTCGAGTCTCTGATATCATTTTGGTTTCAGATCTAATGCAGGTAATTTGTCTTCAGGCTTTGACTCACTCACCATTTTGGGAGATTCTTAGTTAAATTATGGATTTTCGGGGATGGATTCAAACTGATTAGTGCAAGTGGATGACCAAGGAACATCGGTTATGTCCACTTACAACAGTATCATGTGGAAAAAAGATAAATAGTTTTAAATTTACTTAGGGAAAATGGTATTGAATACCTTTCGAAGAGTATTTATGGCAGTGATGTTAGTCGAATTAACAGTTTATTTGATTACACTGTTGTTAATATTGATATTTTTGTATTCTTGACGGATTATGGAACACGTCTTTGATTTCGATGTATAAACTTATTTTGAATTGTGGAGTTTTTTGTTGCTTCATATGCTTTTTTGGATGTATGTTTTTACATGCAACATTTTACGGAGTCACTGTCTTCAGAATTTCAAAGAGAATCATGCAATGCACCAGTAAAATATAAATATATGTACACTCAAACATGTTTTTTTTTCATTATATAGCCGTACGTCTTGTATCAACGAATGAGTATACAGACGAGGGTGCAGTGGAAGTATTTTACAATGGAACATGGGGTTTTGTTGGGAATCCTGGCTTTATCTTTTCCGACAGAACAGCTTCATATTTGTGTGACAGATTTGGATTAGGGTACTGTAAACAGTAATAAGTAACTAATTAAATAACTGAACAGCGTTCATCGTATTTTCATGGCCAAAATATAAAAAATTTAAATGACTTATTGAGTTAGAACAGAAAGGGCTTCACAGTCTTTATTTTCCATTACATCGCGCTTATATGACCAATAACTGTATACGTCCAATTATTCGCAGTCACATATTGTCTGTCTGTTTGACAAATGTACTCATAAAAATAACGATTTTATCAATGTCTTTAAACATCAAAATACTCCGAAATTAATTTTCAGGAAAAATGGATTTGGAGCTGGGGCGCATTCTTTGCATAATTATGACCGAATACGATGGTATGATCATATGGAATGCTTTGGAAATGAGACAGATGTAATGCAGTGTGATCTATCAGCTCCGTCGATTGTACCTCCATTGAAGTATACATACTTCAGAGGAAGCTGGCTGTACTGTTTTGGTAATATTTCATGATATTTCGTTGTTTATTATCAGAAATTTTTTATCATCTTTGATGTAAATATGCTAATCTAATAATTTATAAACATAGCTCACTGACCTGTCGATCAACAAAGCTAGTGCCCTTTCAACAATTTAATGCTAAATGAATGAATTTTTTTCAATTTCAAGAGAATTGCCTGTTGCTTGTAGATACATTTGTAAGTAGTGTCTGGTAATCCAGACATAAGTTATAAGTCTAGTATTGACAAAATGATGTAAATCTCACACAAGTAACTCTGAATTTACGTCATTGCAGATTTTAATGTAACAGACATTCGTTTAGTGAATGGTTCTTCTTATAGCGAGGGAAGAGTTCAACTGGAAATAAACGGTCGTTGGGGATCAATTTGTACTGCTGACAACCCCATCAGCAATCATTATACGGCTGGTAGCATATTGTGTAGGACAATGGGATTTATGTATGTGTATCTTTTTATGCTGTTTTTTTTGTAGTGTTTTATTTCACGTAAGTAAGCCATGTTGGCGGGTTTGCGTTTTCGCAAGGTTCCGAGTTTCCATATAGTTGTAATATTTTGATGTTTGTCGTGGTGGTCGGATCGTAGTTGTAGTCTGTGTGGTAGTGATGATATATGTATGTTTTCTCAGAATACGTTTTAACTTATGGCACCCTAATTTAGATAGCGTGTGGTAAATTCATGTGATAAATGAGTCAATGAGAATTAACACAATCACGAAACAGATATCGAGCAATTGTTACAAAATATTTTGGATAAAATGAGATAATGGACACTTTTACAGAACATCCTTCTACATACTGCTCAAAATTTTATTGTACATAGTTACACGATAGTATTCTAATGCAGTGCAACCTCTCCAAAGCAACACCCTTTGGGAGACGAAACATAATGTCGTTGTTGAGAGGTTGTCGCTCTAGAGAGGTTAAATAAATAGTCAAACGTACAGTGGGGAAAAGCATGCTGTTGTTGAAGGGAGGTAGTCGCTCAAGAATGGGCCGCTCTGGAGAGGTTGCATATGTATCAACAATGATATACACCATAATATGTATAATGATTTACAGCTGACACGTACCTATTTACATTTTTATTATGGTATTAATGCTACAATTTATTTAATTATTATTATTATTTGACTGTAGGTCACTTGAAACTGTTTATGAAGGAAACGGAAGCAGTACTGATTTATTTTGGTTTAATCAGTTGTATTGTGAGGGGTCTGAAACGTCAATTACTGAATGTGTTCAATATTTAAAGGGAGCCTACTATTCTTGTTATGACACACCCACATACTTAGGACTGAAATGCAATGGTAAACAAACACGGGATTTTTCAGCATTCATCATCAATGATTTTGTTCAAACATAGTTATTATTCAGATTTAATTTATACCTACAAATATATGTTCCGTTTATGAATATATAGTCACAAATATAAATAATGCACATTTACATCCTGGAAACTGAGCTAAAAGCATAATTACTGGAAATCTATTTTTTTAAATATAAGTGTTTAAACACAGGTTGTTGTTATGAGGAAAAGACGCCTGCTGTCTACAAACTTTGATAACTAAACAGGAACTCGAAAAATTCTCCGAAGAACCACTCTCCTACTTTGTAATCAGGAGACAAAGATACAATTATTGATATTATACAATTCGTGGTCAACTTGCAGGACTAACCTTGTCAGTTCTGTAATGAACCAGACCAAGTACTGATATCTATCTATCATTGTTGATTTACAACCAAGGAACACCGGTTGTGATTAATGTCTACTTACAGCAGTTTGGGGTTACTCATTCCCGTCATGTTTGATTTCTATAGTTCGATTTTCAAAGCTCGGATATGTATGTTATCTCTTCATCTTATTGTCTAGCTTGATTACCAGTATCAACGGTATAAAAGAAGGTACATTCAAATCCGATTCTCTTAAATGAAGCTACTCTGAATATTGTCATCCATATATCTGTTATCTTAATAAATTATTTTAATAACCATAACCAATCGATCGGTTTTGATTAATTGGACCCGACACATTGGCATTCCCTAACAGGCAACAACTTTTTATTCAGATTACAACGACTGCGAACCGAATCCATGTTTCAACGGTGGCTCGTGTACTGATGATTTTAAAACCTTTTCCTGCGATTGTCCGCATCCATGGGGAGGTACAACTTGCGAAATAGGTAAGTTATATTGACTGTGACCTTTAAGATATTCCTAACATTTATGGTAATTGCGTTCGAACATTTTGTGCCGAAGAAAGTACTGAAATCATTGATGAGATCATTCGCGAAATGCAGAAATGTCGTGCACCAACTTACAGACACAAATTGTAATTCTTTGTAAATAATTATCTACAAATCAGATTACATGATAAATCATCTTTGATTATCATTTATCAAGCTGAACGACTTTGATTTAAAATACTGCTGTATTCCACGTCCAGTATACTCACAGATATGCTATGTAACTCGAGTAAGAAATGTGTTGACTTCTATTGAACTTTGTAGACATAGAAGATAATTGTGCCGCTGGTTCGTGTTTCAATAATGGAACGTGTGTTGATCTTGTGGAGGCTTTTGCATGTTCATGCGCGGACGGTTTTGGTGGAGAAAGGTGTCAGAACAGTACGTACCCGAATTTAGGCTTCGAACTATAATTTTAATCTAAACCCACTTTGCTGTAAGCCGTTCATCGGTGTTTGTGTCCGGAAAGAAAGGTAACACTTTCGTACATATTTAAAGTCTCTTTACATTTCAGACGAATGTGTTTTATATACATATGTATGTAGATCAAAGATGTAAGTTTTTTGCGCACTTTTATATATCTTTCGAATTTGCACTTTAATACAAATTTGAAAACAAAAGTAGCTTTCCATCCTTGGCATTGTTTTGGTAATTTATGACGGCCTCTTCACCCTCTTCCCTTGCCGTACATGCAAGATGAAATTTTCTATGTGTTACCTTTCTTTACGGATACATTGTATATCGAAAGATCTTTTCAGTATAACAAAAACAACGACCCATGTACTGACAAGAAGTGGGGTATGCTTAGCCAGAACTTGAGAAATATCCAAACAGCAGTTTACCGTTTACTACGTTATACATATATATTTATACAATGCTCGTTCTGGGAAGGAAACCAAACCTGCTTGTCTCAATAGGCATGCCCCCGGACCACCCTAGATTGCCTCGGTTCAAATATGAGTCTGGCTACGGCACTGTAAAGACATTGTGCCTCAGACCATTCGGTCTTGACTGCTTATATATTTCACAAGGTTCTTTTACAGACGCAGCTTAAAAACGAAACGTTGGAGCTCTCTCTCTCTCATTCGCTGTTTTGTTACTAGTCGTGAATTGATGTGTATATGTCACTTTGGCTAATGGCCTATTGATAAAACAGAAATAAATAAACTTATAAACTTATATATTAATGATTCATGCTGGAAATTTGGCTGTTTCATGGGGAGAACAAAATTAATTTAGTTGTGGTACAGCATTGATCGTTGATTTATGACTGCATGATCTATGTGGTATTTTATATGTGACTTTTCTGGGTAAATTCTAGTTTTGTATTTATCTAGATATAGATGACTGTCTAGTATCTACATGCAAGAATGGTGGAAGCTGTGAAGACAGAATTAATGGATACATTTGCTATTGCAAAGAGGGATTCGAAGGAAAAGACTGCGAGACTGGTAAGTTGTATTTGTACACTTGCACCTTATGAAACTGAAAACTATTATGACTTTAGAATACTTGACTCTGCAGCAAATCTGATATAAAATTGGTAAAATTTGAAGTTGGTAATAACAACCAATCAGGGTTTCAGCCTGGTGCTTTCCGCAAGTATAGGTCGACATACGTCCAGAAATAAATTTTCGCTCTGATGCCATTACCATAAACATCACAAATTGATATAGCAACGTGGATATGTCATACAAGAAGAACATCGAATCTTCTTGATTATGATGGCCGGTATCATTGAATTTTGGTTTTAATGTCCTTACGTTTGTTTTCAGAAGTAACACAGCAATCAACATTGATAATAATTCTGGTATCTGGAGCTGCCTTCTTATCTATCGTAGCTGTTGTAATGGTATGTGTTTGTATACGACACAGACGAAACAGGAAAAAATCCGGTGAGTCTTATTTAAACAAAATTTCATTACAAGCATTTGGATTTATGGTACTTACTGATACGTTAATATTTCAACGGTGCCGCATGATTTGTAAATTCATTTTGTATATATATAAAGCTGACGAGGAAGTATTGGCAAAACCTCAGCCTCAATGTAGTACGTTTCGGGTGTGACGTAATTCGGACGACAGGCTACATTTCTACAGGTCAATACGTAAACATGACTTTATTTGTAATGATTTTTATTGTGAATATTAAATATCGGATACATGTATATTGCTTGAATGGAAAAATGTAAGTAACCTAAGCATATTTGAGAATAATCATTGGTAATCTGCTTTTAATGTAAACCGCCAATATAAGAAGAAATTTTACAGATTTTATCAATTATCACAGGTTTTCAAATAATGGTGAGGTTGGGGTCATGTTTGTATTTTAGAACTGTAATGTTTGACACTTATAAGGTCTGATGTATGTAATATCACTATCAAATTGCAGGTAATAACGCCTTGCCAAACAATTTTAGTTTTAGTGTTAAAAAATGATTTCCAATAATGAATGTTTCTAGTAATGTTTCTTTGCAATATAGGAAAGGATCACTCGGAACCACGCGTGGAAAGGTTAGTGGGACATGAAATAGATTCAATTTCACATTTTTTGATCTAATTGCAAAATAGATGACTTACTGTATTCATACACTGAGCAGAATCGAATTATCTCCAGTACTAAGGCATAATATTGCATAATGATAAATATGCCCAATTTGACAAAAGGTTATGAGACGAACACGTGACATTGGTGGCATTATCTAGTGCTTAGTTGAAAGCAGTAAGAAAATACATGTATGTCAAAAATTGAAACATTTCATACAAGTATGTGTATACAGGAAAATAAATAAAGTACATTTATATATTAGCTCTGGTGAAATTATCAGTACGTAGCAAATTAAAAGTTGCTCTTTTTGGTCACTTTAATTTCTGTTTGCTCGTCTACTGTATTATGAATAATGTTTAGTGTTTCTGCACGTTTATTAATCTCATAAAATGTTTCGATTTTACCAGAGAAGAAATGAAGAATATTCCGAACATCAACGAGGACAAAAGTGCCGGTTATACAAACTTATATTCAACGATATCGGATAACGAAACAGATTATTCAACCGCTAAAGTTGATGACAATGAAGAGGTGTATAATGTGATACAAGACACTGACGTAAATGATTATTTACATCCTGTAGAAACTGCAATTGATAAATGTGAAGATGGCTACTTAACTCTCGAAAAAGTTGAAAACAAAGACAAAGAATGTGCTGGTAAAGAGCATTGAATGTGATGCATTCAGAGCTAGCTACAGAAAACTAACACTTGAACAATAAAATCATGAGTTTGAAATATGTTCTGAACATACAGTAAAACCTCGATAATGAGACCACCTTCGGGACCCGAAAAATCGATGGGGTTGTCTCATTTTCAATTAGAATTATAGGGGAATTATTGAAAGCCGATCCGAAAATGAAGTTGTGGTAATGTGAGGTTTTACTGTATGTATTTTATCCGAACTGTGCCCAGGTTTTCATTGTTATAAATCCAGCATTGTATGAAATTGACCATTACCTTTCAGATTTTTTAATATCATTACTAATCTTCCCTTCACTTGCAAATAGATCGTATCGTATTACAATTTCCTTTAACCAAGTGGATGTACAGTATTTCAATATTTTGCGTGTTGTTGTTAAAGTCTTTGTCAACCGTACCATTACTATGATACGCATGCTGATTATCCACAGTGTACAAACTGTGCTCTCTTAACTGATCATTACAAAGTATTAATATCGACACTTATACGGTATGAAATCTTTATGCTGTACTTATAATGCGCAATTTTGATTAAGTCATAGTAATGGCATCTCAAAGAAAGAAAATGTATTGTAGTAGAACTCACGGTGTTTCAGCCGTCAGTTCAGGTGTTACTGACATACGCAGTATATACACGCGGTGCAAGCAATAATTGGAATATGAAGGAAGCTTCAATCGTGTATATTCTCAATTTATCATTCATCTTTCATGTCTTTATTTACTATTTGTGATAATGTCGTTAATAAATATAATGTATCGACTACGCTTGTTAGAATATCTATTTCGCCGCTGATTTTATGCCTCGGATCGATATTGTCTTAAAGTTATCGTTTAATAATCGTAGTCAACCCAGTGCTCGTTTCCCCGGGGTGTTGGTTTGTAAATATACAATGCATCCGTTATGATATAGCGCGTGTCCTTTTTCGATCAGCTGTATGATGCAGTAAATATGTGTTTTGAAGAATCACTTATATAAAAATTTAAAACGATTTGACTCTTTTACGTCATATTATAGTACTTTAAAACATTACGATACTTCCACATGTATTCTTTTACAGATGAAATAAAATATCGTTCTAACAACATTCACCCGGTTTTTTGCTTCAATCAATGAACTACAAAATATTTTAGCACATGATTTAAGCTATATTTTTATGTACCACAATATTTTACTTATCAGAAACTGAAGAAATTTATATGTACCAATGAGCATTATTGAAAACAGACGATCTATTTCTCTGATATGACAGCACAATTTGTATTTCATTCATCTTGAATATTTGACACACACTAAGCTTCAGCAAACATATTCTATCACTTATTGACGTCACTTTACAACGTTTAATTTCGTAGGTTTATGATAAGTTAGGGAGAACTGAAGCAATCAACTTTACTTATATATATCTGTAAGGTCTTTTATTTTTGTATCGATCTTCGTAAGCTAGCTGGATAGTTTCCTCGTGTGTGAAATTTGCCTGGTCGCTGGTAGGATCCGAACTCACAGCGGTATAGGCTAGTGACCATAAGCACACGACCACGGAGGGACTTAACATGTAGTTTCCACCGAACATTAGTGTTATGTTTGTATCTTGATTGTCACTGTACTTCATGAGAGTCCGAAAATGAACAACTCTCCAGTTAGGTTACTAAATCTATTATAAATTCTACAAGTATCACAGGGTCATATACACAGCATGCATTATCCAGTGGGCGGAGCTTATCAGTTATTGGTCAGAGCTAATAACTCAGTATACATTACAGTTAGGCATATCGTATAAACGAATGCAACAAGACAAAATAAATGTAATTAATCATGTCGATCTGAGAGGATAGAACAAAACACAAATACATTGCAACCTCTCCAGAGAGGCCGACTCTTGAGCAACAACCTCCCTTTAACAACAACAGGATTTTTCCCACCGTAACTATTAATCCAACCTCTCTAGCGCAACAATCTCGACATAACGACATAATTTTGCTTCTCCCTACGGGTGTTGCTTTGAAGTGGTTGCCCTGTACTATCTTCAATAAGGAATAAGGTATCAGCGATAAGATTAATCAGCTTGGACGGGTTGCTAGTTGATCGAATCTCAAGTGTTAAATATTTAATACTCTATTCCGACATTTGCTGCGGAAAATTATCAATAAACACAGTTTTCAGGATTTGCTTGTCTACATACATGGAATTTTAAGTGAAGTTGTTCCCTTGGTTCATTTTAACCCATGCTCTGTTTGATTTGCTCGCGTGAATTAGAGTTGAGAGATGCTTACTTATGAAGTATTTGCAATATCTTCCCTGAAAATTGCCTGGGAGAAACACGAGCTTCACTCAAGTATCGAACCCACCACAACTCGATATACGGGTTTCCCTATATCATGAAAAAAAATCGTACTATATCTTTTCACCAGATTACATCGGCTAGGAAAACAAACAGTTCATTTCTAATTATCAACGTGCCTCATTTGTCGAGAAACTTTGCATTAAGTAAATATTCTAGAACAAAATTGATTAAGAAACATTGGAAATTGTACGATGCTTTAATTGAGACCGTTATACGCTTTATCTCTGGTATTACTTATTTATATCAATTCAGCTGTGCTTGCTTCTTACTTTTATCCCCTTTTTATAAAGATGATTCTATAAAAAATGCTCTAAATATGTAACGGATGCATATTCAGGGCTGAAACCATAAGATTATCAATGTGATACACATTCAAACTATGTAAAGAAATGGTACGCTAAGTCTTTTAAAATCATAATTTTACCACAATAATAAGTGCGTCTTTAACGACGGTTCAGTGAACATACTTTATACTTGCAGGTGAATTTAAACCATCAACATAAATTATGGAGATTGAATTCTGTTTAAATCTTCCGGGTTGTAAATATTTTTAACGCAACATCGAATGCGTATTTACAAAGAGAACAGTCGGCTGTTTTTGAAAGACTGGCATTGCCTTTTGTCATGTCTGAACACACGATATAAATGCTTGTTAGGTACGTTGTTAAGTGTATGTTTAAGAAGCTGAATATTAAGAAAAATGGTGACCTTATGGATATATGTGCTATTAAGTCTTCATTTACATACGTTTTCTTCAGGTAAGAAATTTAGACGATCTTTTACCATTTAGAAAAAAAAAACTTTTTTTTCATTTTTTTTTGGAAATCCAGCTTTGTTTTTAGTACAACAATATAACGTTAACTAATAAAACAATCCCACCTACCCGCTGTTAAAATACTTCGATTACGTAACTGTAAAACAAAATTTTTATTGACGACCTCATTAAAGCCAATTTGTATTCGCGATAACATTGTTTGTCCTTTGATTTATTCTGCTACAACATACAAACATCTGAATGATAAAAAATGAATGCTATTATATTATTATTATATGAAATACGTTGTCCTCTAAATACTTTAGTACCATAAGACCTCGATATTTGGACCCGAAAAATTGGCCGTAATAATAGGGTGGTGTCATTATCGAGCTAAATTATAGGGGAATTATTGAAAGCCGGTCAAAAGTAACTGGTCGCTATGTGAGGTTTTACCGTAGTTTATCAAATAATATCAGTTTATTGATCTTAATAAAATTTTGTAGAGAACAACTACTTAAGTCGTAATAAATGCAGTTATATGTATTTATAAATCGTTTGAATAACAACATTAGTTACTAGTCAAACATAAAACGTTCCACGGGATTGTATTTGTATTGTTCATAGTTCAAAAGTGTAATGATATCGTTAACACTCATTACTGAATACTCTTTTATGACTTCTTATTTAAAGCATTGGTTTAAGTACACACGTTTCTGTCGTAATGAGTAAAATGTTTTTTTTGCACGACGAATGGTAATACAGAGACATTGAATATATCATATACTGTAATGTATGCGTGTAATGTTTACCGTATTTAGTATATTTAATGCTATAATGCTACTTATGGCATTTTACACATATGATTAATCTTTGCATAAAGAGTTGTTTCAAACCACTGGTTGTGAATAGCTGATACATGTAAATTAGCGACTGTAAGGAGTTATCACTGCAGCGATTCATGTCAGATGAACGAGTTTCGGATTACATGTAGTAACCCGTTATTAATGGACCAATACAGGCAAACCTTACTTAACATTACTTTAAAAATAAAACAACCAAATATGTCAAAAGTGCAAATTTAATTATGCAAAGCAAGCGTATAAAATTTTATGTTGAAAGTATACAAGGGAAAAATTAGAAATAATGACGATAGACAACTGTCATTATTAATCCATTTTCTTTTTTATGAGAATATACTAATAAGTTTAAAACTTAATTTTGCACCTTTCATAATTCATAATAATCAACATTAGGGTAATTATATACAAATATTATATATGTAATGTTTAAAGATTTAATGATTGTTTAAAATCATGCGTCACGTGCGTGGCGCCAATGTAAAACGGCCCTACAGAAATATATAGTATAGGCAAATAGTAACAAAGTATTGTTTGTTTTTGTTACCTGATCTACCAAAATTTTCCCCGCGACCCTAGACTTTTAATGGACTAGAGGAACGAAACATCCACTGTCTCACTTTTTTACCTCTCTGCACGATAAAATACGAGTATTCTCAACACCAATTTCAGTTATAATAATTAGATATACTCTAATAAATGTTCCCGACTTTCCTTCCTTATTTTTAGCGAGCAAGTAACCACAATCAAATATTTTATGCCTAAATACGAAATGGCCACCCTCTTTTCATAATGACACGTGGTTTTGTGATGTGAATTTTAGGTTTGACCATCCGGTTATGGCCAATTAACGAAAGACAGACGGAAGGATTTGTAGAAGTTTTTAACAACATCACAGGAGAATGGGGCTTTTTAGGCCAGCCGAGTTATAGATATACAGACCCATCTGCATCCTACTTGTGCAAGATCCTGCAAATAAGGTTATCATTTATATATTGTCATGAGAGATAAAGTAATACGCTCTGTTCTTAAACTTTTAAAACTCAGTAATAGTTTTTGGTTTGGTTATCATATGTATAATATACAGTAAAATATTGTTCACATGCTGTCCCGAGATAAAGCTAAACGCTTTGTTAACAAAATTTGAAACCTCGTTAATATTATTTCTTTTGTACCCAACTGTTTAAACTGGGGTAGATAAAGCATTTAAATTCGGGAATTTAGAATTAAATCTGTTTCATAAATATCATTGAATAAAAATGGAATGTGGAACTAAAGCAAACACCTTACATACGAGGACATAAACACCATGCATGGTCTGATAAATGGAAAGGCGAATCAAAATTAATTCACAAAACAAACTTCAAACTTAAACACATGATTTGATATTTCATGTAATTAATTGTTTTTCTTATCTGAAAAAATCCTCGTTGTTGTATACTTAATACGTTTAACAAATATACTGTTTATAACGGTTGAGGAAGGACCGAAGTGTACAGCGTGGTAGAACCACCGACCTTCTATAAGCAACGCGAAAGCTTCCTCACCTGTTATAGTTTTCTGATCCCTGATGGTATTCAAACTCAGAGCCGTAAGGAGCTAGTGAGTATTGGTCAGAAACTTCAACCACGGGGGCTCCTAATAAATAGTTTTATTTGTTTATAAAGCAATAACATTCGATATATTTTGCAGTGAGTTTGGATACGGAGGCATTTGGACACCTCTTGGATCATTTACATCGAATATTGCATTGCCATTTATAGACTGTGACGTCAATGGGACTTGTACCACACCATCGTATATAAGTAGTCGTGGAACCTTATTCAGTGAGCAATCACCCGAGTTTACGTTACGATACGCGAACAGCCTGCATTGTGTTGGTAAGTTAATTTTACAAACAAGAATATGTCGAAAAAACAAAGCCACATTGCCAAGGCGAATAAATTACGATTCATACTCATTTAAAGGGAACTTTGTCTACAGATGTTAACATAAAGTATCGTTTCAGATTCAAGAATCGTGGGAGACGAGTATAATGAGGGAATTTTGCAAACGACAATTTTAGGTCAAATATACACAACATGCTTCGATGGATTCGATATGAATGCTGCGGAGGTTGTTTGTAACCATTTAGGATTTAAGTATGTCCGTCTTATTTCATTTTGTTTTGTTGGCTATACGAGTAAGTCCAAGTTATTTTTCTAGTTTGTCATGGAAGTCTGTTCAATCTTAAATTATTTCTATCCAAAGATCCACCGCGATTCGGATAAGATTTTTTATAAAAGAAATATTTGAAACGCTTTGCAATATAAAGATTTCTATCCAAAGATCCGCCTCGATTCGGATAAGACGTTTTATAAACGTAATATTTGAAATTCTTTGCAATATAAAGATGCTCAAATTTTGTAAGTCTGTGGTTGTTATAATTCAGTCAGTTGAAATGCGCAAAATTAATTACCTTATAATTGGACAGTATTTGATTTTGGACTCACAAAAGATTAATTACACAGCTGTTTTAATCTAAAATATTGTTATGTTTTAGTGGAGCAGTAAGCATTTCTGCCAAAGACCCGGATGCTACACGCATATACAATAAAATGTTTATATGCAATGGTAGTGAACATTCATTATCACAGTGTAATCGGTCAAGAGATGAAATTTTAGACTGTCAGAAGATTGTTCAAATTACATGTAAAGGTACTAAACTTTGGTTTGTTAAAAGATTAATAGATATCGTAACTGGGTGTCTGCTCCCTTGTCATCATCACCAAAGACCTGTATAGAGAGATTTGCTGTATATTTCATGTTCTGAATATATTGCATTGTAGGTGTTCAAAACGATAGGTGGTAAGTGAAACTCGAGTCTCTGATATTATTTTGGTTTCAGATCTAATGCAGGTAATTTGTCTTCAGGCTTTGACTCACTCACCATTTTGGGAGATTCTTAGTTAAATTATGGATTTTCGGGGATGGATTCAAACTGATTAGTGCAAGTGGATGACCAAGGAACATCGGTTATGTCCACTTACAACAGTATCATGTGGAAAAAAGATAAATAGTTTTAAATTTACTTAGGGAAAATGGTATTGAATACCTTTCGAAGAGTATTTATGGCAATGATGTTAGTCGAATTAACAGTTTATTTCATTACACTGTTGTTAATATTGATATTTTGTGTATTTTTGACGGATTATGGAACACGTCCTTGATTTCGATGTATAAACTTATTTTGAATTGTGGAGTATTTATTGCTTCATATTCTTTTTTTGTGTATGTTTATACATGCAACATTTTACGGAGTCACTGTCTTCAGACCTTCAAAGAGAATCATGGAATGCACCATTGGAATATAAATATATGTACACTCAAACATGTTTTTTTTTCATTATATAGCCGTTCGTCTTGTATCAACGAATGAGTATACAGACGAGGGTGCAGTGGAAGTATTTTACAATGGAACATGGGGTTTTGTTGGGAATCCTGGCTTTATCTTTTCCGACAGAACAGCTTCATATTTGTGTGACAGATTTGGATTAGGGTACTGTAAACAGTAATAAGTAACTAATTAAATATCTGAACAGCGTTCATCGTATTTTCATGACTAAAATATAAAAAAATTAAATGACTTATTGAGTTAGAATAGAAAGGGCTTCACATTCTTTATTTTCCATTACATCGCGCTTATATGACCAATAACTGTATACGTCCAATTATTCGCAGTCACATATTGTCTGTTTGTTTGACAAATGTACTCATAAAAATAACAATCTTATCAATGCCTTTAAACATCAGAATACTCTGAAATTAATTTTCAGGGAAAATGGATTTGGAGCAGGGGCGCATTCTTTGCATAATTATGACCGAATACGATGGTATAATCATATGGAATGCTTTGGAAATGAGACAAATGTAATGCAGTGTGATCTATCAGCTCCGTCGATTGTACCTCCATTGAAGTATACATACTTCAGAGGAAGCTGGCTGTACTGTTTTGGTAATGTTTCATGACATTTCGTTGTTTATTATTAGAAATCTTTTATCAACTTTGATGTAAATATGCTAATCTAATAATTTATAAACATAGCTCACTGACCTGTCGGTCAGCAAACCTAGTGCCCTTTCAACAATTTAATGCTAAATGATTTTTTTTCCATTTCAAGAGAGTTGTCTGTTACTTGTAGATACATTTGTAAGTAGTGCTTGGTAATCCAGACATGAGTTATAGGTCTAGTATTGACAAAATGATGTAAATCTCACACAATTAACTCTGACTTTTACGACATTGCAGATTTTAATGTAACAGACATTCGTTTAGTGAATGGTTCTTCTTATAGCGAGGGAAGAGTTCAACTGGAAATAAACGGTCGTTGGGGATCCATTTGTACTGCTGATAACCCCATCAGTAATCACTATACGGCTGGTAGCATATTGTGTAGGACAATGGGATTTATGTATGTGTATCTTTTTATTCTGTGTTTTTGTAGTTATTTGTTTCGCGTAAGTGAGCCATGTTGGCGGGTTTGCGTTTTCGCAAGTTTCGATATAGTTGTAATATTTTGATGTTTGTCGTGGTGGTCGGATCGTAGTTGTAGTCTGTGTGGTAGTGAGGATATATGTATGTTTTCTCGGAATACGTTTTTACTTATGGCACCCTAATTTAGATAGCGTGTGGTAAATCCATATGATAAATGAGTCAATGAGAAGTAACACAATCAAGAGACAGATATCGAGCAATTGTTACAAAATATTTTGGATAAAAATGAGAAAATGGACCCTTTTACAGAACACCCTTCTACATACTGCTCAAAATTTTATTGTACATAGTTACACGATAGTATTCTAATGCAGTGCAACCTCTCCAAAGCAACACCCTTTGGGAGACGAAAATTATGTCGTTGTTGAGGGGTTGTCGCTCTAGAGAGGTTAAATAAATAGTCAAATCGTACAGTGGGAAAAGCATGCTGTTGTTGAAGGGAGGTAGTCGCTCAAGAGAGGGCCGCTCTAGAGAGGTTGCATATGTATCAACAATGATATACACCATAATATGTACACTTATTTACATTTTTATTATGGTATTAATGCTACAATTTATTTAATTATTACTATTCTTTGACTGTAGGTCACTTGAAACTGTTTATGAAGGAAACGGAAGCAGTACAGATTTATTTTGGTTTAATCAGTTGTATTGTGAGGGGTCAGAATCGTCAATTACTGAATGTGTCCAATACCGAAAGGGAGCCTACTATTCCTGTTATAACACACCCACATACTTAGGATTGAAATGCAATGGTAAACAAACACGGGATTTTTCAGCATTCATCATCAATGATTTTGTTCAAACATAGTTATTATTCAGATTTAATTTATATCTACAAATATATGTTCCGTTTATGAATATATAGTCACAAATATAAATAATGCACATTTACATCCTGGAAACTGAGCTAAAAGCATAATTACTGGAAATCTATTTTTTTAAATATAAGTGTTTAAACACAGGTTGTTGTTATGAGGAAAAGACGCCTGCTGTCTACAAACTTTGATAACTAAACAGGAACTCGAAAAATTCTCCGAAGAACAACTCTCCTACTTTATAATCAGGAGACAAAGATACAATCATTGATATTATACAATTCGTGGTCAACTTGCAGAACTAACCTTGTCAGTTCTGATATGAACTAGACCAAGTATTGACATCTATCGTATTATTGTTGATTTACAGCCAAGGAGCACCGGTTGTGATTAATGTCTACTTACAGCAATATGGGGTTACTCATTACCGTCATGTTTGATTTCTATAGTTCGATTTTCAAAGCTCGGATATGTATGTTATCTCTTCATCTTATTGTCTAGCTTGATTACCAGTATCAACGGTATAAAAGAAGGTACATTCAAATCCGATTCTCTTAAAGCTACTTTGAATATTGTCATCCATATGTATCTGTTATCTTAATAAAATATTTTAATAACCATAACCAATCGATCAGTTTTGATTAATTGGACTCGACACATTGGCATTCCATAACAGGCAACAACTTTTTATTCAGATTACAACGACTGCGAACCGAATCCATGTTTCAACGGTGGCTCGTGTACTGATGATTTTAAAACTTTTTCATGCGATTGTCCGCATCCATGGGGAGGTACAACTTGCGAAATAGGTGAGTTATATTGACTGTGACCTTTAAGATATTCCTAACATTTATGGTAATTGCATTCGAACATTTTGTGCAGAAGAAAGTACTGAACCATTGATGAGATCATTCGCGAAACGCAGATTTCGGCACACCAAATTTCGTACACCAACTGACAGACACAAATTGCAATTCTCTGTAAACAATTATATACAAATCAGAATGTATGATAAATCATCGTTGATTATCATTCATCATTTATCAAGCTGAACGACTTTGATTAAAAATACTGTTGCATTCCACGTCCAGTATACTCACAAATATGCTATGTAACTCGTGTAAGAACTGTGTCGACTTCTATTGAACTTTGTAGACATAGAAGATAATTGTGCCGCTGGTGCGTGTTTCAATAATGGAACGTGTGTTGATCGTGTGGAGGCTTTTGCATGTTCATGTGCGGACGGTTTTGATGGAGAAAGGTGTCAGAACAGTACGTACCCGAATTTAGGCTTCGAACTATAATTTTAATCTAAACCCACTTTGCTGTATGCCGTTCATCGGTGTTTGTGTTCGGAAAGAAAGGTAACACTTTCGTACATATTTAAAGGCCCTTTACATTTCAGACGAATGTTTTTTATATACATATGTATGTAGATTAAAGATGTAAGTTTTTTGCGCACTTTGAAATATCTTTCGAATTTGCACTTTAATACAAATTTGAAAACAAAAGTAGCTTTCCATCCTTGGCATTGTTTTGGTAATTTATGACGGCCTCTTCACCCTCTTCCCTTGCCGTACATACAAGATGAAATTTTCTATGTGTTACCTTTCTTTACGTATACATTGTATATCGAAAGATCTTTTCAGTATAACAAAAACAACGACCCATGTACTGACAGGAAGTGGGGTATGCTTAAACAGAACTTGAGAAATATAAAAACAACAGTTTACCGTTTACTACATTATACATGTATATATATTTATACAATGCTCGTTCTGAGAAAGAAACCAAACCCGCTTGTCTCAATAGGCTCAGATGGTGAGAACTTAAAATCGAGAGATCTGTGATGAATCGGTTAAAGCACCACCGTTGCTACACTGAGGCACGCCGAGGCGCGTACCTATGGTAAGATTTGGGCAGGGAATGGAGGAAAATGGCAGTCCGATTATGCATGCCCCCGGACCACCCTAGATTGCCTCGGTTCAAATATGAGTCTGGCTACGGCACTGTAAAGACATTGTGCCTCAGACCATTCGGCCTTGACTGCTTATATATTTCACAAGTTTTTTTGCAGACGCAGCTTAAAAACGAAACGTTGGAGCTCTCTCTCTCTCTCTCATTCGCTGTTTTGTTACTAGTCGTGAATATATATTAATGATTCATGCTGGAAATTTGGCTGTTTCATGGGGAGAACAAAATTAATTTAGTTGTGGTACAGCATTGATCGTTGATTTATGACTTCGTGATCTATGTGGTATTTTATATGTGACTTTTCTGGGTAAATTCTAGTTTTGTATTTATCTAGATATAGATGACTGTCTAGTATCTACATGTAAGAATGGTGGAAGCTGTGAAGACAGAATTAATGGATACATTTGCTATTGCAAAGAGGGGTTCGAAGGAAAAGACTGCGTGACTGGTAAGTTGTATTTGCACACTTTCACCTTATGAAACTGAAAACTATTATGACTTTAGAACACTTGACTCTGCAGCAAATCTGAAATAAAATTGGTAAAATTTGAAGTTGGTAATAACAACCAATCAGGGTTTCAGCCTGGTGCTTTTCGCAAGTATAGGTCGACATAATAGAAATAATTTTTCGCTCTGATGCCGTTACCATAAAAATCACAAATTGATATAGCAACGTGGATATGTCATACAAGAAGAACACTGAATCTTCCTGATTATGATGGCCGGTATCATTGAATTTTGTTTTTTTTTCTTCAGAAGTAACACAGCAATCAACATTGATAATAATTCTGGTATCTGGAGCTGCCTTCTTATCTATCGTAGCTGTTGTAATGGTATGTGTTTGTATACGACACGGACGAAACAGGAAAAAATCCGGTGAGTCTTATTTAAACAAAATTTCATTACAAGCATTTGGATTTATGGTGCTTACTGACACGTTAATATTTCAACGGTGCCGCATGATTTGTAAATTAATTTTGTATTGAAGTATTATGAAAGCTGACGAGGCAGTATTTGCAAAACCTCAGCCTCAATGTATTACGTTTCGGGTGTGACGAGATTCGGACGACAGGCAATATTTCTACAGGTCAATACATAAACATGACTGTACTTGTAATGAGTTTTGTAGTGAATATTAAATATAGAATACATGTATATTGTTTGAATGGAAAAATGTAAGTAACCTAAGCGTATTTGAGAATATGGTGATCTCCCTTTTATGTAAACCTCCAATGTAAGAAGAAATTTTACAGATTCTATCAATCATCACAGGTTTCAAATAATAGTGAGGATGGGGTCATGTTTGTATTTTAGAACTGTAATATGTGACACTTATGCGGTCTGATATATGTAATATCGCTAACAAATGCTAATAACGCCTTGCCAAACAATTTTAGTTTTAGTGTTAAAAAATGATTTCCAATAATGAATGTTTCTAATAATGTTTGTTTACAATATAGGAGAAGATCACTCGGAACCACGCGTGGAAAGGTTAGTGAGACATGAAATAGATTAAATTTCACATTTTTTTTTATCTAATTGCAAAGTAGATGACTTACTGTATTCATACACTAGAATTGAGTAGAATTGAGTTATCTCCAGTATTGAGGCATAATATTGCATATTGATATACATGCCCAATTTGACAAAAGATTATGAGACGAACACGTGACATTGGTGGCATTATCTAGTGCTTAGTTGAAAGCAGTAAGAAAATACATGTATGTCAAAAATTGAAACATTTCATACAAGTATGTGTATACAGGAAAAGAAATAAAGTACATTTATATATTAGCTTTGGTGAAATTATCAGTACGTAGCAAATTAAAAGTTGCTCTTTTTGGTCACTTTAATTTCTGTTTGCTCGTCTACTGTATAATGAATAATGTTTAGTGTTTCTGCACGTTTATTAATCACATAAAATGTTTCGATTTTACCAGAGAAGAAATGAAGAATATTCCGAACATCAACGAGGACAAAAGTGCCGGTTATACAAACTTATATTCAACAATATCGGATAACGAAACAGATTATTCAACCGCTAAAGTTGATGACAATGAAGAGGTGTATAATGTGATACAAGACACTGACGTTGATGATTATTTACGACCTGTAGAAACTGCAATTGATAAATGTGAGGATGGCTACTTAACTCTCGAAAAAGTTGAAAACAAGGACAAAGAATGTGCTGGTGAAGAGCAGTGAATGTGATGCATTCAGAGCTGGCTACAGAAAACTAACACTTGAACAATAAAATCATGAGTTTGAAATATGTCCTGAACATACAGTAAAACCTCTATAATGAGACCACCTTCGGGACCCGAAAAATCGATGGGGTTGTCTCATTATCAATTAGAATTATAGGGGAATTATTGAAAGCCGATCCGAAAATGAAGTTGTGGTAATGTGAGGTTTTACTGTATGTATTTTATCCGAACTGTGCCCAGGTTTTCATTGTTATAAACCCAGCTTTGCATGAAATTGACCATTACCTTTCAGATTTTTTAATATCATTACTAAGCTTCCCTTCACTCGCAAATGGATCGTATCGTATTACCATTTCCTTTAACCAAGTGGATGTACAGTATTTCAATATTTTGCGTGTTGTTGTTTAACTCTTTGTCAACCATACCATTACCATGATACGCAAGCTAATAATCCACTGTGTACAAACTGTGCACTCTTGACTGATCATTGCATAGTATTAATATCGACACTTATACGGTATGAAATCTCTATGCTGTAATGCGCAATTTTGCTTAAGTCATATAATGGCATCTCAAAGAAAGAAAATGCATTGTAGCAGAACTTACGGTGTTTCAGCCGTCAGTTCAGGTGTTACTGACATACACAGTATATACCCGCGGTGCAAACAATAATTGGAATATGAAGGAAGTTTCAATCGTGAATATTCTCAATTTATCATTCATCTTTCATGTCTATACTTACTATTTGTGATAATATCGTAAATAAATATAATGTATCGACTACGCTTGTTAGAATATCTATTTCGCCGCTGATTTTATGCCTCGGATCGATATTGTCTTAAATGTATCGTATATTGATCGTATTCAACTCAGTACCCGTTCTCCCGGGGGTGTTGGTTTGTAAATATACAATGCACTTATTGTTTATGATATAGCGCGTGTCCTTTTTTGATCAACTGCATGATGCAATAACTATGCGTTTTGAAGAAACACTTGTAAATATTTAAAACGATTTGACTCTTTTACGTCATATTATAGTATTTTAAAACTTAACAAACCTATAGATAACATCACTTCTTAATTCATTCGTAATTTTCAAACAAGCAATTTCTATTGCGTACTGAGCTATAAAAAGCAAGCGCCTTTAAATAACTTATACAGTATAACCTCTGAAAACCAGAGTCCTTGGAAACCGGACTCCGTGAAAACCGGAATTCTCTGAAAATCGAACTTTTTGCCATCAGAAGGGGGTCCGGTTTTCAGGGGTTTACTCTATAAAACATGGTAAATATTGATCTTGTAATACTTGTAATGCTTGATATTTTGTCTAATATTTGTTCTTAATTGTATTTTTACATTACGACACTTCAAAGTGTATTCTTTTACAGATAAAATAAAATATCGTTCTATCAACATTCACCCTTTTTTTGCTTCAATTAATGTGCTGTAAAATATTTAGCATATGATTTAAGCCTCGTTTTCATGTACCACAATATTTTACTTATCAGAAACTGGAGAAATTTATGTATACCAATAAGCATCATTGAAAACAGATGATCTATTTCTTTGACATGGCAGCACAATTTGTATTTCATTCATGTTGAATATTTGACACAAAGCTTCTATTCTATCACTTATTGACGTCACTTTACAACGTTTAATTTTGTTGGTTTGTGATAAGTTAGGGAGAACTGGAGCAATCAACTTTATTTATATATATCTGTAAGGTCTTTTATTTGTGTATCTATGAAGAAACACCGATCTTCAGTAAGCTAGCTGGATAGTTTCCACATGTGTGAAATTTGCCTGGTCGCTGTTAGGATTCGAACTCACAGCGGTATATGCTAGTGACCATAAGCACACGACCACGGAGGGACCTTAACATGTGGTTTCCATTGAACATTCGTGTTATGTTTGTATCTTGATTGTCACTGTACTTCATGAGAGTCCCAAAATGAACAACTCTCCAGTTAGGCTACTAAATATATTATAAATTCTACAAGTATCACAGGGTCATATACACGGCATGCATTATCCAGTGGGCGGAGCTTATCAGTTATTGGTCAGAGTTATAGCTCAGTATACATTATAGTTAGGGATATCGTATAAACGAATGCAACAAGACAAAATAAACGTAATTAATCATGTCGATCTGAGAGGATAGAACAAAACACACATACATTGCAACCTCTCCAAAGAGGCCGACTCTTGAGCAACTACCTACAGGATTTTTCTCACCGTACGACTTAACTATTAATTCAACCTCTCTAGCGCAACAACCTCTTAACAACGACATGATTTTGCTTCTCCCTACGGGTGTTGCTTTGAAGTGGTTGCCCTGTACTATCTTCAATAAGGTATAAGCAATAAGATTAATCAGCTTGGACGGGTTGCTAGTTGATCGAATCTCAAGTGTTAAATATTTAATACTTTATTCCGACATTTGCTGCGGCAAATTATCAATAAACACGGTTTTCAGGATTTGTTTGTCTACATACATGGAATTTTAAGTGAAGTTGTTCCCTTGGTTCATTTTAACCCATGCTCTGTTTGATTTGCTCGCGTGAATTAGAGTTGAGAGATGCTTACTTATGAAGTATTTGCAATATCTTCCCTGAAAATTGCCTGGGAGAAACACGAGCTTCACTCAAGTATCGAACCCGCCACAACTCGATATACGGGTTTCCCTATATCATGAAAAAAATCGTACTATATCTTTTCACCAGATTACATCGGCTAGGAAAACAAACAGTTCATTTCTAATTATCAACGTGCCTCATTTGTCGAGAAACTTTGCATTAAGTAGAATTTATATTAGTATGGACATTCATAATTTTATAGTAACATTTTGTACGAAAACCATAGACGTTACGATTATTTTTTTTTTACTTTGCATTCTGATGTAAATATTCTAGAACAAAATTGATTAAGAAACATTGGAAATTGTACGATGCTTTAATTGAGACCGTTATACGCTTTATCTCTGGTATTACTTATTTATATCAATTCAGCTGTGCTTGCTTCTTACTTTTATCCCCTTTTTATAAAGATAATTCTATAAAAAAAATGCTCTAAATATGTAACGGATGCATATTCAGGGCTGAAACCATAAGATTATCAATGTGATACACATTCAAACTATGTAAAGAAATGGTACGCTAAGTCTTTTAAAATCATAATTTTACCACAATAATAAGTGCGTCTTTAACGACGGTTCAGTGAACATACTTTATACTTGCAGGTGAATTTAAACCATCAACATAAGTTATGGAGATTGAATTCTGTTTAAATCTTCCGGGTTGTATATATTTTGAGCGCAACATCGAATGCGTATTTACAAAGAGAACAGTCGGCTGTTTTTGAAAGACTGACATTGCCTATTGTAATGTCTGAACACACGATATAAATGCTTGTTAGGTACGTTGTTAAGTGTATGTTTAAGAAGCTGAATATTAAGAAAAATGGTTACCTTATGGATATATGTGCTATTAAGTCTTCATTTACATACGTTTTCTTCAGGTAAGAAATTTGACGATCTTTTTGGCATTTAGAAAAAAAAACTTTTTTTTTTCATTTTTTTTTGGAAATCCAGCTTTGTGTTTTTAGTACAACAATATAACGTTAACTAATCAAAAAAATCCCACCTACCCGCTGTTAAAATACTTCGATCACGTAACTGTAAACCAAAATTTTTATTGACGACCTCATTGAAGCCAATTTGTATTCGCGCTAACATTGTTTGTCCTTTGATTTATTCTGCTACAACATACAAACATCTGAATGATAAAAAATGAATGCTATTATATTATTATATGAAATACGTTGTCCTCTAAATACTTTAGTACCATAAGACCTCGATATTTGGACCCGAAAAATTGGCTGTAATAATAGGGTGGTGTCATTATCGAGCTGAATTATAGGGGAATTATTGAAAGCCGGTCAAAAGTAACTGGTCGCTATGTGAGGTTTTACCGTAGTTTATCAAATAATATCAGTTTATTAATCGTAATAAAATTTGGGAGAGAACTATTTAAGTCGTAATAAATGCAGTTATGTGTATTTATAAATCGTTTAAATAGCAACATTACTTACTAGTCCAACATAAAACGTTCCACGGGATTGTATTGGTATTGTTCATAGTTCAAAGGTGTAATGATATCCAGTTAAAGTCATTACTGAATACTCTTTTATGACTTCTTATTTAAAGCATTGGTTTAAGTACAAACGTTTCTGTCATAATGAGTAAACTGTTTTTTTTGTACGACGAATGGTAATGCAGAGACATTGAATATATTAAATACGGTAATATATGCGTATAATGTTTTACCGTATTTAATATATTTAATGCTATAATGCTACATATGGTATTTTACTCATCATGATTAATCTTTGCATAAAGACTTGTTACAAACCACTGGTTGTGAAAAGCTGATAAATGTAAATTAGCGACTGTAAGGAGTTATCACTGCAGCGATTCATGTCAGATGAACGAGTATCGGATTACATGTTATATATGTACTGTTTAAAGATTTAATGATTGTTTAAAATCATGCATCACGCGCGTGGCGCCAATGTAAAATAGCCCTACAGAAATATATAGTATAGGCAAATAGTAACAAAGAATTGTTTGTTTTTGTTACCTGATCTACCAAAATTTTCCCCGCGACCCTAGACTTTTATTAACAAGAGGAACGGTACATCCACTGTCTCACTTTTTTACCTCTCTGCACGATAAAATACGAGTATTCTCAACACCAATGTCAGTAATAATATTTAAATATCCTCTAATAAAATTTCCCGACTTACCTTCCTTATTTTAACGTGCAAGTAATCAGAAACAAACATTTTTATGCCTAAATACGAAATGACCAGCCTCTATTCATATCAATGCGGTGTTCTATCGAGCAGGACACGTGATTTTGTGATGCGAATTTCAGGATTGACCATCCGGTTATGGCCAATTAACGAAAGAGAGACGGAAGGATTTGTAGAAGTTTTTAACAACAACACAGGAGAATGGGGCTTTTTAGGCAAGCCGTATTATAGATATACAGACCCATCTGCATCCTACTTGTGCAAGACCCTGCAAATAAGGTTATCATTTATATATTGTCATGAGAGATAAAGTACTACACTTCGTTCTTAAACTTTGAAACCTCATTAATCGTGTTTCGTTTGCAAATATGGTTATCATACGTATAATATACAGTAAAATATTGTTCACATGCTGTCCCGAGATAAAGCTAAACGCTTTGTTAACAAAATTTGAAACCTCGTTAATATTATTTCTTTTGTACCCAACTGTTTAAACTGGGGTAGATAAAGCATTTAAATTCGGGAATTTAGAATTAAATCTGTTTCATAAATATCATTGAATAAAAATTAAATGTGGAACTAAAGCAAACACCTTACATACGAGTACATAAACACCATGCATGGTCTGATAAATGGAAAGGCAAATCAAAATTAATTCACAAAAACAAACTTCAAACTTAAACACATGATTTGATATTTCATGTAATTAATTGTTTCTTTATCTGAAAATACTGTTTATAACGGTTAAGGAGGGACCGACGTGTACAGCCTGGTAGCAAAAGCTTCCTCAACTGTTATAGTTTTTTATTCTTGATGGTATTCCAACTGAGAGCCGTAAGGGGCTAGTGAGTATTGGTCTGAAACCACGGAGGCTCCTAATAAATAGTTTTATTTGTTTATTAAACAATAACATTCGACATTTTGCAGTGAGTTTGGATACGGAGCAATGTGGACTCCTCTTGGATCATACACGGCGTATCTTGCATTACTATCTATTGACTGTGACGTCAACGGGACTTGTACCATACCACCGTATAGCAGCAGTCGTGGAACCTTATTTAGTGAGAATGCACCCGAGTATACGTTACGATACGCGAACAGCCTGCATTGTGTTGGTAAGTTAATTTTACAAACAAGAATATGTCGAAAAAACAAAGCCACATTGCCAAGGCGAATAAATTACGATTTATACTCATTTAAAGGGAACATTGTCTACAGATGTTAACATAAAGTATCGTTTCAGATTCAAGAATCGTGGGAGACGAGTTTAATGAGGGAATTTTGCAGACGACAATTTTAGATCAAATATACACAACATGCTTCGATGGATTCGATATGAATGCTGCGGAGGTTGCTTGTAACCATTTAGGATTTAAGTATGTCCATCTTATTTCATTTTGTCTTGTTGGCTACATGTCTAAGTTATTTTTCTAGTTTGTGAAGGAAGTCAGTTCAATCTAAAATTATTTCTATCCAAAGATACAAATATTTGAAACGGTTTGCAATACAAAAATGCTCGAAATTTTTAATTGTGTTATTGTTGTGATTTCATCAGAGGAAGTGCGCAAAATTTATTACTTAATAATTGAAAAGTATTTGATTTTGGACGCACAAAAAATTAACTACACCGATGTTTCAATTTAAAATATTGTTATATTTTAGTGGAGCAGCGAGCATTTCTGCCAAAGACCCGGATGCTACACGCATATACAATAAAATGTTTATATGCAATGGTAGTGAACATTCATTATTACAGTGTAATCAGTCAAGAGATGAAATATTAGAATGTCAGAAGATTGTTCAAATTACATGTAAAGGTACTAAACTTTGGTTATTTAAAAGATTAATAGACATCACAACTGTGTGCCCTGCTTCCTTGTCAACATGAATAATTTTGTATTCAGGGGTCTTGCTTTTTCATGTTCTAAATATAATGTATTGCAAATCAGAAATTTTCAAAACGATAAGTGGTAAGTGACGTTTGAGTCTCTGATATCATTTGATTTTCGATCAAATAAAGGTAATTTGTCTTTAGGCTTTGACTCACGCGTGATTTTGGGAGATTATTAGTCACAATTGAATTGACGTGATCCAAACTGATTGGTATTGATGTTCGACCAAGGAGCATTGTTTATATCCACTGACAACAGTATCATGCTGGAATAAAATTGACAAATTGTGTTACATTTAGTTAAACGAAATTGTTGAATATCTTTGGAAGAGTATATGAACGGCAATGACGTTAGTCGAAAGTATAGTTTATTTGATTACCGTGTTGTTAAAATTGATTAAGTATGTATTTTGGATCACGTCCTTAAGGTTTTATACAAATAATGTCCAAAATTATTATCTCAAAAAGGAGCGGACAGATTTTTGGAACCTTTATATTTTTATAGGTTTCCATGATAGAAAATAATTTACCGCGAGCTACCCTTTGTCGAAGATTAAAGAAAAAAGAAGATCCTTGCAAAAAAGACGCAATTTAATTTCATAAAGAAAAATACAAGTCACCTTGCAATATTTTCAGAAATTAATATTTCTCTATTTTTCAACAAGGGTAATAACTCTTACAAAAGTTTCAAAACGTGTCACAAAATGAATATAAGTACCTAGAGTAACTGTCAAAGAGGTTATGATAATTTGGCAATAATATTTTATTATATTTGAGTAACGTGCAATGCGTAAATACGTAACATAAGTACAGTAATGATACCTTAATTTCAGAGAATACACTTTGGTTGAATTGTTGAGTATTGGTTACTTTATATGGCATATTTTTTATATTTTTATACATTGGAGGGCTAGCACGTTGAAGAGATGGTGCATAATGGTGTATTAAGCCTAAATGGTCACAAGGACCAAAAACACCTATATACATATACAAGTATTACAACTTCTGAAATGACAGTTTTTGCATCAAGTTTGTTTAACACAACGTAACTTTTTCAGAAATCACTCAAATTTGTAATAACTGGTGCCTACTGATCGCTAATACATTATACTACTTATAATCAATAACAACCTAGTCCAATTCAAAACAATGAAGCAAATATTTAATCTTTTCCTCCGAAAAAATCGTCAATTTCGTTTAGTCAAATGCGGCCTCTTAACACCAAATCAACCAGAATTACCATACTAAATACACATTAAAACAACAGTACAGTAATGACAACGCATGCACGCCAAAAACATCCATAAAATGCACTGATCTATCGCAAAGTATAATCCAGGAATGTTCTATTCAGGTATAAGTCACAAAAAATCGTTGCATTGATTGAAACTTTAAATATTAAGATTCCGTCACCTTTGCCCCGTAATTCTTTGAAAGGAAACGTTTCATTGGCTGAAGCTCAGATAATTAAAACGGTGTAGCGAAGTGGAAATCTATGACGGATTCGACGATTTTGCTAATTTTTCGTGAGTACAGCATTATACACCATTATAAACCATCCCATCAACGTGCTAGCCCCCTATGGTTTTGTATATGCAACATATTACGGAGTCACTTCAAAGAGAATCATGACATACACCATTAAAATCTAAATAGTCTCTAACATTCGTGTGTGGTTTTTCTCGTTAAATAGCCGTACGTCTTGTATCAACGAATGAGTACACAGATGAGGGTGCAGTGGAAGTATTTTACAATGGAACATGGGGTTTCGTTGGAGATCCTAGCTTTATCTTTTCAGACAGAACAGCTTCTTATTTGTGTGACAGACTTGGATTAGGGTACTGTAATCAGTAATAAGTAACTATGTAAATAACTGAATAGAGTTCATGGTATTTTCCTGACTAAATTACAAAAAAAGTTTTCCATCACACCGTGCTGATCTCGCCATAAATTGTTTATGTTCAATTATTCGTAGTCACAAAAGTACTGCATGCTTGAAAAATGTACCAACAACAATAATGATCCCATCGATTTCTTTAAACATCAGAATACACCGGAATTTATTTCAGGAAAAATGGATTTGGAGCAATGGCGCATTCTTTGCATAATTATGACCGAATAGCATGGTATAGTTATATGGAATGCTTTGGAACTGAAACAAATATAAGGCAGTGTGATCTCCCTTCTCCATCGATGGTACCACCACTGAATTACACTTACAAAATAGGAAGTTGGCTGTACTGTTTTGGTAATGTTTCATGTCATTTCGTTGGTTCTTTTTTGAAACTGATTGAACACAAACAGAAACCTAAGGTTGTCCACTTATCTCAAGGCATTTCAATAAATATTAGAAATCCTCTATGATCTTTAATGTAAATATGCTAAGTTATTATTTTATAAACATAGCCCACTGGGCTGTGGATCAACAAAGCTAGTGTCCTTTCAAAAACTAATGCTTAATTGTTTATATTACATCCAATTCCACGCTTCTGCTAAATGAATTTCCCGTTTCAAGAGAATTGCCTGTTGTTTGAGAAATGCAGATATATTGGTAAGTAGTGCTGGTATACCAGGCATGAGTTATTTCTAGTATTGACAAAATGACGTAAATTTTGCACAAGTAACACTTTAACTTTTACGATATTACAGATTTTAATGTAAGAGACATTCGTTTGGTGAATGGTTCTACCTATAGTGATGGAAGAGTTCAACTGGAAATAAATGGTCGTTGGGGATCCATTTGTATGGCCGGTAACCCCAGCAGTGATTATTCTGCAGCTGGTGAAATATTGTGTAGGACAATGGGATTTGTGTATGTGTATATTTAATTTTGTGATTTTGTAGTATTTTGTTTCTGTGTGTTGTTGTAAGTGTGAACCAAGTTCTGTTTAAAAGTAAGCCGTTTTTGCGGGTTTGTGTTTTTGCTGGGTTCTGAGTTTCGAAATACATGTAGTTATATCCATGCTAATGTTTGTCGTGGTGGTTTAATTGTGTTTACGTAGTTTGATAGTGAGGATTTTTGTATGTTTCTTAGAATACGTCTTTATTTATGTTGTTTTCATTAAACAGCGTACTGTTAATTTTTGTAGTAAATGAATCACTGAGAAGAAACACAATCACAAAACAGATATCGAGCAACTGTTACAAAAGCATTTTGAATAGTAATGAGAGAAATGACACTGTTATAGAATATTCCTTTACACATCCCTTATATCTAGTTGTACATAGTTACACGATAGTCTAATGTCAACACTGATATGCACCATAATATGTAAATGATTACAACTGGTATTTACCTATTTGTACTTTTATTATGGTACTAATGCTGCAATTTATTTTATTATTATTCTTTGATGGTAGGTCACTTGAAACTGTTTATGAAGGAAACGGAAGCAGTACTGATTTATTTTGGTTTAATCAGTTGTATTGTTACGGGTCAGAATCGTCAATTACTGAATGTGTCCAATATTTAAAGGGAGCTTACCCCAACTGCTATAGGACACCCATTTACCTGGGACTGAAATGCAATGGTAAATAAACATGAGATTTTTTCACCATTCATCATCATTTCATATTGTTCAAACACGATGGTTATTCTGATTTAATTAATAGCTAATATGTATGATCCATTTGTGAATATGTAGCCACAAACATTAATAATGCGCATTTTCATCTGGCAAACAGAGCTAAACTCATAATTATAGGAAAGGTCACATTTTAATCTATGTGTTTAAACACAGGTCGGCGTTTGTTGTCTACAAACTTTGACAGGAACTCAAAAACTATCCGAATAAGTACTCTTCTGTTTTATAATAGTGTTTTTTTATCAGGATATAAAGACACAATCATTGGCATTAAACAATTCGTGGTCAACTTACAGGACTTAATTATTCCAACCATACTATATAACCTTGTCAGTTGAAGAACCAGACAAAGCATTGACATTTATCTCGTCATTTTTGACTTACAGCCAAGGAGCACCGGTTGTGACTAATATCTACTTTCAGCAGGTTTGGGTTACTCATCCCCGTCATGTTTGATTCTAGTGCTCGATTTTCAAAGCACTGATCTCTATGTTGTCTCTTCATCTTGTTGACTCGCTTGTTAGCCAATGTATCAACGTATAAATGAAGGAAAATACAATATCCGATTCTACTTAAATGGAACTACTTTGAATACTGTCATCCATACACCTGTTATCTAAATAAGAAATATTTTAATGGCGTTAACTCATCGATCTGTTCTGATTAATTGGGCTCTGGCATTCCATAACAGACATTAACTCTTTATTTAGATTACAACGACTGCGAACCGAATCCCTGTTTCAACGGTGGCTCGTGTACTGATGATTTCAAAAGTTTTTCATGCCGTTGTCCGCGTTCATGGCTAGGTACAACTTGTGAAATAGGTGAGCTATATTGACTGGGACCTTTTAGATATGTCTAGCATTTATGGTAATTGCGTTTGAACATTTTGTGAGAAGGAAGTACTGAAACCATTGATGAGATCACACAGACACTAATCGTAATTCTTTGTAAATAATTATGTACAAATCAGATTACATGATAAATCATCATCGATTATCATTCATCATTTATCAAGCCGAACGACTTTGATAACACATAGTTACCCGTTTTTTAACTGAACAATACAGACGAACCTTATTTAATATGATTTAAAACTAGACCTATTACTGAATTTTCATTATATAGCGATTTTGTGCTGCGAATTTCAGGGTTGACCATCCGGTTATGGCCAATTAACGAAAGAGAGACGGAAGGATTTGTAATAGTTTTTAGCAACACCACAGGATGGGGGATTTTAGGCCAGCCGAATTATAGATATACAGACCCATCTGCATCCTTCTTGTGCAAGACCCTGCAAATAAGGTTATCATTTATATTTTATCATGAGAAATAAAGTAAAACTTAGAAATCTCAGTTATCGTATCTCGTTTCTCTCGTACAGAAATGTTTGGATTGAGGTTAGTAAAACATTTAATTTTGGGAATTTAGAATTAAATTATGTATAATAAATACTGTTTAATAAAGAACTGAATTTGTAACTACAGTAAACAACTTAGATACGAGAATATAAATTCCATGCGTGCTCTGATAAATGGAAAAGCGAATTAAAATAATTAAGAAACACAAACATCAAATTCAAACGCATGAAATGATATTTCATGTAGTTAGTTCCTTTCATATCTGAAAAAAAACTCGTAATTGTATACTAAATAGGTTTGACAGGGTCACGTGACAACTATCCTGCATATAACGAAGGAGGAAGAACCCAAGCGCAACTTTTGGTAGAACCACCAACCTTTCTTAGGTTATTTCAACAACTTTTTCACATGTAATAGATTTTCTGGTGTCTGGATTTCGAACTCAGTGCGGTGGGGGGACTAGTGGGTATTAGTAAGAGACTTCAACAGCAGAGGCTCCTAACAAAAAGGCTTGTAATAAAACAATATCACTCGATATTTTGCAGTGAGTTTGGATACGGAGCAATGTGGACTCCTCTTGGATCATTCACAGCGCATTCTGTATTGCCGTATATAGACTGTGACGTGAACGGGACATGTACCATACCACCGTATTCAAGTAGTCGTAGTCGTGAATCCTTATTCAGTGAGCATGCATCTTCGTATACGTTCAGATACGCAAACAGCCTGCATTGTGTTGGTAAGTTAATTTTACAAGCAAGGTAATGTCGAAAGAACATAGTCGCATAGCCAAACCGAATTAATTACGGTTTGTATTCATTCAAAGCAAACATTGTCTACAGTGGTTAACATAAAGTATCGTTTCAGACTCAAGAATCGTGGGAGACGAATACAATGAGGGAATTTTGCAGACAGCAATTTTAGGTCAAATATACACAACATGCTTCGATGGATTCGATATGTATGCTGCGGATGTTGTTTGTAATCATTTAGGATTTAAGTATGTGCATCTTATTTCATTTTGTCTTGTTGGCTACATGTCTAAACTATTTTTCTAGTTTGTGAAGGAAGTCAGTTCAATCTAAAAGTATTTCTATCCAAAGATCTGCCGCGATTCGGATGTGTTATAAAAATATTTGAAACGGTTTGCAATACAAAAATGCTCGAAATTTATAATTGTGTTATTGTTAAACTTTCATCAGAGGAAGTGTGCAAAATTTATTACTTAATAATTGAAAAGTATTTGATTTTGGACTCACAAAAGATTAATTTCACCGATGTTTCAATTTAAAATATTGTTATATTTTAGTGGAGCAGCGAACATTTCTGCCAAAGACCCGGATGCTACACGCATATACAATAAAATGTTTATATGCAATGGTAGTGAACATTCATTATTACAGTGTAATCAGTCAAGAGATGAAATATTAGAATGTCAGAAGATTGTTCAAATTACATGTAAAGGTACTAAACTTTGGTTATTTAAAAGATTAATAGACATCATAACTGTGTGCCCTGATTCCTTGTCAACATGAATAATTTTGTATTCAGGGGTCTTGCTGTATATTTCATGTTCTAAGTATAATGTATTGCAAATCAGAAATCTTCAAAACGATAAGTGGTAAGTGACGTTTGAGTCTCTGATATCATTTGATTTTCGATCAAATGAAGATAATTTGTCTTCAGGCTTTGACTCACGCGTGATTTTGGGAGATTATTAGTCACAATTGAATTGACGTGATCCAAACTGATTGGTATTGATGTTCCACCAAGGAGCATTATTAGTATCTCAAAAAGGAGCGGACAGATTTTGGGAACCTTTATATTTTTATAGGTTTCCATGATAGAAAATAATTTACCGCGAGCTACCCTTTGTCGAAGATTATTGAAAAAAGAAGATCCGTGCAAAAAAGATGCAATTTAATTTGATAAAGAAAACTGCAAGTCACCTTGCAATATTTTCAGACATCAATATTTCTCTATTTTTCAACAAGGGTAATTACTCTTAAAAAAGTTTCAAAACATGTCACAAAATAAATCGAACGGTGAAAAGATGGTGCATAATGGTGTATTAAGCCTAAATGGCCACACGGGCCAAAACACCTATATACATATGCAAGGATTACAACTTCTGAAATGACAGTTTTTGCATCAAGTGTGTTTACACTACGTAACTTTTTCAGAAATCACTCAAATTAGTAATAACTGGTGCCTACTGATTGCTAATACATTATACTACTTATAACCAATAATCACTTGGTCCAATTCAAAACAATGAAGCAAATATTTGATCTTTTTCCTCCGAAAAAAATCGTCAATTTCGTTTAGTCAAATGCGGCCTCTTAACACCAAATCAACCAGAATTACCATACTAAATACACATTAAACCAACAGTACAGTAATGTCAACGCATGCACGCCAAAAACATCCATAAAATGCACTGATCTATCGCAAATGTATAATCCAGGAATGTCCTATTCAGGTCGATTCACAAAAATCGTTGCATTGATTGAACTTTAAATATTAAGATTATGTCACCTTTGCCCCGTAATTCTTTGAAAGGAAACGTTTCATTGGCTGAAGCTCGGAGAATTAAAATGGTGTAGCGAGGTGGAAATCTATTACGGATTCGACGATTTTGTTAATTTTTCGTGATTAGAACATTTCTTAATTATTCTTTAGCGCAAGACCAGTCTAATATATATATATATGATATATATTTTTATGTCCGTATGGCCATTTTAGGCTTAATACACCATTATAAACCATCCCTTCAACGTGCTAGCCCCCAATGGTTTTGTACATGCAACATATTACGGAGTCACTTCAAAGAGAATCATGACATACACCATTAAAATCTAAATAGTCTCTAACATTCGTGTCTGTTTTTTTTTCATTAAATAGCCGTACGTCTTGTATCAACGAATGAGTACACAGATGAGGGTGCAGTGGAGGTATTTTACAATGGAACATGGGGTTTCGTTGGAGATCCTGGCTTTATCTTTTCAGACAGAACAGCTTCTTATTTGTGTGACAGACTTGGATTAGGGTACTGTAATCAGTGATAAGTAACTATGTATATAATTGAATAGAGTTCATGGTATTTTCATGACTAAATTACAAAAAAATAAAAGTTTTTCCATCACACCGTGTCTGCTTGAAAAATGTACCCATAACAATAATGATCCCACCGACTTCTATAAACATCAAAATTCTCCGGAATTTATTTTAGGAAAAATGGATTTGGAGCAATGGCGCATTCTTTGCATAATTATGACCGAATAACATGGTATAGTTATATGGAATGCTTTGGAAATGAAACAAATATAAGGCAGTGTGATCTCCCTTCTCCATCGATGGTACCACCACTGAATTACACTTACCAGAGAGGAAGTTGGCTGTACTGTTTTGGTAATGTTTCATGTCATTTCGTTGGTTCTTTTTTGAAACTGATTAAACACAAATAGAGACCTAAGGTTGTCCACTTATCTCAAGGCAATAAATTTATTTCAATAAATATTAGAAATCCTCTATCATCTTTGATGTAAAACTGCTAAGCTAATATTTTATAAACATAGATCACTGGCCTGTGGATCAACAAAGCTAGTGTCATTTCAAAAACTAATGCTTACATGTATATATTACATCTAATTTCACGCTTCCGCTAATTGAATATTCCATTTCAAGAGAATTGCCTGTTGTTTGAGAAATGCAGATATATTGGTAAGTAGTGCTGGTATACCAGGCAGGAGTTATTACTCTAGTATTGACAAAATGACGTAAATTTTGCACAAGTAACACTTTAACTTTTACAATATTACAGAGTTTAATGTAAGAGACATTCGTTTGGTGAATGGTTCTACCTATAGTGATGGAAGAGTTCAACTGGAAATAAATGGTCGTTGGGGATCCATTTGTACGGCCGGTACCTCTAGCAGTGGTTATCCTGCAGCTGGTGAAATATTGTGTAGGACAATGGGATTTGTGTATGTATATATTTAATTTTGTGTTTTATAGTATTTTGTTTCTGTGTGTTGTTGTAAGTGTGAACCAAGTTCTGTTTAAAAGTAAGCCGTTTTTGCGGGTTTGTGTTTTTGCTGCGTTCTGAGTTTCGAAATACATGTAGTTATATCCACGCTAATGTTTGTCGTGGTGGTTTAATTGTGTTTACGTAGTTTGATAGTGAGGATTTTTGTACGTTTCTCGGAATACGTCTTTATTTATGGTAAATGAGTCACCGAGAAGCAACACAATCACAAAACAGATATCGAGCATCTGTTACAAAAGCATTTTGAATAGAAATAAGAGAAATGACACATTTTTATTTTAGTACTAATGCTGCAATTTATTTTATTATTCTTCCTTGATGGTAGGTCACTTGAATATGTGTATGAAGGAATCGGACGCAGTACTGATTTATTTTGGTTTAATCAGTTGTATTGTGTCGGGTCAGAATCGTCAATTACTGAATGTAAACAATATTCAAAGGGAGCATACCCTGACTGCCATTCGGCACCCATTTACATGGGACTGAAATGCAATGGTAAATAAACATGAGATTTTTTCACCATTCATCATCATTTTATATCGTTCAAACACGATGGTTATTCTGATTTAATTAATAGCTAATATATATGATCCATTTGTGAATATGTAGCCACAAACAGTAATAATGCGCATTTTCATCTGGCAAACAGAGCTAAAATCATAATTATAGGAAAGGTCACATTTCAATCTATGTGTTTAAACACAGGTTGTCGTTATGTGGAAAAGAGGTTTGCTGTCTACAAACTTTGTCTGGAACTCAAAAACTATCCGAAGAACAACTCTTCTGTTTTATAATAGTGTTTTTTATCAGGAGACAAAGACACAATGATTGGCATTAAAAGATTCGTGGTCAACTTAGAGGACTCTATTATTCCAACCATACTAACTGACCTTTTCAGTTAAAGAACCAGACAAAACACTAACATCTATCACGTTATTGCTGACTTACAGCCAAGGAGCACCGGTTGTGAATAATGTCTTCTTTCAGCAGTTTTGGGTTACTCATCCCCGTCATGTTTGATTCTAGTGCTCGATTTTCAAAGCACTGATATGTTGTCTCTTCATCTTGTTGACTAGTTTGTTTGCCAATATATCCACGGTATAAATGAAGGAAAGTTCAATATCCGATTCTACTTAAATGGAACTACTTTGAATACTGCCATCCATACATCTGTTATCTAAAGAAGAAATATTTTAACGGCGTTAACTCATCGATCAGTTGCGATTACTTGGGCACATCGCACTGGCATTCCATAACAGACATTAACTCTTTATTTAGATCACAACGACTGCGATCCGAATCCCTGATTCAACGATGGCTCGTGTACTGATGATTTCAAAAGTTTTTCATGTAGTTGTCCGCGTCCATAGGGAGGTACAACTTGTGAAATACTGAAATACTGAAACCATTGATGAGATCATTTGCGAAATGCAAAAATGTCGTACACCAATTGACACAGACACAAATCGTAATTCTTTGTAAATAATTATCTACAAATCAGAAGCTGAACGACTTTGATCACATATAGTTGCCCGTTTTTTTACACAACAATACAGTCGAACCTTAATTAATATGATTTAAAACTAGACCCATTACTGAATTGTCATTATATCACGATTATGTGCTGCGAACTTCAGGGTTGACCATCCGGTTATGGCCAATTAACGAAAGACAGACGGAAGGGTTTGTAGAAGTTTTTAACAACATCACAGAAGAATGGGGGTTTTTAGGCCAGCCTTATTATAGATATACAGACCCATCTGCATCCTACTTGTGCAAGACCCTGCAAATAAGGTTATCATTTATATTTTATCATGAGAAATAAAGTAAAACTTAGAAATCTCAGTAATCGTATTTCGTTTCTCTCCTACAGAAATGTTTGGATTGAGGTTAGTGAAACATTTACTGTGGTATCATTTTTGTTCGCGCAGGACGAATTTTCGCGTATTTCGCGCTACGTTTGTTGCGCGAATTTAAGGCCGCGCCAATAAATGACCATCCAGAAAGAAGTGACTATCCGAAATTTTCATTGTCCGAATACTGTGTCACTTAAGTTGTGTATTTACTTCAGGTTATGTTACTACCTATTTGCGAAAATGTTAAAGAAAGAATTAAAAGAGAAACGAGACATACCTGTTAGGAAAACGTTAATGATATTTTCCCACAGAGGAAGAATAAACATATTTAATTATTGGTATTCTCTTTCGGAGCTGAAGCATCGGCTGGGTCAGAAAGGCCCGGTTCTGACGGAGAGCGTGTAGAACAGAAGAGAATGAAACAAACAATAAATTGTATGTTTTAAAACCAGTCCTAGAGAAAGGGATTATTCACACCTCTGACTGTTGTTTTTTTCCGTAATTGCTCGGACGCCATAACAAGACGTGGACCCGAAAATTGCCTAATTTACATGCTAATCCATGCTTTGATCTCGGACACGCTTTATTTGTATAAAGTGACAATTAACAAGCAATAATTGGTGACAACTGTCATATTGTTTATTAATCATGGTAACAAAGGGCGCCGCTGTGATTAAAAAAATCTAAAAATCAAAATGCGCGAATTTACGACCGCGCGAATCTGTCTTTTTTCGCATTTGCGCGAAATTTCGTGCCAGCGAAATTAAATGATACCACAGTAATTTGGGGAATTTAGAACTAAATTATGTATAACAAATACTGTTTAATAAAGAACTGAATTTGTAACTACAGTAAACAAATACATACGAGAATATAAATTTCATGCGTGCTCTGATAAATGGAAAAGCGAATCAAAAAATAATTCAGAAACACAAACATCAAATTCAAACGCATGAAATGGTATTTCATGTAGTTCGTTCCTTTCATATCTGAAAAAAAACTCGTAATTGTATACTTAATATGTTTAACAGGGTCATGTGACAACTATCCTGCATATAACGAAGGAGGAAGAACCCAAGCGCATCTTTTGGTAGAACCACCAACCTTCGTCTGGTTATTTCAACAACTTTTTCACATGTAATATATTTTCTGGTCTCTAGATGTCAAACTCACTTAGGTAGGGGAGGGGGGGGGGGCTAGTGGGTATTAGTCAGAGACTTCATCAACAGAGGGCCCTAATAAAAAGACTTGTAATAAAACAATATCATACGATATTTTGCAGTGAGTTTGGATACGGAGCAATGTGGACTCCTCTTGGATCATACACAGCGTACCTTGCATTACCATCTATTGACTGTGACATCAACGGGATCTGTACCATACCATCGTATAGCAGTAGTCATGGAACCTTATTTAGTGAGAATGCACCAGGGTATACGTTCAGATACGCAAACAGCCTGCATTGTGTTGGTAAGTTAATTTTTCAAACAAGATTATGTCGAAAAAAAAACACAGCCTCGTCGCAAAAACGAGTAGATTACTTTTTATATTCATTGGAAGCAAACATTGTCTACAGTGGTTAACATAAAGTATCGTTTCAGATTCAAGAATCGTGGGAGAAGAGTACAATGAGGGAATCTTGCAGACAGCAGTTTTAGGTCAAATATACACAACATGCTTCGATGGATTCGATATGAATGCTGCGGAGGTTGTTTGTAACCATTTAGGGTTTAAGTATGTCCATGTTATTTCATTTTGTCGTGTTGGCTACACGTCTAAGTTATTTTTCTAGTTTGTGAAGTCAGTTCAATCTAAAAGTATCTCTATCCAAAGATCTGCCGCGATTCGGATGTGTTATAAAAATATTTGAAACGGTTTGCAATACAAAAATGCTCGAAATTTGTAATTGTGTTATTGTTGTAATTTCCTAAGAGGAAGTGTGCAAAATGTATTACTTAATAATTGAAATGTATTTGATTTTGGACTCACAGAAGATTAATTTCACCGATGTTTCAATTTAAAATGCTACTATATTTTAGTGGAGCAGCGAGCATTTCTGCCAAAGACCCGGACACTACACGCATATACAATAAAATGTTTATATGCAATGGTAGTGAACATTCATTATTACAGTGTAATCGGTCAAGAGATGAAATATTAGACTGTCAGAAGATTGTTCAAATTACATGTAAAGGTACTAAACTTTGGTTATTTAAAAGATTAATATATATCATAACTGTGTGCCCTGCTTCCTTGTCAACACGAATGGATTTTGTATTCAGGGGTCTTGCTGTATATTTCATGTTCTAAATATAATGTATTGCAAAGCAGAAATCTTCAAAACGTTAAGTGGTGAATGACGTTTGAGTCTCTGATATCATTTGATTTTCGATCAAATGAAGATAATTTGTCTTTAGGCTTTGACTCACGCGTGATTTTGGGAGATTATTAGTCACAAGTGAATTGACGTGATTCAAACTGATTGGTATTGATGTTCGACCAAGGAACATTGTCTATGTCCATTGACAACAGTATCATGCTGGAATAAAATTGACAAATTGTGTTACATTTAGTTAAACGAAATTGTTGAATATCTTCGAAAGAGTATGTATATGGCAATGACGTTAGTCGAAAGTATAGTTTATTTGATTACCGTGTTGTTAATATTGATTAAGTATGCATTTTGGATCACGTCCTTAAGGTTTTATACAAATGATGTCCAAAATTAGTATCTCAAAAAGGAGCGGACAGATTTTGGAACCTTTATATTTTTATAGGTTTCCATGATAGAAAATAATTTTCCGCGAGCTACCCTTTGTCGAAGATTATTGAAAAAAGAAGATCCGTGCAAAAAAAGATGCAATTTAATTTGATAAAGAAAAATGCAAGTCACCTTGCAAAATTTTAGACATTAATATTTCTCTATTTTTCAACAAGGGTAATAACTCTTAAAAAAGTTTCAAAACATGTCACAAAATAAATCGAAATACCTAGAGTAACTATCAAAGAAGTTATAATAACTTGGCAATACTATTTTATTATATTTGAGCAACAATCCGCAAATACGTAAAATAAGTACAGTAATTATAGATATGATAACTTAATTTCAGAGTATACACTTTGGTTGATTTGATTTTGGAGTATTGGTTACTTTATATGGTATATTTTTTATATGTTTGTACATAGGGGGCTTGCACGTTGAAGAGATGGTGCATAATGGTGTATTAAGCCTAGATGGCCACACGGGCCAAAACACCTATATACATATGCAAGGATTACAACTTCTGAAATGACAGTTTTTGCACCAAGTGTGTTTTCACTACGTAACTTTTTCAGAAATCACTCAAATTTGTAATAACTGGTGTCTACTGATTGCTAATACATTATACTACTTATAACCAATAAGCACTTGGTCCAATTCAAAACAATGAAGCAAATATTTGATCTTTTTCCTCCGAAAAAATCGTCAATTTCGTTTAGTCAAATGCGGCCTCTTAACACCAAAGCAACCAGAATTACCATACTAAATACACATTAAAACAACAGTACAGTAATGTCAACGCATGCACGCCAAAAATAATGTCAACGCATGCACGCCAAAAAACATCCATAAAATGCACTGATCTATCGCAAAAGTATAATCCAGGAATGTTCTATTCAAGTCGATTAACAAAAATCGTTGCATTGATTGAAACTTTAAATAGTAAGATTCTGTCACCTTTGCCCTGTAATTCTTTGAAAGGAAACGTTTCATTAGCTGAAGCTCAGATAATTAAAATGGTGTAGCGAGGTGGAAATCTATGACGGATTCGACGATTTTGTTAATTTTTCGTGAGTAGAACATTTCTTAATTATTCTTTAGCGAAAGACCAGTCTAATGTATATATATATGATATATATATATATTTATGTCCGTATGGCCATTTTGGACTTAACGCTGATATTCAATAAGATGAAGCATTTGATGTTCCTTGCATTATCTACAGAACGCAAGCACGCAATGAATTTAAATGAAGTGCATAAGTTGCATACTGGGGTTGGGCACTTGGGACAAAATAAATTTCTAAAATATGAAAAAGTATGTGCTCAAATAAATCCAAGAAGTACTCCAAAATGTAATATACGTTACTGTCGCCACCTGCAATGTTCGCATTTTATGAAATTTTAGAAAAAATATGCACGTCGAATAGTTTTTACGCTCAAGGTTTTTGATACGTACAATATCATACTATTTTATGGGGAGATCGACACAAAGGTCATCAGTAGCATAATGTTACAAATGAGATTTTTCAAATGTCGCCAAGTGCTTTGAAACATACGTAACCATTAATAGGGGGGGCAATTTTTTCATATTCCAACAGAGTGTGTTCATGTAAAATTATTGGAAATAAAAGTACATATATGACTTCTTTTGAAATAAAAGCAATTGTAATTAAGTATACAACGATGCTTCATCATTCATCACATCTTGTCAGAATTTTCACATAGGCTTTTAAGAATGAAACATACGTTACAACGGTTTACCAGACATTGATGAATATCCAAGTTATTATGCATGTATCCACGAATTAGTCTTACGTTACCGTAGAAATGAGGAACCTTCCTTACAGTATCGCATAGGTTTCATAGATGCTATGACGTCATTGGAATAAATGTGACGTCATCAAAGGTGATGTAAAAACTTGACATGGCACACATATGTTGATGATGTTGACGAATTAGTAAATCATCAAAGGCGTGAGATTGCACAAGCAAGGTAAGCATGATTTATTGTTCTATGACATGCATGTGAATATGTTTTTGCAAGTCTTCTTGATCGGTCAATACTTAGATATGTAATTCAACCCTCTCGATTCGTCCTTTGCCCTCTTCGAACCCGTTTATATATGAAAATATGCTTTGAAACATTCGTTACCTTTGGTAACGTATGTTTCATGTAACGTTTCACACCATTAAATTATGATTTTCTGACCGTTACTCATCTGTTTACTTTTTTCAAACTTCGAACGTGTATAAATGTTGTATAAATTCATACTACAGCGGACCTGGAAATAAAAACGAATATATTACACCTGCTACATTTAATGGCGTTCAGAATTGTAGTTAACCTGTAAAACATATGGATCCGCATACCCCTATCTAATGGTACGAATGTCTAGAAGCAAGTCACAAGACTTCTTATAACACTTACATCATCAACAAGCATGCAAATATGAACTGTAAAGGGAATTTTTAAAAGTATGTTCCTAAACGAAACATGCGTTACCGTATAAACGGGTGCTTGCATTCAAATGCGTGTAAAATGTTATATAGCCGAAGATTGTTGAAACCATTGCAAAGTAGTAAGCCTCATTCATGTACCTAACTATAAAATCTTTCCATCCAATAAAAAGTAACACTTTATTTTCATCATTTTTTAAATCTCAAATGCTTCGTCTTATTGAATATCAGCGTTAATACACCATTATAAACCATCCCTTCAACGTGCTAGCCCCCTATGGTTTTGTACATGCAACATATTACGGAGTCACTTCAAAGAGAATCATGACATACACCATTAAAATCTAAATAGTCTCTAACATTCGTGTGTGTTTTTTTTTCATTAAATAGCCGTACGTCTTGTATCAACGAATGAGTACACAGATGAGGGTGCAGTGGAAGTATTTTACAATGGAACATGGGGTTTCGTTGGAGATCCTGGCTTTATCTTTTCAGACACAACAGCTTCTTATTTGTGTGACAGACTTGGATTAGGGTACTGTAATCAGTAATAAGTAAATAAGTAAATAACTGAATAGTGTTCATGGTATTTTCATGACTAAATTATAAAAAAAGTTTTTCCATCACACCGTGTCTGCTTGAAAAATGTACCCATAACAATAATGATCCCATCGACTTCTTTAAACATCAGAATTCTCCGGAATTTATTTTAGGAAAAATGGATTTGGAGCAATGGCGCATTCTTTGCATAATTATGACCGAATAGCATGGTATAGTTATATGGAGTGCTTTGGAAATGAAACAAATATAAGGCAGTGTGAATTCCCTTCTCCATCGATGGTACCACCACTGAATTACACTTACCAGAGAGGAAGTTGGCTGTACTGTTTTGGTAATGTTTCATGTCATTTCGTTGGTTCTTTTTTGAAACTGATTAAACACAAATAGAGACCTAAGGTTGTCCACTTATCTCAAGGCATTTCAATAAATATTAGAAATCCTCTATCATCTTTGATGTAAAAATGCTAAGCTAATATTTTATAAACATAGCTCACTGGCATGTGGATCAACAAAGCTAGTGTCCTTTAAAAGACTAATGCTTACATGTATATATTACATCTAATTTCACGCTTCTGCTAATTGAATATTCCATTTCAAGAGAATTGCCTGTTGTTTGAGAAATGCAGATATATTGGTAAGTAGTTCTGGTATACCAGGCAAGAGTTATTACTCTAGTATCGACAAATTGACGTAAATTTTGCACGAGTAACACTTTAACTTTTACAATATTACAGAGTTTAATATAAGAGACATTCGTTTGGTGAATGGTTCTACCTATAGTGATGGAAGAGTTCAACTGGAAATAAATGGTCGTTGGGGATCAATTTGCATGGCCGGTAACCCCAGAAGTGACTATTCTGCAGCTGGTGAAATATTGTGTAGGACCATGGGATTTGTGTATGTGTATATTTAATATTGTAATTTTATAGTATTTGTTTCTGTGTGTTGTTGTAAGTGTGAACTAAGTTCTGTTTAAAAGTACGCCGTTTTTGCGGATTTGTGTTTTTGCTGGGTACTGAGTTTCGAAATACATGTAGTTATATCCATGCTAATGTTTGTCGTGGTGGTTTAATTGCGTTTACGTAGTTTGATAGAGAGGACTTTTGTATGTTTCTGTTTGTATTTTTATTATGGTACTAATGCTGCAATTTATTTTATTATTATTCTTTGATGGTAGGTCACTTGAAACTGTTTATGAAGGAAACGGAAGCAGTACTGATTTATTTTGGTTTAATCAGTTGTATTGTGACGGGTCAGAATCGTCAATTACTGAATGTAACCAATATTTAAAGGGAGCCTACCCCAACTGCTATACGACACCCATTTACCTGGGACTGAAATGCAATGGTAAATAAACATGAGATTTTTTACTACTCATCATCATTTCATATTGTTCAAACACGATGGTTATTCTGATTTAATTAATAGCCAATATATATGATCCATTTGTGAATATGTAGACACAAACATTAATAATGCGCATTTTTATCTGACAAACAGAGCTAAAATCATAATTATAGGAAAGGTCACATTTTAATCTATGTGTTTAAACACAGGTTGTCGTTATGTGGAAAAGAGGTTTGCTGTCTACAAACTTTGTCTGGAACTCAAAAACTATCCGAAGAACACTCTCCTGTTTTATAATAGTGTTTTTTTGTATCAGGAGACAAAGATACAATCATTGGCATTTAAAACACTTCGTGGTCAACTTACAGGATTTAATTATTCCAACCATACTATGTAGGGGTATAACAATACGATAAAACCCGTATTGCAATATATTGCAATACGGGTTTTATCGTATTGTTATACCCCTATTTTGTTTTTCGCGCAGAAAAGCAAAGCAGGAGTTGATGCATGAATCAATGTTGTATATATATTTATACATGAAATCAATATGTAGTTTCAAATTATCTCTTATATTTCACCCTCTCCTTTGATAAAGTGTTTAAACATGTTAAAGCACAAACTCATAGTCGGTGTCGTCTGCCACTATTCGTCAACAACACATAGTCAAACTCACTCAGACGCTTTCAAATTGACGTTGATAAATCCCAAATTTACCCGTTCGCGTCGTGGCTCAACCGAATTCGAAACAAAGTGCTTCAATGAAGCCAGCGATCCTATCATTTATAAAAATAAAATAACGTTTATTTGATGAGCAAATCAAATGCACAAGTTTACGTTTAAAAGTTAATGATGGAGGCAGATGTATTTATATAACGGTCACATCTTCCGACATTCACGAGTATGCAGCAATCAATTTGTTTGTTTGTAAATTTGTCTTATTTCTGACACCTTTTCATCGGTGGCGTCGCCATAACTTTAAAAACGAACTGGTAAAAGACCGTTAGAATTCGTATTGCAATTTTAACCGGTATATCGGTTAACTGTTACACCCCTAATACTATCTAACCTTGTCAGTTAAAGAAACAGACAAAACACCGACATCTATCACGTGATTGCTGACTTACAGCCAAGGAGCACCTGTTGTGATTAATGTCTACTTTCAGCAGTTTTGGGTTACTCATCCCCGTCATGTTTGATTACGTTGCTCGATTTTCAAAGCACGGAACTGTGTGTTGTCTCTTCATCTTGTTGTCTAGCTTGATTGCCAATATGAACGGTATAATTTCAAATCTGATTCTACTTAGTTTTGGTTAATTGGACTCGACACATTGACATTCCATAACAGGCAACAACTTTTTATTCAGATTACAACGACTGCGAACCAAATCCATGTTTCAACGGTGGCTCGTGTACTGATGATTTCAAAAGTTTTTCATGTGATTGTCCGCGTCCAAGGGCAGGTACAACTTGCGAAATAGGTGAGTTATATTGACTGTGACCTTCAAGATATCCCTAACATTTATGGTAATTGCGTTCGAACATTTTGTGCAGAAGAAAGTACTGAACCATTGATGAGATCATTCGCGAAACGCAGATTTCGGCACGCCAAATTTCGTACACCAACTGACAGACACAAATTGCAATTCTCTGTAAACAATTATCTATAAATCGGAATGTAGGATAAATCTTCATTGATTATCATTCATCATTTATCAAGCTGAACGACTTTGATTAAAAATACTGTTGTATTCCACGTCCAGTATACTCACAAATATGCTATGTAACTCGAGTAAGAACTGTGTTGACTTCTATTGAACTTTGTAGACATAGAAGATGATTGTGCCGCTGGTTCGTGTTTCAATAATGGAACGTGTGTTGATCGTGTGGAGGCTTTTGCATGTTCATGTGCGGACGGTTTTGATGGAGAAAGGTGTCAGAACAGTACGTACCCGAATTTAGGCTTCGAACTATAGTTTTTATCTAAACCCACTTTGCTGTATGCCGTTCATCGGTGTTTGTGTCCGGAAAGAAAGGTAACACTTTCGTACATATTTAAAGTCCCTTTGCATTTCAGACGCATGTGTTTTATAAACATATGTATGTAGATCAAAGATGTAAGTTTTTTGCGCACTTTTAAATATCTTTCGAATTTGCACTTTAATACAAATTTGAAAACGAAAGTACCTTTTCATCCTTGGCATCGTTTTGGTAATTCGTGACGTTTTCGCGGAGACGGCCTCTCCACCCTCTTCCCTTGTCGTACATGCAAGATAAAATTTTCTTAGTGTTACCTTTCTTTACGGATACACTGTATATCGAACGATTTCAGTATAACAAAAACAACGACCCATGTACTGACAGGATGTGGGGTATGCTTAAACAGAACTTGAGAAATATAAAAACTGCAGTTTACCGTTTACTACATTATACATGTATATATATTTATACAATGCTCGTTCTGAGAAGAAAACCAAACACGCTTATCTCAATAGGCTCAGATGGTGAGGGCTTTAATTCTAAGGACCATAGGTTCGTGAGATCTGTGATGAATCGGTTAAAGCATCACCGTAACTACACTGAGGCACACCGAGGTAAAATTTGAACAGGTAATGGGGGAAAATAGCAGCCTGATTATGCATGCCCCCGGACCACCCTAGATTGCCTCGGTTCAAATATGAGTCTGGCTACGGCACTGTAAAGACATTGTGCCTCAGACCATTGGGCCTTGACTGCTTATATATTTCACAAGGTTCTTTCACAGACGCAGCTTAAAAACGAAACGTTGGAGCTCTCTCTCTCTCTCTCTCTCTCTCATTCGTTGTTGTTATGTTTTGTTACTAGTCGTGAATTGATGAGTATATGTCACTTAGGCTAATGACCTATTGATAAAACAGAAATAAATAAACTTTTAAACTTATATATTAATGATTCATGCTGGAAATATGGCTGTTTCATGGGGAGAACAAAATTAATTTAGTTGTAGTACAGCATTGATCGTTGATTTATGACTGCATGATCTATGTGGTATTTTGTATGTGGCGTTTCTTGGTAAATTCTAGTTTTGTATTTATCTAGATATAGATGACTGTCTAGTATCTACATGTAAGAATGGTGGAAGCTGTGAAGACAGAATTAATGGATACATTTGCTATTGCAAAGAGGGATTCGAAGGAAAAGACTGTGAGACTGGTAAGTTGTATTTGCACACTTTCACCTGATGAAACTGAAAACTATTATGACTTTAGAACACTTGACTCTGCAGCAAATCTGAAATAAAATTGGTAAAATTTGAAGTTGGTAATAACAACCAATCAGGGTTTCAGCCTGGTGCTTTTCGCAAGTATAGGTCGACATACGTCCAGAAATAAATTTTCGCTCTGATGCCGTTACCATAAAAATCACAAATTGATATAGTAACGTGGATATGTCATACAAGAACATTGAATATTCTTGATTATGATGGCCGGTATCATTGAATTTTGGTTTTAATGTTCTGACGTTTGTTTTCAGAAGTAACACAGCAATCAATAATTGATAATAATTCTGGTATCTGGAGCTGCCTTCTTGTCTATCGTAGCTGTTGTAATGGTATGTGTTTGTTTACGACACAGACGAAACAGGAAAAAATCCGGTGAGTCTTATTTAAACAAAATTTCATTTCAAGCATTTGGATTTATGGTACTTACTGACACGTTAATATTTCAACGGTGCCGCATGATTTGTAAATTCATTTTGTATATATATGAAAGCTGACGAAGCAGTATTCGCAAAACCTCAGCCTCGTTGTATTACGTTTCGGATGTGACGTAATTCGGACGACAGGCTACATTTCTACAGGTCAATACATAAACATGACTGTACTTGTAATGATTTTTGTTGTGAATATTAAATATAGAATACATGTATATTGTTTGAATGGAAAAATGTAAGTAACCTAAGCATATTTGAGAATATGGTGATCTCCCTTTAATGTAAACCTCCAATGTAAGAAGAAATTTTACAGATTTTATCAATCATCACAGGTTTTCAAATAATGGTGAGGTTGGGGTCATGTTTGTATTTTAGAACTGTAATATTTGACACTTATGTGGTCTGATGTATGTAATATCACTAACAAATTGCAGGTAATAACACCTTGTCAAACAATTCTAGTTATAAGTGTTAAAAAATGATTTCCAATAATGAATGTTTCTATTAATGTTTCTTTACAATATAGGAAAGGATAACTCGGAACAACACGTGGAAAGGTTAGTGAAACATGAAATAGATTCAATTCACATTTTTTATCTAACTGCAAAATAGATGACTTACTGTATTCATACACTTAGCAGAATCGAATTATCTCCAGTACTAAGGCATAATATTGCATATTGACGAATATGCCCAATTTGACAAAAGGTTATGAGACGAGCACGTGACACTGGCGGCATTATCTAGTGCTTAGTTGAAAGCAGTAAGAAAATACATGTATGTCAAAAATTGAAACATTTCATACAAGTATGTGTATACAGGAAACGAAATAAAATACATTTATATATTAGCTCTTGTGAAATTGTCAGTACGTAGCATATTAAAAGTTGCTCTTTTTGGTCACTTTAATTCCTGTTTGCTCGTCTACTGTATGATGAATAATGTTTAGTGTTTCTGCACGTTTATTAATCACATAAAATGTTTCGATTTTACCAGAGAAGAAATGAAGAATATTCCGAACATCAACGAGGACAAAAGTGCCGGTTATACAAACTTATATTCAACAATATCGGATAACGAAACAGATTATTCAACCGCTAAAGTTGATGACAATGAAGAGGTGTATAATGTTATACAAGACACTGACGTTGCTGATTATTTACAACCTGTAGAAACTGCAATTGATAAATGTGAGGATGACTACTTAACTCTCGAAAAAGTTGAAAACAAGGACAAAGAATGTGCTGGTGAAGAGAAGTGAATGTGATGCATTCAGAGCTAGCTACAGAAAACTAACACTTGAACAATAAAATCATAAGTTTGAAATATGTCCTGAACATACAGTAAAACCTCGATAATGAGACCATCTTCGGGACCCGAAAAATCGATGGGGTTGTCTCATTATCAATTAGAATTGTAGGGGAGTTATTGAAAGCCGATCAGAAAATGAATGGTCGTTATAACATAGTGATCGTTATATGACGTGGTGAGGCAATGTGAGGTTTTACTGTATTTATTTTATCCGAACTGCGCCCAGCTTTTCATTGTTATAAATCCAGCTTTGCATGAAATTGACCATTACCTTTCAGATATTTTAATATCATTACTAAGCTTCTCTTCGCTCGCAAATAGATCGTATCGTATTACCATTTCTATTAACCAAGTGGATGTACAGTATTTCAATATTTTGCGTGTTGTTGTTAAAGTCTTTGTCAACCATACCATTACCATGATACGCAAGCTGATAATCCACTGTTTACAAACTGTGCACTCTTGACTGATCATTGCATAGTATTAATATCGACACTTATACGTTATGAAATCTTTATGCTGTATTTATAATGCGCAATTTTGCTTAAGTCATAGTAACGGCATCTCAAAGAAAGAAAATGTATTGTAGTAGAACTCACGGTGTTTCAGCCGTCAGTTCAGGTGTTACTGACATACGCAGTATATACACGCGGTGCAAGCAATAATTGGAATATGAAGGAAGCTTCAATCGTGTATATTCTCAATTTATCATTCATCTTTCATGCCTTTATTTACTATTTGTGATAATATCGTTGATAAATATAATGTATCGACTACGCTTGTTAGAATATCTATTTCGCCGCTGATTTTATGCCTCGGATCGATATTGTCTTAAAGTTATCGTTTAGTAATCGTAGTCAACCCAGTGCCCGTTCCCCCGGGGTGTTGGTTTGTAAATATACAATGCATCCGTTGTTTATGATATAGCGCGTGTCCTTTTTCGATCAGCTGTATGATGCAGTAAATATGTGTTTTGAAGAATCACTTATATAAAAATGTAAAACGATTTGACTCTTTTACGTCATATTACAGTATTTTAAAACATTACGATACTTCCACATGTATTCTTTTACAGATAAAATAAAATATCATTCTAACAACATTCACCAATCAATGAACTACAAAATATTTTAGCATATGATTTAAGCTATATTTTATGTACCACAATATCAGAAACTGAAGAAATTTATGTGTACCAATGAGCATTATTGAAAACAGACGATCTATTTCTCTGATATGACAGCACAAATTGTATTTCATTCATCTTGAATATTTGACACACACACAAAGCTTCGGCAAACATATTCTATCACTTATTGACGTCACTTTACAACGTTTAATTTCGTTGGTTTGTGATAAGATAGAGAGAACTGGAGCAATCAACTTTATTTATATATATCTGTAAGGTCTTTAATATTTGTATCTATGAAGAAACACCGATCTTCGTAAGCTAGCTGGATAGTTTCCTCATGTGTGAAATTTCCCTGGTCGCTGGTAGGATTCGAACTCACAGCGGTATAGGCTAGTGACTATAAGCACACGACCACGGAGGGACCTTAACATGTGGTTTCCACTGAACATTAGTGTTATGTTTGTATCTTGATTGTCACTGTACTTCATGAGAGTCCCAAAATGAACAACTCTCCAGTTAGGTTACTAAATCTATTATAAATTCTACAAGTATCACAGGGTCATATACACGGCATGCATTATCCAGTCGGCGGAGCTTATCAGTTATTGGTCAGAGCTATAGCTCAGTATACATTATAGTTAGGCATATCGTATAAACGAATGCAACGAGACAAATTAAACGTAATTAATCATGTCGATCTGAGAGGATAGAACAAAACACAAATACATTGCAACCTCTCCAGAGCGGCCGACTCTTGAGCAACAACCTCCCTTCAACAACAACAGGATTTTTCCCACCGTACGACTTAACTATTAATTCAACCTCTCTAGCGCAACAACCTCTTAACAACGACATGATTTTGCTTCTCCCTACGGGTGTTGCTTTGAAGTGGTTGCTCTGTACTATCTTCAATAAGGAATAAGGTATAAGCGATAAGATTAATCAGCTTGGACGGGTTGCTAGTTGATCGAATCTCAAGTGTTAAATATTTAATACTCTATTCCGACATTTGCTGCGGCAAATTATCAATAAACACGGTTTTCAGAATTTGCTTGTCTACATACACGAAATTTTAAGTGAAGTCGTTTCCTTGGGGCATTTTTAACCCATGTTCTGTTTGATTTACTCGCGCGAATTAGAGTTGAGAGACGCTTACTTATGAAGAATTTGCAATATCTTCCATGACAATTGCCTGGGAGAAATACGAGCTTCACTCAAGTATCGAACCCGCCACAACTCGATATACGGGTTTCCCTAACTAAATTGGTTTCTATCATGAAAAAAATCGTACTATATCTTTTCACCAGATTACATCGGCGAGGAAAACAAACAGTTCATTTCTAATTATCAACGTGCCTCATTTGTCGAGAAACTTTGCATTAAGTAGAATTTATATTAGTATGGACATTCATATTTTTATAGTAAGATTTTGTACGAAAACTATAGACGTTACGATTATCTTTTTTTACTTTGCATTCTGATGTAAATATTCTAGAACAAAATTGATTAGGAATCATTGGAAATGGTACGATGTTTTACTTGGGACCATTGTACACTTTATCTCTGGTATTACTTATTTATATCAATTCAGCTGCACTTGCTTCTTACTTTTACCCAATTTTTATAAAGATGATTCTATAAAAAATGCTCTAAATATGTAACGGATGCATATTCAGGGCTGAAACCATAAGATTATCAATGTGATACACATTCAAACTATGTAAAGAAATGGTACGCTAATTCTTTTAAGATCATATTTTTACCACAATAATAAGTGCGTCTTTAACGACGGTTCAGTAAACATACTTTACACTTTCAGGTGAATTTAAACCATCAACATAAATTATGGAGATTGAATTCTGTTTAAATCTTCCGGGTTGTAAATATTTCGAACGCAACATCGAATGCGTATTTACAAAGAGAACAGTCGGCTGTTTTTGAAAGACTGACATTGCCTTTTGTCATGTCTGAACACACGATATAAACGCTTGTTAGGTACGTTGTTAAGTGTATGTTTAAGAAGCTGAATATTAAGAAAAAATGGTGACCTTATGGATATATGTGCTATTAAGTCTTCATTTACATACGTTTTCTTCAGGTAAGAAATTTAGACGATCTTTTACCATTTAGAAAAAAACAACTTTTTTTTTCATTTTTTTTTGGAAATCCAGCTTTGTGTTTTTAGTACAACAATATAACGTTAACTAATAAAAAAAATCCCACCTACCCGCTGTTAAAATACTTCGATCATGTAACTGTAAACCAACATTTTTATTGACGACCTCATTAAAGCCAATTTATATTCGCGCGAACAGTGTTTGTCCTTTGATTTATTCTGCTACAACATACAAACACCTGAATTATAAAAAATGAATGCTATTATATTATTATTATATGAAATACGTTGTCCTCTAAATACTTTAGTACCATAAGACCTCGATATTTGGACCCGAAAAATTGGCCGTTATAATCAGGTGGTGTCATTCTCGAGCTGAATTATAGGGGAAAGCCGGTCAAAAGTAATTGGTCGCTATGTGAGGTTTTACCGTAGTTTATCAAATAATATCAGTTTATTGATCGTAATAAAATTTGGGAGAGGACTACTTAAGTCGTAATAAATGCAGTTATGGGTATTTATAAATCGTTTAAATAGCAACATTACTTACTAGTCCAACATAAAACGTTCCACGGGATTGTATTGGTATTTTTCATAGTTCAAAAGTGTAATGATATCGTTAACACTCATTACTGAATACTCTTTTATGACTTCTTATTTAAAGCATTGGTTTAAGTACACACGTTTCTGTCATAATGAGTAAAATGTTTTTTTTGTACAACGAATGGTAATACAGAAACATTGAATATATTAAATACGGTAATATATGCGTGTAATGTTTTACCGTATTTAATATATTTAATGCTATAATGCTACAGATGGCATTTTACTAATATGATTAATCTTTGCATAAAGACTGATTTCAAACCACTAGTTGTGAATAGCTGATACATTTAAATTAGCGACTGTAAGAAGCTATCACTGTAGCGATTCATGTCAGATGAACGAGTATCGAATTACTTGTAGTTACCCGTAATTAATGGACCAATAAAGGCAAAAAATACTTAACATTACTTTAAAAAACACAACCAAATATGTCAAAAGTGCAAATTTAATTATGCAAAGCAAGCGTATAAAATTTTATGTTGAAAGTATACAAGCAGAAAATTAGAAATAATGACGATAGACAACTGACATTATTAATCCATTTTCTTTTTTATGAGAATATACTAATAAGTTTAAAACTAAATTTTGCACCTTTTATAATTCTACAGATCAACATTAGTGTGATTATATACATATATTACATATGTACTGTTTAAAGATTTAATGATTGTTTAAAATCATGCATCACGCGCGTGGCGCCAATGTGAAATGGCCCTACAGAAATATATAGTATAGGCAAATAGTAACAAAGAATTGTTTGTTTTTGTTACCTGATCTACCAAAATTTTCCCCGCGACCCTAGACTTTTATTAACAAGAGGAACGGTACATCCACTGTCTCACTTTTTTACCTCTCTGCACGTTACAATACGAGTATTCTCAACACCGATTTCAGTAATAATAATAAAATATTTCCTAATAAAATTTCCCGACTCACCTTCCTTATTTTTAACGAGCAAGTAACCACAAACAAACATTTTATGCCTAAATACGAAATGACCAGCTTCTTTTCATATCGATGCGGTGTTCTATCGAGCAGGACACGTGATTTTGTGATGTGATTTTCAGGATTTACCATCCGGTTATGGCCAATTAACGAAAGACAGACGGAAGGATTTGTAGAAGTTTTTAACAACATCACAGGAGAATGGGGCTTTTTAGGCCAGCCGAATTATAGATATACAGACCCATCTGCATCCTACTTGTGCAAGACCCTGCAAATAAGGTTATCATTTATATATTGTTATGAGAGATAAAGTAATACGCTCCGTTATTAAACTTTTAAAACTCAGTAATCGTTTTTTGTTTGGTTATCATATGTATAATATACAGTAAAATATTGTTCATATGCTGTCGGGAGATAATGTTAAACGCTTTGTTAACAAAATTTGAAACCTCATTAATATTATTTCTTTCGTGCCCAACTGTTTAAATTGAGGTAGATAAAATATTTTAATTAGGGAATTTAGAATTAAATCTGTGTCATAAACACCATAGTGTGGAACTAAAGCAAATACCTTACATACGAGGACATAAACACCATGCATGGTCTGATAAATGGAAAGGCGAATCAAAATTAATTCACAAAAACAAACTTCAAACTTAAACACATGATTTGATATTTCATGTAATTAATTGTTTTTCTTATCTGAAAAAATCCTCGTTGTTGTATACTTAATACGTTTAACAAATATACTGTTTATAACGGTTGAGGAAGGACCGAAGTGTACAGCGTGGTAGAACCACCGACCTTCTATAAGCAACGCGAAAGCTTCCTCACCTGTTATAGTTTTCTGATCCCTGATGGTATTCAAACTCAGAGCCGTAAGGAGCTAGTGAGTATTGGTCAGAAACTTCAACCACGGGGGCTCCTAATAAATAGTTTTATTTGTTTATAAAGCAATAACATTCGATATATTTTGCAGTGAGTTTGGATACGGAGGCATTTGGACACCTCTTGGATCATTTACATCGAATATTGCATTGCCATTTATAGACTGTGACGTCAATGGGACTTGTACCACACCATCGTATATAAGTAGTCGTGGAACCTTATTCAGTGAGCAATCACCCGAGTTTACGTTACGATACGCGAACAGCCTGCATTGTGTTGGTAAGTTAATTTTACAAACAAGAATATGTCGAAAAAACAAAGCCACATTGCCAAGGCGCATAAATTACGATTCATACTCATTTAAAGGGAACTTTGTCTACAGATGTTAACATAAAGTATCGTTTCAGATTCAAGAATCGTGGGAGACGAGTATAATGAGGGAATTTTGCAAACGACAATTTTAGGTCAAATATACGCAACATGCTTCGATGGATTCGATATGAATGCTGCGGAGGTTGTTTGTAACCATTTAGGATTTAAGTATGTCCGTCTTATTTCATTTTGTTTTGTTGGCTATACGAGTAAGTCCAAGTTATTTTTCTAGTTTGTCATGGAAGTCTGTTCAATCTTAAATTATTTCTATCCAAAGATCCACCGCGATTCGGATAAGATTTTTTATAAAAGAAATATTTGAAACGCTTTGCAATATAAAGATTTCTATCCAAAGATCCGCCTCGATTCGGATAAGACGTTTTATAAACGTAATATTTGAAACTCTTTGCAATATAAAGATGCTCAAATTTTGTAAGTCTGTGGTTGTTATAATTCAGTCAGTTGAAATGCGCAAAATTAATTACCTTATAATTGGACAGTATTTGATTTTGGACTCACAAAAGATTAATTACACAGCTGTTTCAATCTAAAATATTGTTATATTTTAGTGGAGCAGTAAGTATTTCTGCCAAAGACCCGGATGCTACACGCATATACAATAAAATGTTTATATGCAATGGTAGTGAACATTCATTATCACAGTGTAATCGGTCAAGAGATGAAATTTTAGACTGTCAGAAGATTGTTCAAATTACATGTAAAGGTACTAAACTTTGGTTTGTTAAAAGATTAATAGATATCGTGCCTGGGTGTCTGCTCCCTTGTCATCATCACCAAAGACCTATATAGAGAGATTTTGCTGTATATTTCATGTTCTGAATATATTGCATTGTAGGTGTTCAAAACGATAGGTGGTAAGTGAAACTCGAGTCTCTGATATTATTTTGGTTTCAGATCTAATGCAGGTAATTTGTCTTCAGGCTTTGACTCACTCACCATTTTGGGAGATTCTTAGTTAAATTATGGATTTTCGGGGATGGATTCAAACTGATTAGTGCAAGTGGATGACCAAGGAACATCGGTTATGTCCACTTACAACAGTATCATGTGGAAAAAAGATAAATAGTTTTAAATTTACTTAGGGAAAATGGTATTGAATACCTTTCGAAGAGTATTTATGGCAATGATGTTAGTCGAATTAACAGTTTATTTCATTACACTGTTGTTAATATTGATATTTTGTGTATTTTTGACGGATTATGGAACACGTCCTTGATTTCGATGTATAAACTTATTTTGAATTGTGGAGTATTTATTGCTTCATATTCTTTTTTTGTGTATGTTTATACATGCAACATTTTACGGAGTCACTGTCTTCAGACCTTCAAAGAGAATCATGGAATGCACCATTGGAATATAAATATATGTACACTCAAACATGTTTTTTTTTCATTATATAGCCGTACGTCTTGTATCAACGAATGAGTATACAGACGAGGGTGCAGTGGAAGTATTTTACAATGGAACATGGGGTTTTGTTGGGAATCCTGGCTTTATCTTTTCCGACAGAACAGCTTCATATTTGTGTGACAGATTTGGATTAGGGTACTGTAAACAGTAATAAGTAACTAATTAAATAACTGAACAACGTTCATCGTATTTTCATGACTAAAATATAAAAAATTTAAATGACTTATTGAGTTAGAATAGAAAGGGCTTCACATTCTTTATTTTCCATTACATCGCGCTTATATGACCAATTACTGTATACGTCCAATTATTCGCAGTCACAAACATATTGTCTGTCTGTTTGACAAATGTACTCATAAAAATAACAATCTTATCAATGCCTTTAAACATCAGAATACTCTGAAATTAATTTTCAGGAAAAATGGATTTGGAGCAGGGGCGCATTCTTTGCATAATTATGACCGAATACGATGGTATAATCATATGGAATGCTTTGGAAATGAGACAAATGTAATGCAGTGTGATCTATCAGCTCCGTCGATTGTACCTCCATTGAAGTATACATACTTCAGAGGAAGCTGGCTGTACTGTTTTGGTAATGTTTCATGATATTTCGTTGTTTATTATCAGAAATTTTTTATCATCTTTGATGTAAATATGCTAATCTAATAATTTATAAACATAGCTCACTGACCTGTCGGTCAGCAAAGCTAGTGCCCTTTCAACAATTTAATGCTAAATGAATTTTTTTCCATTTCAAGAGAGTTGTCTGTTACTTGTAGATACATTTGTAAGTAGTGCCTGGTAATCCAGACATGAGTTATAGGTCTAGTATTGACAAAATGATGTAAATCTCACACAATTAACTCTGACTTTTACGACATTGCAGATTTTAATGTAACAGACATTCGTTTAGTGAATGGTTCTTCTTATAGCGAGGGAAGAGTTCAACTGGAAATAAACGGTCGTTGGGGATCCATTTGTACTGCTGATAACCCCATCAGTAATCACTATACGGCTGGTAGCATATTGTGTAGGACAATGGGATTTATGTATGTGTATCTTTTTATTCTGTGTTTTTGTAGTTATTTGTTTCGCGTAAGTGAGCCATGTTGGCGGGTTTGCGTTTTCGCAAGTTTCCATATAGTTGTAATATTTTGATGTTTGTCGTGGTGGTCGGATCGTAGTTGTAGTCTGTGTGGTAGTGAGGATATATGTATGTTTTCTCGGAATACGTTTTTACTTATGGCACCCTAATTTAGATAGCGTGTGGCAAATCCATATGATAAATGAGTCAATGAGAAGTAACACAATCAAGAGACAGATATCGAGCAATTGTTACAAAATATTTTGGATAAAAATGAGAAAATGGACCCTTTTACAGAACATCCTTCTACATACTGCTCAAAATTGTATTGTACATAGTTACACGATAGTATTCTGATGCAGTGCAACCTCTCCAAAGCAACACCCTTTGGGAGACGAAAAATTATGTCGTTGTTGAGAGGTTGTCGCTCTAGAGAGGTTAAATAAATAGTCAAATCGTACAGTGGGAAAAGCATGCTGTTGTTGAAGGGAGGTAGTCGCTCAAGAGAGGGCCGCTCTAGAGAGGTTGCATATGTATCAACAATGATATACACCATAATATGTACACTGATTTACATTTTTATTATGGTATTAATGCTACAATTTATTTGATTATTATTATTTGATTGTAGGTCATTTGAAACTGTTTACGAAGGAATCGGAAGCAGTACTGATTTATTTTGGTTTAATCAGTTGTATTGTGAGGGGTCAGAATCGTCAATTACTGAATGTGTCCAATATTTAAAGGGAGCCTACTATTCCTGTTATAACACACCCACATACTTAGGACTGAAATGCAATGGTAAACAAACACGGGATTTTTCAGCATTCATCATCAATGATTTTGTTCAAACATAGCTATTATTCAGATTTTTTAAATTTATACCTACTAATATATGTTCCATTTATGAATGTAAAGTCACTGATATAAATAATGCACATTTACATCCGGGAAACTGAGCTAAAAGCATAATCATTGGTAATCTATTTTTCTTAATGTAAGTATTTAAACACAGGTTGTTGTTATGAGGAAAAGACGCCTGCTGTCTACAAACTTTGATAACTAAACAGGAACTCGAAAAATTCTCCGAAGAACAACTCTCCTTCTTTATAATCAGGAGACAAAGATACAATTATTGATATTATACAATTCGTGGTCAACTTGCAGGACTAACCTTGTCAGTTCTGTAATGAACCAGACCAAGTACTGATATCTATCGCATCATTGTTGATTTACAACCAAGGAGCACCGGTTGTGATTAATGTCTACTTACAGCAGTTTGGGGTTACTCATTCCCGTCATGTTCGATTTCTATAGTTCGATTTTCAAAGCTCGGATATGTATGTTATCTCTTCATCTTATTGTCTAGCTTGATTACCAATATCAACGGTATAAAAGAAGGTACATTCAAATCCGATTCTACTTAAATGAAGCTACTCTGAATATTGTCATCCATATATATCTGTTATCTTAATAAAATATTTTAATAACCATAACCAATCGATCAGTTTTGATTAATTGGACTCGACACATTGGCATTCCATAACAGGCAACAACTTTTTATTCAGATTACAACGACTGCGAACCGAATCCATGTTTCAACGGTGGCTCGTGTACTGATGATTTTAAAACTTTTTCATGTGATTGTCCGCATCCATGGGGAGGTACAACTTGCGAAAAAGGTGAGTTATATTGACTGTGACCTTTAAGATATTCCTAACATTTATGGTAATTGCGTTCGAACATTTTGTGCCGAAGAAAGTACTGAAATCATTGATGAGATCATTCGCGAAATGCAGGAATGTCGTGCACCAACTTACAGACACAAATTGTAATTCTTTGTAAATAATTATCTACAAATCAGATTACATGATAAATCATCTTTGATTATCATTTATCAAGCTGATCGACTTTGATTTAAAATACTGCTGTATTCCACGTCCAGTATACTCACAAATATGCTATGTAACTCGAGTAAGAACTGTGTTGACTTCTATTGAACTTTGTAGACATAGAAGATAATTGTGCCGCTGGTTCGTGTTTCAATAATGGTACGTGTGTTGATCTTGTGGAGGCTTTTGCATGTTCATGCATGGACGGTTTTGATGGAGAAAGGTGTCAGAACAGTACGTACCCGAATTTAGGCTTCGAACTATAGTTTTAATCTAAACCCACTTTGCTGTATGCCGTTCATCGGTGTTTGTGTCCGGAAAGAAAGGTAACACTTTCGTACATATTTAAAGTCCCTTTGCCTAACAGACGCATGTGTTTTATAAACATATGTATGTAGATCAAAGACATAAGTTTTTTGCGCACTTTTAAATATCTTTCGAATTTGCACTTTAATACAAATTTGAAAACAAAAGTAGCTTTCCATTCTTGGCATCGTTTTGGTAATTTATGACGGCCTCTTCACCCTCTTCCCTTGCCGTACATACATGATGAAATTTTCTATGTGTTACCTTTCTTTACGGATACATTGTATATCGAAAGATCTGTTCAGTATAACAAAAATAACGACCCATGTACAGGAAGTGGAATATGCTTAAACAGAACTTGAGAAATATCAAAACAGCAGTTTACCGTTTATTACATTATACATATTATATATATATTTTAGACAATGCTCGTTCTTAGAAGGAAACAAAACCTGCTTGTCTCAATAGGCTCAGATGGTGAGAGCTTTAAATCTAATGACCATAGATTCGTGAGAGCTGTGATGTATCGGTTAAAGCATCACCGTAACTACACTGAGGCACACCGAGGCGCGTACCTATGGTAAAATTTGAACAGGTAATGAGGAAAAATGGCAGCCTGATTATGCATGCCCTCGGACCACCCTAGATTGCCTCGATTCAAATATAGTCTGGCTACGGCACTGTAAAGACATTGTGCCTCAGACCATTCGGCCTTGACTGCTTATATATTTCACAAGGTTCTTTTGCAGACGCAGCTTAAAAACGAAACGTTGCAGCTCTCTCTCTCTCATTCGCTTTTGTCATGTTTTGTCGTGAATTGATGTGTATACGTCATTTGGGCTAATGACTTATTGATAAAACAGAAATAAATAAACTTATAAACTTATACATTAATGATTCATGCTGGAAATTTGGCTGTTTCATGGGGGGAACAAAATTAATTTAGTTGTAGTACAGCTTTGATCGTTGATTTATGACTGCATAATCTATGTGGTATTTTGTATGTGGCGTTTCTTGGTAAATTCTAGTTTTGTATTTATCTAGATATAGATGACTGTCTAGTATCTTCATGTAAGAATGGTGGAAGCTGTGAAGACAGAATTAATGGATACATTTGCTATTGCAAAGAGGGATTCGAAGGAAAAGACTGCGAGACTGGTAAGTTGTATTTGCACACTTTCACCTTATGAAACTGAAAACTATTATGACTTTAGAACACTTGACACTGCAGCAAATCTGAAATAAAATTGGGAAAATTTGAAGTTGGTAATAACAACCAATCAGGGTTTCAGCCTGGTGCTTATCGCAAGTATAGGTCGACATACGTCCAGAAATAAATTTTCGCTCTGATGCCGTTACCATAAAAATCACAAATTGATATAGTAACGTGGATATGCCATACAAGAAGAACACTGAATCTTCTTGATTATGATGGCCGGTATCATTGAATTTTGGTTTTAATGTTCTGACGTTTGTTTTCAGAAGTAACACAGCAATCAACATTGATAATAATTCTGGTATCTGGAGCTGCCTTCTTGTCTATCGTAGCTGTTGTAATGGTATGTGTTTGTTTACGATACAGACGAAACAGGAAAAAATCCGGTGAGTCTTATTTAAACAAAATTTCATTACAAGCATTTGGATTTATGGTACTTACTGACACGTTAATATTTCAACGGTGCCGCATGATTTGTAAATTCATTTTGTATATATATGAAAGATGACGAGGCAGTATTCGCAAAACCTCAGCCTCAATGTATTACGTTTCGGATGTGACGTAATTCGGACGACAGGCTACATTTCTACAGGTCAATACATAAACATGACTGTACTTGTAATGATTTTTGCTGTGAATATTAAATATAGAATACATGTATATTGTTTGAATGGAAAAAATGTAAGTAACCTAAGCGTATTTGAGAATATGGTGATCTCCCTTTTATGTAAACCTCCAATGTAAGAAGAAATTTTACAGATTTTATCAATCATCACAGGTTTCAAATAATGGTGAGGTTGGGGTCATGTTTTTATTTTAGAACTGTAATATTTGACACTTATGCGGTCTGATATATGTAATATCGCTAACAAATGCTAATAACGCCTTGCCAAACAATTTTAGTTTTAGTGTTAAAAAATGATTTCCAATAATGAATGTTTCTAATAATGTTTCTTTGCAATGTAGGAAATGATCACTCTGAACCACGCATGGAAAGGTTAGTGAAACATGAAATAGATTCAATTTCACATTTTTTTATCTAATTGCAAAATAGGTGACTTACTGTATTCATACACTGAGCAGAATCGAATTATCTCCAGTACTAAGGCATAATATTGCATATTGATAAATATGCCCAATTTGACAAAAGGTTATGAGACGAACACGTGACATTGGTGGCATTATCTAGTGCTTAATTGAAAGCAGTAACAAAATACATGTATGTCAAAAATTGTAACATTTCATACAAGTATGTGTATACAAGAAACGAAATAAAATACATTTATATATTAGCTCTTGTGAAATTGTCAGTACGTAGCAAATTAAAAGTTGCTCTTTTTGGTCACTTTAATTTCTGTTTGCTCGTCTACTGTATGATGAATAATGTTTAGTGTTTCTGCACGTTTATTAATCACATAAAATGTTTCGATTTTACCAGAGAAGAAATGAAGAATATTCCGAACATCAACGAGGACAAAAGTGCCGGTTATACAAACTTATATTCAACAATATCGGATAACGAAACAGATTATTCAACCGCTAAAGTTGATGACAATGAAGAGGTGTATAATGTGATACAAGACACTGACTTTGATGATTATTTACGACCTGTAGAAACTGCAATTGATAAATGTGAGGATGGCTACTTAACTCTCGAAAAAGTTGAAAACAAAGACAAAGAATGTGCTGGTAAAGAGCAGTGAATGTGATGCATTCAGAGCTAGCTACAGAAAACTAACACTTAAACAATAAAATCATAAGTTTGAAATATGTCCTGAACATACAGTAAAACCTCGATAATGAGACCACCTTCGGGACCCGAAAAATCGATGGGGTTGTCTCATTATCAATTAGAATTATAGGGGAGTTACTGAAAGCCGATCCGAAAACGAGTGGTCGTTATAACATAGTGATCGTTATATGACGTGGTGGTAATGTGAGGTTTTACTGTATGTATTTTATCCGAACTGCGCCCAGCTTTTCATTGTTATAAATCCAACATTGCATGAAATTGACCATTATCTTTCGGATTTTTAATATCATTGCTAATCTTCCCTTCACTTGCAAATAGATCGTATCGTATTACCATTTCCTTTAACCAAGTGGACGTACAGTATTTCAATATTTTGCGTGTTGTTGTTTAACTCTTTGTCAACCATACCATTACTATGATATGCATGCTAATAATCCACTGTGTACAAAGTGTACTCTCATAAATGATCATAACGGAGTATTAATATCGACACTTATACGGTATGAAACCTTTATTCTGTACGTATAATGCACAATTTTGCTTAAGTCATATTATGGCATCTCAAAAAAAGAAAATGTATTGTAGTAGAACTTACGGTGTTTCAGCCGACAGTTCACGTGTTACTGACATACACAGTATATACACGCGGTGCAAGCAATAACTGAAATATGAAGGTAGCTTCAATCGTGTATATCCTCAATTTATCATTCATCTTTCATGTCTTTATTTACTATTTGTGATAATATTGTTAATAAATAAAATACATCGACTACGCTTCTTAGAATATGTACTTCGCCGCTGATTTTATGCCTCGAATCGATATTGCCTTAAAGTTATCGTTTAGTAATAGTATTCAACCATGTGCCCGTTCCCCCGGGGTGTTGGTTTGTAAATATACAATGCATCCTTTGTTTATGATATAGCGCGTGTCCTTTTTCGATCAGCTGTTTGATGCAGTAAATATGTGTTTTGAAGAAACACTTATAAAAAATTAAAACGACTCTTTTACGTCATATTATAGTATTTTAAAACTTAACAAACCTATAGATAACATCACTTCTTAATTCATTCGTAATTTTCTAGCAAGCAACTTCTATTGCGTACTAAGCTATAAAAGGCAAGTAACTTATACAGTATAAACTCTGAAAACCAGAGTCCTTGGAAACCGGACTCCGTGAAAACCGGAATTTTTTGAAAATCGGACTTTTGGCCATATCCAGAGGGGGTCCGGTTTTCAGGTGTTTACTTTATAAAACATTGTAAATATTGATCATATAATACTTGTAATGCTTGATATTTTGTCTAACATTTGTTCTTAATCGTATTTTTACATTACGATACTCCAAAGTGTATTCTTTTGCAGATAAAATAAAATATCGTTCTAACCACATTCACCCGTTTTTTTTTGCTTCAATCAATGAACCACAAAATATTTTAGCATTTGATTTAAGCATCATTTTCATGTACCGCAATATTGTACTTATCAAGAACTGAAGAAATTTGTATATACCAATAAGCATCATTGAAAACAGACGATGTATTTCTTTGACTTGACAGCACAATAATTTGTATTTCATTCATGTTGAATCTTTGACACGCACAAAGCTTCGGCAAACATATTCTATCACTTATTGACGTCACTTTACAACGTTTAATTTTGTTGGTTTATGATAAGTTATGGAGAACTGACGCAATTAACTTTATTTATATATATCTGTAAGGTCTTTTATTTTTGTATCTATGAAAAACACCGATCTTCCGTAAGCTAGCTGGATAGTTTCCTCGTGTGTGAAATTTGCCTGGTCGCTGGTAGGATTCGAACTCACACCGGTATAACTAGTGACCATAAGCACACGGCCACGGAGGGACTTAACATGTGGTTTCTACTGAACATTAGTGTCATGTTTGTATCTTGATTGTCACTGTACTTCATGAGAATCCCAAAATGAACAACCCTCCAGTTAGGCTACTGTTATAAATTCTACAAGTATCACAGGGTCATATACACAGCATGCATTATCCAGTGGGCGGAGCTTATCAGTTACTGGTCAGAGCTAATAGCTCAGCATACATTACAGTTAGGCATATCGTATAAACGAATGGAACAAGACAAACTAAATGTAATTAATCATGTCGATCTGAGAGGATAGAACAAAACACAAATACAGTGCAACCTCTCCAGAGAGGCCGACTCTTGAGCAACAACCTCTCTTCAACAACAACAGGATTTTTCTCACCGTACGACTTAACTATTAATTCAACCTCTCTAGCGCAACAACCTCTTAACAACGACATGATTTTGCTTCTCCCTACGGATGTTGCTTTGAAGTGGTTGCCCTGTACTATCTTCAATAAGGAATAAGGTATAAGCAATAAGATTAATCACGGGTTAATTGGACGGGTTGCTAGTTGATCGAATCTCAAGTGTTAAATATTTAATACTCTATTCCGACATTTGCTGCGACAAATCATCAATAAACACGGTTTTCAGGATTTGCTTGTCTACATACGTGAAATTTTAAGTGAAGTCGTTTCCTTGGGGCATTTTTAACCCATGCTCTGTTTGATTTACTCGCGTGAATAAGAGTTGAGAGATGCTCACTTTTGAAGTATTTGCAATTTCTTCCATGACAATTGCCTAGGAGAAATACGAGCTTAACTCAAGTATCGAACTCGCCACAACTCGATATACGGGTTTCCCTAACTGGATTGGTTTCTATCATGAACAAAATCGTACTATATCTTTTCACCAGATTACATCGGCTAGGAAAACAAACTGTGCATTTCTAATTATCAACGTGCCTAATTTGTTGAGAAATTTTGCATTAATTAGAATTTATATTAGTATGGATATTCATATTTTTATAGTAAGATTTTGTACGAAAACTATAGACGTTACGATTATTTTTTTTTACTTTGCATTCTGATGTAAATATTCTAGAACAAAATTGATTAAGAAACATTGGAAATGGTACGATGCTATACTTGAGACCGTTATATGCTTTATCTCTGGTGTTACTCATTTATATCAATTCAGCTGCACTTGCTTCATACTTTTACCCCCCCCCCCCTTTTTATAAAGATGATTCTATAAAAAATGCTCTAAATATGTAACGAATGCATATTCAGGGCTGAAACCATAAGATTATCAATGTGATATACATTCAAACTATGTAAAGAAATGGCACGCTAACTCTTTTAAAATCATATTTTTACCACAATAATAAGTGCGTCTTTAACGACGGTTCAGTAAATATACTTTACATTTTCAGGTGAATTTAAACCATCAAAATAAGTTATGGAGATTGAATTCTGTTTAAATCTTCCGGGTTGTAAATATTTTGAACGCAAAATCGAATGCGTATTTACAAAGAGAACAGTCGGCTGTTTTGAAAGACTGACATTGCCTTTTGTCTGAACACGATATAAATGCTTGTTAGGTACGTTGTTAAGTGTATGTTTAATTAATTGGATATTAAGAAAAAATGGTGACCTTATGGATATATGTGCTATTAAGTCTTCATTTACGTACGTTTTCTTCAGGTAAGAAATTTAGACGATCTTTTGCCATTTAGAAATTTTTTTTTTTCATTTTTTTGGAAATCCAGCTATGTGTTTTTAGTACAACAGTATAACGTTAACTAATAAAAAGTCCTACCTACCCGGTGTTAAAATACTTCGATTACGTAACTGTAAACCAAAATTTTTATTGACTCATTAAAGCCAATTTATATTCGCGCTAACGGTGTTTGTCCTTCGATTTATTCTTAAGTTTAACAAATAATATCAGTTTATTGATCTTAATAAAATTTTGGAGAGAACAACTACTTAAGTCGTAATAAATGCAGTTATATGTATTTATAAATTGTTTGAATAACAACATTAGTTACTAGTCAAACATAAAACGTTCCACGAGATTGTATTTGTATTGTTCATAGTTCAAAAGTGTAATGATATCGTTGTGAAAAACACCCATTACTGAATACTCTTTTATGACTTCTTATTTAAAGCATTGGTTTAAGTACACACGTTTCTGTCGTAATAAGTAAAATGTTTTTGCACGACGAATGGTAATACAGAGACATTGAATATATCATATACTTTAATGTATGCGTGTAATGTTTTACCGTATTTAATATATTTAATGCTATGATACTACATATGGCATTTTACACATATGATTAATCTTTGCATAAAGACTTGTTTCAAACCACTGGTTGTGAATAGCTGATACATGTAAATTAGCGACGGTAAGGAGTTATCACCGCAGCGATTCATGTCAGATGAACGAGTATCGGATTACATGTAGTAACCCGTTATTAATGGACCAATACAGGCAAACCTTACTTAACATTACTTTAGAAAAACACAAACACACAAACAAATATGTCAAAAATGCAAATTTAATTATGCAAAGCAAGCGTATAAAATTTTATGTTGAAAGTATACAAGGGAAAAATTAGAAATAATGATGATAGACGCCCGGCATTATTAATTCATTTTTTTCATGAGAATATGCTAATAAGTTTAAAACTTAATTTTGCACCTTTCATAATTCTACAGATCAACATTAGTGTAATTATATACATATATTATATACGTACTGTTTAAAGATTTAATGATTGTTTAAAATCATGCGTCACGTGCGTGGCGCCGATGTAAAACGGCCCTACAGAAATATATAGTATAGGTAAATAGTAACAAAGAATTGTTTGTTTTTGTTACCTGATCTACCAAAATTTTCCCCGCGACCCTAGACTTTTAATGGACTGGAGGAACGAAACATTCACTGTCTCACTTTTTTACCTCTCTGCACGATAAAATACGAGTATTCTCAACACCAATTTCAGTTATAATAATTAGATATCCCCTAATAAATGTTCCCGACTTTCTTTCCTTATTTTTAGCGAGCAAGTAACCACAAACAAATATTTTTATGCCTAAATACGAAATGACCAGCCTCTTTTCATATCGATGCGGTGTTCTATCGAGCAGGACACGTGATTTTGTGATGTTAATTTCAGGATTTACCATCCGGTTATGGCCAATTAACGAAAGAGAGACGGAAGGATTTGTAGAAGTTTTTAACAACATCACAGGAGAATGGGGTTTTTTAGGCCAGCCTTATTATAGATATACAGACCCATCTGCATCCTACTTGTGCAAGACCCTGCAAATAAGGTTATCATTTATATTTTATGAGAAATAAAGTAAAACTTAGAAATCTCAGTAATCTTATTTCGTTTCTCTCGTACAGAAATGTTTGGATTGAGGTTAGTGAAACATTTAATTTTGGGAATTTAGAAATAAATTATTTATAATAAATACTGTTTAATAAAGAACTGAATATGTAACTACAGTAAACAACTTACATACGAGAATATATATTCCATGCGTGCTCTGATAAATGGAAAAGCGAATCAAAAAATAATTCAGAAACACAAACATCAAATTCAAACGCATGAAATGGTATTTCATGTAGTTCGTTCCTTTCATATCTGAAAAAAAAACTCGTAATTGTATACTTAATATGTTTAACAGGGTCATGTGACAATTATCCTGCATATAACGAAGGAGGAAGAACCCAAGCGCATCTTTTGGTAGAACCACCAACCTTCCTCTGGTTATTTCAACAACTTTTTCACATGTAATATATTTTCTGGTCTCTAGATGCCAAACTCAGTGAGGTGGGGGAGGGGGGGGGGCTAGTGGGTATTAGTCAGAGACTTCATCAACAGAGGGCCCTAATAAAAAGACTTGTAATAAAACAATATCATTCGATATTTTGCAGTGAGTTTGGATACGGAGCAATGTGGACTCCTCTTGGATCATTCACAGCGCATATTGTATTGCCGTATATAGATTGTGACATGAACGGGACTTGTACCATACCACCGTATTCAAGTAGTCGTGGATCCTTATTCAGTGAGCATGCATCTTCGTATACGTACAGATACGCAAACAGCCTGCATTGTGTTGGTAAGTTAATTTTACAAGCAAGGTAATGTCGAAAGAACATAGCCGCATAACCAAACCGAATTAATTACGGTTTGCATTTATTCAAATCAAACATTGTCTGCAGATGTTAACATAAAGTATCGTTTCAGACTCGAGAATCGTGGGAGACAAGTACAATGAGGGAATTTTGCAAACAGCAATTTTAGGTCAAATATACACAACATGCTTCGATGGATTCGATATGAATGCTGCGGAGGTTGTTTGTAACCATTTAGGGTTTAAGTATGTCCATCTTATTTCATTTTGTCTTGTTGGCTACATGTCTAAACTATTTTTCTAGTTTGTGAAGGAAGTCAGTTCAATCTAAAAGTATTTCTATCCAAAGATCTGGCGCGATTCGGATGTGTTATAAAAATATTTGAAACGGTTTGCAATACAAAAATGCTCGAAATTTGTAATTGTGTTATTGTTGTAATTTCCTAAGAGGAAGTGTGCAAAATGTATTGCTTAATAATTGAAATGTATTTGATTTTGGACTCACAAAAGATTGATTTCACCGATGTTTCAATTTATAATGTTATTATATTTTAGTGGAGCAGCGAACATTTCTGCCAAAGACCCGGACGCTACACACATATACAATAAAATGTTTATATGCAATGGTAGTGAACATTCATTATTACAGTGTAATCGGTCAAGAGATGAAATATTAGACTGTCAGAAGATTGTTCAAATTACATGTAAAGGTACTAAACTTTGATTATTTAAAAGATTAATAGACATCATAACTGTGTGCCCTGCTTCCTTGTCAACACGAATGGATTTTGTATTCAGGGGTCTTGCTGTATATTTCATGTTCTAAATATAATTTATTGCATAGCAGAAATCTTCAAAACGATAAGTGGTAAGTGACGTTTGAGTCTCTGATATCATTTGATTTTCGATCAAATGAAGGTAATTTGTCTTTAGGCTTGACTCACGCGTGATTTTGGGAGATTATTAGTCATAATTGAATTGACGTGATCCAAACTGATTGGTATTGATGTTCGACCAAGGAGCATCGTCTATGTCCACTGACAACAGTATCATGCTGGAATAAAATTGACAAATTGTGTTACATAAAGTTAAACGAAATTGTTGAATATCTTCGGAAGAGTATATATATGACAATGACGTTAGTCGAAAGTACAGTTTATTTGATTACCGTGTTGTTAATATTGATTAAGTATGCATTTTGGATCACGTCCTTAAGGTTTTATACACATAATGTCCAAAATTAGTATCTCAAAAAGGAGCGGACAGATTTTGGGAACCTTTATATTTTTATAGGTTTCCATGATAGAAAATAATTTACCGCGAGCTACCCTTTGTCGAAGATTAAAGAAAAAAAAAGATCCGTGCAAAAATGCAATTTAATTTGATAAAGAAAAATACAAGTCACTTTGCAATATTTTCAGAAATCAATATTTCTCTATTTTTCAACAAGGGTAATAACTTTTACAAAAGTTTCAAAACATGCCACAAAATAAATCGAAGTACCTAGAGTAACTATCAAAGAGGTTATGATAATTTGGCAATACTAATTTATTATATTTGAGCATCAATGCGCAAATACGTAAAATAAGTATAGTAATTATAGATAGGATACCTTACTTTCAGAGTATACACTTTGGTTGAATTGTGGAGAATTGGTTACTTTATATGGTATATTTTTATATGTTTGTACATAGGGGGCTTGCACGTTGAAGAGATGGTGCATAATGGTGTGTTAAGCCTAAATGGCCACACGGGACAAAAACACCTATATACGTATGCAAGGATTACAACTTCTGAAATGACAGTTTTTGCATCAAGTGTGTTTACACTACGTCACTTTTTCAGAAATCACTCAAATTTGTAATAACTGGTGTCTACTGATTGCTAATACATTATACTACTTATAACCAATAATCACTTGGTCCAATTCAAAACAATGAAGTAAATATTTGATCTTTTTCCTCCGAAAAAATCGTCAATTTCGTTTAGTCAAATGCGGCCTCTTAACACTAAATCAACCAGAATTACCATACTAAATACAAGATGGAAATCTATGACGGATTCGACGATTTTGTTAATTTTTCGTGAGTAGAACATTCCTAGATTATTCTTTAACACAAGACCAATATAATGTATATATATATATATGATATATATATATGTCCGTATGGCCATTTTAGGCTTAATACACCATTATAAACCATCCCTTCAACGTGCTAGCCCCCTATGGTTTTGTACATGCAACATATTACGGAGTCACTTCAAAGAGAATCATGACATACACCATTAAAATCTAAATAGTCTGTAACATTCGTGTGTGTTTTTTTATTAAATAGCCGTACGTCTAGTATCAACGAATGAGTACACAGATGAGGGTGCAGTGGAAGTATTTTACAATGGAACATGGGGTTTCGTTGGAGATCAAGGCTTTATCTTTTCAGACAGAACAGCTTCTTATTTGTGTGACAGACTTGGATTAGGGTACTGTAATCAGTAATAAGTAACTATGTATATAACAGAATAGATTTCATGGTGTTTTCATGACTAAATTACAAAAAAAGTTTTTCCATCACACCGTGCTGATATGGCCATAAATTGTAACAATAATGATCCCATCGATTTCTTTAATCCTCAGAATACTCCGGAATTTATTTTAGGAAAAATGGATTTGGAGCAATGGCGCATTCTTTGCATAATTATGACCGAATAGCATGGTATAGTTATATGGAATGCTTTGGAAATGAAACAAATATAAGGCAGTGTGATCTCCCTTCTCCATCGATGGTACCACCACTGAATTACACTTACCAGAGAGGAAGTTGGCTGTACTGTTTTGGTAATGTTTTATGTCATTTCGTTGGTTCTTTTTTGATACTGATTAAACACAAATAGAGACCTAAGGTTGTCCACTTATCTCAAGGCAATAAATTTATTTCAATAAATATTAGAAATCCTCTATCATCTTTGATGTAAGCTAATATTTTATAAACATAGATCACTGGCCTGTGGATCAACAAAGCTAGTGTCCTTTCAAAAACTAATGCTTACCTGTATATATTAGATCCAATATCAGGCTTCTGCTAAATGAATTTCCCGTTTCAAGAGAATTGCCTGTTGTTTGAGAAATGCAGATATATTGGTAAGTAGTGCTGGTATACCAGGCATGAGTTATTACTCTAGTATTGACAAAATGACGTATATTTTGCACAAGTAACACTTTAACTTTTACAATATTACAGAGTTTAATGTAAGAGACATTCGTTTGGTGAATGGTTCTACCTATAGTGATGGAAGAGTTCAACTGGAAATAAATGGTCGTTGGGGATCCATTTGTACGGCCGGTACCTCTAGCAGTGGTTATCCTGCAGCTGGTGAAATATTGTGTAGGACAATGGGATTTGTGTATGTATATATTTAATTTTGTGTTTTATAGTATTTTGTTTCTGTGTGTTGTTGTAAGTGTGAACCAAGTTCTGTTTAAAAGTAAGCCGTTTTTGCGGGTTTGTGTTTTTGCTGCGTTCTGAGTTTCGAAATACATGTAGTTATATCCATGCTAATATTTGTCGTGGTGGTTTAATTGTGTTTACGTAGTTTGATAGTGAGGATTTTTGTACGTTTCTCGGAATACGTCTTTATTCATGGTAAATGAGTCACCGAGAAGCAACACAATCACAAAACAGATATCGAGCAACTGTTACAAAAGCATTTTGAATAGAAATAAGAGAAATGACACATTTTTATTTTAGTACTAATGCTGCAATTTATTTTATTATTCTTCCTTGATGGTAGGTCACTTGAATATGTGTATGAAGGAATCGGACGCAGTACTGATTTATTTTGGTTTAATCAGTTGTATTGTGTCGGGTCAGAATCGTCAATTACTGAATGTAACCAATATTCAAAGGGAGCATACCCTGACTGCTATTCGGCACCCATTTACATGGGACTGAAATGCAATGGTAAATAAACATGAGATTTTTTCACCATTCATCATCATTTTATATTGTTCAAACACGATGGTTATTCTGATTTAATTAATAGCTAATATGTATGATCCATTTGTGAATATGTAGCCACAAACAGTAATAATGCGCATTTTCATCTGGCAAACAGAGCTAAAATCATAATTATAGGAAAGGTCACATTTTAATCTATGTGTTTAAACACAGGTTGTCGTTATGTGGAAAAGATGTTTGCTGTCTACAAACTTTGTCTGGAACTCAAAAACTATCCGAAGAACAACTCTTCTGTTTTATAATAGTGTTTTTTATCAGGAGACAAAGACACAATGATTGGCATTAAAAAATTCGTGGTCAACTTAGAGGACTCTATTATTCCAACCATACTAACTAACCTTTTCAGTTAAAGAACCAGACAAAACACTAACATCTATCACGTTATTGCTGACTTACAGCCAAGGAGCACCGGTTGTGAATAATGTCTTCTTTCAGCAGTTTTGGGTTACTCATCCCCGTCATGTTTGATTCTAGTGCTTGATTTTCAAAGCACTGATATGTTGTCTCTTCATCTGACTAGTTTGTTTGCCAATATATCCACGGTATAAATGAAGGAAAGTTCAATATCCGATTCTACTTAAATGGAACTACTTTGAATACTGCCATCCATACATCTGTTATCTAAAGAAGAAATATTTTAACGGCGTTAACTCATCGATCAGTTGCGATTACTTGGGCACATCGCACTGGCATTCCATAACAGACATTAACTCTTTATTTAGATCACAACGACTGCGATCCGAATCCCTGATTCAACGATGGCTCGTGTACTGATGACTTCAAAGTTTTTTCATGTAGTTGTCCGCGTCCATAGGGAGGTACAACTTGTGAAATACTGAAATACTGAAACCATTGATGAGATCATTTGCGAAATGCAAAAATGTCGTACACCAATTGACACAGACACAAATCGTAATTCTTTGTAAACAATTATCTACAAATCAGATTACATGATGAATCATCATCTATTATCATTCATCATTTATCAAGCTGAACGACTTTGATCACATATAGTTGCCCGTTTTTTTTACACAACAATACAGTCGAACCTTAATTAATATGATTTAAAACTAGACCCATTACTGAATTGTCATTATATCACGATTATGTGCTGCGAACTTCAGGGTTGACCATCCGGTTATGGCCAATTAACGAAAGACAGACGGAAGGATTTGTAGAAGTTTTTAACAACATCACAGAAGAATGGGGGTTTTTAGGCCAGCCTTATTATAGATATACAGACCCATCTGCATCCTACTTGTGCAAGACCCTGCAAATAAGGTTATCATTTATATTTTATCATGAGAAATAAAGTAAAACTTAGAAATCTCAGTAATCGTATTTCGTTTCTCTCCTACAGAAATGTTTGGATTGAGGTTAGTGAAACATTTACTGTGGTATCATTTTTGTTCGCGCAGGACGAATTTTCGCGTATTTCGCGCTACGTTTGTTGCGCGAATTTAAGGCCGCGCCAATAAATGACCATCCAGAAAGAAGTGACTATCCGAAATTTTCATTGTCCGAATACTGTGTCACTTAAGTTGTGTATTTACTTCAGGTTATGTTACTACCTATTTGCGAAAATGTTAAGTTTTTTTCGAGAATTAAAAGAGAAACGAGACATACCTGTTAGGAAAACGTTAATGATATTTTCCCACAGAGGAAGAATGAACATATTTAATTATTGGTATTCTCTTTCGGAGCTGAAGCATCGGCTGGGTCAGAAAGGCCCGGTTCTGACGGAGAGCGTGTAGAACAGAAGAGAATGAAACAAACAATAAATTGTATGTTTTAAAACCAGTCCTAGAGAAAGGGATTATTCACACCTCTGACTGTTGTTTTTTTCCGTAATTGCTCGGACGCCATAACAAGACGTGGACCCGAAAATTGCCTAATTTACATGCTAATCCATGCTTTGATCTCGGACACGCTTTATTTGTATAAAGTGACAATTAACAAGCAATAGTTGGTGACAACTGTCATATTGTTTATTAATCATGGTAACAAAGGGCGCCGCTGTGATTAAAAAAATCTAAAAATCAAAATGCGCGAATTTACGACCGCGCAAATCTGTCTTTTTTCGCATTTGCGCAAAATTTCGTGCCAGCGAAATTAAATGATACCACAGTAATTTTGGGAATTTAGAACTAAATTATGTATAATAAATACTGTTTAATAAAGAACTGAATTTGTAACTACAGTAAACAAATACATACGAGAATATAAATTTCATGCGTGCTCTGATAAATGGAAAAGCGAATCAAAAAATAATTCAGAAACACAAACATCAAATTCAAACGCATGAAATGGTATTTCATGTAGTTCGTTCCTTTCATATCTGAAAAAAACTCGTAATTGTATACTTAATATGTTTAACAGGGTCATGTGACAATTATCCTGCATATAACGAAGGAGGAAGAACCCAAGCGCATCTTTTGGTAGAACCACCAACCTTCGTCTAGTTATTTCAACAACTTTTTCACATGTAATATATTTTCTGGTCTCTAGATGTCAAACTCAGTGAGGTGGGGGAGGGGGGGGGGCTAGTGGGTATTAGTCAGAGACTTCATCAACAGAGGGCCCTAATAAAAAGACTTGTAATAAAACAATATCATACGATATTTTGCAGTGAGTTTGGATACGGAGCAATGTGGACTCCTCTTGGATCATACACAGCGTACCTTGCATTACCATCTATTGACTGTGACATCAACGGGATCTGTACCATACCATCGTATAGCAGTAGTCATGGAACCTTATTTAGTGAGAATGCACCAGGGTATACGTTCAGATACGCAAACAGCCTGCATTGTGTTGGTAAGTTAATTTTTCAAACAAGATTATGTCGAAAAAAAAACACAGCCACGTCGCAAAAACGAGTAGATTACTTTTTATATTCATTGGAAGCAAACATTGTCTACAGTGGTTAACATAAAGTATCGTTTCAGATTCAAGAATCGTGGGAGAAGAGTACAATGAGGGAATCTTGCAGACAGCAGTTTTAGGTCAAATATACACAACTTGCTTCGATGGATTCGATATGAATGCTGCGGAGGTTGTTTGTAACCATTTAGGGTTTAAGTATGTCCATGTTATTTCATTTTGTCGTGTTGGCTACACGTCTAAGTTATTTTTCTAGTTTGTGAAGTCAGTTCAATCTAAAAGTATTTCTATCCAAAGATCTGCCGCGATTCGGATGTGTTATAAAAATATTTGAAACGGTTTGCAATACAAAAATGCTCGAAATTTGTAATTGTGTTATTGTTGTAATTTCCTAAGAGGAAGTGTGCAAAATGTATTACTTAATAATTGAAATGTATTTGATTTTGGACTCACAGAAGATTAATTTCACCGATGTTTCAATTTAAAATGCTACTATATTTTAGTGGAGCAGCGAGCATTTCTGCCAAAGACCCGGACACTACACGCATATACAATAAAATGTTTATATGCAATGGTAGTGAACATTCATTATTACAGTGTAATCGGTCAAGAGATGAAATATTAGACTGTCAGAAGATTGTTCAAATTACATGTAAAGGTACTAAACTTTGATTATTTAAAAGATTAATAGATATCATATCTGTGTGCCCTGCTTCCTTGTCAACACGAATGGATTTTGTATTCAGGGGTCTTGCTGTATATTTCATGTTCTAAATATAATGTATTGCAAAGCAGAAATCTTCAAAACGTTAAGTGGTGAATGACGTTTGAGTCTCTGATATCATTTGATTTTCGATCAAATGAAGATAATTTGTCTTTAGGCTTTGACTCACGCGTGATTTTGGGAGATTATTAGTCACAAGTGAATTGACGTGATTCAAACTGATTGGTATTGATGTTCGACCAAGGAACATTGTCTATGTCCATTGACAACAGTATCATGCTGGAATAAAATTGACAAATTGTGTTACATTTAGTTAAACGAAATTGTTGAATATCTTCGAAAGAGTATGTATATGGCAATGACGTTAGTCGAAAGTATAGTTTATTTGATTACCGTGTTGTTAATATTGATTAAGTATGCATTTTGGATCACGTCCTTAAGGTTTTATACACATAATGTCCAAAATTAGTATCTCAAAAAGGAGCGGACAGATTTTGGGAACCTTTATATTTTTATAGGTTTCCATGATAGAAAATAATTTTCCGCGAGCTACCCTTTGTCGAAGATTATTGAGAAAAGAAGATCCGTGCAAAAAAAGATGCAATTTAATTTGATAAAGAAAAATGCAAGTCACCTTGCAATATTTTCAGACATTAATATTTCTCTATTTTTCAACAAGGGTAATAACTCTTAAAAAAGTTTCAAAACATGTCACAAAATAAATCGAAATACCTAGAGTAACTATCAAATAAGTTATAATAACTTGGCAATACTATTTTATTATATTTGAGCAACAATCCGCAAATACGTAAAATAAGTATAGTAATTATAGATATGATAACTTAATTTCAGAGTATACACTTTGGTTGATTTGATTTTGGAGTATTGGTTACTTTATATGGTATATTTTTTATATGTTTGTACATAGGGGGCTTGCACGTTGAAGAGATGGTGCATAATGGTGTATTAAGCCTAGATGGCCACACGGGCCAAAACACCTATATACAAGGATTACAACTTCTGAAATGACAGTTTTTGCACCAAGTGTGTTTTCACTACGTCACTTTTTCAGAAATCACTCAAATTTGTAATAACTGGTGTCTACTGATTGCTAATACATTATACTACTTATAACCAATAATCACTTGGTCCAATTCAAAACAATGAAGTAAATATTTGATCTTTTTCCTCCGAAAAAATCGTCAATTTCGTTTAGTCAAATGCGGCCTCTTAACACTAAATCAACCAGAATTACCATACTAAATACACATTAAAACAACAGTACAGTAATGTCAACGCATGCACGCCAAAAATAATGTCAATGCATGCACGCCAAAAAACATCCATAAAATGCACTGATCTATCGCAAGAGTATAATCCAGGAATGTTCTATTCAAGTCGATTAACAAAAATCGTTGCATTGATTGAAACTTTAAATAGTAAGATTCTGTCACCTTTGCCCTGTAATTCTTTGAAAGGAAACGTTTCATTAGCTGAAGCTCAGATAATTAAAATGGTGTAGCGAGGTGGAAATCTATGACGGATTCGACGATTTTGTTAATTTTTCGTGAGTAGAACATTTCTTAATTATTCTTTAGCGAAAGACCAGTCTAATGTATATATATATGATATATATATATTTATGTCCGTATGGCCATTTTAGACTTAACGCTGATATTCAATAAGATGAAGCATTTGATGTTCCTTGCATTATCTACAGAACGCAAGCACGCAATGAATTTAAATGAAGTGCATAAGTTGCATACTGGGGTTGGGCACTTGGGACAAAATAAATTTCTAAAATATGAAAAAGTATGTGCTCAAATAAATCCAAGAAGTACTCCAAAATGTAATATACGTTACTGTCGCCACCTGCAATGTTCGCATTTTATGAAATTTTAGAAAAAATATGCACGTCGAATAGTTTTTACGCTCAAGGTTTTTGATACGTACAATATCATACTATTTTATGGGGAGATCGACTCAAAGGTCATCAGTAGCATAATGTTACAAATGAGATTTTTCAAATGTCGCCAAGTGCTTTGAAACATACGTAACCATTAATAGGGGGGCAATTTTTTCATATTCCAACAGAGTGTGTTCATGTAAAATTGTTGGAAATAAAAGTACATATATGACTTCTTTTGAAATAAAAGCAATTGTAATTAAGTATACAACGATGCTTCATCATTCATCACATCTTGTCAGAATTTTCACGTAGGCTTTTAAGAATGAAACATACGTTACAACGGTTTACCAGACATTGATGAATATCCAAGTTATTATGCATGTATCCACGAATTAGTCTTACGTTACCGTAGAAATGAGGAACCTTCCTTACAGTATCGCATAGGTTTCATAGATGCTATGACGTCATTGGAATAAATGTGACGTCATCAAAGGTGATGTAAAAACTTGATATGGCACACATATGTTGATGATGTTGACGAATTAGTAAATCATCAAAGGCGTGAGATTGCACAAGCAAGGTAAGCATGATTTATTGTTCTATGACATGCATGTGAATATGTTTTTGCAAGTCTTCTTGATCGGTCAATACTTAGATATGTAATTCAACCCTCTCGATCCGTCCTTTGCCCTCTTCGAACCCGTTTATATATGAAAATATGCATTGAAACATTCGTTACCTTTGGTAACGTATGTTTCATGTAACGTTTCACACCATTAAATTATGATTTTCTGACCGTTACTCATCTGTTTACTTTTTTCAAACTTCGAACGTGTATAAATGTTGTATAAATTCATACTACAGCGGACCTGGAAATAAAAACGAATATATTACACCTGCTACATTTAATGGCGTTCAGAATTGTAGTTAACCTGTAAAACATATAGATCCGCATACCCCTATCTAATGGTACGAATGTCTAGAAGCAAGTCACAAGACTTCTTATAACACTTACATCATCAACAAGCATGCAAATATGAACTGTAAAGGGAATTTTTAAAAGTAGGTTCCTAAACGAAACATGCGTTACCGTATAAACGGGTGCTTGCATTCAAATGCGTGTAAAATGTTATATAGCCGAAGATTGTTGAAACCATTGCAAAGTAGTAAGCCTCATTCATGTACCTAACTATAAAATCTTTCCATCCAATAAAAAGTAACACTTTATTTTCATCATTTTTTAAATCTCAAATGCTTCGTCTTATTGAATATCAGCGTTAATACACCATTATAAACCATCCCTTCAACGTGCTAGCCCCCTATGGTTTTGTACATGCAACATAATACGGAGTCACTTCAAAGAGAATCATGACATACACCATTAAAATCTAAATAGTCTCTAACATTCGTGTGTGTTTTTATTTTCATTAAATAGCCGTACGTCTTGTATCAACGAATGAGTACACAGATGAGGGTGCAGTGGAAGTATTTTACAATGGAACATGGGGTTTCGTTGGAGATCCTGGCTTTATCTTTTCAGACACAACAGCTTCTTATTTGTGTGACAGACTTGGATTAGGGTACTGTAATCAGTAATAAGTAAATAAGTAAATAACTGAATAGTGTTCATGGTATTTTCATGACTAAATTATAAAAAAAGTTTTTCCATCACACCGTGTCTGCTTGAAAAATGTACCCATAACAATAATGATCCCATCGACTTCTTTAAACATCAGAATTCTCCGGAATTTATTTTAGGAAAAATGGATTTGGAGCAATGGCGCATTCTTTGCATAATTATGACCGAATAGCATGGTATAGTTATATGGAATGCTTTGGAAATGAAACAAATATAAGGCAGTGTGATCTCCCTTCTCCATCGATGGTACCACCATTGAATTACACTTACCAGAGAGGAAGTTGGCTGTACTGTTTTGGTAATGTTTCATGTCATTTCGTTGGTTCTTTTTTTAAACTGATTAAACACAAATAGAGACCCAAGGTTGTCCACTTATCTCAAGGCATTTCAATAAATATTAGAAATCCTCTATCATCTTTGATGTAAAAATGCTAAGCTAATATTTTATAAACATAGCTCACTGGCCTGTGGATCAACAAAGCTAGTGTCCTTTCAAAAACTAATGCTTACATGTATTTATTACATCTAATTTCACGCTTCCGCTAATTGAATATCCCATTTCAAGAGAATTGTCTGTTGTTTGAAAATGCAGATATATTGGTAAGAAGTGCTGATATACCAGGCAGGAGTTTTTACTCTAGTATCGACAAATTGACGTAAATTTTGCACGAGTAACACTTTAACTTTTACGACATTACAGATTTTAATGTAAGAGACATTCGTTTGGTGAATGGTTCTACCTATAGTGATGGAAGAGTTCAACTGGAAATAAATGGTCGTTGGGGATCAATTTGTATGGCCGGTAACCCCAGCAGTGACTATTCTGCTGCTGGTGAAATATTGTGTAGGACAATGGGATTTGTGTATGTGTATATTTAATATTGTGATTTTATAGTATTTGTTTCTGTGTGTTGTTGTAAGTGTGAACTAAGTTCTGTTTAAAAGTAAGCCGTTTTTGCGGATTTGTGTTTTTGCTGGGTACTGAGTTTCGAAATACATGTAGTTATATCCATGCTAATGTTTGTCGTGGTGGTTTAATTGTGTTTACGTAGTTTGATAGTGAGGATTTTTGTATGTTTCTTGGAATACGTCTTTATTTATGGTGTTTTCATTAAACAGCGTACTGTTAATTTTTGTAGTAAATGAGTCACCGAGAAGCAACACAATCACACAACAGATATCGAGCAACTGTTAGAAAAGCATTTTGAATAGAAATGAGAGAAATTATAGAATATTCTTTTACACATTTTTATTTAAGTACTAATGCTGCAATTTATTCTATTATTATTCTTTGATGTTAGGTCACTTGAAACTGTTTATGAAGGAAACGGTAGCAGTACTGATTTATTTTGGTTTAATCAGTTGTATTGTGACGGGTCAGAATCGTCAATTACTGAATGTAACCAATATTTAAAGGGAGCCTACCCCAACTGCTATACGAAACCCATTTACCTGGGACTGAAATGCAATGGTAAATAAACATGAGATTTTTTCACCATTCATCATCATTTCATATTGTTCAAACACGATGGTTATTCTGATTTAATTGATAGCTAATATATGATCCATTTATGAATATGTAGCCACAAACATTAATAATGCGCATTTTCATCTGGCAAACAGAGCTAAAATCATAATTATAGGAAAGGTAACATTTTAATCTATGTGTTTAAACACAGGTTGTCGTTATGTGGAAAAGACGTTTGCTGTCTACAAACTTTGTCAGGAACTCAAAAACTATCCGAAGAACACTCTTCTGTTTTATAATAGTGTTTTTTGTATCAGGAGACAAAAACACAATCATTGGCATTAAACAATTCGTGGTCAACTTACAGGACTTAATTATTCCAACCATACTATGTGGGGGTGTAACAATACGATAAAACCCGTATTGCAATATATTGCCATACGTATTGTTTTTCGCGCAGAAAAATCAATGTTGTATATATATTTATACATGAAATCAATATGTAGTTTCAAATTATCTCTTATATTTCACCCTCTCCTTTGATAAAGTGTTTAAACCTGTTCAAGCACAAACTCATAGTCGGTGTTGTCTGCCACTATTCGTCAACAACATATAGTCAAACTCACTCAGACGCTTTCAAATTGACGTTGATAAATCCCAAATTTTGGGTTACTCATCCCCGTCATGTTTGATTATGTTGCTCGATTTTCAAAGCACGGAACTGTGTGTTGTCTCTTCATCTTGTTGTCTAGCTTGATTGCCAATATGAACGGTATAATTTCAAATCTGATTCTACTTAAATGGAGCTACTTCGAATATTGTCACCCATATATATCTGTTATCTTAATAAAATATTTTAAAAACGATAACCAATCGATCAGTTTTGGTTAATTGGACTCGACACATTGACATTCCATAACAGGCAACAACTTTTTATTCAGATTACAACGACTGCGAACCGAATCCATGTTTCAACGGTGGCTCGTGTACTGATGATTTTAAAACTTTTTCCTGCGATTGTCCGCATCCATGGGGAGGTACAACTTGCGAAATAGGTGAGTTATATTGACTGTGACCTTTAAGATATTCCTAACATTTATGGTAATTGCGTTCGAACATTTTGTTCCGAAGAAAGTACTGAACCATTGATGAGATCATTCGCGAAACGCAGATTTCGGCACACCAAATTTCGTACACCAACTGACAGACACAAATTGCAATTCTCTGTAACAATTATCTATAAATCAGAATGTAGGATAAATCATCATTGATTATCATTCATCATTTATCAAGCTGATCGACTTTGATTAAAAATACTCTTGTATTCCACGACCAGTATACTCACAAATATGCTATGTAACTCGAGTAAGAACTGTATTGACTTCTATTGAACTTTGTAGACATAGAAGATGATTGTGCCGCTGGTTCGTGTTTCAATAATGGAACGTGTGTTGATCATGTGGAGGCTTTTGCATGTTCATGTGCGGACGGTTTTGGTGGAGAAAGGTGTCAGAACAGTACGTACCCGAATTTTGGCTGTGAACTATAATTTTAATCTAAACCCACTTTGCTGTATGCCGTTCATCGGTGTTTGTGTCCGGAAAGAAAGGTAACACTTTCGTACATATTTAAAGTCCCTTTACATTTCAGACGAATGTGTTTTATATACATATGTATGTAGATCAAAGACGTAAGATTTTTGCGCACTTTTAAATATCTTTCGAATTTGCACTTTAATACGAATTTGAAAACAAAAGTACCTCGTCATCCTTGGCACCGTTTTGGTAATTCGTGACGTTTTCGAGGAGACGGCCTCTCCCTTGTCGTACATGCAAGATGAAATTTTCTTAGTGTTACCTTTCTTTACGGATACATTGTATATCGAACGATCGTTTCAGTATAACAAAAACAACGACCCATGTACTGACAGGAAGTGGGGTATGCTTAAACATTACTAGAGAAATATAAAACAGCAGTTTACCGTTTACTACATTATACATGTATATATATTTATACAATGCTCGTTCTGAGAAGGAAACCAAACCCGCTTATCTCAATAGGCTCAGATGGTGAGGGCTTTAATTCTAAGGACCCTAGGTTCGTGAGATCTGTGATGAATCGGTTAAAGCATCACCGTAACTACACTGAGGCACACCGAGGCGCGTACCTATGGTAAAATTTGAACAGGTAATGTGGATAAATGGCAGTCTGATTATGCATGCCCCCGGACCACCCTAGATTGCCTCGGTTCAAATATGAGTCTGGCTACGGCACTGTAAAGATATTGTGCTTCAGACCTTTCGGCCTTGACTGCTTATATATTTCACAAGGTTCTTTCGCAGACAAAGCTTAAAAACGAAACTTTGGAGCTCTCTTTCTCTCTCTCTCTCATTCGCTGTTGTCATGTTTTGTTACTAGTCGTGAATTGATGTGTATATGTCACTTGGGCTAATGGCCTATTGATAAAACATAAATAAATAAACTTATATATTAATGATTCATGCTGGAAATTTGGCTGTTTCATGGGGAGAACAAAATTAATTTAGTTATAGTACAGCATTGATCGTTGATTATGACTTCGTGATCTATGTGGTATTTTGTATGTGGTATTTCTTGGTAAATTCCAGTTTAATTTGTATTTATCTAGATATAGATGACTGTCTAGTATCTAAATGTAAGAATGGTGGAAGCTGTGAAGACAGAATTAATGGATACATTTGCTATTGCAAAGAGGGGTTCGAAGGAAAAGACTGCGAGACTGGTAAGTTGTATTTGTACACTTTCACCATATGAAACTGAAAACTATTATGACTTTAGAATACTTGACTCTGCAGTAAATCTGAAATAAAATTGGTAAAATTTGAAGTTGGTAATAACAACCAATCAGGGTTTCAGCCTGGTGCTTTCCGCAAGTATAGGTCGACATACGTCCAGAAATAAATTTTCGCTCTGATGCCGTTACCATAAACATCACAAATTGATATAGTAACGTGGATATGTCATACAAGAAGGACACTGAATCTTCCTGATTATGATGGCCGGTATCATTGAATTTTGTTTTTTTTTCTTCAGAAGTAACACAGTAATCAACATTGATAATAATTCTGGTATCTGGAGCTGCCTTCTTATCTATCGTAGCTGTTGTAATGGTATGTGTTTGTATACGACACGGACGAAACAGGAAAAAATCCGGTGAGTCTTATTTAAACAAAATTTCATTACAAGCATTTGGATTTATGGTACTTACTGATACGTTAATATTTCAACGGTGCCGCATGATTTGTAAATTCATTTTGTATATATATAAAGCTGACGAGGAAGTATTGGCAAAACCTCAGCCTCAATGTAGTACGTTTCGGGTGTGACGTAATTCGGACGACAGGCTACATTTCTACAGGTCAATACGTAAACATGACTTTATTTGTAATGATTTTTATTGTGAATATTAAATATCGGATACATGTATATTGCTTGAATGGAAAAATGTAAGTAACCTAAGCATATTTGAGAATAATCATTGGTAATCTGCTTTTAATGTAAACCGCCAATATAAGAAGAAATTTTACAGATTTTATCAATTATCACAGGTTTTCAAATAATGGTGAGGTTGGGGTCATGTTTGTATTTTAGAACTGTAATGTTTGACACTTATAAGGTCTGATGTATGTAATATCACTATCAAATTGCAGGTAATAACGCCTTGCCAAACAATTTTAGTTTTAGTGTTAAAAAATGATTTCCAATAATGAATGTTTCTAGTAATGTTTCTTTGCAATATAGGAAAGGATCACTCGGAACCACGCGTGGAAAGGTTAGTGGGACATGAAATAGATTCAATTTCACATTTTTTGATCTAATTGCAAAATAGATGACTTACTGTATTCATACACTGAGCAGAATCGAATTATCTCCAGTACTAAGGCATAATATTGCATAATGATAAATATGCCCAATTTGACAAAAGGTTATGAGACGAACACGTGACATTAGTGGCATTATCTAGTGCTTAGTTGAAAGCAGTAAGAAAATACATGTATGTCAAAAATTGAAACATTTCATACAAGTATGTGTATACAGGAAAATAAATAAAGTACATTTATATATTAGCTCTGGTGAAATTATCAGTACGTAGCAAATTAAAAGTTGCTCTTTTTGGTCACTTTAATTTCTGTTTGCTCGTCTACTGTATTATGAATAATGTTTAGTGTTTCTGCACGTTTATTAATCTCATAAAATGTTTCGATTTTACCAGAGAAGAAATGAAGAATATTCCGAACATCAACGAGGACAAAAGTGCCGGTTATACAAACTTATATTCAACGATATCGGATAACGAAACAGATTATTCAACCGCTAAAGTTGATGACAATGAAGAGGTGTATAATGTGATACAAGACACTGACGTAAATGATTATTTACATCCTGTAGAAACTGCAATTGATAAATGTGAAGATGGCTACTTAACTCTCGAAAAAGTTGAAAACAAAGACAAAGAATGTGCTGGTAAAGAGCATTGAATGTGATGCATTCAGAGCTAGCTACAGAAAACTAACACTTGAACAATAAAATCATGAGTTTGAAATATGTTCTGAACATACAGTAAAACCTCGATAATGAGACCACCTTCGGGACCCGAAAAATCGATGGGGTTGTCTCATTTTCAATTAGAATTATAGGGGAATTATTGAAAGCCGATCCGAAAATGAAGTTGTGGTAATGTGAGGTTTTACTGTATGTATTTTATCCGAACTGTGCCCAGGTTTTCATTGTTATAAATCCAGCATTGTATGAAATTGACCATTACCTTTCAGATTTTTTAATATCATTACTAATCTTCCCTTCACTTGCAAATAGATCGTATCGTATTACAATTTCCTTTAACCAAGTGGATGTACAGTATTTCAATATTTTGCGTGTTGTTGTTAAAGTCTTTGTCAACCGTACCATTACTATGATACGCATGCTGATTATCCACAGTGTACAAACTGTGCTCTCTTAACTGATCATTACAAAGTATTAATATCGACACTTATACGGTATGAAATCTTTATGCTGTACTTATAATGCGCAATTTTGCTTAAGTCATATAATGGCATCTCAAAGAAAGAAAATGTATTGTAGTAGAACTCACGGTGTTTCAGCCGTCAGTTCAGGTGTTACTGACATACGCAGTATATACACGCGGTGCAAGCAATAATTGGAATATGAAGGAAGCTTCAATCGTGTATATTCTCAATTTATCATTCATCTTTCATGTCTTTATTTACTATTTGTGATAATGTCGTTAATAAATATAATGTATCGACTACGCTTGTTAGAATATCTATTTCGCCGCTGATTTTATGCCTCGGATCGATATTGTCTTAAAGTTATCGTTTAATAATCGTAGTCAACCCAGTGCCCGTTTTGCCCGGGGTGTTGGTTTGTAAATATACAATGCATCCGTTATGATATAGCGCGTGTCCTTTTTCGATCAGCTGTATGATGCAGTAAATATGTGTTTTGAAGAATCACTTATATAAAAATGTAAAACGATTTGACTCTTTTACGTCATATTATAGTACTTTAAAACATTACGATACTTCCACATGTATTCTTTTACAGATGAAATAAAATATCGTTCTAACAACATTCACCCGGTTTTTTGCTTCAATCAATGAACTACAAAATATTTTAGCACATGATTTAAGCTATATTTTTATGTACCACAATATTTTACTTATCAGAAACTGAAGAAATTTATGTGTACCAATGAGCATTATTGAAAACAGACGATCTATTTCTCTGATATGACAGCACAATTTGTATTTCATTCATCTTGAATATTTGACACACACAAAGCTTCGGCAAACATATTCTATCACTTATTGACGTCACTTTACAACGTTTAATTTTGTTGGTTTATGATAAGTTATGGAGAACTGACGCAATTAACTTTATTTATATATATCTGTAAGGTCTTTTATTTTTGTATCTATGAAGAAACACCGATCTTCGTAAGCTAGCTGGATAGTTTCCTCGTGTGTGAAATTTGCCTGGTCGCTGTTAGGATTCGAACTCACAGCGGTATAGGCTAGTGACCATAAGCACACGACCACGGAGGGACTTAACATGTAGTTTCCACCGAACATTAGTGTTATGTTTGTATCTTGATTGTCACTGTACTTCATGAGAGTCCCAAAATGAACAACTCTCCAGTTAGGTTACTAAATCTATTATAAATTCTACAAGTAGCACAGGGTCATATACACAGCATGCATTATCCAGTGGGCGGAGCTTATCAGTTATTGGACAGAGCTAATAGCTCAGTATACATTACAGTTAGGCATATCGTATAAACGAATGCAACAAGACAAAATAAATGTAATTAATCATGTCGATCTGAGAGGATGAAACAAAACACAAATACATTGCAACCTCTCCAAAGAGGCCGACTCTTGAGCAACAACCTCCCTTCAACAACAACAGGATTTTTCCCACCGTACGATTTAACTATTAATTCAAACTCTCTAGCGCAACAACCTCTTAACAACGACATAATTTTGCTTCTCCCAAAGGGTGTTGTTTGAAGTTGTTGCACTGTACTATCTTCAATAAGGAATAAGGTATAAGCGATAAGATTGATCAGCTTGGACGGGTTGCTAGTTGATCGAATCTCAAGTGTTAAATATTTAATACTCTATTCCGACATTTACTGCGACAAATCATCAATAAACACGGTTTTCAGGATTTGCTTGTCTACATACATGAAATTTTAAGTGAAGTCGTTTCCTTCGGGCATTTTTAACCCATGCTCTGTTTGATTTACTCGCGTAAATTAGAGTTGAGAGACGCTTACTTATGAAGAATTTGCAATTTCTTCCATGACAATTGCCTGGGAGAAATACGAGCTTCACTCAAGTATCGAACCCGCCATAACCCGATTTCCCTAACTGGATTGGTTTCTATCATGAACAAAATCGTACTATATATTTTCACCAGATTACATTGGCTAGGAAAACAAACAGTTCATTTTTAATTATCAACGTGCCTCATTTGTCGAGAAATTTTGCATTAAATAGAATCGAAATTGCAATGATTTACTGACAAATAGTTTTAAAATTGGTGTTTGTTTTTGATAGCCCAACACTCAATATAAATTGAATGTACGTAGTGGTTCACACACCCTTTGCTAAATAATATGCTCAATAATTATGGGTATCCGTCATTCTTTATGAATTATTTATTATTAAAATTAGCTGTACAATTACAATTTTTTACCATGCATGACTGAATATTCTAGAAGCAATTTATATGTAAATGATCCCGTATCTGGAGAGAGATAATTTTCTGCGCGAACATGTCAGAGGTTTGAACGTTGACAACGGAGAATATTGCGATGAGATACTTGAATATATTTCACGGTGTACCTCTTGAGATTTTGAAAATTTTTGTCCGATACTTACCTTACTCCAGTCTATCTTATTGTGAAAAATAGCAATTATGTGCCCTGTAGCTTTGCAACAGACGTTCCAAAGGGGTATCCTGTTATGTCCTCCTTTTTCGTATGTTCAGGACTCTGTATTGAATGGGTTTTTCGGGTTGATCGTTTTGGGGAAGGCAGTATTTTGGGGACGCTGGGATTTCATGTACTTTTTTGTTTCTAAGAATCCTTTTCTTATTTTTATTAACTGTATGTTTGTCTTTGACGTCGATGATTTTGCTCCATTTACAGAATGCTTTAATTTGTTATATGGTTTTAATGCTGGATATCTAATGCCAGATCCTACAAAGTTACCTTACAAATACTGTCAAACTTTTGAACATTACACCATAAAGTGTAGTGTGAAATATATGTGATGTATCTCATCTTAAGAAAGTTGTCTTTATTCAAAGCTGTTATCATGTATAACGTAGGTGGTCGTTAACTTGAAACTGACTTCCAAAAAATTATTCGCGGAAACAATCAACGGTTAAAAATAGATTCATGCTCTACTGATTGGCTTGGCTTGAAAGGAAAGCATTACCAACATAAAACGTGTTTCGTTTACAAATTATGGCCTGCACAACCGTTCTAGACTAAATATGTAACCATTGAATACAGTTGTATTAAAAATAATCAGAACATAAATGAAATATAACTAAAACATTAGAAAATACGACAACAGTCCAGTTTTGGTTTACATCAACTTGTAAATTATCGCCACCATACGAACGAAGGTTATTATTTATTGATTTATATCCATTATCCAAAACCCGAACCTTTAAATTAAGCAAACAGTACGTTAAGGTAATATACATGTGTTCCTGATAGCCCTTTGGTGGACTTTGTCTACCCTGTTTTTTCACTATGGTTAAACTTCGCACCAACAGCCTGGGTCATTTGGCGACTGTCCGGCTTTATCATTGGAGGAAGACTCCAAGCTTCCACTTAAGTAGAACCACCTACCTTCCGTAAGCCAGTTTGTCAGCTTCCTCACATATGAAATTTGGTCCCGGGTGGAATTCGAACACACAGTCAGAGACCAGAGCCTTTCCACCACGGAGACCCCGCGCCTTCGTTCACAAGTTTAATGTATACATAAATTAAAAGCGCGATGTCACTAGTTGGTATAACAGGTAAACAAGCTATAAAAGATATTCGTGACAAGCGACATAATCACATTCACTTTTAATTGCTTTATGCGAGTAGTAACCTTTTCTACATCAGATCGGAAATTAATCTATTGAAAGCCTAAAAATACTCGTGTAGATACAACGTCTGAATAAATCAACTGAAATTGGCCTGCGGTGAAACATTGTCAACCGCTACAGGGGTGCTGTATAATTTTGTCATTTATTGAGTAAAGGTTCAATAGAGTAACAACCCCTACATTTAAATTGTTATTGGATTAATCTATGGATGGTTATGTAAAAAGCTATCAACGAATATATTATACAAAAAATAACCCTGTCTTTCACTAACTCATTTTCTGATAGTAATGACATGAAATGGCATATATTAATTATGTGGTCCTTAATCATCTAAAGCAAGCACTAGGAACCAATGAAAATACTTTGAAAAAGCGATATGGACATATTTAGCTTTGGTCTAAAATATTGCAACGACAGATGAAGTTCAGAAAACTTTTTATTTGATACTAAGCACGAAAATATTGATGAGCCACTAAAAGGCCATACATGCAAGATTGAAAATGATGTAATGTCATTGTAGATATTGTAGTACCATGAGATTTTACTCAGTCTCATGTTGTTTAATATACAGTCACACCTGTGAACAAAGGCCACCCTTGGGAAAGACAAAATGTTACCTTTGTTGACAGGTGGCCTTTATTTGGAGGTCAGTTTGTTCTAAATGATTATTGTCTTTTTTTTCGTAGAATGGCCTTTATTCACAGGGTGGTCTTTATTCACAGGCGGCTGAAAACAGGTTTGACTGTAACTACAGTTGTTGATCGCAAATTGAACAATCAGCAAAGATGCTGTATATGCAACTTTACAGTGCCTTGATACACAAATATAATGGGTAGGTAAGATTTTGAAGATTTACCTTAAAGTCCATATAAAGTTATGGAGTACGAATTAAATTGTTACAGCGAATAGACAGCGTGTCAATGAAAACGGCAGAAAATAAGTTAACTAAAGTGGAGTACTGTGCCTCAAATTTCTAAAACTAAAACAGTTAATCAGTTGACATACCAAGAGTTGTTGTAGTAATGTAGAAGTTACTAAGTAATCCTTCCAGGTGAGTGTCAAATCAATTGATTGAACACGGATATCCACCTGTGCCCAATTGTATAAACATTGGTTAAAGTTAACCACTGGGTTAAATCAGAGTTTTGGTTAAAATTTTGGTTAAATGTTTGGTTAGATGTTGTAGAAAAATTTGTTTAAGTTTAACCAAATTTTGTTTTTGTAAAAGCTCAAATAAATCTAACCCAAGTCTAAGATGCTGGCTAAATCTTAACATAAACGGTAACCAGTACCAAAATGGCAGCCCTTTTTAAATGTTTTAAATGTTTTTTTTAATGGTTAATAAACCAAAATGGTTAAATTTAACCTTGGGTTAAGTTAACCATTTGGTTAAAGTTAACCAATGTTTATACAATTGGGCGCTGGTCTCTGTTAAATGTATCTATTATACAAAGTTCTCAGTTGACAAAGCATAACACTTTTCAACAGAACCACATAAAATATATATAACCACATATGTAGAAGATATATGACATAAAATGTATGTAATCGAAGGCGTTATTGGTGTTGATTTAGTATATTTGCGTCACGATGTCGTCACGAGTGTGTTTTATTGCCTATCAACTTTTAATTGAATATTTCAATATAACCAGTATGACTAATTTTAGTGTTAGAAAATGTTCTACATTTCTTGGTTATTGCATTGAAATTGTTGTTTCATCTATATATCACATGAGGATATATGTAAAAGGAACTAATTAAACGAAATGCGCGTTTCTGTTGTGGACGCCTTTGACTAAGAGAATCCAAAATGTAGTACAAGTACGAATAAGTAAGCTGACATAATGCAAACAAATAAAGGGGAACAGAAAAATTAAAAAAAGTGTAGTAGAGTAACGTCGAATGAAGTGATGAGGAATATTCTTAAAACTATTTTTTTAAATAGATTTTTAATGAGAAGTTGCACACAGAATATTACATGTGCACAAATCAACACAGGGCCAGAAATGACTGAAATATAAAACCCGACAATATGCGCTAGGGTACTTGGTAATGTTAATTATGTTAAAATTAATGTCGAAATCCCTCGATGAAAGTTGAAAGAGTTGCGCGGAAGGAGAGGAAATTGTGGACGCCCACCCTCCCGCCGACATTCGCCTATCTAGGGATTTGCTCATTCTAAAAGAAAACAAATGAGGTTTGAACGTACGCCTTAATGTGACTGCACAACCATAACATATAACATGTGACCAAACAGAATTGGTAACCAATAAAACTTCTAAAGAAAATATATCACGCCAAGGTCTATATTCTTGAACAACTAAGTATCAAATTGACACAGAGGAATTTGGTACGTTTACGACAAACCAATTAGCCTCACATTCATTACTTTCAATATACCTTTTACGTATCAAAACACAATGAATTAATCTAGTGAATTTAGCCCAGTGGCAAGATCTAAATGCAACAAATATATCTCCCATCTGTCAAGAAAGAAAAGATAAGCAATTTAAGTTGTATAGACCCTCGATTGTAAAATTATCTTTTTTCACTGGGTTTAACGCCGTTTTACAACAATTTTCAGTTGTATACGGTGGCCGGTTCACCTAACCAATTTTCCTGGACTGTAGGACTACATTTTAACCAATGTTAACTTAATGTTAGCGTTTGGTACAACAAAGGCAGCCATCAGGTTAACTTTTAAACCTATCCTCAAATCCAATCCAATGGTTAAATTTAACCAATGTTTATACAATTAAGTGCTGGTATTTGATGACAAATGCATATAAACGCCTACAGTCCATACGTACTTCAAAAGTTCGTCGCCCTCAGGTTCTTGAATGTTAAAAGAAAGACAACCGTGGTGGAGTTATTTACGCATGTTAATTTATGAAATATCTAGCATCTCAAACAAATTTATTTTGAAAATTAAACTCATACAATTATAAAACCTGAGAAAGTGTTTTGCAAAAACTGATTTTATTTGACGTAGTTGTACTTCTCCTTATTGATTTTAGGTTGACCAAGCTCGTTAACTGTACGATGTAACAAGATACGCTATGTCGGTTTTGAATATGATTACTTCAGTTGGGCGAGGTAATTTTGATTTTATGGGAATTTACGCAACGCAGAAAGTGTTAAGTTAATTAGCAGACGGGTATATAAAGCTTGAAGGATGTATATTTCAAGATTTTAGTAAACTTACTACCTCCATGCCAGGATGGATATTTCAGAAGTTATTTGTTATAGTTTCTTATTTTCCAGTATTTTGAATATCGTTCGGGTGAGTTTATTAAATAGTTAATACTAAGGATTTGGATGTTTTTTTGTGAATGACAGAAACCAATGTCCACTTAGTTGCTATATGTTTAATAAATTTTGTCTGATAATACATAGGATTACATTAGGCATTTTGCTTCGTAAAATTTACATTAAAATGTAACTGATATGAATGGATAATGTTATCTCAGAAAAAAAAGAAAAAATAACATACATTAGGCCTATGCGTGTGATATTTATCTTGCAAATGCACACTAATAACGGCTGAATAATTTTCATATGTTTTCAAATCACAAATTATTTGCAAGCGAACATATTATTATGCAGTATTTTCTTGTTATCAGTTAGTATGTGCAAAGTGCATCAAAATATATCTATTCATTACGCCTTCTATGGATGAACGGAAATCATAAATTACAAGGCAAATTGAATTAGGCTGAAGATGTGTTGGTGTCTATGAATAAACATATTGCAATCTCTTTAAGGTATAAATTAAACTATTTTGTCCCAGCCGCTGACCTACTCCAATTTCAAGTAGATGGGTACTTAATCTCCTAATTAAAATATTATTCATAATTTCAAAAAACATGGATGGTAGGCCATCATTGAAATAAATGATAAATAATTTTAATTTCCGTGTATTGTTACGGCAGAATATTATCATGTATTACTATGTATTACATTTTAAATACATATATCAAAATTGAAATTAAATGCCAAAGTGAAAATCTACATTTTACAATCAAAATCAGTAGAATGGAATATTAATTAATATCATTTAAAGCTGCATTACATAATTCAAATGCATAAGGACGTTACTATATTTTATTGTGAAAAAAGACAAACAGTAAAACACAGAAGAAGAAATTTCTTGTCATTTAGCTGCTTTTGATAAAGCGTCTATGAAACTAGGAATGCCTCTTCGAAAAGCTGTCTTTGTTGACTGTTTATCATTAAGTTCAAAAGACTGCCATACAAATGGAATATCTTAATTGATTCTACACGCGGTATCATATTGTGCCTGGAAATTTATGCACTGAAATACATATCTTGCGATGTATTATATTACACATACTGACAAACGCGATAAACACGTGTTTTATCACAAAATGATGTAATGATGAAAACATACATAATGCGGATAAATTCCAAGGAAATAAAGTTATTGAGTAAATTATTTCAAATATAAATGTCAAATGCCGATTTGCTCAGACAACAAGCATAGACAGAGACTTAATTTCTCATTTTTACATTTCTAACTTTGACTGTAAACTTGAATTAGCGAATGTTTGTCTTATGAGAATTTGTAAAAACATATACTTTTGAATTCTAATTTTATTATATTTCAGACAAGTTACATAAGTGTGATGAAATTAATTAAATGTTTGCTGTATGTTTCTGTCATTAATCGAGATAGGTACGTCGCTGCATAACTTGTATAATTTATTTTATTTTGTTATAATCATGTACTTGGTCACTCTTATAGTCATTTAAATGACATGAATTGAGCTGTTGAAAGATATTACGTGATAAAATCTGCAGATTATTTTATACCGCATATTCCTACAATTTTTCTCTCGTTACGGCATTTCTTAAATGTATACTTATTAATGAAACGCGAAGTAAATAACATGGGATGAATTGCATTTTATATCCTGTACCATGTTACTGTTGTTACAATATCCAATCAATTTAACTTCAAGTACCAGCCTTATTTAAGTACAAAAAGAGTTGCTACATAGTCGCTGCTATTCAATTGCATGAATACGCCTTTATTGACCATCATCAACAGCTTGAGCATTGCTTTCTTATCTTGAATGAAATCTTTGCTTTCAAGTGTCGCACAGGATTTGGGGCCATTCTGTGTGACAACCATGTGTGACATTGAAATTTGTGATGAACTTTTAGAGTGTATATAATTATATTTATAACTCTGAAACAATTAGTGCAGTGCATCGTGTGAATATAGTTGCACTTTATGACTATTAAAACATAAGAAGATCATATTTTGGTGAAATATAACTCCATATTTTATAATATTAACTGTAAAATACAGATAGTAAATAGTAAATTTAAGATATGATTTTAAGTAGTCAGAAGATGAACTAGCTTTTAAAAGAATGATCAGACCTGTCTAAGGTCATAGATGAAAATTACCTGCTGGTGAAATTATACTGGTAAGATACAGCTTTAAAAACTCTTTCTTTCAATTTGGAATTTAAATAGTTTATATAAACAATATATTTCGTTTAAACTAATCATATGATTTAAAGAATATTAATTCTGTAATTTTCTTGCATCAATAAAGTCACCTAAATTTAAAAAAAAATCGGCAATTCATTCCAACTAATTTGACTTGGTAAGCATATTAATTTGTCCTAACGCTTTCTGTCAACTTGTGAAAACGGAAATAAAAATGAAAAACTTAAATAACAACATTTAAGTTTGGAATCAAGATTTAGTCTGGAACAAACAACATTTACAAAATTTTCAGTCTACCGCTTTAGTAATTATGTAATAACGCGGGGTACTGCTGTAATTAGTCAGTCAGTTTTTGCTGTTTTACTTACATAAAAAATATATATTAAATACTGATCCTTGTCAAGAAACACATTGTCGATAACGTAGACGTGGCAATAATGATGTGCTGTACTATTTATGAATCACTTCAGTTGCGTCAAATTTTTAGACCCCAGAAAATTGATCAAATGATACAGTTCCAATTTTAGACCCACGCAAAGCACATGTTTCTTTGTGTAAATTTGACTGAAATTATGCATTATACATCAGTTTCCGACTTACACGTGGTTGTCACATCAAATCGGTGAGCCGCTAGATGATTACGAAATGAGATGAGGAAAATGTTGTGTCTTTTTTTCATCCCCGAATACCAGTTGCTTAAACTGTCTACCGTACATGCCTGAAATACCACTGATAAATGTCATTTATAATAACGATACTATTAAATACGAATAAGAAAAAGATTTTTTGAAAAAAAAAAACACCTCCTCAAAGTACGACCTTCCCCCAAGCTCACCCACCCAAAACAGAGAAATATATATATATATAATGGAGGACAAAACTTCTGAAGGGGTACTGTCTTGCATCGGTCTGCAGCCTAGCTAAATTGTTTGAATGAATTTAAATATTACCTACAATATTTTACAAAAAAAAATAAACTAATTACTAATTGCATACAATGTAGTTCATAAATGAAATTAGTTTTTAATTAACTTTATCTTGAATAGTTTGTGCAATGTCATGTTGAAAGTTTTTAACATTAGATGCAAAAACCAGACTTCCATGCCCGTTTGAAGTTTTACAATCTTGATATCAAAATTGGTGATATGCAATTGAAATATGTCTTTTTATTCACCTGATTTAGCAAATGTTACTTAATAAACATAGACTTCAGCAGTGTAGAAATTGTTACTTTAAGAACCACGAATTTTTTTAAAATGACTGTTTACATAATCTCTCATGCGGCGTAACATCGCTATGCCACGACGTGTAAATTCAAACCTTTATAGACATACCGCCGAGCAGAGAATTAAAAATTTGGTCGGTAAAACTAATCCATAAACATCGAAACATGTTCAAGTAATAAAAAACTATTCGTGTAAGGCAGAATTTGTCAGTCTCAGTAGCAGTTAATGCGACGTAATGATTTTCGGTATAAAAGTATTGAGCTCTGCGTAAAAGGTGCATTTTTAAGTCAGTCTTTTTAATATAAAATGCAACAGAACAGTACGTTGATGCATGTGATAATTTGCCTAATCTTCTTAAAATGAAATCTGTCACGGACAGGATCAGCCGGCGTAAATTATGGATTTGAATGTCTTTTGAATATGTTACCTGGTGTTATTGATACCTAACAAATTGATTTAAGAGTCATGGTTAATATAGTCATAAATAAATAAAATAAAGCTTAACTTTCCCATTAGATACATGAAATAAAACGTAACGAATTGCGCCAGATATATTTTTTTGTTGAAACTCCCTAAAAATGCAATTCCTTCGTTATCTGTATACATATAAAATTAAATGTTTATGTATATATCATATTTACATAGGTTTTATTTGGAAATTAAGCAATAAAAACACTTAGTGTTTAGAAAGAGGCGTTGCTCTTAACGAACTCACTGATACAATTTTTTTTGAATCTATGCGACACTTAGAGACAAAATATTTTAACAGTTAATTAAAAATGTATTGAACCTAGACGAATCTGCACGCTGAACGTAATTGTAGCGTTAATATACTCCCGCCCATTCACCTCCATTCTTTTAGCGATGCGCTGAAACTTTCAGCAAAACTTATATTTTTTTTATTATTTTCAGACTGAAAATGACATCAGCGACTTTGTTGAAACTATCATTGAGAAGAATCATCTTCGAAAAGGTTCGTTAGCTTGTTAGCATGACTAATATTGCATTAGAATATCTCTTAATTATAATGTTAGCTCAACACGGAGGTCTAAAGACTGAATGAGTCAGAATCCTGTGCTCTCTGTAATGATTAGGTTGCAGACTTTATGTCTATGGTCATTCCTTCTCTATCGCTCATTAATCGTGTGGAGAAGTTGGCAAATCACTTGAAAAGGACAAAGTTACTGCTGGGTACGAATCCCAGGAAAGCGGGATAGGTTATCTGTCCGCCGGTATATAAATTAAGATACTGTTGAAACAGAAGTATTTACATATTTTATTTTACTGAACATTAAATATGCTGAACTACATAAAAGTACAATTATAAAAAGGAATGTGAACGTCATGCAATGTTCAAATATACAGATTATAGAAAATCCGCTCAAGGGAATATTATAAGATGAAATTAATCTAATGTATTTATTTATTCGCGCAATTACAGATATGTTAATTACTTCATTTTTGTACTTAATTGGTGATATTCTGATGAAATCCTTTCCATTGTTTATCCGACTGATTTATGTAAAAAGGTTTGACTGTTGCTTGCAAGGAGCAAGTTCGTACTGGTACAAACACCAGGTACACTAGTTTAACTCTTTATCCGTAAATATCCGACATACTGTTAAATTAAGCGTAAAACCAGTAAATAATAATAAAATAATAAAAAAAATCTTTTTCTAATGATGTAATATACATGTAACAACTTCCTGTAAGAACTCCGGGGAATATTCTTTGTACCTGGTCTTTTCTCCATCGATTTCTTTCTTTTGCTATTACTGATTGTTAGTACAGTTTAACCCCTGAAAACCGGACCTCTTCCGGACTGATCCAAAAGTCCGGTTTTCTGAGAATTCCGGTTTTCAGAGAACTATCGATTAAAGGAGAAAAATACAATCGGACTTGAAAAATCGTTCCATTTTCAGGGAATTCCGGTTTTCAGGAAGTCCGGTTATCAGGGGTTTTATTGTATCATCTAGCGTTATTGTATTAAATCATTTCCATTTTAATTGTTATTTCAATGTTTTTATGTAATATAGAACCTAACGCATAGTTTATGTTATTTGCGCGTTTTTCGTCCCCTAAAATTAAACTAAACGAAATAAAAAAAATCATGGAGCCAACAGGTGATGAATACGATGTCTATTTCATAGGATGAAATATCTACAAACAAGTTGTCCATAAGTGGGAATATTCATGTTTATTAAAAGTGTCGTCATAAACTTTATGTTATTGGGTGTGTTTGTATATCTTGAAATTTATGTCCAATGATTCCAGGTGTATCTCATATAAGTTCAATTAAAATTAGATAGAGAACATATCAGGTCTCTTCCATCAATTTAACAACCATTTAAATAACTATTTGGCTGAATGATTTTCTAATAAAAAATGACCACGTGCATTGGGGTCATATTGTGAAAGTGATTGATTTTCTTACTCTAATGGGCTCCGAATGTCTATTAATTTCCAAGGGGCAACTTTTGCAGCGGGCTTGGGTCTTTTTCCTTCATTCGTTAATATTGGGGTTAAAATGAAGTCACTGCATGATACAAGAATATATTTTCATAATTTATCGGAAAATACATTGAATATATATTTAGATCATTAAAATTTGAATCAAAATACACTTGGTACTTAGATAGATGCTAAAAGGTTCTTTAAGGGGCATATCCAGGGCCCAGGGGATGAAATATAATTTGATAATTTATTATTGTAATATGTCATACTATGATTTAAAATAGCAACCGATTGTAGGCAATTGGAACGTAAATTGAAAAACGCCCTGATTTCATTAAAATACAGAGTCATATTATTGCATTAACGTAGCGTGAGTGGCTATATGGTGATGTCAAGTTTTACTAATTTATAGTTTTAAAAAGTCAACCATAATTGTATACATTTATAAACCCACTATACAGAGTCTATTGCAAGTGATTTGAAACAAATATTGTACTTGGCCTGTCTTCTATAAACCAATTTCGCACGTAATTTTCATATTTTTGAATAAAGATCACTACTCTGTATATAAGGATATATTACAACAATTAGACTTAAAATAACAATCATGGTATCATGCAGGGAATCGTGTCTCAGATTTTTGATAACGTCCTCCATTCAATAGATATTCGACTTTAAAGAAATTCTGTAGCCTGAACCCCGCTAACAATTACGTAATACGTCATAGATAAAAAACGAAAATAAATATCAAAATTCTGTGACACGGTTCCGTAGATAAGCTTTTCCGCTACAAAATACCGAAAACTGTGACTGTTTTCATTGGACTTGAATGAACAAATTTCTGACATGTTATTGTTTGAATATAAATCTCACGCTTCTATTCCGTTTCTTATTTATAACAACAAAACACTTTTTGCGCATATACAAGCCACAGTCTTTGACGTTTTACAACTAATCAATGAAAATTGTCAAGTTCAGGTAACGAAAATCAACAATCTAATGATAATAATTGCTCCATTACATTACCTGAAGAAGTCACAAGTTGTACTTTTATAATCATGTATCTTGCGTTTCCTATTTCAGAAGGTTACACGGATTTCAGAGTCACAGAATTACATTTGATTGGTCGTCACTCTAAAAACAACGAAAGGTGAATTATTTTAGCTTTGCTAAAGACCGTCCTAAGACGGTACCCTCCGGGAGACTGTACTTTATTCTCCATGTTTTTTAAGGAATTTTTTCTTATTTATATGTTACGAAATCGTGTCTTTGTTTGGTTATGTCAGAATCTAAACCGTCAAATTTTAATTACATAATATTCTAGTTTTAACACTTATTTCTAATGAAAAGTACGTAAATACCTTTTTCACATACGATCATCTCTGATCAAAATTTATTGCCAAAAATGGATATTTCTTGTGAAATTACATTTATATTAAATATCGTTTTTATTAAAACCAGTTAGTTGAATATAATAAAAGTATAATTTCACCCCACTCCACAAGAAATTACACAATTTAAAATTGATACAATTTATTAAATATAATAAGCTGAGCAATTTCTACACGAAATATCATATTATTATGTACAATATGCATTATAAACACATAGTATTTCTATGACATAAATTTAATTCTAAATATATACATGTTTAATTCATATAATAAAATATGATATAATGATAAAGTTCATATATAATAATTCATATAATATGCACATATAACTGCTATTTAAAAAACAAATAATAAAAATATAGCAAAAATATATAATAAAATATAGAAAAAATGAAAATATAGATAAACTTTAATTCATACATTACGTTATAACATAACGAATCTATGAAAATGCACATTTAATACGAAATTATCAAAACAATGCATGGTTTTCGTCACAGTATCAATATATTTATCATTACTTAAAAATGAGCACTCTAGAGTGTAGGTGGCTATTTAGAAATATATACTATTTTCATTTCAAACCGCAGACTCCCTGGATAACAATTAAGTTATACAATTTTGATTTCATCTACAATTAAGATGACATTAAAGTTTATTTTAAACTCAACATAATTCTATTAAATAGTTCTATATTTTTTATAACAGTAAGGAATCGAATAAACAAGGATTATAGTAACATCTGGTATTGTGTAAAATTATCAAAAAGCTCACCCTAGGTTAAAAGTTGTATATTAGGGTATAAAAGATGTAATATGACACTTTTACACGAAACCCACACGTCGTCATATTAATTTTCTTAAACTAATTCAACCAAATCTGATGTGAACATAGATGCTGTCAAACTTAGCGAACTTAATGAAAAACATTATACTTTGAACAGATAGAATTTCTTTGTAAGTCCCCATGACAAGATGAAATCTCGTTTGCTACCGATGTGGGTAATTTATTGCAAGTATATATAAGTGTTTTTCCCTAACGATTGATGGGACGATAAAAAATGGTGGTAGGGGAAACGTCAATCAGCATGTATATAATATTTTAAAGCGTTTAAAATATATGTACTCGTACATATACGCAAAATTATATCCACATTTATTTTGTTAAAGTGTTAAAACAAGTTTAAATTAAGTAATTGTAAATTGTTTTCTATAGCAGCAAGTGCTTTTTTGTATGTTCTTATTTTTTAGACTAGGGGGTGACATTCAAAACATGTATATATTCTTCTCTAGCATCAACCACCCATAAAATGGAGCACCTGTTTCTTTATGTGTATTTGACGTGTCTGAGGTGTTTTGTCTAAAGATGTAATTTCCTGATTTATTTTCAATTTTATTTTTTCTGATAATTACAGATTATCATCCGATGTTTTGCAACGATTAAAACGTTCAAACGAATATGATGGCGCGCCTATTGAATTGAATTTTGCAGCTTTCAACAAATCCTTTGATATTTCACTGCGATATAATCACGTAATTGCAAATCCTGATTTGCCAGTCATAATACGAACAGCGAACTCGGAGCGAGTCAAACGAATGCGAATCGAAGATTGTTACATGATCGGTGAGACGTCTCGAGGTGGCGTCGTGGCGTTGTCATACTGCAGTGGCATAGTATGTAAAACTTCATATGGAACACAATTAAACACATCTTAAATCTTTATCTTATCTTTATCGGACAGATATCACTAACCATTTTTTTAAGAGATCAAAATAGTAAAAATGTCCAATAATTTAATCTTTTAATCATTTTACAAAAATAATTTAGGCAAAAAACTCATCGTCATTAATTAATTTTTTTTTCAACATAATAATTATAATCAGTTATTTTAAGTCACTATTTAAGTCATTTTGTTGCAATTCTCGACGTTAATATCTCAAAACTTTGTATGTTCAATAGGAAGGCTCAGTTGAAGAAGGTGATTATTTATACAGGATAGACCCACTTGGACCGATACAAGAAGATGGAAACGAAGAAGTTCTTGTATCTAAAATACCGGTTGAACAGTCTCTGGCAGATCTTATTAATGTTAACGGCATTTCAACGGGGACAGAACAAGGTAACGATTACATTAATGCTGACTTTGATGTTACAAAGAACGTTAGTAAAGAAATGAGGCCAACAAAATGAGACGTTTAATTGATCGTTTTTATTCAAGGAATAAAATTGGGATAGTATAATTATGCAGCTAACGAACATAAATTAAGAACACGGACGGAAATGAAATAAAACGGACAAAAACATAAGGAGACTCGGTAGCAACTAATTGCTATGAGACAAAACTTAAACGCAATAAAAAGTTTTCAAATCATAAGGAATATATATGTGAAGACTAACTGGTGCAGATGATCAATCACAAAAATGAAGAAGACGTAATATTCATTTTCGTTCATTAATCACTACTCACGACAATCATTTCAGAGGAATTTATTCAGGAAAAATGTTATGTAAGTCAGTATTATAAAATAGCACAAATGAATGCAAGAAGCAACGGGCTCGTGTAAAAAGGTACACAGAATATGCAAATGCTAATTAAGGATTGAAAGTGATGAAACGGGGCTGTAAATATTTAATAAAGCCATGATATCAAATGTACAGACAGGCAGTGGCGTCGATTATTTTTGCTGACATCAAAGTTATTCAACGGCTGATGAATGAGCAAGCACTCATTAATGCGATAGTTCTCAACTTTGTCACATTTGATATTATAGCCTTTAAAAAGAATTCCCAAGTTTATGAATTAAATTAGAATTTCCAATCATAAAATCTTCATGACATTTACATTTATTTTGATGCCTTTACGATCGTCAAAATAAGTATTTCCAATATCAGTTTCAATGAGAGTAAAATGATCCTTTTCTAAGTTTTCTTGCTTAGAATATAGTATTGATTAATACTTAGATCGGGTATTATGATATCAATTAATATATTCAGACACATTAGAATCTTGTTACGCAGTTGATTACTTATTCATTTGTTTGATGTCCCAAGGATATGAAAGGCATTGTTTTGTGAAAGAAATATTTCTCACTCACCAAATTGCGCTCTTACGCAATCAATATAGGTTCATTCGGAATTTGATTCAACCATATTCTCATTTTGTATATAATTCTGACTTCAATTTATATAGTAGTGTAAAAATTGGTTAAAACTGTGACAATAAAGAGACCTAAGTTGATTTACATACGGACAGACAAATGGTCCTGCTTGCGTTTACCCAATCAACCCTATTTTTGCTTTCGATCCTAAAGTTTCTAAAAGCAAAACCCAAAGTACGAAAATATTTGAGGAACGCATTGTACTCAATTCCTTTAACGACGTACAATTTACCAAACAAATATCCCATCCCTTAACGAAGTACTATTTATCAAACAAATTGTGAGCTGTTGCCTGTATTAGTATTGTGTTACAGCTTTGTTGTATTGAAAATCTGTTGTTTAATTCAATGTGTTTTATTCAATTTCGTAAAATTACTGATGAAGTGATGAAAGCGTCAAAGTGAGCATTAAATTAAATATTTATGAATTGTTTACTGTAGTCACTAATCATTTTAATGCATAAGTAAGCACAAACCCTTTTATAAAAAAAATACTTTTGTAAAAATTCTGAATAAGAAATATTGAAATTTTCAAAAATTCTAGGTCTTGCTATGAAGCTGCAAAATAACTTGCAAAAAGATCGTTAATATTCAAAGTATTTGTAAATAATTGGCAATGGATTTAATCTGATTTTCACGACTCAAGTCGATTTAAAACGTGCTTAACTCATTCAAATGTGTCATATTAGAAGCGCCTCTCAGCGAAGACTTCCCCGACAGCACGGATTAATTAAACACCAGTAAATACATATTTTTACGCGTTTAAAAGGGAAATCGACCCATATTATGCATTGTGTTTTTAAATTTATACGCACACACACATACACATATATATGGTAAATACGACTGGTCGTGTCTCTTCATATTAACGCATCATAGTTTCACATTTACGTACTACGACAAGTCTATAATGCAATCACTAGACATTTTATAACAGTAATAAACGTGATACTTTACAAATGTCCGTACTCAATGCACTGATACTCCTATGTACATAGTAAGATCGGTTGATCGGTCAAATACCATGCTTATTACAAACTCCTGTATCTAAATATTCTATAAATCCAAACAACACGATTAAATCCAATTATAAATCAGACATGAATCGCCCTATACATTTACGTATGCACTACGTGACTCCATTCGCCTTTCTGCATAGAATAGCGATTTGTATGACTAAAGTAGATCAATTAGTTAATATTTATGCGTATGCGGGAACTTTAAATTCAGTTAAAGGTGGGAAAATATAGACACAATGAGGAATTGAATGGTTTCAATATATTTCCTTGATCTTTATCCAGTATTAATACATAAATATTAACTGGCAAGGACAGGTTCACAGAGATACTTCATTTTTAAAATCAAATACGTAAACCAATTAACGGTAGTTGATTAATGATACTTTCATTAACTTGTCTTTAATTATTTTGACAAATGCGCTTCAGCTGTCTTAATAACTTAAAATGTGAAGTTAGCAATGTAATTGGCATCGTCCTTATAGATCCAATTAGCTGTAAAAGGTAGTAACTTTTTATGACCAGATATGATACAGTAGATTAACATTTGAACAAATCGCAAATAATCCGATGATTTTTTTTCTGGGAAAAAAATGAAAAGCGTTTAGTTTTGGTTTTAAAAGTGTCAGTTATTAATTTCACATGTATAAAGAATTTATATCATAGACCCGAGTGGTTTTAAAATGTCACTTTTGGGAATTACAACATCCTTGGTATACTTGTAACAGGTACATGTAATGACTAATTGCTGACATTACCTACACTGTTGACTTTTTTCATCCTGTATTACTAATATATATATAAATATATTACTAAAGTAGCATTTTATTTCTATTAAAAAAATTCTCGTGATGATGTTGTAGACATAATAACAATGTGCTACAGCCATATGTAATTCAGCAAGGAATGGATTAGATTAATAAGGCTGCATGTTCATTCGGAACACCTCGGTCGATTGCGTACCTCCGTCTAACCTTGGGTTTGATATGCGTTTATGCCTTACATTTGCGATGCTTCTGCAGATTTATTGCTTAGGAAATATTACGACAGAACCATAGAAAGTTCATAAAGTTCTGTAAGTCGAAGACAGCCCAGCGTTTACAAACAGTATAATGTTTTCCAATAGTACATATAGTATGCAACTTACTGCAGGTTTTGTAAGGAAAAAAATGACAGGCGCTTTTTGCATGGAGGCCGCCATATTTGGCAGGGAAATTCCAAGTAGTTCCAATGTCGGCTTACCTTATTTTGCCGAATGTAAGAAACCGCAGACATTATAGAGTTACCCGTTAAGTTGTTAATATTGAACAAATAAGACTTCAAAGAGAATTAAGTATCTTTGGTATATTCAAAGCTTCACTCAAATGTACAATTTCTCAGTATTTTTGGAAAGTTGCATTTAATTTGGTTACGTTCTGTGGTCGAGCAATGACACGCTTTGATTATACTGAACAACATTCGAGTTCACATTATAATTGTTGCATGATTAAATTATAGTCACTGACTTGCTGCCTTTGATATTTGCCAAGGTATGTCACCAAACAACAAATCTGGTTTATTTGTTTATTCCATTACTGCATGCAATGTTGTTCAAGGTTGAAGAAACCACAATGCCGTATCCTGCAGACGTGTCTATTGATAATTGTTATGTCCGCAATTTCTGCAAGCTCAGCATCACTTGACAATAACGTGCACATTGTGCAAAGAATTGATAATATTATAATCAATACCGAATCTATACCGTATTTGTAGCAGAAATCAATCACTTGTAAATAAAAGTGCAAAAATACGGCCTTGACGTTTTGCAATGCGTTGCAGACAGAGCTGCGAATCAGTGTTAAATTATTCATTGCTCATTTAAAAGCACTTTTGTAGCTCACGACTAACCGCCTTGGACAGCAGGATTCTAGCAACCATCCTATAACTAGGCGTAATTTGAACCATCGACTCTCGACTTACTTCAAATAAAGTATTTGACGAATCTCAATCATGATGACCCACTGTCTTAATTCCTGTGATATATCTCAATACATGGCACTGAAGTTAAAACCTCATTCATACCGAACGTACACTTCGTCAATCGAATGATGAGTGTACTATAAAAAGCAAAAAAACCCGCACTGGTTGACATTTTTTTTAGTTAAAGCTAACTAAAGCATGTGTTTATATTTCTATTGTAGCATCAAAAGTACTTATCAACAAGCATGCACAATTAAAATAAATCAGAGATAGCTTACTAGTTACATGTATATACTTAATATTTAGATTTCAAAGATCGAACAATTGACAAAATAATGAGTTTTAAAATTGGGTGTTTCGTTTTAGGCTCAGGGAATATTATGAATTATGATCGAAAAATACAAACACTATAATTATGAGAATTGATTTATTTAATTATGTATAGTCATTTACTCATATTTCACAGGAGACAGTAATGAAAGGATTCGTAGAAAACGTGAAATCCCGTCAACAACTTTTATGATAGAGCTAGGAATATTTGTCGACGAGATATTCTTTGCCATGTTAAAAAACGATTACCATGCAGAGACAGAGCAACAAAAAGTGGATATAATGGCCCGAAAATACAATGTGGTATGTTTTACCCTAAATTTATAAACCAGCTTGTCTATTTCTGTCGCCTGCCGAGATGGTTGAGTTATGGATTTTGTTGTCGGTGTGGTAAAATTGAAAGCTAAGTCGGTGGCATGTCTTCCTTACTTACTATTCAGTTAATGGAGAATTCGTTGCAGCCAGCACGAATTTGGTTTTTCAATTACATATATTTGAGGCCTGAGATAGCTCTAGGGGTTTCAATTTCCTATGACGATCTTCAAACATCTGGAGCTCATCTCTATATTCGTCTTCATGCTTATCAACACCGAGCAATTTTTTAATGTTCGGTGAAAATCGTCGCGGACACGTAAAATCGTGACTTACCAGGTCCTTAAAATCACAAAAAGCAATTTATATTAATATTACCATATCAGGTTTACATATCTGACGTAACACTTGCATCCAAAGATACTTTAATTCGTAGATTTGTATATAAGTACATCACTTGCACAAACTGTATGCTGGTATGTCCAAACGTTTGCTTTGAATTGTTATTGACGATTTGTAGTCAAATTCTACGAAACCTTCCCATGACCAGTACAATTTATTATTCCGCGTGTCATTTTCATTATTTTCTCTGTAAATAAGTTTACCAAGCCAGATTAGTTATGGTTGATACGTGGTCATATGTCACTCTATGCCCCCCCCTCTCCATCGTATACACTCTTTCTAAATATCGTTTTTTTCTCGAATTATTAATATATTGTTAATCAATTTAAAAAGTATTTTGTTGTATCATCTATTTATAGAATAAAAACAAATGATAATTGTTATATAGACAGAGTGTGTGAAAACATTTTCAGGTGCAATCACTGTTTGATCTCATGAAAAATGATTTAGGATATACTGTCACCTTGAAGATTCGATCGATGGATTTCTGGGAAGAAAATCCGGTAAATATTTTCATATTCATATTGTGCGCTCATGTTGTATCATACTAGAACTTGCTATAAGGTCAGCCAACAAAGGCGTGATATGTAACCTGTGTTTACAGCCACCTACGAACAAAGACGACCCTGTGAATAACGGACGTTCTTTGAAAAAACTTTATTGATTATTTATAACAAATTGACCTCCGAGTAAAGGTCACCTTCCGATAAAAGGCCATATTTTGTCTTTTCCAAGGGTGACTGTTGTTCACAGGTTTGACTGTACTTGCACATGAATCTGTCTGGCTATCAAGTATAGTGGTGAAGGAAAATATTATTCAGTCAAAACCTGCTCGTTAAAGCCACAATTTCTTGTAATTATCGACCGCAGCTCGGATCATTACGATGGTTTAGAAGCAACCATATAGTGTTTATGAATTGTTTGACATTCTTCGTACATGTCCGAGTTTTGTTGGTACGGATGTGAATTTTTAAAATTACGTGCAGTAAATTAAATGTCATTGTACAATATATTTCCCGCAAGCTTCAAATTTTCAACACTATTTTTTGGTGAAATCATTAATTACTTCTTAACCAACGATGCAAGCAAAACAAGAACATTTTAATGGTGCACTTAGCCTCTATTTTAGCCAGATTGTCACTAAAACATGTAATATCATTCACTTTGTTTTAGGGATGGTTTGTTTTCAATGAAACAGTTCTGAAAGATAATTTAAATTCTTTCTGTAATGGAATAGTGGGTCGCACAGACGTATTGCCTGTCGATCATTTCCATCTTCATGTCGGGTATGTATGAATACATGAAGATAGTCATATTATTTTGCTGTTAAAAGTCATAAAATGTACCAAACCAAACTTACAAATTCAAAAACACGCACCATTAGGCCTTTTATTCTTTATTTCACGAACAGCCATAACACAGCATGGTCGTACGAGGAGATAATAAAATAAATTTCAAAACAAATTTATTTTTGGAGCGGAAATATTAATAATAGAATTTCAAGCCCAATACTTATTAATTTCTGGATATTCTTGCCCTCAACGTCTGTAACGAGTTGAACTCACACATGTGCCGCCATTATTTTATTCACTATTCACAACGTCGATTTCAATTGGTCAACAATTTGAACTTTTCAGCCAAGTTTCATTTCGACCAAGTTCTCATTTTTCGCCGATCGCGACATTTTATTTCCACAAAGGTAATTACTCGCGAGCGGAGGGATAAAAAGAAATTAAGGACTTTCAATTTTTTTCTAAAATCTATTTCTCGGAGGAAGGTCCGTAAAAAGAAAAAAAATCAAACAAAAGGCCTCAAGTGGTGCTTCTTTTAAGTCGTCTCGAAGAAAAGACCTAGCTGCATTGTTTAAGCTCGCTCCATTCCTGCACTTCTATTATAGTCTATGTTAATTTTTACCAGGAGAAATGTAGATAGGAGAGTGTATGTGATCGTGGCAGGTCAATGTTGTTAGGAGGTTACTATTTCCAAGACTTGTTTAATAACAATGTTGTATATATAAGGCTTGTATATAAAGGGTGGATGTTTTGGGGCATCGTATTTCTTGGGAATCTAGTTTTGCATTGAGTGTTCCCTGAAACTAAATGTACCGATTTAATAAAGTTATGATTTATTATAAGAATGGGAAATTCCTCCGTTCGTCAGCAGATCCTGTTTAAGACGGCAGTTGAAAAGCTGGGCAATTAAGAAAATATTAAACCGTTGGATGTTTACTTTTAGACTGAACCGCGAATTATGCGCTTACCGCCATGTATTACAGCATTTACAACAAAATGAAAAAAATGAAGACGTGACGTGTTGTCTAATTGTCCAACTTGTACAGTTAAACATGTTTTCAGAGCTAATGACGCTAATGGTGTTGATGGATACGCAAAAATTCCTGGATTATGTACAGGTACTAAATGCGGCGTGTCAGCAGACACAAATTTCAATCGCGGTCACATCACCGCTCATGAACTGGGACATACGTGAGTACTATGCAATTTTCATACTTTTGTCAAGAGTAATGACTCTTTTTAGTCCTCATAAATTTTACTCAAAGACTGGCCGTTGCGGTTGTATGTGACCATTATTAACGGAGAGGCTATAACTCTGGTTTGATATATCTTCAGAAGAACATTACATTGAGTGCTCCTGGTCTCTCTGTTCAGATATTTACGATGATAAACTTTTAAATGACAAAATTTAAAAAAATACGAGCAATAAACTTTATTAATAATCACTATTGATTATGTTTTATAGATTGACTATGTTACATGACACAGATACAGCCTGTTCTGGAGACACCGGCATTATGGATCCATTTGGTAAAGGGGAGGTTAAATGGACCTCATGCAATCTTGAACAAATGGAAGCTTTTTTAGAGTATGTCAATGCATAAATGGATAAAATGATATGTTTAGATTACACGTAGGATAAACACATTATATAATAATTTGCCTTTAAATATTTATAAGTGTCAGGATTTTCAATGTAGAGTCAAAAAGCCAAAAAATAACTTACTAACCTCCAGTTATGACAGAAACTTCTACAAACTTCAAAAGAAACAAGACGAACAGTGCAGTCAATTGTTTTGTCTTCTTAAAAATGTTATGAATGCCAAGATTAGAGGCTTTGTTAAAATCTGGGCGGTGTTAAGAAACCTACACTTAAGTTTTGGATCATATTAAACATTAGTTTAAAATTTACGCACTGTCTAATTTAATCATTGTCTAATTTAAGCACTCCGGGTGCCGCGTGTTTATTTGAGGTAAACGTTTCTTCGTCAGACGTTAGTGATATTATAAATGCTGTCGCACTGACAGGTGAAACACCAGGTAAATATTATTTGACAAATGCTTCTTCTGTTCACAATGCAACACAGTACGGTGAATTTCGTTTATGTGATTTAACAACCCACAGATATTTTATTTCAATTGTAAGATTTACGAAATAGATATGCTGTGAATCTGTCATGAACAATCGTACGGCAATAAAATACAAATGTACAATCAGACCTGCGTTTGAGGCCACCTCTGAATGAAGACCACCATGTGAATAAAGGCCATACGTTGAAAACCGTCACTTATTAGTAAGAACATACTGACCTCCAAAGAAAGGCCATCTATCAACATAGATGGCCTCCCAAGGGTGGCCTTTTTCACAGGTTTGACTGTACACACCCTTATAAACCGTAATATTGGTGGGAAATAGATATTCCGTCGTTCCGTTACTGAAATTATTCAAATTATTCAGATTATTGAAGTTATTTCTATTAATTTGATACCCAGTGATTATATTATTATGATGATGTTCCATATTTATGACGTGTTGTTTATTCCTAACAGGAATGCTTCTGTCAGATTCTGACATGTGTGAAATGACGGAAGGTGCCGGCTGGGAATCGCTGTACTGGGATATAGTTGAGGTTTGTAAAATTAATGATAAAATCATGAAGTTCTGGGATAACATTAGACTGGATAAATTCGAATAATTTTGATGGCAGACGTTTTTAGTTTCAGACCTTAATAATTCTTTTTTTTTTAAAGAAATAGAACATCGAAAAAATAGAAATGATGTCGTAAATATGACTACCCTGACAAATGACCACCGGTAATTATTATCTAAGTGGATAAATACATGTGTCATATAGGAGAACAATATGAGCGCATACAGAAAAATATTATGAATTAATTAATATGACTCTGAATAAGAACCCACCACTTATTTAAATGAATTAGACTTGAATGTGAACATTTTGACGTACATTAATATTACATAAAGTGTATTTATCATCAGTATTTTGATTTTGTATGACTTATTTAATGCTGATGAACATAACGTAAGTAATCATAATTATTTCTTATCTTACACTATGAACATATGTTTATTTTGAATACATTTCTTTTAATGTTCCAATGAAAACTATCCAGGAATGAACAAGTCAAAAAGAGATGACGAGATAAAAAACAGACCAACCTTGATTACAAAGCGAAATAAAAACTGGAAACAAGTTGAAAAGTTGGAAAACTCTAATGCTTTTTATTTTCAGGATGTGTGTACGCATGTGACCTGTGTCAACATGACTTCTGGGGTATATTACAGTACCATGACTTCCGTCACGTTTCGCTTGCCAGACGCGTATTGTGGTGATGGGAAAGGCTGTAAAGGCAGTAAGTGTTTGACATACGAGGAGCTTCGAATCGACACCGAGACTTTAGAAATAATTCAAGGAGGTTGGAGTGAATGGGGTCCGGTGTCGACTTGTTCTAAGCAATGTGGCAATGGTATGACGGTAAAGAAAAGAACGTGCACTAATCCGAAGTATGTAAATTGTTATATTTAAATGTTTGTTTGTCTGAGGGTTTTAGGGGATATCTGTTTGTCGGCCGGAAAATATTATATGTAGACAATTTGGAGAATTGTCGGTTTTAGTGACATTAGCGATTGGAGCCGCAAGCGTTTTATGCTTTTTTAAAAAAAATCTCAATGAATTTATTTAATAGTTTGTAAAGATTGTTCGTATCGTGATAAATGCAGGACATAAAAGTCTCACTGATACAACCACCTGATGTAAAAAATCTCATACTAACCCAGCGATAGAAGTATTCTTATGTCGTTTGGTCATATCAACAAAACGTTATTTCTGTACAATGTTGCCATATACTGCCTTCACTCGCCCTTTCAGTTCTAAAATCACGCCCGCACGAATATTTGAAAAAGTCTTTCTTTCAGAAGAAATCATGGATTAGCTTAACATGCTAGGCTCTACTTTTCCGCGTTAATTTGTCAATACTTTGTGATTATTTTGCCTTGAGTTTAAGCAGTCTGTAATAAACACAAACATACACAAAAAACATCATTGTGGTTTGTCTTTGCATTTGTAACAACAAAAAAAAAACATAAGGCTTTGTTGCCTTTCGGGGGGGGGAGAGAACGTCCCTTGCAAAGCATATCTCACTACGAATCTTGAAGGTGACTGAACAGCAACGCTGTTCTCTTGGATATCTGCTTTCTCGGTATGTTCTCGGAACAAACATTACGCATCAGAGACATAAATTTCATTTTATAAGTTTTTTTGGAAAGTACGACCAAATGTTAATTTTGAAATGCATTAAACTGTTCAAGAACTATTCCACATGAAATGGCTTATTTTTGAACAAACACTTATATTTCTATTTAAGACCAAAAAATGCCGCGCCGTGTGAAGGACCAAAATATTTAGGAGAAATTTGTAGCACTGAAGTAAGTTATTTTATGTAAGAATCTCCCACATGTTATTTTTGTGTTTGACGTTTTTGGCGTACGTTTTTTTTTTATTTTGGGTTACAATTGTTCTTATTACAAAACTAGGTGATTCATGGGTCATTCACAGTGTGTAAGAATCTGTATTTTATCTAAGTGTTCGTATCGATTTATTTTTTCACGTAATATTATTTGTTATGCTAAATATAAATATGAGCCCACACAATGTACAAACTTTAGAAATTACTGGTGTGGGTATCATTTCGTTTGGCAAGTACGGATTTTCCCGCAACCACTGAAAAAAAAGATATTGTTGCGCGGTCTTGAATTCGCGCAGTTTCAATTTTGATTAAAAATACCTCTAAAATATCTCACGAGAACACGAGAATGTTAGCCCGGTGGTAAAAGGTGGCGGAAAAGTCGCTAAAGACCCTGATTATTGGTGCTATGTTAAACACCAAGCATAACATTTCATTCGTACTTCGGATATGCTTTTATTTCCAGCCTTGTGAAGGGGATAGCGAAATTGTACTTGAGCTGCGAAAAGCTAGAGCCAGTGAAGTATGCACGGCGTTCGTGGAAAATAAAGTGTTAAGTTCAACAGAATATGACGGAACTGGCGATAGATATAGTTTTTCAGGTTACTCAGTGTTTATATTTGTCCGTAGTGTTTAAACTAATGTAGAAAATATTTTTGAGCTTGCAATAAATTGATTCGCGTTCAGGGTATCGGCATAGACTTTTTACTTACCACTTAGTGTTATATCGGCTTTAGTCGAATTATTACCAATGCGCTTGACTTGTCGTAACATTGCTGACTTTTATGTTCTTCACTTATTATCAGGCATGGTATATAATTCGTGATGCGATTAAACAGTTCATAGATATTACATCGACATAACCAATCTTATTGTGTAGTATTGACAGTCTCAGAACGACTGGGACTTACTGTCTGGCGTAGAATCAAATGAGTGATATTAAAATGATTAGCGTATTTTCTAGGCGACAAGCAGTGTCAAGTAAAATGTACTCCACAATCAGGATTTACCCCACCCAGCTCAACGAAGTATGGTTTTATGCCAAATGGAGTGGTTTGTTCCTTTACCAATTGGATGCCGGAGCTGTACGGGTTACCACGAGCAACTGGTTTTAAAGGACTTTGTATAAATGGGAGATGCCAGGTATAAGAAAAATTACTAAGTGAACAATGCCAAGAAAAAGAAATCGTGCTCAGGTTATTCGACTGACCCTATCATTTAGCACAGACTGAAGATGCTAACGGCGAAATCGGGGAAAAATTGTTCCTCAAAAGTAATTTTCAAATTGCAGTAAACGTTAATATATCTTTCTAACTGTAGCTATTAAACTATAAAACATTCTTATATGTTTTCTTGATCACGCATAGTTAAGCCCCTCTTACTGTCGTCGATTTTATTTAAGTATTGAGTATCATTTTAAAATGTTTTGTTTTTGTTTTGCAGAAATTTGGTTGTGATAACACAAATAGTGGCGTTTTGATGGATTACTGTGGCGTATGTGGTGGTACAAATAGTACGTGTACCTTAGTGGATGGTGTTTACACATCAGACGTACCAACAGGTACGTTTCCTGCATTTCATATTGTGTAAATGTTTCTTTGTTTGAGACAATCTAGAAAAACATTATTCGAGAATATGATATGTAAATGGGAATTAAAACTTATTTCACCTATCGTCAAACAATCCACATTGGGTTTTTATCTCTATTTTAGGAGAAAGAGCCACTTTTGAAACATTGTCAGCGGGCACAAAGATGATACAGTTCTATTTTAAATTCTCTGATATGAGAAAGTGGTATGTAGGTAAGTGCTAGCACCGGATGACCAGCGTTGTGTTAGCTCTGCCACTGTTTAAATTAATAAATTTATGGAATGTCAATGCGCACCGAACGCTTCATAAGTTTTGTCTATGACGTCTCGTTTTGGGGTATGAGATATATTTGCTTGAAAAGTGCACTTCACATCAGTCAATTCATTGTATGGTAATTTTGTTTTTAATGTAACCTAAATTCTCAAATAGCTGATTGGCTGATTTTTTTTTCTATTCAAACATGTTTTATTTCCGGACAAAGTGTGTCGTCAAGATGTCCATTCGAATGTTTTGTTTTTGAAATACAAAAAAGGTAAAACTGCAGGTTCAATTCTCGCTTGTTTTTTTTTCAAGAGGTTTGGAACGCTGCCGGCGATGTTCCACTTATCCAGACGCCAACAGTAACAAACACCGACTTACAGGGTACTGTCACAGCTGCTGGAGCAGAATGGCATTACGTTTCAAACAAACAGTACCTTGTAACTTGGGATACTTTAAGCGAGGATGTCCAAATTAAGGTACGACTGACTGATGCTTACAGAATACCCACTATAATGTCTACTTACAGACTCCTTATGCTCATTATTCTCAAGACGTTTTCTGGCCCATATATAAGCTAGAATATGTTGGAGGGGTTTTAGGTGTTTTTTTTTGTTCTAGAAATCCTTTTCTTAACTACCGTATATCCAAATATGATACATACATTATGACATTACTCGATTTACTTTCACACTGTCTGACATGTTTTAGAGGAGATGTGCCGGCCAAATCCTTTATATCTGTCCACACCACCGAGTCACAAAAAATGAAGTTACAGATAACATTGAATACTACATATGTTTTACTAGAGAAAGCATACACTGTTCCACCATCAATCATATTATATCTTATATCAGTTATGTTAAAACTAGATCTATTTAAGGCTATACAAAGGTTGTAGTTTTGCTTAGTTTTCATACATTGGATCATATATCTAAATAAGCCTCATGCTTTAGAAGTCATTTTTCTCTTATACGTGTGGCATTAAATATTTAGTTGTAGTGAGTCTAAGCAAATATTTTACTAGGAGGCGATTCCCAAATATTTAGTATTTTAGCCGTGTACCAGGATCAAAGCGTCTGAAGAGAGTTCTTAGAGTAATAGCATCATATGAGCCAAATAAACTTACTAAAACCAACTCGTTTCAGATATATAACAAGGATGCTAACCCTAACACTGGTATATATTATGGTTATTCTATACCATTGGGTAAGTTATTTAATCATTTATTCACTGATTACATATTATTTTCACCGTTTGTTTTGATAGCACCGTTGTGTTTTCTCAATGTAGCGCTTTTTTATTTATTGATTATTTTGATTTCGTTTTTATTACAATATAGAAATGTATTAGATACAATCAAACCTGTGTTAGCAGCCACCTCCGAATAAAAACCACCGTGTGAATAAAGGCCATTCTTTGAAAAAACCGTCACTGTTTATTTAGAACAAACTGACCTCCGAATAAAGGTCATTTGTCAATAAAGGCCACATTTGGTCTTTCCCAAGGGTGGTCTTTGTTCACAGGTTTGACTGTATATCATTTCTAAGCCGATCGTAGTGGGAATATTTGTGCAGTCACTAGTGTTAAGAATTTATGTATTGTGTTTTTTTTTCGAAACATTTAGATCATTAAATACTACTACTGTTGTTGATGTCTAATTGAACCGTAATATATTGATTGAGATCATTAATTTCCTTTACATCTTTTAAGCTTTACATTTTGTATTTATAAATTTAATGCAATTCTTATTATTTCTAAAGTAACCTCAAATTGCTTCAAAATCGCTAGCTTCACAATACATAGCGACAAAATAATACAAGAATCTTTGTATATCCAGCTTATACAATCTTGACGATATTTTCAATTTTGCTAGACCCAACTACATCATCGTCAACCACAACTACAGCCTCGGGTCCAACAAGCTCAACCACATCAACTAGATGTATCACTCGTCGCAAAAATAGCTTCATGATTCTATGAAATGTACCGAAAATTCTCAAACGAACACAGTTTCCCTCCATTAACATGTCCACATTTTTTTTTAGGGAGAAACATGAAAAATCATGTCACAAAGATCTTTGTATAACCCTTCAAATTGTAACTGAAGTTATTCCTATCAATCTTTAAAATATAATATGTGATAGCGTGTACGAGGGAATTTCCGGTATTACTATTTGAAAATATTTGAATTGGGACTTCAATTTAATTATTTATATTTAATACAATTGATGACCCATTGTCCACTTTAAATCTCAGACATTATCTGACAGTCATTTGTTCAGACAGCGAAAGTACAGATTGTGCCAATTCCGACAGTGTTCTATTCATAACTTAGTGTGTACAATTTGTTTGTATTTCTGTGTAACTTATGAAATTAATTTTGTTGTTGTTTTTATTGAAAATTCGTAATTCGAAAATTACTTTTAAATAATTTGTAACATATGAAATGGTCGTAATTTGTTTTCTTTCATTATTTAATGATGTTTTCATCAGCTACTACGACAACCACAACAACAACGACAACAACAACAACACCGACAACAACAACGACGACTACCCCGACAACAACAACAACGACTACCCCGACAACAACAACGACGACAACACCGACAACAACAACACCGACAACAACAACGACGACTACCCCGACAACAACAACAACCCCGACAACAACAACAACGACTACCCCGACAACAACAACAACGACTACCCCGACAACAACAACGACGACTACCCCGACAACAACAACGACGACAACCCCGACAACTACAACAACGACAACAACAACAACAACATCGACAACAACAACAACTACCCCGACAACAACAACAACGACAACACCGACAACAACAACAACACCGACTACCCCGACAACAACCACAACCCCGACAACAACTACACCGACAGCCACAACCCCAACAACGACAACTACCCCGACAACAATAACGACGACTACTCCGACAACAACAACAACCCCGACAACAACAACGACGACTACCCCGACAACAACAACGACGACTACTCCGACAACATCAACTTCAACAACCCCGACTACAACTACCACCCCGACAACAACTACAACAACCCCGTCCACGACAACCCCGACAACAACTAAGACAACAGCAAGTACTACCCCAACAACAACAATTACGTCGATGAAAACCACTTGCGACCATCCGAATTGCCCTAGAGGTATGATGCATGTCCGACTACAATAGATGTGTATTCGATTAATAAGTTATGTAATCGTTCGAACTTATAGCATGACTGTAAAATGTATTGTACTAAAATTATTCAAAGCTTCAAATAATCATAGGTAATACCAAAGCGATTTCTGTATCTGTATCGGTAGTTATACGTAGAAGGGTCACTTCTGGCATACATTCTACGAGAGTGGGTGACCTAGAAGTGGCGTGGGGGGCTTCTTTGAATCTCTCGACTGCCTCGCAGGGCACAGTTTCTTCTTCAAGATTGTTCCAGTTTACTAGTGTCTTCACAAAAAAAGTTTGACAGAACTGGGAGAGCAGGTTGGATTACGTGTGACTGCGTGTTCAATTGTTCACTCCTCTGAGATCATTTAGATAGAAACTTGTTTACACAGTTTTTAAATTAGAAGCACAATATCCGTCAAATATAAACCATACTTGTGAAACTTTTTATTTTCCGTACATACAATGTGTTTGGCGAAAGGGGAACTAAATCGTCAAATAAAATGGTTTAAGCAGAATCTGAAACACCTAAGGATACATCAGTATACCACAGAAAATCATTTCTTATAGAAATATTGAAACGCTTTCCGCTAGATAAGTATACAGTTAGAACTTCGATGGATGCAGAGGGTGGTCTATTTCGACTCCTTTTCAATGGAAATGTTTTGTTTGTTTTGAGACTACAAGGACACTCTAACCTTAGAAGTGACATACGTAAATATAACACTTAGAAAGTGAGTTGTATTATTTATCGTTTATTCATCATATTTTTATACATCTATTCCTTCTTATTTACATTTCAAAGCCTGTTTTTGCTTTGAGTACTTTCTAGCACATTTAAATAGATAATAGTTTGAAAGATTTCCTCCAGTTACTCGAAATAATAACTTTAAGATTACCCATTACAAAGGTGAATTCCAGAGGTGACGTTTCTTTTGATAGTTATTAAGTTAACTGCCCGCAGTGCACGTTTAATTTACAGCAAACAATTAATGGTGTACCTTTGAATAATATGTACACGTCCAAATACACTCGGACTAAGGCATTGTTAAAGTATAGTATTAACGGCTAATTCATTTCTTTATATGAGAGATACAACTAAAAATGAAATTCTTATCCTTCAAAATTTTTCGAGTAATTGGAATGCAATCTAGAATTGTTTTATTTGCTTTGTAGATTGTTGTCATAAACATTAGAGCTGTAAGTTATCTGAACATTCATTAGTTTAGTTTGTTGTTTTTCGTAGCTAGACCCAAACTATTTATTTCATGTACGCACACTTGCTTAGCCATCGTATATAGACAACGAAGGTAAGTCTTATGGAAATATTAAACACACTTTCATTGTTATATACAATACTGTTCAATTGAACGATAGTGCAATCCGTAGATATGACTTTATTTATTGTCGTATAGTTACAAATCTGATCATATAAATATGTAGGGGAAATCAAGCACACGTGTGACATATTTTATGACGAATATGATCGATGCCGAATTTTCGTAACAAATCTGTTACAAATGTGATTTGTTGCTTTGTTCCTTATGTGGTCGTACAAGGCTCTACCAAATAAAAAAAATCTTTTTCTTACATAGTTCCATCATGTTCCAGAAAATCTAATAAAATAGCACCTTATGGTATGAAATCGGTGCACTTTAAGAAATAATGAAGTCATTTTTCTGAAAACGAAACATTTCTTAATTAATTTTAAAAAATGTGAGTGTACATAAAACTATTTTAAATGGTAAGATTTTAGATGAGTTCATTCTATTCTTTTCAGATGTTACTACATCGACCCCTGGTGTAACAGATAGCGTCACTGATGGCGTCACTAATGACGTCACTGGCGGCGTCACTAATGGCGTTACTGGTAATGTCTCAGATGGCGTAACAAATGGTGGAACTACAGGATATGAGGTTTGTTTTTATAGTAAGGTACCTATGAACGAATAATGCTGACATACCAGCAAGATAACATTTAACTAAATGGTTAACAGTTTGGCAATTATCTGGCAAAATGGTTAACTTTTTTTTGGTAATTGTCTGACAGAATGGTTACATTTTTTTGGCAATTATCTGACGAAATAGTTAACTTTTTTTGTTAATTATCTGACAAAATGGTTAACTTTTTTGGTAATTATCTGACGAAATGGTTAACTTTTTTGGTAACTATCTGACGAAATGGTTAACTTTTTTGGTAACTATCTGACGAAATGGTTAATGCCGAGGTAACAATCTGACAAATCTTTTGACAACTTTCAGGATAATGTATGCAAGTGGGGTATGATAAAATGTCGTAATGACCGATGTATAGAATTTTTTAACTTGTGCGATGGTGTTGACGATTGTGGAGACAACAGTGATGAAAATGTTGTTTGTGGTGCTGGTAAGTTTGTAACAAGATTCATCGTATCTATGAAGATATGTTAGATATTCCTGTTATCTATTGACGTCTCTTTGCGCGCATCTCATACAACTGTAACGATTTCTTCCGAATCAAATTGGTGTCTCAGGTTGTAAACAATAGGAAAGTAGCGTAATTATTTAGAAATTTAATTTCTCTGAATGAATATAAGTCGAGCAATAGTACTGTAAGGCGTCGTCGACAATTATTGAGAATACTATTAGAACGTTACTGGCTTTTCTGCACTAAATGTAACAAATACATATTAGTTTATTAAGCTTTTTGAGTATAAACATCATGTTGTATTATACGTCTTTGTTGATAACTTATGAATTATGTAGTATGACATTTAAAGCGTTTGGAAATTTGTTAAAGCCCATGCTATATTTTATTTTAAAGTCCCTGAGATCTAGGCTTTAAAAATGTCATTTGATAAAATATTAAGTATTATTACTTCACTAATATTAACATTTAAATAAACATTTTCGTGTAATGTATGCCTTGGTAGAATAATGTTGCGTAATTAGATACTTAATTCAAGTTTAGTGTTCTTGACTAAAGTAAGTTATTGTCCCTTCGGAGTTGACGTATTTTATTCAAAATATCTGATTACGTTCATGTTTTCTTGTACCCAACGTCCATTATCACAGAGCGAACTTTTTCAGAGGCCTTGGTGCAATCGACAGTTTTAATTGCCTTGATTGTATTGGCGCTACTAAAGATATTCATGTGACCAAGATTTTCACACTGGACCTTATGTGTATTGCATGGATGTCCTGGACGTACGCTGGGATTTCCAGTATACATTTTTTATCGAGAAAACTCTCAAATCCTAATAGTCAAGTGTGCTCTGAAACAGCATTTAAGGGCATTGTAGTTATTGTTCGTGTTATATGGCAGTTATATTGGTTGACACTTACTGAAGATACCATTCAAAATTGCTTTAAACAAACGCACTCGGGAAATATCTTGATACATATGTGAAAGTGTTTTAAAAATGTAACAAATGTGCTGAATGATTCAACTGTTTGAATCAGAAAATGTTGCTGAAAGATACTTATCACTTGCATGGAAATTATACTTTTATCATATACACTTAAGTCCAAGTTTGTTCATAAATCAGCCTCTCTTGTCTTTAATTGATTTTTTACGTATTTGTAGTAAAGCATGTTTTCTATATGTCTTTGCGTTTGTTATGTATCCATACAAAGCGATTGAATATGATGTATCAATTATGTGATGATCTTTAAATGCTGGACTTGTAACCAGGCAATCAGTATTCAAATCAAATCATAAACAAAACTGACTGCTAAAATAGTATGAATATTTAATATCAAATTAAAACACACACACACACACACACACACACACACACACACACACACACACACACACACACACACACACACACACACACACACACACACACACACACACACACACTACACAACACACACACACACACACACACACACACACACACACACACTCACACAATACACACACACACACACACACACACACACGCACACACAACACACACACACACACACACACACACACACACACACACACACACACACACACACACACACACACACACACACACACACACACACACACACACACACACACACACACACACACACACACACACACACACACACACACACACACACACACACACACACACACACACACACACAGATTTCTGTACTTTCTGAGTTTGATAGAAACAAACCATCATTAAAAGCAAAACTGTCACAGTTTTTTTGTCATAGAAATACTATTTTTGCATTCTGTGATGTCTGCAATAACAATACACGCTAATACATATCATATAGATATCGACTGCAGCATATACATCGAAGGAATTAAAACAAAATGTAAAACTAAAATAAATAATAATTCATCCAAAAACAACCAACGGATTTTCTGATAATATCACCTAAAACGGAAAAGTAAACAGCACACGACACCACACGCGGATAAAAATATTTTGACGCCGTTTCCTGACTGACTCCGTTATTTATTTATTACCTCTATAACATATCATTTATCACTGTCATTTATTTATTATCTCAATCACCGATAAATTATCTGCGTCTCTGTAAGACAGTTTTAGACACGAAATTAGGCATTTACGAAAGTTTTTCCTCTATTTTTTTTACACTTTGTGGTGTTTTGTTTTTCTTTCACCAATAAACTACCTATTTATTTTATTATTTAAACATTATGCAAAAAAAACTAATAGTTTTTAATATTCAAACCTCGTTTTATTTTTGCTAATATGTACCATATTTCACTTATTGTCATGTAATTAACTTGGACTGTTTTGTTTTTGAAATTTAAAGTTCATAAAACTATTATATCAGTACCAAAACTATTATCTCAGTCACTAATTAAATATTCCCCATCTCCGTTAAATTATCTCAGTCACTAATTAAATATTCCCCATCTCCGTTAAATTATCTCAGTCACTAATTAAATATTCCCCATCTCCGTTAAATTATCTCAGTCACTAATTAAATATTCCCCATTTCCGTTAAATTATCTCAGTCACTAATTAAATATTCCCCGTCTCCGTTAAATTATCTCAGTCACTAATTAAATATTCCACAACTCCGTTCAATTATCTCAATCATCATTGACTCTGGTTAATTATCTCACATATTATATAATTACTTGGTCAGTCATCTCGATCAATGACCAAATAGATATCAGAGTAAGGAAACGTCGCAAGATCCAATAGAGTTTTACAGATCATAATTCATACGCAAATCAACAAATGAATATGTAGGTAGTACTCATGGTGTTTGGTCATATAGTTTCTATCGTATAATTTTATCTATAGCAATATAATTCATTGTCGACATTTAGTTTTGTTACGGTAATACGTTATAAAAGTGGTTTCTCGAGAAATGATAACAAAGTCAATGCTTGGAATAAGTATAGTAGGTAACAAGAGATACCATCTCTGTTTGTACACGTAAACAAAACAATAAAAGGTGAAGAAGATGAAAAAATATTTACAAACGTATGCATAAAACATTATATAACACCACATCAACAGATTTGATAAAGAATGCTGATCTCACTCGCAATTTTTGATAATACATAAAAGAGATACCCAATCAAACCAGTTGATATATTCAACTCATTAAAAAACACGCGCCCCCGAATTGTACATAAAGAAATTAAGAATATTACTACCCAAAACGCATTGTATATTTCGTTTGATTAATTACCATTGACAAAAAAATATTATTTTAATGTTCTTTTTGAAACGGAACAAAATCATACAATTAAATGTTTTCGAATGTTCTGCGTGCAATTATGTGCAATTTTGTGATATACAGCAATAATAAAATCCATACATGTACGTCTGTTTCGTTCGCCAGTCTCTAGTTCGTCATTTGGTCGATGAATTAAACACAAATCAGATGTTATCAGATTTACTTGAGTATGCTATTGTCAGTGGTTCTGACATCAAATATACGTCAGGAACGCTGCCGGAAGTATTTGTACTTGCTGACGGACTTATACTTTTCCAAACTAATGTAGTCCTGTACGATGTTATTGACAGCAGGTCCGCGTCCGTAGTATTTGGGAGCTCCGTCGGGACTGGCTTTTGAACCAACCTCACATTTAATGATGGAATCCTGTACGATGTTATTGACAGCAAGTCCGCGTCCGTAGTATTTGGGAGCTCCATCGAGACTGGCTTTTGAACCAACCTCTCATTTAGTCTTGTATTTGTCAAAACTAGTTCTGGTCTCATTTTGAATTTCTGATTCATATTAAGGGGACCTTCCGCTGGTCTAAAGTTCATCGCTGGTCTAAAGTTCATAACCCTGCAAAAACGATAAAATCACAAACACAGTTAAAACTGGGTCAACATTTTAGAAAAGGTTTTACAGATACCAGAGAAGCTCATGAAAAGCGTTTTTTTTATTTAAAAAAACTCTTCAGTAGTTCCGGTTAGCCTTCCTGTTCGCTTCTGAGCTGATGGTAATAAATATTGTTCAAAATGCACATAAGCTGTACACAAAAATATAACTACTTGAAATGACGTCTTTACTATCCACTACAGTCTGGTTTATACTGATTAATACAGATAAACAACAGGTAGCGATCACTTCAAAATGATGACCATTTCATTACAACGATCCACCTTCCTCAAACCGTCTTTATATCCTCTGTATAAACACTTCATAATGCGGGGCCAACTACGAGTAAATATGAAGATTTTTTCAGATTCCACAGGGGTCTTAGTATTGAGTTTTCACATATATTAAGGTACCTTCGAATTTAAAATGTTGAAGTGATTGCCCCCCGACAGTGAACACATGTCGTTATATAGTTTACGGTGAAGCATAGTTTGCTGTGTACTGTTCCTGATATACAGTAGTTCCTTTCCAATAAGAACTTGCTCGGACAGACAAAAATGTTCGGATTAGAGAGGTTTTCGGAATACAAAAGTTTCGGATTCCAAAAGTCTTTTTAGCATTAAATATATAATAAAAAAATCGGGAACAGATGACGTGTTCAGTTTAGAGAGGATTCCGGATTGGAAAGGTTCGGATTAGAGAGGTTTAGGTTCGGCTGTATTTTCAAATATTAGATCAATTTGCTACGATATTTTTTTCAAACCTGCTCGCCATGTGCTTCTTTATCACGATGACACCAAACATAACTGTTCCAAAGACACCAATCACTACACTTAATACAATTGCCACAGTCATTGCTGTTGATAAACCTTCGTCGTGGTCATTATAATCTTTTGTCAAGCATGCATCTAAAAGTACAATTACCAAAATACTTATACGCCTACGGCGTCGTCGTATCAATATTAAAACATATATAATTTTAAACACTATCTATTCATGTTAAACTTTGTACCTTTTAGGCTTTAAAATATAGATTAAATGTTGGTTAATGCAGCTTGAAAATGAACATCTCAGTAATCATATTCCTCAAAATAAAATATGCATAAGAGAGTTACCATTCTTGTTCACTGCACTTCTCCTCATTGAGGTCTATCTACCGATAAAGATTAGATAATTATACCTGCAATTGTTTCTGAGTGATGCTCCGGACAAAACGACCGCCCGGGTTTTCGCCAATCTATAAGCTGATTCGTTTGTTTCGTTAAAACATTCGGCTAAGTAGTTTATCTTTCGAAAAATTGCAAATCAAAACGTACAATAATAGCACCGGACCACGATTTACAGTATTAACTTAATTTACCTCTAGCTACGTCCACTGACCAAGTTTTATCGTTTTTTGACGAATTACAGAAATAACAAGAGCTGTCTGCCCTGGTATCACCATCTGCGTAACATGCGTTGTCGATTAAACATTCACCATCAAATATTGACCAGTCAAACGTGTCAACTGACACATGGCAATACGAACAATTCAAACCTGATTGTGTTGTGCCGTTAAGGTAACAAACACCATCTATTATACAGTATCCAGGCTAGAAAATATACAGAAATACAACATATAACAAAATCATCCTTAAAAAGGGTTGGCTTGCAGTTACGCAACTGACTCGTTCAAAAATCCCTCGACCCAAAAATGTCCGACCATATATCATTTTTATTGTATACTGTATATACAGGTCATATTATTCCATGAAAATTTGACAAAAATGTCGATTTTCCTTCATATGTGGAGAAGTTGCCGGCTGCTTGTGGAAGGTTATTATAGGTAAGTATACAGTCCAAGAATACCGGTTAGGTGAATCGCTAAAATTGTTGAAAAAAGGCGTTAAGCTCAGTGACAATGTCACAAACGAACGAACGAACGAACGAACGAATGATTGCACGGTGACTGTAAACTTGATATTTCCAATTAACATGTTCTATAATTGTGGTACGGCGCAACAATATTTACATTCTGGAAATATAAATCACAGTGACACTCAGCACATAATTATATTACTCATATTTTTTATTTTAGACAATACTTAAAACTGTAATGATTACTTATAACATTTTTTCAATATTTAATTTACCATATTTTGGTCATGTTATTGGCAGACCACAAGAATGCCAAAACATAAAAATGAGGAGGTTAAACAAACATATAACAGAAACATGCATGTATTATAAATTATAAACAATGAACAGTAATTTATAGAGTTAATGAATACAGGAGCAATGCTTTTAGAAAATATTAACCTTTGTTTCTCAATACTTCTGACTGGACCCCCGCTACTTACCGAAAGAATACTATTATCATTTTACTATATATGTTTGAAGTAGTGGAGAAATGTCAGGATCACTTTGCACATTGATATAAGCGTTTTAAATCAATCCATTGCTAATAATAGATGTGTTAGGATCGGTAGTTAGTGTTTTAGGCAACAGCTGTTCCAAAATATTTTTTGAGACATTTCATCAACACCAGTTTTTTTTTCATTTGAAATGAGAAAAAAAATCTGGCTCTTATCGTTGCTAGAGACTTGTAGATAATGAACTTACAGTTAATGTTACGCTGCTTCCATTGTAGTTAAGACAAGTTGAGTCCAAACTGACAACAGACACGCTAGCACTGTAAGTACTCCCATCATTACTAAATGATACAGCGTACATGTCCGCGACACCAGCTGATGAGGTGCTACCTCTAGTAGTGGAGCGGCGTCTACGCTTTCTGTTGTCGGGTAGTTCACAGTACGCTTCGTAGTTACTGGCAACAACAGCGAATATTATCCGCGTCCCTTGAACATGCAAATTCCCATCAATGTCCATCTGTATAGAAAATAGATGAAAACTCGTATTCAAGGCACTATGGTGTATAGATATCTTCCCTGATTTTTTTGTCGTACACTTACGAATGTTTTGTATAAAATAACATCAGAGAGAGGACCATCTTTGAGGTCAGCCATATATTAAAGCACAATGACGGATAAATGTGTTCCATATTATATGATTATGGTGTATATTTCTTCTATATTACAATTTTATAAACATCTTTTTTGGTCCTCCGTATGTTCTTAGACTGTACGTAATATAAGACAATTATAAGATTCATTTATACATTTTATAATGCGTGCATTTACGTGGCATTCGCCGAAAACTTACAGTGACTTAATATAGCTTAAGTACTCTTTATCATTTTATACTGTTACATATGCTGACTACAGTACAACCTCTACAAAGCAAACTATTTGTGAGAAGCAAAATCATGTTGTTGTTACTGAGAGGCTGTTGCTCTAGAGAGGTTAAATTAATACAATGTAGTTAAATGGTACAGTGAGAAAATCATGCCGTTTTTCAAGGGTGGTTGTTGCTCAAGAGAGGGCCACCTTGGAGAGGTTGCACTGTATACCAAACTCTAAACTTGTACCAAAATACGAACAAAACAAAACGATTCATTATCAATAATTCACTCTCTTATTCAAATACTAACGATTAACATTTGTAAATTGTATATTAAATCACAGCCTACTTTCGCTTTCGTAGATTTTTATATACGTACAATACTGTGGACAATCAAACACCGGGCCGTCTCAACGACGCCCTGTGTTACAATGAGAATGTGCGAGCAATTCCCCGCTGAAAGATCGCAATTTCCATCTCCGGTAACTTCCGTAATCGCTGGCGTTTCTGATATATCAAAACTGCAATCGCTCATGCTGTAGCCATCGTTACAGACACATACACCTACACAAAGATTTTATTCATTGTTTGATGTCTATATGTAGTATTCTCAAAGTATCGAGTTATTAGATTTATTTCGATGACAATAAGAATAATTCAAACAATATTAATGCCCGATGGATTAAACTTAGAAAATGGTCACTTTTGTAAAGACAACCTTATCTGTATTTAGATGTATTTTCGTAATTATAAAAGCGATACAATATAAAAACACTACATCACTAAATATGTGGCGTAGAGATCTGGTGAATGAGAGAACAGAATTTCCGGAGGGGGTATTAAGGGCCAACCTGTCTGCACAGAAAAGTAGATATTAATGTTTGGGTATTTTGTAATATGCATTGTTCATTTTCATTGATATGGTATTTAATAGTTCATGATGAAACTGCACGTTATCATTGTCAGTGATGCGAAAAGTCGTTTTAATTAAAATGATGTTATGCTACAGCAACTTTTTTTCAATTTTTCCAATAAAATGTATATTATGGTAAAACTAAATTAACGAGTGATCTATTTTGATATTAACTTGCTTACGGCTCAAGATTATTAAAATGTGCATGATTCATAAAGAAAGCAGAAAGTCTTACTTACCTCAGATTAAAAAAAAAAACATATCATACCACCATATAAAAATAGACTCATACACCGAAAACTACCGGATAAAAAATATTCTTCCTGGATTTTTGTATTTCTAATAAATGTTTACCATTTAACCTCTTGTTTTCAGCACAATTAAAACAATTAATGTACAGTAAAACCATGTTTGGAGATCAGCACTCTATTTCAAAATTATTTCATCATAGGAGTCAATTAAAGCCACTAGCGCACTGGTATTTCTGTATTTCTAATGTGTTTCAATGTTGGATATGTCACAAAAACCAGAGGGATGGGAATAATGCGAACCAAAAAAACTCTACCCACGCTGATCTGATGATAGTAGCAACATATATATAGATATATGCAACAATGTGTTCATTTCCTTTGACACGCACAGCTCGACATTGTTCAGGGCATAATTATCTGTGGAGATAGCATTGTGTTTCCGGTCTGGTCAAATACAGTAACACAACAATCATACTGAAATAAGCATATATACCGATGGAATGGTATCACGCAGGACGGACTTGTTTCAACAACATTCGCTTTAATAAATCAAATCTTTTGTGTCATCGACATCATTTTGACAACAAAGAAATCAAGCAAATATGATGTGATAAAGGGAAAGTGATTTATTTATTTTGAGCATATTTGTTTCACTGCGTTTGACGCCGTTTTTTAATATTTTTTTTTCAGTTATACAGTCCAGGAAAATATATATACGGCGAACGGTTGACCTAACCACTTTTCCCGGATATTTTCCCGTACTAACTTACCCTTCCACAACCAGCCGACAACTTCTCCACTTATGGAGGAAAGTCGACATTTTTGTCATATTTTCGTACAAGGACATGACCTGCCGTGACCGGGATTCGAATCGGGATCGCCGAGTAGCAATTCTAGCCCGCTAACCACTGGATCACGGTCGTGGCTATTTTGAGCATATACTGAGCATAGTTTAGCATAATTTAGGTATTTTGAGCTTAAGTTGAGTATTGTGGGCACAAAACGAGCATTGTAAGTATACATTTAGTATATTTATTATATTTCGTAGTAAATGTATTTGTTTAGCATCAGACCTTACCGGTTTATCTAGTTGAAATCCACATGCTGATGAATATACGTCATTCATCCACACATCATGACGTGCGGCATCTGTCGCGTTAAGTCTTGAACTTATCACTATCGTGGTTCGATTCCTACGACTGTTTCAAAACCAGAAATCAAAACACATACCATTCAGATTTAGAAAGGAATACATCTTAAAAAAAGGTTAGTATATAAAATTCACATTCGTATACATGATAATTCTATCATGTTATATGTCTTTGGTGGTCATATTGTACACATTTTAAAAAACTTCATATGGCGATGGGAAGCTTTGCATTACGTACTAAGCCACTAGCGAAATGTTTGAAGTAACTTCGGTGAGTTGGAAAAAGTTACCCGACCGACCCTAGTTTTTGGCACCGAACGTAAAGTTCGTTATTATAGTAAATATAAAAAAAAATGAAAATAGAAAATAAAAAAATATTTGGGGATGAATCGTATCTGGTATTTTAACAAAGGTAATTGCGAAAAACAAGAAAAGTTTGGCGACCTACATACCCCAATTGTTTGGTTTATGTAACCATAAACTTTTAGCAATTTTTAGCCGTATCTATGTATTGAGCTGCATATGAAGGTTGTTCGTTTTGAATACGTACTAAGCTATTTGATAATAGTGACCAGGATCCGTTGTAAAATTGCATTTCAAAGCAGCTCTTGGTTTACCAGCAGCATTTAATTTCACCGTTGTACCAAGTGAAACACCTACTGCTTTAAACTCTGATTCGTGTTCTGCCGAAATAAATGTAATTATATTATATAAATAGCATTTTGGACGCATATATATCAAATTCATCATTTGTCGCGAATATATATTCATATATATATATATTTAGATGACATTAATATGGCAAAATATGATAAAACGTGAAAGATGTCGTAAATTAAAAATATATCATAAAATATGATAGTCGGGATGACTTAAAAATGCTACGTATATGTATTTTGAAGACCTTGAGGTTGCGGTGTGTAAAAGTTGCAAAACGGACACAAACCTAATCAAATTTGAAATCAAATCGAAATATAAAGACTGTAAAATTGTAATATTGCTAATACTTTGAGTCATTCCACTATAACTGGTACTCTGGATTATTTGGGAAATTTGCCGAAAATCCTAACTTTAAGAAATTTCATAAGTGATTTACATAAAAATAGCCATAAAATATATATGAATGATATGTCTAATTATAAACTGATCAATCAAAAAATAGATTCAAGACAGGCGAACTAATTCAACTTATAGTTACCATTGTAAAATATACTACTGCTCATGATACTGCTTGGCCAGTATACATCATCCTCCCAAACTATAAGAAGATTCATGCATATATAACATTTTATAAGAATTGTAAAATGTTTTATATACAAACTATTGTTACTACAACGGGGGATAATCTTAGCAATAATTTAGTTAATGGCTATTCCCAAATTCTCCCGCGATATAAAACTTGCTATATGGCTGTTACAACGATACAATTAACGAGCCTTTTGTCTGATCAGATTATATTTCAAGCGCGGCTTGATGAAGACAAAAATTTACCTGTGCAGTAAAAGAGTTTAAAAAGCTATATTAAGCGCTTTTTCAAAGTAGTAAAGAGATCGATAACTGTGTTTCTTATTTGTGTACCATTGGTAACTTGGATATAAGACAAGGATGGTTTACCTCGTTAATGTTTAAATTCATGTTTCTTACTGCGCAGTGCTAGTGAGCAAATTGCTGTGTATTAGATCACGCGTATTAACGTGTTCAGCTGTGCTTGATGTTAAGTGGAGCTAGCATCCATGTGTTATCAGTCGGGACGTGGAGGACGGCGGATTCAGGTTAATTGGATGAGTCATTTTTATCTCAGATAACTAGGCGAGTTTATGGTAGATTCACAGACCAATCTGCGCCACGCACGGTCGAGTATGACATCATAGTTAAAGCAAGAAGCAGATTTTCCATAAACAATCTAACATGTGCGAGGGTCTTACTTGATTTTAGAGAGTCAGCAAGTAGAACGCTGGCGTTATTTTTGCGAATATGAAAGAACGATTTATCTGACATTAACCATTTCAGAGACGGATATAGCAAAGGGCATCGTTTCATTCGCCAGGTTATTAGTGTTGGCAGTGGGGGTCAACAGACTGTTTGGTCACTAGGTGTTGCGTAGGAACATCTACAACGAGAAGATTTTTGCTTTAAATAATTAACTGACGAGGTTGTTTGATAGTGACAACCATTTTTTATTCTGGCATCTTAGACGATTGCGGGACCCCGACATGCATTGTCTCGGCAAGGATAGTGTTTCACATTCACCTTAGCAGAGCCAACCAGACGTGCATAAAGATGTACCTACAGAGTATCAAAAATGCCGTCCTCCATGTGTCCTGACATTTTGTCTCCATACTGCACCCTGATGTCAGTTTGACATATTAATTAAATATAGATAAGTATAGTTTACCTTTTATATTGTCGTTATGAGTCGTATATAAGCCAATACAGGTTTTACACCTGCTCTATCATGGCCCTTAGATAATCCAGCCCGTTAACCAATCGAACATTCAATACCGAATTGCTTAGTCTGTCCCATCATGCTCCGCATGTGATTGCAGATGGAAATTCTACATGCCTTGAATCATATTACAATATTAAAGGCTGTCCGGTACTTTGTTTGTAATGTTCGCAATGTTTTTATATTCAAGACTCAATACTGCATGCGCATACTGATATATCTATGGATAGAGTTGGAGGGTTGGTTTTACCGCTGGTGTTTTTATATTTCTTATATATACGACTACGATGTATGTTGCTAATACCTGTCTAGCAAACCAGCTTCAACGAGTGTTATAACTGAATAATATTACTCGATGTTAACATCATTCAATGTTAGGACATTCATTGTCTTGTACTATTGATGCTATAATGTTTGCTCGATGTTAGCATCTTCAATGTAAGGACAATCATTGTCTTGTTCTATTGATACTATAATGTTTGCTCGATGTTAACATCATTCAATGTAAGGACATTCATTGTCTTGTTCTATTGATACTATAATATTTGTTCGATGTTAGCATCTTCAATGTTAGGACATTCATTGTCTTTTTCTATTGATGCTATCATGTTTACTCGATGTTGACATCTTCAATGTTAGGACATTCAATGTCTTGTTCTATTGATGCTATAATGTTTACTCGATGTTGACATCTTCAATGTTGGGACATTCATTGTCTTGTTCTATTGTTGCTATAGTGTTTGCTCGATGTTGGCATCTTCAATGTTAGGACATTCATTGCTATGTTCTATTGATGCTATAATGTTTACTCGAGTTTAGCATCTTCAATGTTTGGACATTCAATGTTATGTCCTATTGATGCTAGAATGTTTTCTCGAGTTTAGCATCTTCAATGTTGGGACATTATATGTTATGTCCTATTGATGCTAGAATGTTTTGCTCGAGTTTAGCATCTTCAATGTTAGGACATTCAATGTTATGTCCTATTGATGCTAGTATGTTTGCTCGAGTTTGGCATCTTCAATGTTAGGACATTCAATGTTATGTCCTATTGATGCTATAATGTTTGCTCGAGTTTGGCATCTTCAATGTTTAGACATTCAATGTTATGTCCTATTGATGCTAGAATGTTTGCTCGAGTTTGGCATCTTCAATGTTAGGACATTCAATGTTATGTCCTATTGATGCTATAATGTTTGCTCGAGTTTAGCATCTTCAATGTTTGGACATTTCATGTTATGTCTTATTGATGCTACAATGTTTGCTCGAGTTTAGCATCTTTTTAAGTTAGAACATTCAATGTTATGTCCTATTTGATGCTATATCTTTTTTTTCATATTTCGGCGATTTACTAGTTTACAATGTCAATTCAATGTTTATGTTTTTCGATGTGTTACATCAGATCATAAGAAGTGCTATGCGATACATTTAATATGTTTGGTTAGTTATATAAGTTTATGTAGTATACGATCATGTTATTACTGGTGTACCCTTAACCTTAAGTCCATATTTGGCTCCTGCTGATGGGTACACTAGTATATATGACTGCGAATTTCAGCTGCGAAATTTTATGACACTATGTGCAGCATTAAAGATGTTTCACCTGATGTTGTCTCAGGTACTGTAATTTAACTATGTTTTCTTTTGTTACCGACAGATGCCGCCTGAACGCCCTCACCCAGCATCGGGTAAGGCGCCAGCCAAAAGGAAGAAGTCAACAATGTAAAAATAACATTGACATTGAATACGATAAATTAGCGGCAGCAGTAATGAAAGCTCAGGGAAACGTTCCAGCCAGTGTCACTACCTCACAGCCAATAGCGGGCCCTAGCGCTTCAACCGGCATTGACCCACCCAGGCTTTCAACAGTGGTTCCATAGATAAGCCCACCCAGGCTATCGACAGTGGTGCTAGTGACTCCAGCCAGGCTGACCAGTTACCAAATTTCATCCAGCAACTGTTCTCAGGTGAGTCGGTAGCCTGTGCAGACATCCCACTTACCCCACTTTCTGTCAATGATGGTATACCCCTCAGTGCTATCATCTCTACAAAAGCACATTATGGGTGAACATTTCATTGATTTAAAATGTCTCTTACTCAATTTTCAGGAAGATAACGTCAATGTCCAAATTTAGGCCAACTCAGATTACAGAATAAAGTTACACAGTCACAATTTCCACTCCACCCGTGGACCTCTGCCTTTTTAATCTTCACGTCTGTTTACTTAGAAAAAATCCACTGGAGAGCATAAATTTGATTAAGTTTTGTCGTACTGTCAGGGAGATAGGCTGCTCTCACGGTGATGCAGCCTGGAGATTCTATGACCAAAATTTCTGCAAGCTCAGGCAATCCAACCGCATGTAATGGCAGCTACCTATAGCTGAATACATGGTAAAAGCTTGCACGGTTAGTCGTACTTTTCGCCACTATTTCACCACAAGAGCCAATAAATTCATCCAAAACATCCGTTTCAGCTACGATAATGGAACAAAGTGTTACAAACTGCCCTGTCCTTACAAGCACCTGTGATTGTGCACTTTTTGATTATTTAATCAATGGGTTTCAAATTGGTTTCAAGTTGGGTTGTAATGAACTTATTTCATCAGAAGTTCATCGGAATCACTCTTCGGCTTACTCCAACTTGGCTATTGTTGAACAAAAGTTACAGAAAGAGAAACAACTCAACAGAATTGCAGGTCCCTTTGAAATGAAACATTATGTAAACCTGGGTTGCACTCCTCTAGGTCTCATCCCAAAGAAAAATCCTAATGAATTCAGACTAATCCATGTTCTGTCCTTTCCAAATGGCAATTCTGTCAATGACATAATTCCCACTGTTAATTAAAGTGTTCATTATGATTTTATTGATAATGTTATATCTCTAATAAAAACCTTTGGCAGACTTTCTCGCATGGCAAAGATAGACATTGAGGATGGATTCAGAAACGTACCTATTCATCCATCAGATTATCATTTTCTGGGTTTCTCATCAACTGATCAAGTTAAGATTCATGCTACAGTATTTTGGTGTCAGGAGGAAGGTCACTTTGAATGAACTACAGTCACTTATTGGTTTATTGAACTTTGCTTGTCTAGTAGTATGCCCAGGGCGTGCATTTCTTAGAAGACTCATTGATTTGACGTGCAAAGTTTCCAAACCCCATCATCAAATTAAACTGCATTGTGAAGCTCGAGCAGAACTCAAAGCCTGGCGGCTATTTATTGAAAACTTTAATGGTACATCCATATTTCTTCATGATCAATGGAATTCTTCACATCTACACGGATGCGTCTGGTAAGTTAGGATATGCGGCGGGTTTTGGCTCTAAGTAGTTTGCTCAACCGTGGTTGCCCCAACATGCCCATCATCACATTATCATCAAGGAATTATTCCCTACCATTCTTTTAATAAAACTATGGGGAGATTACCTTCGTAATAAAAAAAAATGTTTTTCTCGGATAATGCCCCAGCGGTTGATATAATCAACAAACAGTGTAGCAAAACAAAACAAAAAAAAAAAACTATCATAAAACTTGTCCGACGGCTGGTGATTAGCTCTCTGTCTTACTACGTTTTGTTTAAAGCAGAACATATTTGTGGAAAGTTGAACGTAATTAGTGACAGACTGTCTCGATTACAGTTTAAGGAGGCACGGGTAATAGCTCCATGGTTAGACAAGCAAAATGACACATATTCCATGGGACAAAATTCACATCTAACAGATGTCAGTTTCATGTTGCTGAAAGCATCGTTATCTCCAGCTTTAGCACTAACTTATCTTAGGAGTTGGAGGTTGTTAATCGCTTACTGCAAAGCACAAACAATGATTTTAAATTTCCATGCCCCACTATTTTAATATGTAATTTTGTGGGTGATTTATTTCAAAAACCTTTAAGCCTGAAATCAGTATTGTCCCATGTATCTTCTATCAGTTACGTTCACAAACTGTGCGAAGTGCAAGACACTACTCATTCATTTTTGGCCGCTGGAACTCAAATGCTGTTCAACGTTTTGTCAGGATCGATACTTTTAGATATTAATATCCAAAGTCAAGGAAGTATGCATTGCTGGCATCATTAACAAATGTTCTCTGAACTCCGCGGTCAGCATTGGACTGCTCATGTTTAGAAATATGATAATTTTGTTTTTGTTTTAATCCATTATTTTTTGCCCTTATCCACCTTATTGCACAGACTACAGGCTCACTTCATACTGTTACTCATGTATGCTTTATATTTCTTTACTTGTTACATTACTTATGTATAAATGTGTTATACGATATTATTTCAATTGGAGGTCAGCATCTGGCTACTTCTATGTGTTATCCTTACTAGTGCATATACTAGAAAGGGACTTACGGCACAACATGCAGTGTATGCTAGAGTTGTTGCAGGTCAGCATTTGTCTGCTGAGTGTCTATCTGTATCGATTTGTGTTTATACAATGTATACATTTTACCTCAAGTAGTTCCTATTTCTGTGGCTGAGGTCAGCATGTGGCTGCTCAGTTTTTATTATTACCAATTTATGTCTATGCCTTGTGTAATTAACAATCTCTTTGAGTGATCATGCCTTCTATGGTCACCGTATGACCATTTCAGGTCCAAATCCGTTACTCTAGGTGTTTATTTAACATCGCATTGCACGCTGTTGATATTTATGTAAATATGCTATAATTCTGTTTCCTTGTCTTTTGTATCTGGTCTTTTCCTTGGGTGGTGTGTGTATTGTCTAGGATAAATTTTCTCCTTCGCCAATACTATGGCCTTTTTAGACACCACCTTCTTTATGTAAATGTTAATTTATGTTAAAATGTTTATGTCATGGCTGGGATAATGGCACCCTTCTCATCATAATTATAAGATTATTTTCAGTAAATGGATATAGTGCAATTACCCCAGCCAATATAAATTTAGTCTTTTTATAATGATCTTTTATATATGTTTTTCCGTCATTTATTATATACTAAATAAATGACATTTACACATACTCTGAGCTTATTGTTGTGTATTTTATGTTTTAAATAAATTTCCAGTTGCATAAAGAACAAGCACAGGAAAAGACACAATTTAATCATGAATAGTTGTGGATATAAATAACATTTTATAAGAATTGTAAAATGTTTTATATACAAACTATTGTTACTACAACGGGGGATAATCTTAGCAATAATTTAGTTAATGGCTATTCCCAAATTCTCCCGCGATATAAAACTTGCTATATGGCTGTTACAACGATACAATTAACGAGCCTTTTGTCTGATCAGATTATATTTCAAGCGCGGCTTGATGAAGACAAAAATTTACCTGTGCAGTAAAAGAGTTTAACCACCGCCACCCCACCTACCGCCCAGTATTAGTTATGTTCTTATTCTATTATTGAAATATCAACCATATGCTACTTGCATTGGTTTTAAGGCCTTTTTAGGCACCACTTTCTTTATGTAAATGTTAATTTACGTTAAAATGTCTATGTCATGCATCTTTAGACACCACCTTCTTTATGTAAATGTTAATTTATATTAAAATGTTTATGTCATGCATCTTTAGACATCACCTTCTTTATGTAAATGTTAATTTATATTAAAATGTTTATGTCATGCCTTTTTAGACACCACCTTCTTTATGTAAATGTTAATTTTATTAAAATGTTTATGTCATGCCTTTTTAGACACCACCTTCTTTATGTAAATGTTAATTTGTATTAAAATATTTATGTCATGCCTTTTTAGACACCACCTTCTTTATGTAAATGTTAATTTATATTAAAATGTTTATGTCATGCCTTTTTAGACACCACCTTCTTTATGTAAATGTTAATTTATATTAAAATGTTTATGTCATGCCTTTTTAGACACCACCTTCTTTATGTAAATGTTAATTTGTATTAAAATGTTTATGTCATGCATTTTTAGACACCACCTTCTTTATGTAAATGTTAATTTATGTTAAAATGTTTATGTCATGGCTGGGATAATGGCACCCTTCTCATCATAATTATAAGATTATTTTCAGTAAATGGATATAGTGCAATTACCCCAGCCAATATAAATTTAGTCTTTTTATAAGGCCTTTTTAGACACCACCTTCTTTATGTAAATGTTAATTTATGTTAAAATGTTTATGTCATGGCTGGGATAATGGCACCCTTCTCATCATAATTATAAGATTATTTTCAGTAAATGGATATAGTGCAATTACCCCAGCCAATATAAATTTAGTCTTTTTATAATGATCTTTTATATATGTTTTTCCGTCATTTATTATATACTAAATAAATGACATTTACACATACTCTGAGCTTATTGTTGTGTATTTTATGTTTTAAATAAATTTCCAGTTGCATAAAGAACAAGCACAGGAAAAGACACAATTTAATCATGAATAGTTGTGGATATAAATATTCATACAGAGATACATATATAAATAAGGAGTAAACAACAGTTGTTTGTTTTCGGTTACACGCTCGTTCAAAATAGGGTTGATAGGTCGGGAATTCTTTTCGGATTTTTTTATTTTGCTTGAAAGCCGCTGTTGAGATATTTTATTCAGAAAGGTAAAAAAAGTAAGACAGTGAATGTAACTTCATCGGACCTAATAAAAAGTCTAGGGTCACGGGGGAAGTCAAGGTAGGTCAGATAACCAGAAACAAACATTTTTACGCCTAAATTCATAATTCCAACCAATCAACCGACCCAAACAGACACCTAACGTGAATGTCTCATAGTGAGTGCCAAGGAAACAATACTAAAAATACCTCATATAGGAACCGCGGATACCCGAGCATGTTCTCCGCTTTGAGACCAATCTGTATTTACAATGGTGATTTACTTAACATAACAACACAGTAGCAGCAACAACAGTAATGAACTAAATTAAGCAAAATTTGGTGCTTGGCATGTACGCTATCGTCAATAATTAAGTTATTGTAACCATGAGAACTGTAATGTATTTGGTATTTCCTCGACAATCCGTTTCTCTCTGCTGTCCCTCTTTTTTTAGATAGAAAGTGATCAATTACTGATAAACTGACATACTTGTACGAACAAAAATGTCGAAGTTGGTTTTGTTTCCACAGCTTACTAAGCTTGATAATTCTCCTAAAAGATTCTCATTGCTGAGCGAGTACAATACTGTTTGTACTGACTTACTATCATATCTTAATTGAGCATAGAATAGTTAGCACATTGTAAGAAATACGTACCTGTGTTTGTCTGTGTGTATGTTCTAGTGTATTGATCTAGAAGAAATTAGATTGATCTAAGAAATTAGACATAATTATTTCAGTCAGGTAAACGATGCCGCAAAGAGTTAATTGTAAATTACCATTGTTTTAAAATAAGCGTAAGATGATTATGTTTGAATAAAAAACATGAAAATCCTGAGAGAAAAATTTCTTGATTGTAATGAATCTTCTATATTGTCTAAATAGCTTGGTTACTGTAAAGATAAACATTTTGGCAAAGCAAACAAAATTTACCTGATAAACTTTTTGAATTATTTGTTGGGATGGCGCTTTATGGGGCCAATTGAAAATCTCATTTTGTCCTGTTCTTTGCTTTAGTGTGTAAAGCGGAGTGACCCGTGGGGGGCTTAATGATGTTGAAGTTGTGTTACAAAGTTATCTCCCTTTGTTTTTTTACGTCATTTGTAAGCCAAACATGTCGGTGGCGCTAGCTATTTTTATCGAAAAAAAAATATAGAAAACCAAACAAACTCACGCCCTTTTATGTCCCCACAGAGTAAGGTTTTGATGTATTATTGTTAGTTTTTTATGATTTGCATATCACAAGGCAGTGTCATTTTGTAATATGTGTAACTTTGATGTTGTTCAAAGCCGTGATGTGATCAAATTTTATGAAAAAATTAAGTGTGAAAACTTTAAGCCATTAGTACATTTTAAAGCTTTCTTGATATTTACACGACAAAGATAGACTGACCTTAACAGTAATTATGTAATACAATTGTATTATACTTCCATATGATAGGATTTAGGTAGTACCGCTTCTAACCGGGAACTTAAGGCATGCGCGTTTCAGAACTAGTGATCTGATCATGTGATACAGTTACCTCCCTTAGGCTATCCTTATTATATTTTTATTTGACTTTTGTATCTTCTCACCAAGTGCTCGACCAATACGTGTCGTGTTCTTTGACCTAGTATCAGAGTTTAAGCCATCAACAGGTATTACTAATGGTATGCTGTGGTGTATACTAAATTCTTGCATAATACACTACATGTATATACTAAATATTACGCCGTTGTCTACGTACGCTGGACAGTATCTGTATTTATCTACCTTGTGTGCCAGTATAAAACCAATCACAGTCGGATGAGGCACACACACAGGTTGAGCTGACGCAGCTACTATCCCCTTCACATTGATCGCTGTCAGTACAGGAATCTAAACACAATACAGTAACAAATGAAGCTCACAGCAATAGCCTCATATAATTAACAATTAGTCATGCATAATGATTCAATCATGCTTGATAAAAGAAAATACACGCATAAATTATGCACTATAAGGCCACACTTAAAAATTGTTGGTTTGCAGTATGGCTCATTAAAAATTCACCAGACCACCCCCCAAATGTGTCTGCGAATTTAACATACAGAGAAATTTATTTCCAATACCAGCTTTCCTTTTCAGTACAAATACATACCAATAAAAATGCCTACCTACCTCAGCGCTTTTAAAAGTTTGGGTCGCGTGACCCCGAACCAACACTTTTTAAAGTATGGCCTAAAGTAGAATAGTTTCTATGACTTATAACACAAGATGTATCCGTTGCAGCACAATGATAATACACGGCGGGGAAAATGTTTTAAATGTTTTTGCTGTCCATCGCGACTACAATCAGCCTATTTGTCGTTCGTTTATACGCCTTTTCAACAATAACCAGTTATATACAAGTAACAGCAGCTAGTTGATTTTTTACGTGTTCCTGGACTCCGTACCAGTACGTACGCTCGCCAGACAGTCGCCTTTGTCTACCATTAAGTGAGTATGTTGTGTTTGGATAACATACGGGGACCGGACAATAACAGTAACTTGTAAATAAATTTAAAAAATAATTAATGCAAAACCAGCATCATATATACAGCCTATTTATTTTGCGCGTTGTTTAATATCAGACATCAATTGCGAATAGGGAGAGGAGTTGAGTAGTTTGAGAGACTGTAAAAATAAATGAAATTGGACAATAATCACTGGAGATAAGGAGGTATTTTCATTATTTTATTGAAGGGCCCTCGTAGTATTAAATGAAAAAAAAAACTTACAGCCGTAGCTTGAGGAAACACTCGTTGATGAACTTGCTGTACCTGAATAAATGTGTGTGTGAGTAAGGAAAATAGTCATGGAACAACTTTAATTCAATAATTGAACATGAAAAACACATTTTTTATCTCTTACAAGACCAGGAACAGAGCCTCTAATTTCTTACACAAGACGGGGAATTTATTGACTTACAATTGTAAACCTATTAATAAGTTATCGCGCAACACAGTAATATAAAACTTCTTTCGAAAGTGTGACATAACCGAATTAAACGATAATTACTCTAAATTACTAAATTAGACACCGCGAGAACCAGTCGCTTTATGTCGTTAAATACTAAGGTCATGTCTAAGTATGTCTCAAAACAAATTAACAATTAAGTATTGTAATGTCAAACACTTGTAAGATATTATTTTACCCAACCTAATGACGCAGGACCTTAAACGTGTTTATTATCGAAATCTAGTTCAAAATATTACTAAGACTAAATGTGTTGTCATTGTGTGTTGGTTCACCAAACTCTTAAAACAACTAATTAGCAAGATCATAGAATATGGATATGTGCCATATTTGGTGAACATTATGACAGTGTATCTCTATGATCAATGTCTTTCAAAACCGTGTTATTATTACGTATGCTAGCGAATCATACTATACAAAGTAAATATCACCCAAATACAATTTTGTTTTAAATATTACAAAATGAAATGGGAGAATACTTCAATGAAATCTAGTATCAAACTTCACTCACTTGTACAGTGAACTGTCAACCCTGAAAAAATAATAATAACAATAATTATTATGTTGTCGCATAGTGTTTACAGCGTCAAAAAATGAATTCATTCAGGTACGGCGGACATTGGTCCCTGGTACCCTATCAGCGATTCATCAACTCCCTCACCCTGTAAGCAATTACTTACTTTTGGTCAGAATGCTAGTCCTGTGAGTCACAAGCGAGAGAAAAAAATAGCTGAAATAATTTGTATAAAGAACTGTCTGGAAGATGCATGTACTTCGTCTACGCATCGATGTCACAGCCTTTGAGAACAGACTCTGAGCTCAAGTCTCAATACCGCCTTCAGCCTATTTTGGATAAATTTATCTGCTTGTAATTTGTGCTAGTTAAATTTTTTAACACAAATCTCAATATCGTTCTAAGCCTAGGCCTTGATGTTACAGCCTTTGAGAACAGACTCCGAACTCAAATCTCAATACCGTTCTCAGCCTATTTTGGACAAATTTGTCTACTTGTAATTTGCGCTAGTTGATTTTTTTATCAATAGCTTTTTAACAGAATTGCGAAGTAACCTAATCTTATCATAGTTAACTAGAGAATATTGTAAACACAACGTTGAGACCTGAGCTGTGAGATTGACCTCAAGTTCAAAGCCTATATGTTATAAAACTTGAGCACAGAATATTGACGTTAAATGTTTGAAATACTTTTTCAGGTCAACTTTATCAGTAGACGAATACATGCTATTTTCATCTTAGTTTTGTTAGAACTAAAATGGAAACGGTAAATGGAAAAGTTGGGATTGAGATTTTCAAAACCTCGAATCCTGTATTCACAACCTTCTGATCAACATCAACGTTGCTAACCTGACGGGCATTTTACAGGTTATATACAGTAAAATGAATGGACGAATCATTCCGCATCTTTTCATGCAACACATTTCTACTTGGATCAGCAGAGAATATACGAAATGTATAGCTGATTTGTAATCACTTGTCCCTCACCGCTGCGAGTTCGGACACCGCCGGAACTAAATTTTACATGTAAGGAAGCTATCCAGCTAGCTTACTGAACGTCGGTGGTCCTACCCAGGCGTAAACCTGGGGTCCTCCTCAACTGTTAAACTGGAAAGTCGCCAAATGACCCTGGAAGTTGGTGCGACGTTAAACCCAGAAACCCCAGAGAAAGCATGGCCACAATCATTTCTCAATAGCTATATCTATCATTTGATGTAACGCTGATCTTGTTTTAGTAACAAAATATTCATTGGTTTTAATTGCTTGAAGTTTACATATTGGAAAGGCAATCTTCGTCAAACTAGAAAAGTCCTTTTCGAAAGTTACCTATCGAATACGTCGTGTGATGAAAGTACCATAGTTGTTTAGTCACATGTTACTCACGTGTCATAGCATGACTTGGTACGAACATCATTACTTAAATTGTAGTGAGTGAGTTAGCGGAAACTGACGGCCAAAATTGAACGTATTGTCGTTTGTTGTCAGTGTCGTGTTTCATTATTCCGGGTATGTGTGAAACCGTTTAATAGCAAATACCCCATACACGGCATGGTCTCCGGGAAATTCGAATATGTCTGTTGTATTGAGTTGATCATATCTATCTATGTTACTTCGTTCGTAAAAAAAGTGTAATCATGCGAACATTAATGTATGTGGTATTTCCACGGTAATCCGTTTCTCTGTATCCTTTCGGTTTTTGGACAGAAAACTTAGAAGAAGTGACAGATTACCAACATTCGGTTATTTTATCTATACTTTCATGTTGAAATCTAATTATGTTATTTTGATTAAAAATATAGTAATTTAGTATAAATTAGTATAAATAAATTAGTATAAATTTAAACGACTTGCCTTGTACAGTCAGCACAATGGCTAACGCGTTGAACGTCCATGGTGACATCATGTGACTTTAGAACGACGTGTTGTGTGTTCTCCTCTTTACTAAAACAAATACATTATAATCCCAAGATATCAAAGACGTTCCAACCGTAGTTGTATGCATGCATTAAAATTGAAGAAACGCGGTGCATATCGGAATACTTTGGGTGAATGGGTAAGTAATCCTACACGTTTTATCGGTAAGAAGATGTCCTGTACAGCGAAGTATCGCAATTAAAAAGTTTGAAATTCGCAAAAATGGGGAATTACATGTATATTAAATGAACTGATTTGATGAAAACAAACGTCAATGATCATGCAAATATATTCGGAGTTTAAACAAGTAATATGTAAGAACAGTTATTGATATTTTTTTATTATAGTAAGGGAAATGATGTCTAGAAAAAAGCAAAATCCATATACCCTAAATACTACCCTTTCCAAAAGTCCAAACCCACCGAAAACACACTCAAATGGATGGAACAGTGGCAGGCATATTTTTATTAAAGCTTACACGAGTTTGATTTCTTATTAGTGTTATTATATGAGCATGTTCAGTTTTTGTGTGAGACGACATTTCATAAATTTTATCTACACTGTATTGTATTAACAAGCGAAATATAGTAAAACTTCGTTATTACGAACATCGATACCACGAGCACCCGACATATCTCGAGGGGTTCTTAAAATCCCGTCAATTTTAGTTCTTAGTTGTGTTTAATTTTCAACAAACAAATACCTTGTTACCACGAGCACCACGTTCTCGAACATTACGACTGTTCCGATGACTCCTCGAGATAACGAGGTTTTACTGTATTGAAAAATGAACTATATTTTTAAGACAAGGACTGCAATCGGAGAAGCGGACTTTCGCCAATATTAATCCCGACATTGAAATCTCAAATACAAATATGTAGATGACATAATTATGACATACGTATAAATTTCATAATGTAAAAACTAAAATATGATTTTATCAAGAGTTAATTTTCTAAATGATGATTAATTTAATTTATTAATTGCCAATTAATTAAAAGGAACCAATCACACATGTAAGGATTATGATTGAAAAAGTTTGGGCATAAATATCATGTACAAACCTTATTAATTTTATCAATCATCCACGTACAATAAGAATGTAAGAAATATGACAAACTGGTTAATGCTGAGAATTAACACTGGACTGTCTTACTGTCTACTATGATAACGAGCAACGACGGAATGATCTCGGGGCTTTATATTAGTAGACTGTTTCTTCTTGTTTAGGACAGAGAGTTCACGCTACAGTACCAAGCACGATGTAGAGGTCGTGAGATGTGAAGCCAGTACTCACATAAATTATGTAAAATATGCAACATTAAAGGCTAAATTCTTTTGTATTCAATACGTAATGTCCGTAGCAAAGGATATCTCTAAGTTGTTAATGTTTTGCACACAACATTCTTACAGATAACGTATTATCAGTAAAAAATATCGGGTAAATCTTCAAATCCTTTTATATTCAGGATTTTAATTCATTTAACGGAGACACCGACTAGGTTTAATTGGACTACATATCCAGTAATTTATAGGCCAATGTCAAGTTCAACGAACGCTCCATTGAATGTAGATTTATTGTTTAACAGTTCGGTATTATAGTCGCCAATGATCGTAACCGATAAACTGTTTAAACGCTACCTTGTAAAATGTTTAAATGTTTGATACAAAAACACGTGTCGTAAACAAAGTACGTAGTTAGATTTAACAAAACATTAATATTATAATCGTACTTATGCGGAAACGGGGTGGAAACGAAACCATGTTTTCTCCCCTACACGTATCACGTGATCAGGGAAGCGTTAATGGTTGACAGAAAAAGAGAGTGCAAATAATATGTGTCGTTTAAAAGATTTAAAAGTCCGAGTATCGAATAGCAAAGAATTGTCCAATTAAACTGACCAAGGTTATGGTTAATCAATGAGGGGGTCCTTTGTTTTTTGTCGTGACTGATTTATCTTTTCTTTTGTCTTTTGTTTAAGGACAGTTAGGTCATCAAATCGCGAAGCATTTGAATACTTTTTATATTTAATGTCACTGTGATGGACTTGTTCGGTGAATTATCCTATCTTTCCCAGTCCTGCGAATACCAGTCAAATAGAGATTTTTGATGCGGAAAAATGGCTACGACTCTTAAATTGTTCCATCGGTAAATATTCACTTGTATTTATATGGATTTAATACTCACGTGATGATCACCTACGGAGAAGTTTTTTTTTAAAATTATGTCATCCAAAAATAAATAATAATTCCTTATACAAATCAGCATTATTTATTATAGAAGAATGAGATGTTTAAGCATTAGTAGCATTAGTAGCTAAAAATCATTCAAAATATATTAACAGTGTATTTTGACTATTTTAGAACAACTTATACTGACTCCTATTTTGATACTACTGAAATACCGTTCTCAGGTGTTGTATGTTCGTTGACTAGTACTTTAGTTGTATGCATGTTAGATTGTATGTGCTTGCCTTTAATGCTCTACGTGATTATGTTTTGTTTTTGTTGTTTTTCTCCGGTTCTTTTCGTCGTATAATGTTGAAGAGATGTATTTTTGTATTGTCTTGTTCTGTTTGTATGTTTTGTGTCATATGTCAATGTCGATTTACGCAATAAACAGTAAACTGTGACGTGTTACTCTTTCGATCGTCTGCAGTCGCTGATTATTTTAAGATTCATTCTCAATAAGCCATGCAACCATCAGAGACCCGATAATTTGGCGATTATTTCGGATCAAGCCACTTACTTGCCAGAATTGTGTAACAGTCACATGATTATATACGAGTACATCCGATTATCGTGTAATAGGTTTTGTATAATCGTTCGGCTGACCTCCGGAATATCGCAATTATGTAAGACTATTACATGATCGATAAAAACTTCTTAGGAACAAATGAAGATGTTGTACCATAATTTCCTGGTCATTTTAAACTATTCACAAGGCTTTTTCAGATAGCAATTGCTGATGATCCAAAATTCTTTTCTTATCTATATTCCAGTGCTGTTCCATTGGGACATTGCGTATAAAATGTCATATATCAGTCTTGTATATATACAACACACATATATATATCTCATGATACAGTGCATAGAATTAGTGTAATGCAAAATTTGACTGTCTGCAACCAAACCCAGTAGTGTTTGTTTATTGGTGTTTTATGGCGTATCGACATCTGATGGTCATGTAGCGCGCATTAAAATGAAATGGATAACAATGATAAGTCATTTAATGAGACAATGTAAACTTAAGAAAATAACAGTAGCAAGTGCAATGCTGGGTTGTTGCGTGGAATTCAGATATTAATATTTCAGTCAAACCTGTGAACCAAGGCCACCATTGCGAAAGACAAAATGTGACCTTTATTGTAAAATGGCCTTTATTCGGAGGTCCGTTTGTTCTAAATAATCACTGACGGTTTTTCAAAGAATGGCCTTTATTCACAGGATAGTTTTATCCGGAGGTAGTCACAAACCAGGTTTAACCGTATATGTTTTTTTTCTGATGTTACTTTCTACCACCAGCTAGAATTGTTACCCATTCTTTTACAATGTTACTCACCTTATAATAAATATACAGCTGGCTTATTTTCTAAGAATGTGTTGTAAACATATTTTTGAATGAAAGCACTGTGATGATGCGTATTTGATAACTGAACTACTGCGGTGAATGTAACTAGTTGGTCAGATTCTTAAGGCCAGGCCCTGAAGTTACTTGAGAACAGTCTCCGAGATAAAATCTCAATTCTGGTCTCAGAGTATTATAGATGAAAAGATAGAGATCATTAATGTTTAAATACATATTCAAATCAATCACGCTATCAGAATAATGTATCAATAATATCATTGTGAACATTAAAGACAAGATATGAAATGCAAGCTCGGAGACCAATCTCAAGTTTTATAACCTCGGGCCCAAGTTGTTTTTTAATCCATTTATCATTGTTCTATTTGTCTTCTAAACCCATAGTACGCGGTGGAATAAAAAATATAAAGATAAATTTGCAGATAAGTTTTTTATTCAAACAAACATCCTGTGTTCATGTATAATGATTCTATATACACAAGTAAATTCGCAGCTAATCTACTAGAATGATATAACGAAATAAAACATTTTGTTGTTTTTTTCTGTTTTTTTTTTATTTTTCATAATGAGCCATTAAGCCGATAAATATTAAATGATTAATGTCAACAATCCACATGGCATTCTTAAACTCACTTCTTACCCAAGAAGAAGCCGCTAATCAATATTTAATACTGATTAACACGGCACAAACTCGCACGCCAGCATGCCGAACAAAGTTCTGTTTGTAACAGATGAAATTATTGATAACAAAATATCACAGTAAATATATAAAATAAAACAAATAACAACAACCCTAAAACATTGACATAAAATTCGAAAAGATCAGGGTTTAACCCCTTGTCAGAATATAAACACAAAAATGTGAAACTTAACAAGAATTTAAAAAAAACAAAGCACACAACTGTTAATAATAAATTCAAACCCCAAACAACCAACTTTTCAAAATGTAGAAAAAATGTTAAATAAAAAGTTAACAATAAAAAATGTCATTAAACTTTTTAAAAAAGGAAACAATCGGACCGTGTATACTACAATGACTACGTTAAGTAATAGAATAATTGCAATGTCTTTCAAACTTAACGAAAATTCACTGATTTTAATTGTACTTTTTAAAGAAAATGAACTTATTAATGCATTATGCTACTAGATAGTGTTTATTCATCAACTTTACTGGTTGATGAGCTGGGTGCGGGTTGCACAGGAACTATCGGCGCGGGAGCAGGGTGTTTGTGATTAAAGTCACCATCTGTGTACAAATTGTCAGGGATCCCTTCTTTATCTGGGTTTGGCTCGCTGTACCAAGCATATGGCTTCGGTCTATCCACTTTCATCACAGCGAATGGATTATCACGTGACTGTGGTCGTAGTTTGAACTTACTGTTCATTTGAGTGTCTAACAAAACATTGTCACGCACAGTGCTTACTTTTCTGAAAAAAGGAACAGCGGCCGAGCATCAAAAAATTAGACCTTACTTATTTTTGACGCACAAATATACTCAAAATTGGTAAACTAGCACTTGCTGATTTAACTTGAAGTTATTATTGAATATTAGAACGTGTTCTCGCTGATATCATTAGATGACGCAAATATTTATTTACTTCACACCGGCATTATTATAAACAAAAGATACTGTCGTAAAAAAGGTTACTTACCGTAAAAGAAGAAAGCTAGAACCCATATCAACTATTTATATCGTGCATGGAAATCATACAGAATTTTGTAAATAGTATCAAAAAGGCCTTGTTCATTTCAGTATTGGAAAATAGCGACCTCTACCGGACTACTACAGTAACGCTAAACCGGGACTTACTCTCATGAATAAAAGCAGTTTATTTGCAAATAATTAAAAATTAGACACAATAATGCGGACATATCTTCCTGACAATGCTTGTCTTTTATCAACCTTTATATGTATTCGGTTGAGTTTACTAATGAGTGTAACTTTAACCATGATTTCATTCAGCATTTACAGGACTTTAACAAGTATTTAAGCTATGATGACTGTATTCGATTGTCGTGAAGAGGTGACACCTTTAAAATAAAAAATGAGTATATGCGCCGTATAGATAATTGAACGCCAAGGATAATACATTTAAGTAAAAGTGCATTGGTAGTAGTCGGTCTTACTTACTTCTTCAAAAGGTACTTCTTAGTCAAGAATAGACCACCAACGGCCAACACAGCAATTCCCAACAGCACACACAACACAATCACAACAATAATGTAAGTCTCCAGACCTTTGTCTTCGTCATCATCGTTTGTTGACAAGCAAGACGCTAAATTAAAAAAGATCAATCTCATTTATTGATTGTTAAAGAGTAATAACTCATTACCATTAACTGAAAATAGATAAGAAATGGATTCCTAATAAACGCAAACAAAGAAAGTCCCACCTTCCCCGAAATACTACCTTCCCCAAAACCCACCACCATAATTCAATGTAATCAATTGACAACATAATAGTTGATGAATAATAACCCATCATCGCTGACTAATAAACGTGATTGTTTCCGAACGATCAACTGATAAACTGATTAACTGATAAACCTAAAGTTGGTGAATGATAGTATTAACCTCTAATTCATTAGATTATTAACGTGATTCCAAATAAATTATAGCTTATTATCATTAAGTGACAAACTTGATCATAAATAATGACCATTAAATCTCATTAATAATTGGTTAACATGCGTCTAAGTTAAAAATCATCATCGATATATCTAATTACTTTGACTGAATGATAAGCTATCGTAACTTATTGAGTATAGAAAAGAAAAGGACTCCTAAAAACAAACACACACAAAACATCTCACCTTTTCCAAAATACTAACCTCCCCACCCACCCAAAACCCACTAAACACTGAGGACCATACAAGAATGGAGGACAGAACTCAGTCAACCGGAGTGTATCACATTGGAACGGTCTTAAACAAAGTTCTTAAGGCTTAACATCATTCAATCATAAGGACAGTCTTAACGATTATTAGTAGTGAAGGGAGGTACCCTGGCACCATGGTGTATACCTCTGGCACCACATTTCCCTCACTCGGGGAGGTACTCTGGCACCAAATTTTCGGAAAATGAGGTCAAAATGTGTGAAAAAAAGGGGTGAAATTGTGAAATTTGGGTCAATTTATTGTTTTCTTCTGGCACCCATTTTGGATAGGTGGGGGTACCTCATTTTGTGTTTTTTGGGCACCATTTTTTGAATTTGAATTGTGTTTTTTGAATTTGAATTTTCAACAAAATAAAGAATGTGTGTGCAGGACTTATTTTCAATTTGTTATTTTCAATGTGTGTGGAAATTTCAATTTTAGACATAAAAAAGACAAGACAATTTGACCCAAGTCAATTTCGAAATGACATGGTGGCCCTGAAAAGGGCCGTTGGTGGTTTGATCAGTTTGATCAGTGACTTATTTCTTCATGACTTTACCATAATGACCCCGACCATGGTCAGTTTTCTTTTTCTCAGGTTTCTTTGGTTCTGTGGTCTCATGTTTACGTTTTTTAGAGTCTTTTTTCTCCTCTGTTTTTTGGGGTTCTTCGCTATCCCATTTGTCAGTCACAAAGTGTACAGGCACAATCAGTTTGTCTGTTTTTAACTCGATTTCACGACGGAGTTGCATGACTTGCTTTAGCTGTCTTATTTCTCCCCTGATTCCTTTGAGTTCTTGTAGCATAGCCATCTCTGTAGTCGGTGGATTAGGCTGTCCATGAGTCTGTCCATTCACCACGGACTGTACTGGCTGCACATTCCCCTGCAGATTCGGCTGGCTGTACTGTGGCTGATTGTATTGGAGTTGACTGTACTGTGGCTGACTGTACTGTGGCTGGTTAGTGCCATACACTGGTCCAACAGCATTTTGACCTATCAACTCAGACGATTCTAATGCTTCTTTCAGAATGTCATATGGCATGTTGTATGTCTCCATGTTAAATAATAAATAATGGCTCTGCGCCTGACAATTTATACGGCGAGCGCGAACCTTTGTGAGAACATGTTAAATGACGTCACGTCATTTTTTGTTCGCTAGTGTTTGTGTTAGTTTTTGTGTTTGTTTTGTGTTTCTTTAATCCTAATAACAACAAAATAAAAACCCAAGGATCATAGTAAGCCTGCAGAATAAACGCAATCATAGCCAACCTACAAAAATATACAGTCACAGTAGAAATTGTGAGTCAAAAAATAAAATAATCACAGCAAAACGTACAAAAAAAATACACGATCACAGCCAAAAAAATGCTGGAGCCCAAAAAACACACGATCACAGCCAGCCTACAGAATAAATACAATCACAGCCAAATAATGCTAGTAAAAATAACATAATCATAGCAAAAAACTTACAGAAAATACACGATCACAGCCAAAAATGCTGATATACAAAAACACACGATCACAGCCAGCTTACAGAATACATATGATCACAGCAAAAACGTACAAAAATATACACGATCACAGCCAAAATGCTGGAGCCCAAAAAACACACGATCACAGCCAGCTTACAGAATAAAACATAATCATAACCAACCTACAAAACTATACAGACAAGAAATGCAGTGTGACTTTTTTTTATATTTGTTTTTTTCAATTTTATTTTTAATTTGTTTGTTTGTGTGTGGGGGGATTTTGCTTTTTAGAAACAAAAAAGACAATTTGACACAGGAAAAATCGATTTCGCAAAAATATGGTGGCCCTGAAAAGGGCCATTTTTTGGGTAGAGTGACCTAATGATGTTGGCCACATCTACCCATACAAGCGGGACACCACTTGTCCCACTTTCTAAAATCTCTGTCCGTGGCGGTGGAGGCCAACCTGAAAGGAGGCTCATTGTCCTCCTCCCAGTTTTCAGCTGGGGTTGATTCCTGGGGGTGATCCCCCCAGTCCTCTTCCCCAGAACTGGCCACCACCACCTCCTCCGCAAAGCCCTCCGCCTTCTTCGCTTCTCTCAACTCCTTCACCTCAAGACGTAACTCTTCTAGTTGTATCTCCAGTTGTTCAATATACAGCCCTAAGGCTGCATATTTTTCTTTGATGAGTTTTAGTGTACGCTGAGACATGCTGAGTGAATGAAATGACATGACGCAAATGCATTGACTTTTTATACGGCAAGCGCGAACCTGTGTGAGAACATGTTAAATGACGTCACGTCATTTTTTTTGTGTTTCTTCAATTCTAATATCAAGAAAAAATCGGATTGACCTACTTTTTGTGTATATAAACGTATGTGTCTGTGTGTTCTACATTCAATCCAAAAACATGGGAAATTGTTTGCGCGCCCCAAAAGAAATCTTTGTAGAGGAAGATAGTGTCGCTGTACCTATCAAGATGGGGAACTTATATCCAGATCTCTCCATCTATTATGATGATGAGTTACGCGCCAATTATTGGCGCTATTTGTATTTAGCTGAAGCTAAATATTGAATACATTTCAACGGCCCTTTTTAGGGCCACCATATGTTTAAGATAAGTTTTACTCTCTCTATAACAAAAACTATTTGTTTTTTTCATTGTTTTTATTTTTACAACAAAATCACTTACAATCAGCAAAAACAAAATCACTTACAATAATACAAAAATCACAAAGTAACTTACAAATACTGTCACAATAGTTCAACACATACTATCCATCACGAAGAACTAAAACATGATTCAAGAACACTGTCCAACACATCAAATGTTCCAACACATCAAATGTTCATATCGTCCATTTTCTTTTTGTCTTCTCTCTTTTTGTATTTTCGTTTCTTTTGCGGTGGATCCATTTGGTTGGCTGAGTCAACAATGAATTGATCACTCATTCCTTGTGGTGGTACTTGAGGCTTCTTTTGTGGACAGTTCGCTGCGAAATGTCCGTTTTCATGACAATGAAAACATTCATCTTTACCTATTTTTTCTGAACACGTAGTCGCATAATGTCCTTTCTTTCCACAACGATAACATTGTATATGATCCCATGTGACATGTTTCTGCTCACAAAGTTGATCCACTATATTGTTTAACTCTTTTATTTTTTTCTTCAATGAATACATCAAAGACGATTGTTGATAAATGCTATTATTATCGTCAGCTTTTTCCATTCTTGGATCGTTGTAGCTCATATTGTGAGTGACTAGAATGACTAGAGTGGTGTGGCGCAGTCCCTTTTATAAGATGTGAGTGACCTTGAATACGACCTTGAAGGTAACCTTGAAACATGTTATGAATACGACCTTGAAGGTAACCTTGAATATATTATATAATTGACCTTGAATATATTATGAATATGACCTTGAATGTAATCTTATAGATCTCTTGACCTTGAACATCATATCTAAAAGAAGAGTGTGAAGGATCATACGATTCATAATCATGTCAGACACCGACAGTGACAGTCATGAGCCTCCAGTCAAACGAACAATGTTGGAGCATGTACGAGAGTATTATCAAATACAGTCTCGTATGGAAAGAAAATCAAGGAAATTCAAGATGCAGTCTAGAGTGTATGATGTGACATTTCAACCGTACGATCGTTCGTTTGAATTTACAAACCGGCTGTTTCATGATATGATGAATCAACTTTATAGGACATGTCAAGTAAGATCTAATGATAGAGTTCGTGTATCCATACAGCATCCTCATTTGGAATTTGGAATTCATATTCCATTTGATGTGGCATCTCGTATCAATGGAGATGTTGTATTGGATGAAATTGAACGAGTGGCCCAGAGCAACCGTGAGTTTAAAATTCATGACGGAGAAGCACAGATGGAAATTACACATATTGCTATGCCACAAGGCTCGGGAAAAAAGACATTCAAGTCGGCAAACGTACTCAACATGGTGAAATCAAAGACAAGTGTGGTGTGTATTGACAATAGTAAGGACTCGATGTGTTTAGCTAGATCTATTGTGGTTGGTATGTGTAAAGCGAATCAAAATCAAACCCCGGAATGGAAAAAACGATGGCACCTCATACGCCAGTCTAAGAAAAATCTACAACAACATGAAGCTGAAGCCTTATTAAAACAAGTGGATATTTCATCGGATCGTGCTTGCGGTATAGAAGAATACAACAAGTTACAAGATTACCTCTATCCCAACTATGTCATTAAAATTCATTCACAACATTATGGAAATGAATTATTATTCAAACCACCAGCAATGACTGAAAAAAGTCGGGTGATTCATATTTTTCATCATGACAATCATTATGATAGTATAATATCGATCACAGGATTTCTTGGACGGAGTTATTATTGTGAATGGTGTGATGTGGGTTATGATCAGCGTGAAGCCCATCAATGTCGAAACATTTGCCAGTGTTATGCCCACACCCTATGTCCCGTGGAACAATCCATTCGATGTCCTGATTGTTATCGAGTATTTCGAAGTCAAACCTGTTTTGATCGTCACAAAACGAAAAGTGGAAAACAACGTAAAACCATCTGTGAGTCTGTGTGGAATTGTAGAAAATGTGGACAAAAAGTTGTAGGAACAAAACGAAATCATATTTGCCCAGGGCAAAAGAAATGCAAGTATTGTGAAAAAATAGTAGGACCAGATCATGAGTGTTACATTCCAACGTATGTACCACCTGATAGAAAAGGCAGACAACCCGAAGTCCCCTTCATCTTTTTTGACTTTGAGTGTCGTTTTGATTCTGGAGAACATATACCCAACTTTTGTGTAGCGCAACGCGCCTGCGGTGAATGTATGTGTAAGTCAGTGCAAGATCCATGTGAGTATTGTGAAGAAGTGAATGAAGCAAGACAAATGGTATTCCGTGGAGAAAACACGTTGGAACAATTCTGCACTTGGCTATTCAATCCCACCCATCGAGGATCTACAGTGATTGCTCACAATGCTCAAGGTTACGATGCCCAGTTTATTCTTAGATATTGCGTTACCCACGGGACAGCTAAACCACAACTGATTATGAATGGAAGTAAAATCATTCTGCTAAGAGTGCATGGAATACGATTAATTGACTCACTCAGTTTCCTAAGTATGCCACTCTCAGCTTTTCCTAAGACATTTGGACTGACTGAGTTAGCTAAAGGATGGTTTCCATTTTATGCCAATACCTTATACTATCAGGATTATGTGGGACCTTACTTACCGCTACATTTTTACAAACCTGACAGTATGAAACCAGAGCAACGTCAACAATTTCTAACTTGGTACCATGAGAAAAAAGGTGATGAATTTGATTTTCAAAAAGAAATGGAAAAATACTGTAAATCGGATGTGGATATTTTAAGACGTGGTTGTGGTGAATTTCGTCAACAATTATTAGCCAGTGATCAAATTGACCCCTTTACGGAAGCGACCACGCTAGCCCAAGTGTGTAATAAAGCCTGGCGGAAAAATTCCATGCCACCTCATAGTTTAGCCGTGATTTCTGATGCAGGATATCCTAATAAAACTCGGTATTCCATGAAAAGCATACGTTGGTTACAAATGACTGCTGTAACTGAAGGGATTCATATTCGTCATGCCTTGAATCACAAAGGCGGAGAAGTTAAAATTGGACCATATTATGTGGATGGGTATTGTGAAGAGACAGACACGGTGTATGAATTCATGGGATGTTGGTTTCATGGCTGTCCCACCTGCTTTCCCAACCGGGGTACCATCAATCCATATACGTTGAAAAGCATGCATCACGCCTATGAAGACACACAAAAAAGACTCGAGAATTTGAAAGAACAAGGATATCCATTAGTGGTCATGTGGGAATGTGAATTTGATCAACGTTGTCAAAAAGACCCTGAGTATAAGACCAGAGTAGAACGATTTTATGTGGGTCAAGACCCTATTCAACCCAGGGAAGCTTTGTTTGGAGGTCGTACCAATGCTGTCCGACTGTATCATGAAGTAGAAGAAGACCAAGAGATCAAATACGTGGACATTTGTTCCCTCTATCCCTATGTCAACAAGTACAGAGAGTATCCATTAGGTCATCCCGTGATTTTGAGTCAAGAGCAAATTGATTCACAGCGTCTTGAGACATACAAAGGATTGATTAAATGCCGTGTTCTTGCACCGCAAGATTTATGGATGCCTGTCTTACCTATGCACTGTAATAACAAAATGGTATTTGCTCTCTGTCGTACCTGTGCGGAAGAGGAGTTAGATTATTGTACACATGCACTGTATGAACGGGCATTGTATGGAACGTGGACCCATGTAGAATTGGCGAAAGCCATTTCTTTAGGGTATAAAGTATTGAAAGTATATCATATATGGCATTGGGATGAATGGAGTACGGACGTGTACCGTCAATACATTGACAAATACTTAAAAATGAAGCAAGAAGCCAGCGGGTATCCTCCCGGCGTGGACACAGAGGAAGATAAATTGAAATTTAAACAAGATTATTTGGAAGCAGAGGGAATTCGCTTGGAACACGTGAAAAAAAATCCAGGAAAAAGAGCTTTTGCCAAAACCATGTTGAATTGTTTATGGGGTAAAAATGCTCAAACCAACCTGTTACCAAAAACGGAGTATGTCCATAAATTGGATCGTTTCTATGAGATTCTGAATGATCCTAAAAAGTCGGTGAAATATGCCGAGTGTTTTGATCATGATGAATTCGTACTGATGAATTTCACGGATGAATCGGATCGAGCTGATCCCCATTCTTCTTCTAATCCTGTCGTGGCTTCTTTTGTGACGGCTTATGCTCGATTAGAACTGTACAAAGTGCTTGAACCTCTGGGAAAAAGGGTACTCTATTTTGATACGGACAGTTGTATGTACATTTATGACCCTCAAGAATACAATGTACCGATTGTCTCCAGTCGTTTGGGGAAATGGACAGATGAAGTGCCTCATGGACGTATTGTAAAATATGTTGCTTTAGGTCCAAAAAACTATGGCTATGAATACATTGAAAATGGAGAACGACATCAGGCGTGTAAAGTGAAAGGCATTACATTAGACTATAATGCAACTCAACAAGTGAATTTCAATAGTATGGTGGACTGTGTGAAAGACAGAGAACATTATTCTACCGTAGTTGAATATGCGTCCAGGATTAAACGCCATAGAGATAGAACAGTGACGAGTGAGAAACAAATCAAAACATTTCGTTCTGTGTATACCAAACGTATCATCGTCGACGATTACATGACTGTTCCGTATGGATATCTGCATGACTGACCTTGACCCGTTGTTTTTTTTTTTGGTCATATAATAATCATAAAAAAACCTTGACCTTGTTGTTTCTTATATATAATGGTGTAGTCGTTGTCGTCGTAGTAGTGGTCGAATACAAACAGAAACACAAAAAACAAAAATACAAAACAGAAAACAGAAAGAAAAAACAAACAAAGTATGGATTGGATACCGTTACTTCCTATAGAGTTAAGACTTAAAATCTATCGTTATGTGATAGAGGCTAACACTAAACCATGGAAGATGGAGTTAGTACATGCATGGGCGACCCATGGTGCTATTCATAGTTTACAACGTATGGACCCTGGACGGGTAGATAGACTATTAGAGGATGTCAGTGAACGCCAGGATTTGACTGTCAGTCAGAAATTACCTATGCTACGAAAGTTTAATCTAATTCAACAAAAATTGGATCGCATGATATCGACTGGATGGGTGTTTTGTATCCACGATGCTACTTTGAATGATATATCTGCATTAACGAATGCATTTAAACCTACGGACAATGTCATATGGTTTAGCATGGCTGAAGAAGACAATGGGATATCTCAACCTGGATGGCGAGTGTATTCCCAATACAAACTACGCGGTATCCTGTTATTTAAGGAACCGATCCCTTTCACTGAGGTCAGATCGATTCTATCCTACCGTGCTGTGTTCTTTAAACAAAAACATCATTTACGTGTAGTGACACAAACTATTGATGCTCTCCATGCGGATGTACCTAGACTTATTATGAATGCGGGGAATATTCCATTATGGACAGACCATCGAGACGACCCCGATATGTGAGTTTATTTTACATTTTGGATTTTGAGTTGTACAGAGAAACTTTATTCAGTATTGTACTAGATGACCTTGACACGGTCAAGGACATTCACGCTTGGATTCTGAATCCGCATACGTTTGAACTATTTAAACGGATGATTCATCAGGCGATGATCAATGCACATTTAGACTTGAAAGCTATCCATCGAGACGATTGGAATACATACGTGGTGAATAACAAGAAAGTGATTCAAACCATTCAAGAATGGAACAGTTTGATATTATGAAGCATACCATGTTAAGAAAAGCATTGATTTTTGCTTTTCGTATGAAAATACCTGAAGGTCATCATAGTGGAGAATGGATTCGACAACGTTTGAGTACACCAGAACTGTTTGAAGAATTTAGACATGGACTTCATGTGATGAATTCATTTTATAAACAGACAGTGCCACTAGACTTTAGTGAAACGGATTGGATGAACCATGTAGTGAACAAGGACGAAGTCATCACTTTTCTGAGTGAATATGGACATTCAGAATGTGTGTTTGAATTTTCGGAGAAAATACTTCCACCACTTCATGACTTTTGTTGTCAGTGTTGTAACTGTGTGTCAGTGTAACTATTGTATGTTTAGTGATCACAAAAAAAAGTTGACATGTCATCATGTAAAAAAATTATTGTTAATGTCACTGTTGTATATTTTAGTGATAACAAAAAGTTGTTGTTGTTGTTGTTGCATGTAAAAAAGTAAAAAAAGTCAATAAAATACTTTTGTTTCATTCACTTGATGTTAGTTGTGATTGTCACGTCATGGAGTCCAGTTTATTGTTTAAGCATCCTTGTAATATGTTTATCTCAGGTCCGAGTGGATCTGGTAAAACACAATTTGTCAAAAAGATGTTGACTTACAAATCGGATCTGTTTCAAGTGGTACCTGAGCGTATCGTATGGTGTTACAAAGAATGGCAAACAGCCTATGCTCAGTTACAAGAACAGGAACCCCACATTCAATTCTTACAGGGTATTCCTGAGGATGAGGAGGAGTTGGTGGAGGATACCTCCATTCCCCATTTAATTGTATTTGATGATATGCTTGGGGATAAAGATGAAGAGAAAATTAAATTATGGTTTACACGAAAAGGTCATCATCGTAATGCCAGTGTTATTTACATTACACAAAACATGTTTCAACAATCGAAAGCCAGTCGTACATTAAGTTTAAATGCACATTACATGATCTTATTTCAAAACACAAGAGATAAAGGACAAATCAAAGTATTGGCGAATCAAATTCAATTGCCACACTTGTTACCCGCGTATCAAGATGCGATTTCTACACCCCATGGGTATTTAGTGATTGATTTTCACCCTCAAACACCAGACACGTATCGGTTGAGAACCGATATTTTTCATCATTGGATCACTGGAGAGGAACGTGGTCCGACGGTGTATATATAAAGGAGATAGAACTTAGAGAGTCATCATAGTCATCATGGCAGACAGAATGAACACCATAGCTCAGTCGCTAGAACATTTGAGTCAGGAACGTGATCCTGCTCAACGGGAGCAGTTGTTACGATCAGGATTAAAAGAAATGGTCAAATGGTTTACGTTAGCTGCTAAAGTGATTTTACAAAAGAAATTGTTGTTACCTAAACAAACACAAAACTTTATGCAAAAACATCAGCATGAACTAGAGCAGTTGGGTGATGATCAAGTGGATGTGGACACCAAACGTCAACTTATATTGAAACCAGGAGGGAGTGGATTTCTTGGAGGGGTCATGATACGAAGTTTACTTCGATGGAATGGTCAAAAGACCATTCGTAAATTTGGCCCTAAGAAAACGCCTGCAAAAAGAACGCCTAAAAAGAAAGCTCCTAGAAAGAAACGTTCTCCTAAAAAGAAAGCTCCTGCAAAAAGAGCTCCTAAACAAAAACCAGCAAAAAGAGCTCCAGCAAAAAGAGCTCCAGCAAAGAGAGCTCCTAAACAAAAACCAGCAAAAAAACGTTCTCCTAAAAAGAAAACACCTGCATTTACAGTTTCACCCACAATCGATGAACGTTTTATCACCCTTCGACGAGGTTCCCGTGGATCTTCCCGTGGATCTTCTTTATCTAGAAATGGGAGTTTATCTAGAAATGGGTTGTCACCCATTGGATCTTCTTTAAGTGGTTCACCACCCATAGGATCACCTCCTTTATCTAGAAATGGATCACCTTTATCTAGAAATGGATCACCCCAGAGTCCATTGAGAACTCAATCACTATCCAACTCTCCTATTTACACGGCAACACGATGGTCACCTCCTGCCACCAGTACTCCATTGAGTACTCCAATGAAAACTCCTATGAGAACGCCAATGAGAACTCCTCCCAGGACGCTAAGAAGTCGTTTGAGTTTGAGTTCGTCTTCTTCCACTAGTGGGTCAACCAGTACATGTTCGACCTGTGGATCAAGCAGTTTAAGTTCGTCTTCTTCCAACAGTGGGTCAACCAGTACATGTTCGACCTGTGGATCAAGCAGTTTAAGTTCTTCTTCAAGCAGAAGCAGATCCAAAAGCAGATCCAGAAGCAGATCCAAAAGTGGGTCAAACAGTTTAAGTTCTTCTTCTTTGAGCAGAAGCGGATCCAAAAAAAGCAGATCCAGAAGCAGTAAAAGTTCTACTTCGTATATCAGTTCTTCATCACCAGATACCCCTGTGACTCGATTTTCACCCTTGAAATTATCGCAATTATCAAGACAGATGGTATTGAAACCTATCTTACAAGGACGTGTGAACTTAATGAGAACCCTACCGATGAGTTCAGCTTCTAAACAAGCCTTAGATGCTTTATATAAACAGTGATGTATGAAACAACAGCATCAGTTGATATCATGGCTCCAAAGCGTCCACTCCTACACAAGTACGGTCATCTGGTGTTGGGTTTAACTCAAGCCCCAGAGGGAATGAGAAGAAAGATGATACAAAAAGCACCGAAAGAAGTGATTCAATGCGTCTCCGAGTGTTGTCACAATGTTTTAAAAGGCAATGTTGCCTTATCCCCCACTCAAAAGCAAAGGTTGAAGTCCAAGCGTCAACATCTCCGTACCTTAGCAGATAAAAAAGTATCGATTCAAAAAAAGAAACGGGTGTTAAATCAAAAAGGAGGATTATTTCCATTATTGGCGCTCGCTCCAGTCATTGCTAAAGCTGTAGCGGCAGGGGCACTCAGTGGTGGAGTGGCTCAACTCGTGAAAAAAATATGAAGAAAATGGCTATTGTCCCGTTTAAAATGCTAGAAGAGATGAATCGATGGAAATCAGAACAGCGACCACGTTTACCTCCTCCCCCACAAGTCACACAGACCTCTGATTTACAGAAACAAATGGGGGAAGTTCTACAAAATGAATCCTTGTCCGAATCAGAAAAGGCACAACACTATGGACAAGTCTTACAAAAGTTTCAATTGTCACATCAAAAAGCGCGTGAACCCACCATGCCACCTCCAGCAGCTCCAGCTCAAGCAGCTCCAGCTCCAGCAGCAGCTCAACCACCAGCAGCTCAAGCAGCAGCTACCGATAGACTAACCCTAGCCGATAGGATTCTTGAAAGTGTTCCCCAAACCATGCGTCGAAAAACTCAACTCTTATTACACTTTCTTCAAAATCATCCTCATATGTCATGGAATGAACAAGGTGTTTTGGAATATGATGGAAAACCCATACAAGGATCCAACATTATAGATTTAGTCAATGATGTGATTCGTCAAAGAAAAGGGTCTAGCCCTAAAGGATGGGAACAGTTTTCTCGTGGATTAAGAGAAGTCAATGTACCCCAAGAAGTGGTAGGAAATAAACGGAGATGGTCCTGGATACAACAACCCGAGTCAGACTCTGAGGAAGATGAATTTTACGATAGTTTTGTCGATCCTTCTGCGTCTTTTACTTCTTCTCCTAGGAAGAAACCTGCGACTAAAAAACCTATAAAACAAGAAAAAATCAAACCAGAGCCTCAGTGGGAACCTTACTAGACTCTTACTACTACTTAGACCTCTATGGATCCCAAAGTAGATACCGTGTTACAGAAGATCTATTATGATCCCTTACATCCTGCTGCTTTTGGAGGGATACGCCGTCTCTATAAGACAGTGCGAGCTCATGGCATTACTTTGAATCAAGTGCGATCCTGGCTAAAAGGACAAAAGACGTATACCTTGCATAAACCTATCCGTCGGAAATTTTCAAGACGGAAAACCAAAGTGGGTGGTATCGATCATCAGTGGCAGGCGGATTTGGCGGATATGCAATCCTTAGTCAAACACAACACACCGTATCGATATCTGTTGTGTGTCATTGATGTATTTTCAAAATATGCTTGGGTCGTTCCACTCAAGGATAAAACGGGACTCACTTTGATTGAAGCGTTTCGCTCTATTCTGAAAACAAGACAACCTAAAGCGCTGCAGACGGACAAAGGCACTGAATTCAAGAATCAAAGATTTCAAGCGTTTTTAGAGAAAGAAGGTATTCACTATTTCACGACTGAAAATCCAGAAACCAAAGCCAGTGTAGTAGAACGTTTTCAACGTACTTTGAAATCCTACATGTGGAGATATTTTACCCATCATCACACACGACGATATATTGATGTATTACCTGATCTGGTGCAAGCCTATAATCATCGATTTCATCGAAGTATTCAAATGGCACCTGTATCCGTAAATGAACACAATGAATCTGAGGTGACCTTGACCTTGTATGGAAAAAAAGAAAAAAAGAAACCACAACAAAATCTTCATGTGGGAGAGATTGTGCGCATCAATAAAACCAAACGTACCTTTGATAAAGGCTATCTACCAAACTGGACGACTGAAGTGTTTAGAGTGACCCATGTCAAAAGAACTTCACCTCCGACCGTTCAATTGACAGATTTAGATGGAGAACCTATTCTGGGTTCGTTTTATCTCTCTGAAATACAATCTATAAAAGACGATGGTATCTATGAAATTGAATCAGTGTTGGCTCGTCGTAAGAGAAAAGTAGACGGGAAAATAAGACAAGAAATTAAAGTACACTGGAAAGGATACCCTTCGAAATTTGACAGTTGGATTCCTGAATCTCATCTCGTTTAAATACAGCATGTCTCAGTCTGACACAGCCAGTGTGGCCGTGAGTACCTCAGTGAGTACCTCAGAGAGTACCTCAGAACAAGTCAGACCCATTGAGCCGAAGAACAAGGTCGCCTTTTTTGCCCAAATTGCGGTGGTGTTTATCATTATTAGCGTGTCACTCTTTAATTTGTGTTTTGAACGACCCGATCGTGAATTGTGGCTCCTGCTTTTAAGTAGTTCTCTGGGTTATATTCTACCGAATCCCTCTTTGAAATTCAATAAACCCAAACCAGCATGAGTTCGTTTTACATTACCCTGATGAGTGACAGTTCAATGGATCTGTTCCCAGACAATACCCAATGTTGTTTTCGTACCAAACTACTCAAACCCATCCATCTCAATAAACAAGACTGGGAAATTGGTTTAGTAGAAATGATTGTACCTAGTCAAGTCATTAATATCACGGAGGAAGAGCGACATTTTTCCATTGTCACACGGGATCCTATCCTGGCCAAAACGTTTGAGGCTTTTCCCCATTACTGTCTTTTCCCCAATGATGAAAAAGGAATACGTCTTTGTATTCCGGTAGGAACTTATGTTACACCACAACATCTGATAGAGACCCTGGATCGAGTCATTAAAGATTATCTAGGTCAACTGTTTAGAGAGAAAAACCTCCGTTTTACTGTAGGTTTCTCAGGAACAAGTAAACGTATTAAGATGGATAGTTCAAAGAACTTAGGCATTCAGTTTCATCCTAGTATGTTTATGAAATTGGGTGGGTCTCCTCATAGTGCTCCTACCATTTATTTAACTGAGAATCCAGATCCATTTCCTCACGGGGTAGACTTGAACATGGGTCATAATCATTTGTTTGTCTATTCTGACCTGGCGGCTTATACCTATTTGGGAAACATTGAAGCTCCCATTTTACGTGTGGCTCCTTTTGACCCAAGAACCAAAGCAGGGACTAATCCACATATTCATTTCGAGTTCTTGAATGTACACTACGTGCCACTGGCTAAAGCCCACTTTGACACCATCGCCATCCATATAAGGGGTGACACAGGGCAACCCATTCAGTTTATTCATGGGAAGTCTATGGTGAAGCTACATCTACGCCAACGACAATGATGCCTATATACCAAGGTCAACCTCGTCAGTATGGACAGGGGCTTGGATCTATGTTTAAGAAAGCCATGAAACGTATCATGCCTTTACTGAATCCTTTGGTTCGATCTGGAGTTCGAACCTTGAAAAAAGAAGGACTCCAACAAGGAAAAGCGGCCATGCAAGAGATCATGTCAGGATCCAACCCTAAAAAAGCGATACGAAAAAGAGGAGCTAACGTATTGAAAAATGTAACCGCATCCTTGTTACGTGAAGTCACCAAAAAACCTAAGAAAAGTATAAAGGCCAAACCCATCAAGAAAAAACCTCATTCGAAACTTCATCGTCGTCGAGTGAAGCAGGCCAGACCACTTGATATTTTCGATTAAAAGAAAAAGAAAAAAAACAATCATGATGCAACACGGTTCTTGTGAATGTAGTAAGACAGAATTGGACGTGTCTGTCGTTCCCCCTACGATGACTGCTATGCAGGAGGGACAATGGACTGAGCATTATCCCATTTCTGCCCTGGATAATAATGCTCCTATTGAATTCGTGATTCCTGCACAAGTAGAAAAATGGACAGATCTGAATCAGTCTTATCTGTATATGAAAATCAAAATTATACAGGCGGATAATTCCGACTTGGCGAATGACAGTGAAATTGCGACCGTCAATAACTTTTTTCACAGTATGTTCAGTAGCATCGATGTGTATCTGAATAATAAACTGATCACCAGCAATGCGGACACGTATGCCTATCGTGCTTACCTAGGAAATTTACTCTCCTTCAATCCAAGTTGTAAAAGCACTCAGCTTCAAGCATTAGAATTATGGGCCGCAGACACCCCTGGTCAGATGAACACCAAAGTCCATGATGGAGATAACAAGGGTTATGTGGAAAGGCGAAATCGTGTCCATCAAAGTCGTGTAGTGGAACTATGTGGTCGACTTCATTTGGATCTGGTGATGCAAGATAAATATTTACCTAATGGGATAGAAATACGTCTAAGACTGAACAAAGCATCACCCAATTTCTGTCTCATGGCTGCTGCACCTGCAAAAATCAAGTTTATGGAAGCAGGTTTCAATGTGAGAACCGTGGATTTACTCCCTGTGGTGGCCAATCAACTCAATCAACACATTGCTCAACACAACATGAAAATTCCCATCCGACGGACTGAGGTGAAAACCTTTACTATTCCTAACGGTCAACGTTCCAAGATTGAAGATCATTTATTTCAAGGTCAATTACCAAAACGACTGATCATTGGTATGGTGAGAAACGGAGATATGAATGGGGATATAGGGACCAATCCTTTTGATTTCCGTCATTTTGATCTCAATCATCTGGAGGTCAGTATTGATGGAAAAAGTATTCATAACAAACCGTTTCAACCCAATTTCGAAACGGGAGAATGTCTACGGTCCTACATGTCACTCTATCAAGCCACAGGAGCACTCGGACTCAATCGTTCCTTTGGATTGAGTTTGAATGATTATCAACACGGTTACACACTCTGGGGACTGGATTTGACAGCCGATCAAGGTTGCGAGGAAGGTCAACTCCATCCTATAAAAACGGGGAATCTGAGATTGGAATTTCACTTTGCCAGAGCGCTAGGACAAGCTATTAACGTGATTGTGTATGCGGAATACGATAATCAGATTGAAATCAACCAGTTTAGAGAAGTACTTTTAGATTATTGATGGAAAAAATGGAACACAAACAAAACTTTAAAATGCAATGGTTGAATCTAGAAAAAATGGACATAGATAACATGGAACCAGGACAAGATTTTGAAATGCAATTATTGGCGTATCCTTGTGATACAAGTGAACGAACGGAATCCTTGCGAGAGGGATTGAACCACCATGTGACAGAAGCACTTCAAACGTTGATTTATGATCAAGTGCATAAAGACTGTTACGGTTGTCAAGTGGATCATCCTAGTCAAGTACAACATGTCCTGTGCTTATTCACGAACACATCAGAGTGGACAGAACTGTACATTCAAAAGCGATTCAAGATTTGGATGTGTTCAAGGTCATGGAAAAGTGGTATCCTGAACTCGTGACCTTGACCGATAGGGAAAAAGGAGATGCCTGTCGATTATGGATTCAGTTTAAAAACGAACTCTATCAGAATCAGTCAGAACTGAACGATTCCTGGATAAGTGTATGGGCAGAACGTGTGAATAGACATTGGCATTATGGAGACGAATGAACTTCAATACATCTTAGATCATTCACCGATGTTATCGACATTGCATGCTCGTGTTTGTGCAAAAGATCAGTTACCTTCGGAGAATCCTCATCATATAAAGGCTTATATTGTGAATACACACAATGCGAATCAACCAGGAGAACACTGGGTGGCTATTTACATCAAAGACCATACCATCGTGTACTTTGATTCTTATGGACTACCACCCTTTGAGGAGATTCTCTCTTTTGTGAAAAAACATTCAAAAACGTATCACTGGAATGCATTGTGTATACAAGGGAATGTTTTACCTGTGTGTGGTGTGTATTGTATATTCGTTCTGGACTTTATTTCTCGTGGATGTGACCTGAACCAGATCCTTCTGACTCGATTCAAAGTGCTAGAGGATAGACCAGGAGATAACGATACGTATGTGACCCGTTGGTTTGAACAATATTATGGCACTTATTATAGACAAGCTCAGTATGTGAACAAATGTGGACAAAAGTGTTTTGGACGACACAATGATAGAATAGGAGGTGAAAGACATTTGCAATATAGAATCATGAATACAAACATGATGTATTATTCACTTTAATTTGTGTGATTACTTTCATCTTGTTCTGTTTAAAAATATGTACAAAAAAAGTTCTAACAAAATTTAATTGTTCTATGTTGTTCTAACAAAAAAAAATATGTACAAAAAATGTTCTGTTTAAAAAATATGTACAAAACATGTTGTTCTACCAAAAAAATGTACAAAAAAAATGTTGTTTTGTTTAAAAATGGTTGATTTACAAAAACATATGGTTCATTATTGTTCTATGTTTAAAACATGTGGTTCGTGTTGAATAAAAATATAAAAAAATAATACCACCTGTTTGTTTTACTTTGTTGTTATTAGGAGTTAAGAAACACAAAACAAACACAAAAACACACCAAAAACTAGCGACTAAAAATATGGACGTGACGTCATTTATCATGTTCTCACACAGGTTCGCGCTTGCCGTATAAAAATCCAATGCATTGCGTCACGTCATTTCATTTCCTTCTAAGCGCTCAAGATGAATGCATTGTTGAATCAGCTAGAAACGGCTAGACAATTGACGGCACGACAGGCTAGGGTATGGCGGAACATCCGTCAACTGGCGGCTAATGTGGTCAACAAGAGAGAACAAGAAGAACGGGCTATTGGTGAGTCCATGAATTGTATTGAAGTAGATCGCTATCATCAACGTGATGAAATGATTCGAATGAGACAACATTTTCTGAATCTTGAGAAACGAAACCAGAGACCCGCCAGGACAGCTAGTCCTCGGCGGCAGCGGCGGCGTGAGCAACAGGCTGCTAGAGATCGGGCTCTGAATAGACTCAGAGAGCGAGAGAGTAGACAACAGGCTATGGATGATATCGAGGCGAAGGAGCAGGCCGATAGGGAACGGGCGTTTGCCGAGTACGAGTCAGAACAGAGGCAGAAAGAACAAGCTGTCTGGGAACAAGTAGCTAGGGAGCAGGCTGAACTTCAGTCTGAGATCAGACAGCAAAGACAAGGGCTGGAAGCGTATTATCAGCAGAAAGAAGAAGAAGAAGACCATTGGCAATTGATTACCACTGCCGAGAGAGAGTACTTTCAACCCTCTGTTCCAGAACAAGAATGGTACTGCGGGGACCCGACCTGCCGAGACTGTTATCCTCAACAAGATTGGTACTGCGGGGACCCAACTTGTCAAGACTGTTACTCTGACAAGCGTAAGGTCTACGTCAAACAGGAGCCTGCTGCTAACTAAATGGTCTGGTGACCAAAACCAACGGCCCTTTTCAGGGCCACCATGTCATTTCGAAATTGACTTGGGTCAAATTGTCTTGTCTTTTTTATGTCTAAAATTGAAATTTCCACACACATTGAAAATAACAAATTGAAAATAAGTCCTGCACACACATTCTTTATTTTGTTGAAAATTCAAATTCAAAAAACACAATTCAAATTCAAAAAATGGTGCCCAAAAAACACAAAATGAGGTACCCCCACCTATCCAAAATGGGTGCCAGAAGAAAACAATAAATTGACCCAAATTTCACAATTTCACCCCTTTTTTTCACACATTTTGACCTCATTTTCCGAAAATTTGGTGCCAGAGTACCTCCCCGAGTGAGGGAAATGTGGTGCCAGAGGTATACACCATGGTGCCAGGGTACCTCCCTTCACTACTATTATTGCCTTTACAGAAATGGAAAAAAGCCTTTTCACTATCACAGGTATTTCGAGTGGCTAATCTTGTTATCTCAAATAGTACGTTTTACCATACATCACTGGGTTTTCTACAGGCCCGTATGCCATTCTTTTCCTATTTTGAGAAAATCGCATTTGTAGTTTTAAACTGCAATAACCTTAAGCTGTGTACAGGCTTGCGGAACTGGGATTAACCCTGTTTAAGATAGATCTACAAGCAGGTAAGTATAACCATTGTAAAGAGCTCATCGAGACGGAGATAATATCAAAATCTCAATATTGCCAAAAATTGAGTTACGGGGTTGTAGAAATAAGCCGACAACATGTTAAGGGTACCAAGCTATTTCTAAGTATTAAATTCAAGAATATTTGCTAATAACAGAATCCAGATAAATTATTCACCTTTAACCAATGCCTTTATTTATAATGGATTAACGCATGAAGAAGTTCTAGTGTATGATATGCCAATAGAATCAAAATGAAAGAAGCTTCGCCTTGAACTGTACTGTCATAAATGTTCATTACTGAAGATCATAGTTATCTTAATTACGTATATGTTCACATGGAAACAATTTCATAACTGTGCAAATAAAACTAACAGGAACTTTAAAATTCAGCTTAAATGTTCATTACCTGAAGAAGTGTTCTTTGTCCATTGCGTGTTTTCTATTGAAGAGTTACAAAAGTAACAAGCGTTACCCGTCAATATGTCATCGTCTGAGTAACAACTGCCATCAATTAAACATTGACCACTAGCAATTGTCCAATCAAATGGGGCCACGTCTACATCACAATAAGAACAGGTCAGTCCTGATTGTGTTGTGGAGTTAGTGTAACACGTGTTATCTATTACACAATATCCAGGCTAAAATAGAAACAACAGTTTTTAGGACATAGTTTTCAAGTTCAGAAAAAAACTCACTTTGTCACCAATCTAATCTCAATTCAACCTAATACAATATTTCATTGCGCCAACAAGGCACCAGGCCCATACATCAGTATCATATGTGAAATTAGTTTGAAGGTGTAATACATCCATAGTTCACAAAGTAAGTTATTTAATATATGTTTCTGTTCAAATATTCAAAAGAAGATAATAGCATGAGTGTATCAATTAAAAAGCTCGGGAATTCGGTACTACAGCGCAACCTCTCCAGAGTGACCCTTTCTTGAGCAACAACCTCTCTTCAACGACAGTATGATTTTCTCGCCCTGAATGATTAAACTATACATTTAATCTCTCTAGAGCATCAACCTCTCAACAACAACATAATTTTGCTTCTCCCAAAGGGTGTTGCTGCGGAGAAGTTATAACGTATTTCAATTCGTAGAAGATATGCAATGCTATATTACGTTCAATATTCAGGCTGTTTGAACGCATAAGATTGTACTAAACATTCATAGGTACATTATTTTCAGTTACATGTTTCAGTTACATGTGCGAATTGTCGGTGACCTCAGTAAAACATATTAACGATAAACTATTAAAAATTACAAAATACTAAAATAAACAAAACACAAGAAACAGCTTTCAAAACTGATGTAACGTGACACTGTAACGATATACAACTGCGGCCATGGTCCAGTGGTTAGTACGGTGGACTTGTTACCCGGCCATTCGGGTTCAAATCCCGTTCCCGGCAGGTCATTTTCTAAGTTGATAAAAATGTCAATTTTTCTTCATATGTTAAGAAGTTGCCTACTCCCTGTGGAAGGGTAAGTAAGTATTGGTCATTATAAAATCCAGGAAAAATATTAACTTACTTTAGTAAGTTAAGTTTAAAATACTATTTAATCATATACATTGAAGACATGCAAGTGTTCAAGTCAATTGTAATGATTTTTATAAATATTAATATGTAAGTATAATAAGTTAGTATGTTTGTAATATATATCTACTGTATGACTAATTCTCAACATTTTTATAATATTATGCATATCTTCTGTAGCTTTAACTAACAAAAATTTTATTCATTATCAAATGTAAGGTAATCCAAAATGGCGATAACTAAAAATTAGAATCTACGGTCTGGCCGCCGTTAAATTTTGATCTTTATGTATTCATTAACTCCAATTTCATACCTCTACCTGTTAAACTTAATTCTATTCCTAATGACGTACAATTACATATTGTATAAACCATTCTAGAAACTGATTTTTACAACGTCCCCGTCTGTAAGTTAATAAAGATATAATACGCATTAAAAATGAGCAAATATATGATCGCTTAACCAAATTAACGCAATTGTATATATTCAACTAGGCGCAAATAAGACACACAATCTATATATAAAATACAAATAGTAATATGTAAACACTAAACATGTAAGGCTCAACATATTTCTCTCTTACTTGTAATGTAAAACTTCCGTTTCCACTGTGGTATGTAAGACAAGTTGTGTCAAAACTAACAACAGAAAGTGGTGCACTATAAGTAGTTCCGTCATTACTAATCGTTATACTGTACGAATTCGCCACACCAGTTGAGGAACCACTTCCTGAGATGGAGCGACGTCGACGTTTCTTGGATTCGGGAATCATGCAGTACGCCTCATTGTAGCTAACAACAACGAGGGTGATCGTAAATGTGCCTTGTTCCACCAATGAGCCATCTATGTTCAACTACAGAAAAAATGTATTCATACTTTGTTCCATGACTTTTCAATCCGATTTTTAATTTTGATGAATTATGCCATCAGACAATACACCGAGCATTTAACAATAAACATAATTTCAGTTTTCAGTGTAGAGAACATTACAGTGTAGAAGAGAAAAATGGGAAAATCATCGGAATTATAAAGAATTCCGGCTATCAGGAAGTGATTTTGGTTTTCAGGGATTATTCTGTACATACAGCAATGAAATATCACTATATAATATTCCTGGACCGCAGGTTATGTGATAAATCTCTCTTTTGTACAATATGTGATTACTACACTAACAAACCACTGTGTGAGATATTTTGAAAAAATCTATTCATAAGCTGAATGATAGAGACAATTACATTTGTAACAACATTTGCGTACTGTTTTCACTGATTATGAAATACTTACAGCATAATCAACGACATTGCACAGGGCACCATCAATCACAGCTTCAGCTCTGATATAAATTGTTGAGCAGCTCTGGTTATTCAGATCACACATACCATCCCCTGTGACCCCCGTTATTGTAGGGCGTATGGAGAAATCCAAAGTACAATCAGATCCGCCGTAACCCGTATTACAAGTACATTGTCCCGCTGTAATAGGCATAAATACACGTTTATTTATGATTCAAATATTGATTGTACAGTTAGACCCTAGTGACTTCACACTTGTTACCGAAATAATGACCGAACAAGGTTGTCCGAATATCGAATTGGACACTAGATGAGGTTTTACTGTATTCATTGACTATACTCGTGTGGTAATAAATTCAGTGTGTTATGTTTTACTTGAATACCAGTTCTTGTCCAGAACAAAAACATGATACTCATTTTTTGTTGATATACATTAGAAGATGACATGACGAGTTCCGTGCAATATGTCCACGCCAATTATTAAAACTTTATTACGTTTTTATTATTGATGTTGATTAAGCTTCGTAATTAAGCAAAACTTATTACTACTGCAGATGCCATTTCCGGCACAGTCTAAGGGGCACACAAAGTCTTCCATCGCACTAATGACTGCTTCAGCCAAGTTTTCCTGAAAAAAAATGCAAGCGTAGTTTAATACATCTAAAGAAAGTGAATTTAAATTATTCTACAAATGCATTACTTGTTTCGATTCATTATACACACAATGTAAAGTCTTAACACTTGTTTCAAATTTAAAAGAGAAACACTTTTTTGCATTCAGAAATCCAGTCTGGGCCGGTAATCTGGCTGCGATACCTCACTTAATGTACAAATTGACGCCTTTTATGCGGTATGACTGTATAAGTTAACAAAAGTGACAGAAATTATTGGTGAAAACTGAATGGTAATGGAATTGTTCACCTTAGGCAGCAGACAATGAAATATGAGTAGCATTGCTAAATCACGGACCATATGTCAAGAGGAGTGCCGGTAGCGATTTTGCTGGTTATCGAACACGGCCGACATATTATATCTATAAACATTTTGATCACATTTGCTGATGAAGGAACGGTTTGACTAAGAGAGTGTACAACTATTGTAGACGCCACTCGCACGCCGTATGTGTTCCCATATTATGCCCTGTCGCGCCGGCCATATAACATCGAGACCCAAAGATTTGTTTCATGTGCAGTGGCTGAACACAATAAAGAAGGCAATAAGCTTACAGTTTTTAGTTTTCTGAAAAGACCAACAAGTAAATGCAGATTATGTGTAAGGTATGTTTACATGATTCTCTTACCGAATCCTTCTCTATAATTGTTTCGATATTAATTTTCAGGCTCTCACACGAACTCACCGACCAGTCCAAACCCGAATAAGTCTGTAACATAAAATTAAGAACAGTAAGTCCTAAATGTCCATACATGATTCAATCTTTTACATTGAATTGTAAAAAGTGAATCCATCTGTCTACACATGCGGAACAGTGTTATATACCACTAAGACAAACAACTCATTCATTGGTATTGCTGTTCTAGGACCATATACATTTTTTCTTTAAACGTTTGTCCATTAAAGAACAGGGTTGCGTCATACATGATATAGTAGTGAGGTGTTGTTTTGACTTTTAACGCATGGAGCTATTGGGAATGAAAATATATATTACGTAGTAAAACGTAATTAAGCAGAGATTTTAGAAACAGAAAACTGAAAAATAACAACAAATTACAGAACGACATTTTGGCATTACGTAACAATTGATTGAACCTCGTTTCGAAATAGTGAATTTACAGATTTGAACGTATCGTGATCAGTTCATAGTCGATGACATGAACATACCATTAAATCCAAGGCACAATTTATTGTTTTATTAGTGGGATCTACAATGGACTGTGCTTCCAAGGAGTTAATTATATCTTTACAGCTTTCATTCATTAGTTGTTCAGCCAATTGTAGCGCTTCTTGGAAGTTATTAATTTGTCGCTGAAAATAGAGTTGCAGTTAATTCATATGCGGCTACACAAATTGTTTTACGACGTGTCCCACAACATTTCTAATTATATCTGTGTTCGAAAATAAAATGAATATTTGTTTGTATTATTCACCTCCTTTATGATTATAACAAACAGTTTGCTCTGATTCTTTATTTGAAAATACAGGTGTTTTAACGAACTTGAAACGTTAAAATCGATAAGACTGAACGTTAAATCTAGGTTTGATAACATTGTTTAATAACTCTACGTATGCAGAGTAAAACCCCTGAAAACCGGACCCCTTCCTGACTGGGCCAAAGTCCGGTTTTCTGAGAATTCCGTTTTTCAGAAAATTATTGATTACAGAAGAGAAATAAATGGGACTTGAAAAATATTCCGATTTTCAGAGAATTCCGGTTTTCAGGGAGTCCGGTTTTCAGGGAGTCCGGTTTTCAGGGGGTTTACTGTACATTGTTCGCAGTTCATACCTTCACGCGCACTTTGTCTGAATTCGATCGCCTGGTTCTAGGATTTGCAGACCTAAACTTAGATTCAGCTTGCATTGCCTCAATAACGCCTGGATGCTGATTTAAATTAACTCGACGCCTTCTCCTTTGTATCGATCTACGTTTTCGTGCCATATTCTCCGGATTTATTCTAACGGCCCACCAAATGTCATAATCGCACGAATCCGTCTCCTTGACACTACACGTCAATTGATCACCGTAAGGTCCTGTACATACACAGAGTTTGTCATCATCTTCATACGGTGGCAAGTTGCTCAAGTGAGCGATATTTAGACTGCCACTTGTTTCTGTCACACTGCAACAGTCAATACATGTTATACTATTGAGAATCACCATTCCTCTTGTATTAGTACAAGTTGATACGTACATTAAAACCTCGATATTGAGACCACCTTTGGGATATGAAAAATCGTTCGTAATAATGAGGTGATCTCATTATCAAGTTTAATTATAGGGAATGTTGAAAGCTGGTCCGAAAATACGTGGTTGTTATAACAAGGTGGTCAAAATGTGAGGTTTTACTGTATAGCAAGTTGGAAATTTGACCATATGATTATTCAAACAAAAGACTCGTAAACCTGATAAATTTCACCGAAGCAACAATATTACCACCATCAAAGCGATAAGGACTTTTACTTTTCAGCCACGGCATGGTCTATACTGCATTTTCTGGCTATTTTTTTTAGCTTGACACATTTTAAACATCAAAATGATTTAGATCTCTGTCTACAACTCTCCTACGCAAACAATTAGTATTTTCAATGCTTGACATTAGTTTTTATAGCTATGTTTCATAGATTCATTGCTTTGTGGATCATATTTGATGAGACACACAGGTTTACAATTTGCTGAATATTGTTGTCGGAAAATCTGAGTACTTGATGATACCAAACCGACAAATTAAAACAATTATTCCACAATATTTCCTGAATCGCAGTTCTTTTTTCAATGACTATTCAACAGAACTTGGAGCGAATCAATTGCTAATAAAATTTATTGGCATTCTGGTAACCGGCATGGCTGGGGAGTTCCATTATGAGAAAAGATCGTGTGGAATCTATGGATATCAAATAATGCTTTTTCCAAACGATTTAGAAATCACTGAAAGCATCTACTTACTCCCAAGATTGTACAAAGTCATCGTACGTATTCCAATACTCGTACGGGCTGGCAACGCTTATATATCCATTGGGATATTGTAAATCATCAGCCCAATCTCCATTGTAGTTACCACAAAGACCTTCTAGGTGCTCAAAGTCAGATGCTGCCGGAAATATCCATATATTGACTAACGTAAAGTTTTCCCCATCGAACCAGTTTTTTGATACAGAGTACTGAACAATCATGCCGTGTGGTAGAACAAGCTAGAAATACAAGCATTAATAATATTAGACACTAGGTTCAAAGTTTGAATGTCGAATAAATAACAAGCTGGTGAGTGATGCATGTCTGTATCATTGCGAATATTGAGATTAACATGCCGGAAACAAGGCGACTTAATTGAACTCTCGTGCTGCTAGTTCTTTATTTAGATTCATCTAAAAAAATGATTGCCTATAATTAACATTGTTTCGGTTGGAGAAAAATATGTTTTTCTTCGCTTGCTAAAAGAAAACGGTTCACAACTAGACTTTGAAATGAGATTTTTTGAAATATTTTTCCTTCCTCTACAAGATGGGCCAATCTGAATGGAATTATTTTTTGCCAATTTTCTTGACCAAATTCCAAGATAGGATTTGCACTGTAAAAAAAATACTCGGATTTATTTCCATGGCGTTATGTAATGAGGCTTGCCATTATGATGATGATGACAGCAATGATGATGCTCACATTAATTATGATCGTAGTGATGTGCGTGATTATGTAGATGCTGCCTCAGATGATCTCCGTAATCATTGTTTTAATGGTCGTGATAATGATGATGATGATAAAAATTAACGATGGTCGACATGATAAAAATGATCATTGTGGTGGTCATGATGATGATAATGATGATGGTGATGTTTGTCATACCGCTGTACATCGTGATGAAGATGGCCGTCAAAATAATGCAATAATTAATAATTATGTTGTTGATGATGAGGAGGATTGGCAGAAATATCACGATGAGAGTGATTGAGTGATGATGATGATGAATGCGAAGATGTTTGTAATTACATGTATTTTATAATTTCCATAGTTCCATAATTTTATATCAAAACGTATTTAACATAATACGTTTCAAGTTTTAACTGTGAAATTGAGCAGACGAATACGTCACATAAGACATGTGTCGTTCTTACGGTCGAATTTGTCGCACATTTGTTACATATTTGATTTGTGACATATAAGGCTCAACATAGCCCCGTATCAATTATCCGTTCTGTCATACATTGACAGGGTTCACCGGAAGCTGACAAGAATTGTGGTTTACGTCATAAATCATCAGGTTAAAACATCACAAATTGAGTTTACCTCATACAAGTTATCCCATATTTTCCAGAGTTCCAATACTTTGTCTTCATACGATAGAAATGAAGTTACGTGATTTCCATCTTGACAAAAATCCGCCGAAAAGACATCTCTGCCAGCTGCCGCTTTGAGTCCACACGAACAAGAACCACCAGGAACGCATTTTTCCATCAGTGCGTGTACCTATATAGAATATAACGAATATCAACATTACCTTTAACAGATGTCCATAAACGGTATATACATTAAAATTACAATGTCCCAACAATACATGTATTTGGTAATTGCATTCATTTAACTTTTACGGTACAGTGCAACCTCTCTAAAGCAACATCCTTTTGGGAGAAGCAAACTTTTGTTGTAGTTGAGAGGTTTTTTTTCCAGAGAGTTTAAATTAATAGTTAAATCGTACAGTGGGGAAAATCGCTCAAGAGAGGACCGCTCTGGAGAGGTCGCACTGTACTTTATTTAATGATTAAATCATGCTGTTGTTGAAGAGAGATTGCTCAAGAGAGGACCGCTCTAGATAGGTCGCACTGTACTTTATTTAATGATTTCTCCGTATGCTCTTTTGTGTTTTCATGGTAACAGCGTTAATGTGGACGACGAATTTATGGCTTAAAAGGCCAGGGAAAAAGTCATGTTTACTGGTATTTGTTAGGCTGTTTAGTGTTAGGATAGGTAGGCCATAAAACTTCTATTTATTGTAAACGTATCTTTCATACTTTGGAGGTATAAGTCGTCCCCAAATACTTTTGTACTTTGGATTTTGTTGGTAGAAACTTCACTGTCGGCGAAATAAAGAACGTAGGTGTGACAACCGCAATCTGAACCATTTTCAGGCGTTACCGAGTATAACATTTAAAATCATATGTAAAATTGGCCACTTCAAAAGATTATTCACAGTCTTTTCTATTTTGTACGCGTAAATTCGTAAATCAACAAAAAATAAATTTTGAGATATGATAGTCGAACATTTTGGAAATGACTTCGGACACAAAATAAGATTAATAAACAAAAAAAACGTTGTTTTTTTTGTTTCTTGTTGGGGGTGATGTTCAAATCAACAAGGACATGCATTATTGAAATAAGTTAGATATAGGACATACTTGAACGGGTAAATCTGTACGTTTCGCTGCAATAATCTCGCGTGTAATGTTGCTAATGGGATTCGCAGTGTACAATCTAAAATAACATAAAATAGTATGAAACAATCTAAAATAACATAAAATAGTATGAAACAATCTAAAATAACGTAAAATAGTATGAAACAATCTAAAATAACATAAAATAGTATGAAACAATCTAAAATAACGTAAAATAGTATGAAACAATCTAAAATAACGTAAAATAGTATGAAACAATCTAAAATAACGTGAAATAGTATGAAACAATCTAAAATAACGTGAAATAGTATGAAACAATCTAAAATAACGTAAAATAGTATGAAACAATCTAAAATAACGTAAAATAGTATGAAACAATCTAAAATAACGTAAAATTGTATGAAACAATCTAAGATAACGTGAAATAGTATGAAACAATATTTAAAAAATAAATCCTGTGATAGTTCATAATCATATAACCATTAAGAAACACAGAATTGATGTAGTTTGTATCCCTCCATAGAGTAAATTATCATAATAAATACATACAGTTGACAGTCCTAAATATTATTTTTGTGTGGGAGGAAAAATGACATTTTTTGGCTAATTTACATGTTAGTGGAAAATCAATGTCATACTGATTTTTTAGAAAGCTGAACATTGTGAAATTGTATAATTTTAATGGGAGAGTTTGTACGAGAATTTTCTCTAAAGCATTATGTGAAACTCACAAGCCGTCGAAGGTATTCACTCGAGGATCATTCTCGATGGAACAATAGGAATATTGGTTATAACTGTCGTACTCTGACACTTGAACCTAAAACAGTGAGTAAAAATGTTTATTGGTTGAGTTACTTGGAACACACCAAAGCAACGACTACCTAAAACTTTTCCATTATTTCAGTTACGAAATTATTTACACCTCAACATTTTTAGCAATTGTCATTGACATTTCTCATCAATACATGATCGCGTTTATGGAGACTTAAAGACGTACGTACGTTCGAAAGGAACTGCTCATAGACATTCAAGCATGAGACAATAAACATGACTAAATTAAACATGAGACGATAAACATGACTAAATTAAACATGAGACGATAAACATGACTAAATTAAACATAAGACAATAAACAAGATTATAATAAACATCAGACAATAAATATGACTATATTAAACATGAGACGATAAACAAGACTATAATAAACATAAGACAATAAACATGACTATATTAAACATGAGACGATAAACAAGACTATAATAAACATAAGACAATAGACATGACTATATTAAACATGACTACAATAAACAAGACTATAATAAACATTGCTTTTATAAACATTGCAACAATAAACATGATACAATAAACATGACTATATCAAACATGAGACGATAAACATAACTATTTTTAAACACAGCTACAATAAACATGATTATAATAAACATGGCGACAATAAACATGAAAAAATAAACATGACTATATTAAGCATGACTACAATAGGCATTGCTTTAATAAACGTTATCTATAATAAAACATGGCAAAATACACATATCTACATTTTTGTTACTACTTATTCGGTCCAATCCAAAAACGGTCCGGTTTTTTGGGGTTATACTGTATTTGATACCATTCTTTGGTTAGGACAATTGGTAATGGTTGTGTTGCTATAACTAGATAAAAGGTAGTTTCCTAGTAACGCCTGTAACAAGTTAGAAACTTTTAAGATATTTACACGAAGTTTTGTAGAAAATACCCCGTTCCACCATTGTTCTGAGTCACCCTCGGTCTCAATGGCCACGCGTAAGTCGAACATGTCAGTATTGTGATAATACAAATTATTTTTCACAGTCATGTTTGCGAAAACATAACCGACATTTTGTCCGTTGGGAACATTTGACACCGTTGCCATAGAAGTAACTCGCACGCCACATGCATCTCCGCCGAATGCTATCTGGTGATAGGAACAGTCACTACGCTGATCATCATGATAAAATTTTATATTCAATGCGCATGCTCCGTTGTATGGACAAGCAAAGGGAACTTTCACATCGAACCAAAACGAAGTGAAACCATTTTTGTAGACGACGACGCTGTTATTAAACTGCAAAATAATTTAAATCAAAATAATTAGAAATCTATATACAACGCGCACTCTCCGTTTTCTGGACAAGCAAAGCGTAACGTCAAATCGAACCAAATCGTAGGTAAACCATTTTTTTTGAAAACAACACTAGACTTACTACAGTGCAAAATAATCTAAATTAGAAGTTTTAAGCATAAAGTATCAATATGATGTCTCCCTTTAATAATTACTTACTTCTACTGGGGCACTTGCACCACTAAAGAATGGTCCAAATTCTACACCATTAGAATTACGTGCCGATACTTTACAATAATACTGAAATAAGAATGGAAACGATCAAAATCATTTGTACAATTAGTGTACACTTGTTTTGGCTTTAAAGCATTTGTATCGGACAGCTTACATAGATGTGTTGTAAAGATATAATATTAAAATGGAGTTTTAATAATTCTATGCTACATTTACAAATTTCGTAAGAATGGTAATAACTATACGAGGTTGCTCAAGGTTTTCATTAATTCAACACCTTCATCTAAGCGAATTTCCCCCAGCATTTGTGAAACATCAACAAATGCTTCACCAATAGTGTACACACACATTCTATAAATTACATAAACTCATTGTTCTTTGATTTGGCAGAACAATAAAACAAATAACGGATTTACGTAGGGAATTGATTGTTATGTTAATCAAGTCGGAGTACAAATATAGAAACAAAACGCGCCCCATACTTATTGCCACTATATAACCACTAATAAGATTAACACACTTGGATGAGCGGACAGCAACCAAACATTTTGAGAACGGTGAATGTTTTACTGCCATTTCCAAATTAAAAAAATAGTTTAGTACGTGACATTGACAGTTAATACGAAAGGTGTTCAATTCATTATGAAACTGTTTTTAACACAGTTTGATTATTAGCTTGCATACGTTTGTGCAACAGATGCTCAGTCTGGGATCCATGGCAACAATAAGTCATACTACACCCTCTAGGACAGCCTTCTAAAGTCCGGTTTATGCACAACTGCTAAAAGAGCATTTTTAACACCAGCAATGGTAAAGATATTGCGTCTTTGTAGCCTACATTTCAGAATGCCCCAATTACCAAAGTCCATGGGAGTTGTAGCTGGGGTTTTTGGCATCCATTCGGCAGGAGTTATATAACTGACTTTATTTCTTGAGAAAATCAATCGTTGTTTTGGCGGTGTGACTAGAAGACGAGTCTTGATGGAACACCATATGATAGACTCTTCCAGAAAAAAAGACACAGGACATTTTTTTCAGAAACGGCTTTAGAACCTTGTCTATGCAATACTTTGCATTGACTTTCATCCTTTTATTGATAAAAATCAAATATGTCTTGCCATAGATACTAACACCAGTCCAAACCATCAACCCAGATGACATTGTATCTCGTTTTAAGGACTTCAGTTTGCTTAGGTATGTCTCCATAGAACGAATACAGCAAACACGACGTCGACCATAACTACCGCCCATATAGAATATGGCCTCCATAGTGGTGACCACCTTTTTCCACTTTCCACAGATACGACGGAGATATAAACGCCATAATCGTGCACATCGTTTCAAAAACTGGGCCCCACAAAGCCTATGAATATGGCATTTTTTCCTGAGTATGGCTTTTAGAGTTTTGGCTATAATTCTATTAACCATATTATGGTTTTTCCGTTCAACGTCAGCAGTAGCTGTACGACGTTTGGTAAAAATACATCTTTTACCTGTTTTACGTACATATTACGAGTTACGCCTCCACCATGCTAAATGCAATGTATAGTAGCAGTAGAAACATAATTTCCTATTTATTTTACTTGTTTCACAAAGTTTATGTGTGACATTGTTTGCTTCAAAACCCTAATACATTGTCCTCAACTAAATCATTTATGTTTGGTCTTATGTGTCGTGTATATGATACACTAAATTACATGTATTAATCGCTTTGTACGAGGTTTTCTCAGCTGAATAATATTATAGGTTTGTTGTGACAGTGTTTCATTATCGAACATAATTGAACACCTCTCGTACGGTAAGTATAGCACAAAGAAAGCAAAACCGAATGGTCGAGCGTATAGGATCCTAGCAATTCAAGCTTTCTCCGCGACACATCAGCTTTATATATTAAGCAAAAACGTCTTCTTCCACATATGACTTAAAATGAATAATAAGAATGTATTAGCTGTACCGTCTTATCCAGTCCAAACGCATTTGTTGATGTATGTATGTCCTTAATCCACACAGAATGGTCGGTCACGTCAGAAGCTTGTAGTATTTCACTTATTGGCGCTACATCTTCACCGTTACTTCCTCTGTTTGAATGATGAAATAAAATATCGATCGGCCTTTAAATTATGTACAGACATGCAAATGCATGAGATATACAATAAGACTAAGATAACGGCAACTTGTAAATAAAAGTCTCCGTATAAAAAAATATCATTCTCTGTTAAGTATTTTTTATGTGAAAGCACCTAAGAAACTTCGGCAAACTGTCTTTAAAAGACTTTTCCACTACTGTAGGCATTATTTATAGATTTCATCATAGATGGAATTCGAAAACATATGTGGCGCCCTTTTACTTACATTCTCATTATCACAAAGACTGCCTTTACGAAACTGTATTCACATGGAATATACGGAGATCACCTCATTACAACATAATCTCAAATAATCAAAATGCATTGAAGGTTCAAGGCATCATATCGAAAATATAAACTTTATGATATATTTGATTATAAAGTTGTCCATCGATATCGTAATACACCAATAGCTGTTGATATAAAGATCAACTTAGTGACTAAAGAAAACTGTACTAATAAATGAGTGGTTCTATTATCAAATCAAAGTAAAGCAGACCAATAGACAAGCTGAGTTGATCTTAAAACTGAGGCAGTCCATGTGTGATGCTTGTTCTTTGTACCTCCATAAAGTTATCTATATTGGATTGAACATTGAGCAATACATTGTATTTATTACGCCATCTTCACAGTATAATCATGACTTGAGTGCTCAAACTTCAATGCGGTCTGGGACATGTTCGGTTAGACATTATATTACGGACTAATTGAAGAAAGACATTACACCGAAAGTGGGTTACTCGTTTGAGGATTAATGAATTATTTTTTCTAAAACACTAACATAGCAATTTGATATGTAAAATCTTCCTCTGCATTAAAGGTGCATTTTACTGCAGCTCTTGGAGTACCATCGCTGTCTTCTTTCACTATGGTATCAATTGAAATCTCACCCAAGTCTGGAGGGTCCCCTAAATATAGAGTCAATATTCATTTAAGTCATTTCATTGATAGTTTGATCAGTACATAAGTATTACTTTGATAACTAAACATTTCGAGAGGTACATGAATGTTGTATAATTCATTATACTTCTTGTAAGGCAAAAACGATGGCAAATGGCTAAGATTAATCTTAGTATGTAATGTAATGGTGTTGAATATTTGACCTCATAAATCTGGTTTCATCTAATTGAATATGACAATTAGATACTTTATGTTATATATTATACTAAAAAGATATATTCCATGACTTGCGGCCATGAACCCGAAACAAAAGACTTGAGAAAATGAGGAAATAAGAATGGATAATCGAAAGACAATTAAAAAAGGAACACAGTGGAGCACAAATATTGGTAACAAACCACCGATTGAGAAGGTCCATTAAGGACCTACGAAAAAAAAACTTCAATTCAGGATATAGCCAGTCATAAACAATGTGGTCTGGTACTTAAATATGTCGAAAGTCCTGTTAGTAGCTGACGGTTAACAAATACATGAACTCTGCTTGATCATAAATGAATTGACGACGATCGTATGTTATCCAACGAGGACTGAATTATTTGTTTAGGTCAGTGTGACCTTGAATCAGTTAATCAATACATGGAAATATTGCAGTTGTTAGAATCAAATAATGCATTAACATAGGGCTATATAATGCTAAAATGCATTTAGAAATAAAGCTTACAACACATTGTCGGATTGTCTGAACGTAATTTAAAAGTTCAAAGATGTTTACCTGGAACACATGTAGACGAGGCTGTGCTATATATATTAGAAGAATCAAAGATGTAGCTTGTTGTAAAGCCTGTTTGACAGCCACACATACCACTCGTACATGCATATCCAGTTGATCCACATTCGAAATCATAATTGCAGCCTGTCGAGGGTGCTTTAAAATGAGAGGACATCAATATTTAAACGTTAACATGTTTTCGTACATTAACATTTATGCATTATAACTTCGTCCTACACCCATGAACTGAGTACTGACTGGATGATTGGAAACATTAATCTGATGTAGTAAGAGAAATAAAGAATTTGTCATTGTGATATAAAACATTAGCGATATATTGATGCCAAACATCTAAGTAATTAATGCAACGTATCAGCATCACGATCGCATAGGGATTGGATATTTAAGGTTCCTTATCAAAAATATAACGGTGGGCTTATGGATATGATTACTTTGCATTTACTTCATTTTTTCTACAGATGCAATAAATCGACATCTTCATCTTGAAAGTTTGTAATATACTTGTATATATTAGATATTAAAAACTGTCCGTAGTCTGGTCTACTAATCATATAAAATGAATTTACTCTTAACAGGAGAACACTTACCGTAATAACTACTGGTCCAATGACTACTTGTAATCATAGCTTTCTGATCGTGAGCCAGAGAATGGATTGTCAAAGGATATATACGACTGAACTCCTTCGGTGTTATAACAGATAGCGAATATAATCTTACTGTACTTTTGTACACATATCAAAGCACGTTATTTTTGCACTCATATTGAAATACAAGTTTGAACAATGAATGCAGGAATCCTATGCTCGCGCATTTTTAACAACTGATTGTTGAATATTGTTGTAAATGGTATTGCTTTATTGAAGTTTCACGTCAAAAACAGATGACAGAATTATATTTTCTAATTTTGTACCGATATGAAAAACATCGACTTGATCATCTTAATGGTTTGTCATCTACACGACAATAAAACACAGTCTACTAATCATATACAAAATTGATTTACACTTAACAGGAGAACACTTACCGTAATAACTACTACTGGTCGGCGTGTATGTTGGCCAAGTACCGCTGTAGGGCGTCGGAGTGTCTATTCAATTAAAATACATAGTTAGGATATAATTCTCAAAAACCTGTTACAACAAATTGGTTGTTCGCGAAGTGCGCTTATATGTCCGTAGCCTGGTTTGATTTCTTAACATCCATATAAAAACAAACTAACAGTGTTAAATTATAGTTACATAAAAGAAGTGTTGAATATGTCTGTACTTCATCTCACATTGAGAGATTTATAATGCTATTGGCTTCCTCAATTTGTAATCATAGCTTTCTGATCGTGAGTCAGAGAATGGATTGTCAAAGGATATAAACGACTGAACTCCTTCGTTGTTATAACAGATAGGGTATATAATCTTATTGTACTTTTGTTCACATATTAAAACACGTTACTTTTGCATTCGTATTGAAATACAAGTTTGAAAAATGAATGCTGGAATCTTATACTCGCTCATTTTTAACAACTGATTGTTGAATATTGTTGTAAAAATATTGAAGGAATACAGGTTAAATTTTAAGAATAATGTACCATCAATTAGGGCTTACAATGCATACGTACTGTATGAGCGCTATATTGAAAGTCTCAACTAATGTTTACCTGGAACACATGTAAGATAGTAGCTTGAAGGAGTATATGAATCATACAAGTAGCTCAGTGTGTAGCCTATTTCACAACCACAAGTTCCGGAAATACAAGGAACGGATGATATACAGTCGTCATGCGATGAGCAGTATTGTGATCCGTAACCTAAAATGAGTGAACGTGTATAATTATTTTGTACAAAGTAAACACATGTTAAACACATGAAATGTATGTCTTATAACACCGTTTCTCAATCATCGTATGAATAGTGATTGGACGGTTAGGATCATTAATGTGCTATAATGTCGGATATAAAGAATTTCTACTGTGTTACGATTGATTTGGAACACAATTGTTGCATACTATCTTAGAATATGATGCGACAAATGTACATCACGGTCACGTGTCCGTGGTTTAATGCTAGATAAGAATAGGCTATATGAAGTTTCACGTCAAAAACTGATGACTGAATTATATTTTCTAATTTTGTACCGATATGAAAAACATCGACTTGATCATCTTAATGGTTTGTCATCTACACGACAATAAAACACAGTCTACTAATCATATAAAAATGGATTTACACTTAACAGGAGAACACTTACCGTAATAACTACTACTGGTCGGCGTGTATGTTGGCCAAGTACCGCTGTAGGGCGTCGGAGTGTCTATTCAATTAAAATACATAGGATATAATTCTCAAAAATCTGTTACAGCAAATTGGTTGTTCGCGAAGTGATCTTATATGTCCGTAGCCTGGTTTAATTTCTCAACATCCATATAAAAACAAACTCATTGCGTTTGATTATAGTTACATAAAAGAAGTGTTGAATATGTCTGTACTTCATCTCGCATTGAGAGATTTATAATGCTATTGGCTTCCTCAATATGTAATCATAGCTTTCTGATCGTGAGTCAGAGAATGGATTGTCAAAGGATATAAACGACTGAACTCCTTCGTTGTTATAACAGATAGGGTATATCATCTTATTGTACTTTTGTACACATATTAAAACACGTTACTTTTGCATTCGTATTGAAATACAAGTTTGAAAAATGAATGCTGGAATCTTATACTCGCTCATTTTTAACAACTGATTGTTGAATATTGTTGTAAAAATATTGAAGGAATGCAGGTTAAATTTTAAGAATAATGTACCATCAATTAGGGCTTACAATGCATACGTACTGTATGAGCGCTATATTGAAAGTCTCAACTAATGTTTACCTGGAACACATGTAAGATAGTAGCTTGAAGGAGTATATGAATCATACAAGTAGCTCAGTGTGTAGCCTATTTCACAACCACAAGTTCCGGAAATACAAGGAACGGATGATATACAGTCGTCATGCGATGAGCAGTATTGTGATCCGTAACCTAAAATAGTGAACATGTATAATTATTTTGTACAAAGTAAACACATGTTAAACACATGAAATGTATGTTTTATAACACCGTTTCTCAATCATCGTATGAATAGTGATTGGACGGTTAGGATCATTAATGTGCTATAATGTCGGATATAAAGAATTTCTACTGTGTTACGATTGATTTGGAACACAATTGTTGCATACTATCTTAGAATATAATGCGACAAATGTACATCACGGTCACGTGTCCGTGGTTTAATGCTAGATAAGAATAGGCTATATGAAGTTTCACGTCAAAAACTGATGACAGAATTATATTTTCTAATTTTGTACCGATATGAAAAACATCGACTTGATCATCTTAATGGTTTGTCATCTACACGACAATAAAACACAGTCTACTAATCATATAAAAATGGATTTACACTTAACAGGAGAACACTTACCGTAATAACTACTACTGGTCGGCGTGTATGTTGGCCAAGTACCGCTGTAGGGCGTCGGAGTGTCTATTCAATTAAAATATATACTTAGGATATAATTCTCAAAAACCTGTTACAACAAATTGGTTGTTCGCGAAGTGAGCTTATATGTCCGTAGCCTGGTTTGATTTCTTAACATCCATATAAAAACAAACTCATTGTGTTAAATTATAGTTACATAAAAGAAGTGTTGAATATGTCTGTACTTCATCTCACATTGAGAGATTTATAATGCTATTGGCTTCCTCAATTTGTAATCATAGCTTTCTGATCGTGAGTCAGAGAATGGATTGTCAAAGGATATAAACGACTGAACTCCTTCGTTGTTATAACAGATAGGGTATATAATCTTATTGTACTTTTGTACACATATTAAAACACGTTACTTTTGCATTCGTATTGAAATACAAGTTTGAAAAATGAATGCTGGAATCTTATACTCGCTCATTTTTAACAACTGATTGTTGAATATTGTTGTAAAAATATTGAAGGAATACAGGTTAAATTTTAAGAATAATGTACCATCAATTAGGGCTTACAATGCATACGTACTGTATGAGCGCTATATTGAAAGTCTCAACTAATGTTTACCTGGAACACATGTAAGATAGTAGCTTGAAGGAGTATATGAATCATACAAGTAGCTCAGTGTGTAGCCTATTTCACAACCACAAGTTCCGGAAATACAAGGAACGGATGATATACAGTCGTCATGCGATGAGCAGTATTGTGATCCGTAACCTAAAATGAGTGAACATGTATAATTATTTTGTACAAAGTAAACACATGTTAAACACATGAAATGTATGTCTTATAACACCGTTTCTCAATCATCGTATGAATAGTGATTGGACGGTTAGGATCATTAATGTGCTATAATGTCGGATATAAAGAATTTCTACTGTGTTACGATTGATTTGGAACACAATTGTTGCATACTATCTTAGAATATGATGCGACAAATGTACATCACGGTCACGTGTCCGTGGTTTAATGCTAGATAAGAATAGGCTATATGAAGTTTCACGTCAAAAACTGATGACTGAATTATATTTTCTAATTTTGTACCGATATGAAAAACATCGACTTGATCATCTTAATGGTTTGTCATCTACACGACAATAAAACACAGTCTACTAATCATATAAAAATGGATTTACACTTAACAGGAGAACACTTACCGTAATAACTACTACTGGTCGGCGTGTATGTTGGCCAAGTACCGCTGTAAGGCGTCGGAGTGTCTATTCAATTAAAATACATAGGATATAATTCTCAAAAATCTGTTACAGCAAATTGGTTGTTCGCGAAGTGATCTTATATGTCCGTAGCCTGGTTTAATTTCTCAACATCCATATAAAAACAAACTCATTGCGTTTGATTATAGTTACATAAAAGAAGTGTTGAATATGTCTGTACTTCATCTCGCATTGAGAGATTTATAATGTTATTGGCTTCCTCAATATGTAATCATAGCTTTCTGATCGTGAGTCAGAGAATGGATTGTCAAAGGATATAAACGACTGAACTCCTTCGTTGTTATAACAGATAGGGTATATCATCTTATTGTACTTTTGTACACATATTAAAACACGTTACTTTTGCATTCGTATTGAAATACAAGTTTGAAAAATGAATGCTGGAATCTTATACTCGCTCATTTTTAACAACTGATTGTTGAATATTGTTGTAAAAATATTGAAGGAATACAGGTTAAATTTTAAGAATAATGTACCATCAATTAGGGCTTACAATGCATACGTACTGTATGAGCGCTATATTGAAAGTCTCAACTAATGTTTACCTGGAACACATGTAAGATAGTAGCTTGAAGGAGTATATGAATCATACAAGTAGCTCAGTGTGTAGCCTATTTCACAACCACAAGTTCCGGAAATACAAGGAACGGATGATATACAGTCGTCATGCGATGAGCAGTATTGTGATCCGTAACCTAAAATGAGTGAACATGTATAATTATTTTGTACAAAGTAAACACATGTTAAACACATGAAATGTATGTCTTATAACACCGTTTCTCAATCATCGTATGAATAGTGATTGGACGGTTAGGATCATTAATGTGCTATAATGTCGGATATAAAGAATTTCTACTGTGTTACGATTGATTTGGAACACAATTGTTGCATACTATCTTAGAATATGATGTGACAAATGTACATCACGGTCACGTGTCCGTGGTTTAATGCTAGATAAGAATAGGCTATATGAAGTTTCACGTCAAAAACTGATGACTGAATTATATTTTCTAATTTTGTACCGATATGAAAAACATCGACTTGATCATCTTAATGGTTTGTCATCTACACGACAATAAAACACAGTCTACTAATCATATAAAAATGGATTTACACTTAACAGGAGAACACTTACCGTAATAACTACTACTGGTCGGCGTGTATGTTGGCCAAGTACCGCTGTAAGGCGTCGGAGTGTCTATTCAATTAAAATACATAGGATATAATTCTCAAAAATCTGTTACAGCAAATTGGTTGTTCGCGAAGTGATCTTATATGTCCGTAGCCTGGTTTAATTTCTCAACATCCATATAAAAACAAACTCATTGCGTTTGATTATAGTTACATAAAAGAAGTGTTGAATATGTCTGTACTTCATCTCGCATTGAGAGATTTATAATGCTATTGGCTTCCTCAATTTGTAATCATAGCTTTCTGATCGTGAGTCAGAGAATGGATTGTCAAAGGATATAAACGACTGAACTCCTTCGTTGTTATAACAGATAGGGTATATAATCTTATTGTACTTTTGTACACATATTAAAACACGTTACTTTTGCATTCGTATTGAAATACAAGTTTGAAAAATGAATGCTGGAATCTTATACTCGCTCATTTTTAACAACTGATTGTTGAATATTGTTGTAAAAATATTGAAGGAATACAGGTTAAATTTTAAGAATAATGTACCATCAATTAGGGCTTACAATGCATACGTACTGTATGAGCGCTATATTGAAAGTCTCAACTAATGTTTACCTGGAACACATGTAAGATAGTAGCTTGAAGGAGTATATGAATCATACAAGTAGCTCAGTGTGTAGCCTATTTCACAACCACAAGTTCCGGAAATACAAGGAACGGATGATATACAGTCGTCATGCGATGAGCAGTATTGTGATCCGTAACCTAAAATGAGTGAACGTGTATAATTATTTTGTACAAAGTAAACACATGTTAAACACATGAAATGTATGTCTTATAACACCGTTTCTCAATCATCGTATGAATAGTGATTGGACGGTTAGGATCATTAATGTGCTATAATGTCGGATATAAAGAATTTCTACTGTGTTACGATTGATTTGGAACACAATTGTTGCATACTATCTTAGAATATTATCCGACAAATGTGCATCACGGTCACGTGTCCGTGGTATAATGCTAGATAAGAATAGGCTATATGAAGTTTCACGTCAAAAACTGATGACTGAATTATATTTTCTAATTTTGTACCGATATGAAAAACATTGACTTGATCATCTTAATGGTTTGTCATCTACACGACAATAAAACACAGTCTACTAATCATATACAAAATGGATTTACACTTAACAGGAGAACACTTACCGTAATAACTACTACTGGTCGTCGTGTATGTTGGCCAAGTACCGCTGTAGGGCGTCGGAGTGTCTATTCAATTAAAATACATATTTAGGATATAATTCTCAAAAACCTGTTACAACAAATTGGTTGTTCGCGAAGTGCGCTTATATGTCCGTTGTCTGGTTTGATTTCTTAACATCCATATAAAAACAAACTCTTTGTGTTAAATTATAGTTACATAAAAGAAGTGTTGAATATGTCTGTACGTCACCTCACATTGAGAGATTTATAATGCTATTGGCTTCCTCAATTTGTAATTATAGCTTTCTGATCGTGAGTCAGAGAATGGATTGTCAAAGGATATAAACGACTGAACTCCTTCGTTGTTATAACAAATAGCGAATATAATCTTATTGCACTTTTGTACACATATTAAAACACGTTATTTTTGCATTCGTATTGAAATACAAGTTTGAACAATGAATGCAGGAATCTTATACTCGCGCATTTTTAACAACTGATTATTGAATATTGTTATAAATGGTATTCCTTTATTCACGTACATTGGAAAAAATAATGAAGGAATACAGGTTAAATTTTATGAATAATGTACCATCAATTAGGGCTTACAATGCATACGTACTGTGTGAGCGTTATATTGAAAGTCTCAGCTAATGTTTACCTGGAACACATGTAAGATAGTAGCTTGAAGGACCATATGAATCATAAAAGTAGCTCAGTGTGTAGCCTATTTCACAACCACAAGTTCCGGAAATACAAGGAACAGATGATGAACAGTCGACATGCGATGAGCAGTATTGTGATCCGTAACCTAAAATGAGTAAACGTGTATAATTATTTTGTACAAAGTAAACACATGTTAAGTACATGAAATGTATGTCTTATAACACCGTTTCTCAACCATCGTATGAATAGTGATTGGACGGTTAGGATCATTAATGTGCTGTAATGTAGGACATAAAGAATTTCTACTGTGTTACGATTGATTTGGAACATAATTGTTGCATACTATCTTAGAATATAATCCGACAAATGTGCATCACGGTCACGTGTCCGTGGTATAATGCGAGATAAGAATAGGTTATATGAAGTTTCACGTCAAAAACTGATGACAGAATTATATTTTCTAATTTTGTACCGATATGAAAAACATTGACTTGATCATCTTAATGGTTTGTCATCTACACGACAATAAAACACAGTCTACTAATCATATACAAAATGGATTTACACTTAACAGGAGAACACTTACCGTAATAACTACTACTGGGCGGCGTGTATGTTGGCCAATTACCGCTGTAGGGCGTCGGAGTGTCTATTCAATTAAAATACATATTTAGGATATAATTCTCAAAAACCTGTTACAACAAATTGGTTGTTCGCGAAGTGCGCTTATATGTCCGTTGTCTGGTTTGATTTCTTAACATCCATATAAAAACAAACTCTTTGTGTTAAATTATAGTTACATAAAAGAAGTGTTGAATATGTCTGTACGTCACCTCACATTGAGAGATTTATAATGCTATTGGCTTCCTCAATTTGTAATTATAGCTTTCTGATCGTGAGTCAGAGAATGGATTGTCAAAGGATATAAACGACTGAACTCCTTCGGTGTGACATCAAATAGCGAATATAATCTTATTGCACTTTTGTACACATATTAAAACACGTTATTTTTGCATTCGTATTGAAATACAAGTTTGAACAATGAATGCAGGAATCTTATACTCGCGCATTTTTAACAACTGATTGTTGAATATTGTTGTAAATGGTATTGCTTTATTCACATAGATTGGAAAAAGTAATGAAGGAATACAGGTTAAATTTTATGAATAATGTACCATCAATTAGGGCTTACAATGCATACGTACTGTGTGAGCGCTATATTGAAAGTCTCAACTAATGTTTACCTGGAACACATGTAAGATAGTAGCTTGAAGGACCATATGAATCATAAAAGTAGCTCAGTGTGTAGCCTATTTCACAACCACAAGTTCCGGAAATACAAGGAACAGATGATGAACAGTCGTCATGCGATGAGCAGTATTGTGATCCGTAACCTAAAATGAGTAAACGTGTATAATTATTTTGTACAAAGTAAACACATGTTAAGTACATGAAATGTATGTCTTATAACACCGTTTCTCAACCATCGTATGAATAGTGATTGGACGGTTAGGATCATTAATGTGCTGTAATGTAGGACATAAAGTATTTCTACTGTGTTACGATTGATTTGGAACACAATTGTTGCATACTATCTTAGAACATAATCCGACAAATGTACATCACGGTCACGTGTCCGTGGTATAATGCGAGATAAGAATAGGCTATATGAAGTTTCACGTCAAAAACTGATGACAGAATTATATTTTCTAATTTTGTACCGATATGAAAAACATTGACTTGATCATCTTAATGGTTTGTCATCTACACGACAATAAAACACAGTCTACTAATCATATACAAAATGGATTTACACTTAACAGGAGAACACTTACCGTAAGAAGTACTACTGGAAGGCGTGTATGTTGGCCAAGTACCGCTGTAGGGCGTCGGAGTGTCTATTCAATTAAAATATATACTTAGGATATAGTTCTCAAAAACCTGTTACAACAAATTGGTTGTTCGCGAAGTGAGCTTATATGTCCGTAGCCTGCTTTGATTTCTTAAAGTCCATAGAGAAACAAACTCATTGTGTTAAATTATAGTTGCATAAAAGAAGTGTTGAATATGTCTGTACTTCATCTCACATTGAGAGATTTATAATGCTATTGCCTTCCTCAATTAGTAATCACAGCTTTCTGATCAAGAGTCTGAGAATGGATTGTCAAAGGATATAAACGACTGAACTCCTTCGGTGTGACATCAAATAGCGAATATAATCTTACTGTACTTTTGTAAACATATTAAAACAAGTTATTTTTGTACTAACATTGAAATACAAGTTTGAACAATGAATGCTGGAATCTTATACTCGCGCATTTTTAACAACTGATAGTTGAATATTGTTGTAAATGGTATTGCTTTATTCGCATAGATTGGAAAAAGTAATGAAGGAATACAGGTTAAATTTTATGAATAATGTACCATCAATTAGGGCTTACAATGCATACGTACTGTGTGAGCGCTATATTGAAAGTCTCAACTAATGTTTACCTGGAACACATGTAAGATAGTAGCTTGAAGGACCATATGAATCATAAAAGTAGCTCAGTGTGTAGCCTATTTCACAACCACAAGTTCCGGAAATACAAGGAACAGATGATGAACAGTCGACATGCGATGAGCAGTATTGTGATCCGTAACCTAAAATGAGTAAACGTGTATAATTATTTTGTACAAAGTAAACACATGTTAAGTACATGAAATGTATGTCTTATAACACCGTTTCTCAACCATCGTATGAATAGTGATTGGACGGTTAGGATCATTAATGTGCTGTAATGTAGGACATAAAGAATTTCTACTGTGTTACGATTGATTTGGAACATAATTGTTGCATACTATCTTAGAATATAATCCGACAAATGTGCATCACGGTCACGTGTCCGTGGTATAATGCGAGATAAGAATAGGTTATATGAAGTTTCACGTCAAAAACTGATGACAGAATTATATTTTTTACTTTTGTACTGATATGAAAAACATTGACTTGATCATCTTAATGGTTTGTCATCTACACGACAATAAAACACAGTCTACTAATCATATACAAAATGGATTTACACTTAACAGGAGAACACTTACCGTAATAACTACTACTGGGCGGCGTGTATGTTGGCCAATTACCGCTGTAGGGCGTCGGAGTGTCTATTCAATTAAAATACATATTTAGGATATAATTCTCAAAAACCTGTTACAACAAATTGGTTGTTCGCGAAGTGCGCTTATATGTCCGTTGTCTGGTTTGATTTCTTAACATCCATATAAAAACAAACTCTTTGTGTTAAATTATAGTTACATAAAAGAAGTGTTGAATATGTCTGTACGTCACCTCACATTGAGAGATTTATAATGCTATTGGCTTCCTCAATTTGTAATTATAGCTTTCTGATCGTGAGTCAGAGAATGGATTGTCAAAGGATATAAACGACTGAACTCCTTCGGTGTGACATCAAATAGCGAATATAATCTTATTGCACTTTTGTACACATATTAAAACACGTTATTTTTGCATTCGTATTGAAATACAAGTTTGAACAATGAATGCAGGAATCTTATACTCGTGCATTTTTAACAACTGATTGTTGAATATTGTTGTAAATGGTATTGCTTTATTCACATAGATTGGAAAAAGTAATGAAGGAATACAGGTTAAATTTTATGAATAATGTACCATCAATTAGGGCTTACAATGCATACGTACTGTGTGAGCGCTATATTGAAAGTCTCAACTAATGTTTACCTGGAACACATGTAAGATAGTAGCTTGAAGGACCATATGAATCATAAGCGTAGCTCAGTGTGTAGCCTATTTCACAACCACAAGTTCCGGAAATACAAGGAACAGATGATGCACAGTCGTGATGCGATGCGCAGTATTGTGATCCGTAATCTAAAATGAGTGAACGTGTATATTTACCAGGTAAATGTTAAGTACATGAAATGTATGTTTTATAACATCGTTTCTTAAACATCAATTGAATAGTCTTTAATTTGTTGTAACGAGGGAAATAAAGAATTTCTATTGTGCTTCCTTTAATTTGGTAAACAATTGTTGCACACTATCTTAAAGTGAAATCCGACGAATATGCATCACAGTACGCACGTGGGTTAATACCAACTATATTTTTGGGTCGAGAAGACGGTCGCATTATTGAGGTTCTACTTTTTATAAACTTAATCATTAATCCTATTTTATAAACGATAAAGCTGTTCATTGTCAATTAATATGCCATATGTTTTCTTATATTTTGTCCAAGCAATGTTAAACCATCTGTCCTGTTTAATCTTAATACGTTGTCGAACCTCTAAAATCACTTACAGTTACTGTAATCCGTTGTTGCAGTCCAGCTTGGATCTATTGTCGAGCCCGTTCCAGGATAGCTGCCTGTAAAAGTAATTTATACAGCATTGTTATTTGTTATAAACAACCCAAAAGCTACCACAACCAACAGATTATCAGAGTAATAACATAAATGCATACTCGCTGTATCATCAATGTACTTATATAGAATTTACACAATTTTAATGAAGGTCTGTTGCTTTTTAGAAGTGGAAATTACACAAAAAATATTCGTCGTTTATTTGATTGGAAAATACGAAACAAAAATATGCCAGTCAATGTATTATGCATACACAGAATGAATTCAAATTGTTTTATGCATGGGAATTATACCGTTTACGATATAATCAGTCGAATTGATCAAATAATTGAATGATACATGTTGTACAAAATCTAGTTAATAACACATAGAGAAGCATATTAAAATTTTGTCCATAAAGGACACAGCTTGTATTTAATACGAATTTCTTCCTTTGAAGCTGATTTGTGGTGTACATATTTCGTTACTGTCGGGGTCTATATTCGAGGTTGGTTGTATGACATTGTCAAATTGAAGCAAATACCACTATTAAGAATTGTACAGTAATAGTAGTGATTTACTCGTATTTTACCTCTGATAATAGGCGTAATATTTAGCTTTGGCTGTATTTGGGTTGTATTCAAAGATTATCAACTTCGTATAGAACAAATTTTGTAATACACTAGATTTGCTTAGGTATTGTTTGGTTGAGTGCCCCTATTGTATATATTTGTATTAAAAGACACAATATTAGACTAATTGTTTTATCTGAACGTTATATCTTCGCCTACCGTTCTAAAACTTTTTGACGTTCCATGTGAGAAGTTTTATTTTAAAGGTCAAAGTCGTCGGTTTGGGTTTCACTATTTTCGGTTTATTTACACAAAGTCAGATTTATTTTAACAATTACGATAGTTTAGAACATGATTCAAATTATCAATTTTGTAAAGAGGTTTAAAACGAACTGAAACAAAAACTTTTCCTGAATTACTAGCATTTCGTAATGAGCGTCCTGGAATGTGTTATAATATAAAAAATGTTACAATTTTCTATTGTTTTGTGAGGAAAATATGATTATTGTCACAAGGAACGTTTAAAATGTAAAGCAACTGATATATCCAGGAAAAGACACGTTGATAAACAGATGTTTGAAGTCACTATGGAAACATCATTATAAGAGGTACTCAAATTCCGAAACGTTAAACATATTTGTCAAGACAAAAAAATGTCGCTTTGTAAGGCCTTGAAAAGGTTTGTATCCGGTTACCCGACCGACCAAATATTTTACCTGCCGACTTATAAGTTTTACGGCGTCCAAATCGTACTGCTATGATGTAATTTTCGCAACACATTAATATTACGGCGCACATATTTCTAGACAGTGTTGCCGATATATGTAAAAGAAATAAAATTAAAAATCCCTTCCTACCAACTCATAAGTATTTAACCGGCGTAAGGTGTATTATTCAAAATCGTACGACTGTCTAGAAGTGTATGCGTTTCATGTGATGATTGAGCCGTGCTTGTTGTTGTTGTTGTTGTTGTTGTTGTTGTTGTTGTTTGTATTCGTATTGTTTGCTGTTTCGTGAACAAACATGATAGGTCTGTCCGTCGTTTTTTATTTATTTAAATATCATTCATGTACATACAATATTTAGAAGTGATATGGCATCTACAAACTAGTGCATGACCAGTCAAGCATTAGATTACAAGAGACTATCTTCTAATACATAGTAACATAATCACACATACAACATGAATTGAACAGTTACTATACTAAAGTAATATACAATATAAAAAAAACAAGTTGAAAAAAGTACAAGGAAAAATAGATATAATAAAAAGGTACATCTATCACTTACACAGACATCATAATAAATGACATGAATAATACATGAATTATTCTGATTTTGAACTGATGCAAGAGCATTTTCGGGACAAAGCTATATTTTTTAATTAGTGTGGGAGATAATTAAAAACATACCTTGTATGGTGACGAGAGCAACTAACGTATAAACGGACCACAGAGGCATTGTGTGGCCTCACGATGAGTTCGTCAAAATGTAATTGTTGCCTTATCTTTTTTATGAAATAGAAATATAAGATGATTTTTATGACAATCACAAAAGCCTCCAGATTGTTTTGTATATTTTTTCCTTGAATCTTTGTCTTATCAAATCGTTACCTGTCTTCATCATTATTACGATTGTGCCTACCTTCTCTTCGTTTCACTTCCATTCTTACGGTCACTTTTTATATACATGCCTATTATTGTTATATTGCTGTCACTATTCATCATTATTGTGTACATGTACCAATGTCATTGTCACGTTTATATATTTTATGTATGTAACATTGTAATCTTCACATGGGCCTTTTGGCTTACTGAATTTGAAATAAATAAATATCATATCATATATTCATTTCCACATATAATATCCACCCATCATTTGTAATGTGTACAACAGGTAAATGACAGGAAACATGGCAAAACTGAAATATTAAGCAACCTCTAAGTCCAAAGACACATAGTCTTAATGTTCACGTGATCCCTTATCAAGCTGAAATGCAGAGACATCAACATGACTGTATCAATTTGTTATTTTGACGGAGAGTTTAACGGTGGAAGACCTGAGGTGTACACCTGGGTAGAACCAGATACTCGGTAAACTAGCTGGACAGTTTCATCAAATGAGCAATTGTCTGGTCCCGGGTAGGATTCGAACTCACGGCGTGGAGGGGCTGATGATTACTAGCCAGAGACCATAACCACTCTACCACAGTAGTCCGCAGAAATATGTTACGATGAAGGTAATATTTAAATTCGTAATTAAAATTTTAAACAGACACACATTTTGTCCGTTATGTGTCATCTATAAATGTTGAAATTGCGGGAGATGCTTGAAAAATATGAAAACATAGTACAGCTAAATTCAAACAGTGACCGGAGAGTGATAAATAGAAGTTGTTGAGAAAGTAAAGTTGAAATGCGGAAAATATAATTGATAAATTAAAGTAATTTGGGTTACACATGGCCAAAACTTTAGCTGGATTAGTTGAAATCAATGCAAAAATATGAAAGTAAATCTATCGAAGTCTGCCAGGTTGTTACAAATGACAATGAGAAATTAACAAATTAACACAATATAATCATACCTTACCATGCGGCTATAGTACAATACAGCGTATCCCTTTAAGCTTTTACGAGGACCAACCCATTATAGAGAAACAATAATTTAAATTGAAAAATGTACAGTGCAACCCCTGCAAAGCGACACCTTTTGGGAGAATAAAAAATCTGGTGTTGTTGAGACGCTGTTGCTCTAAGATAGGTTAAACTGATAGCTAAATTGTACAGTGGGAAAATCATGCTGTTGTTGAAGAGAGGTTGTTGCTCAAGAGAGGGCCGCACTGGAGAGGTTGTACTGTACTGTTACATAGTCGTCAATATGACAATTCGTATTTAATAATCTTTATTTCTTGTTGTTCAAATTACAGCCCCCAAATTACATAATTTATTAAGGCCTAAAATAGCTTGTTTCAGTTAATGGCTCTGAAAAAATGGGTCGGGTATGCAGGGATTATTATTTTTTTTATTTCAGAATATGACTTTTTATGTGACCTATTGTCACTGGGGTTTAACGCCGTTTTTCAACAATTTTTTAGTTATATACGCGACCGGTTCACCTAACCAGTTTTCCTGGACTGTATACTGACCAATGCTAACTTACCCTTCTACAAGGAGCCGTCAACTTCTCCACATATGGAGGAAAATCGACATTTTCCAGAATATGGCTAACATTTTTTGTTTTGCAAAACTATAATTTGACTATACAAATCATAGGGTCGGCGGAAAAAAATAAGGTCGGTCGGGGTAGCGGAGGCAAGCTAATTTTAGGCCTAATATAACTTCAAATTATAAAGTGTTATTTTACCAATTTAGGATAGATGTATGTGGAGAGTGTTCACCGTTATCTTGGACTTCGGTTATGTCAAATTGACATTCTGGAGATATTTTTTTTTAAAAAGTTGCCTTTTCAACGTCCTTAAGTACATAGAATAAAAATATAAAACAAACCAGATTTAAATAATTAGTCAGCTTTCTAAAGTGATTCATGTCTTGAACTTGTATTTAATTAAAATTAATTTTCAGTGATTTTACATATTCGCAATAAAACGTGCGTTTGTAATATCGTGACAAAAGTAGAAAATTCATACAAGCAGTGCAATAAATATAATAAATGCTGTCACATATACGTCAGTACCGTAGCCAGACCCATTTTTGAACCGGGGCAACCTAGGGAGGGGGGGTCTACCCGTATTTTTTTCTACTAACACCTTCCATTTTTCCCCATGACCTGCCCAAATTTTTGTGTCCGTCTGTGTGACAGTCTGATTTTAAATATTTACATGTTTAAATTCTCCGTGGCTTAATATAGTATAATGTAGACATGTATCCTACACTTCAATGCTGTGTTTATATCGTAAGATATTACCACACAGCTGAGTTTTTTTTCTGAATAAAAACTATTAATGTTCGTATCAGCGTTGTTTTCTCGACATTGTTAAGTTATAACATTCAAAGAAATGCAACACCTACGAATATAATTTTTTATTACTATAGTAAAACTATGTTAGAATAGTCTAGATGATAAGTAACATACATTCTGTCACATTAATCATTGCTATTGATGTTTGTACACTAGTTAGTTGGAATGTATCAATTAATAAACTTATTTGTTCATTATCGTATAAAAGTTAATTTTTATAAGCTGTTAAATTATTGTTATCATTATCACAGTAAATATAAATAACTCCCCTATAATTCAACGCTATAATAAGACCGTATTCGGGACCCAAACAAATCGGTCGAAATAATGAGGAGGTCTTTTCATGAAGTTGAATTATATGAAAGTTTAGAAAACCGGTCCAAAAAAAGCGATCTTTATAACTAGGTGGTCATAATATTAAGGTGGTCACTGTTTGAGGTTGTACTGCATTATTATTATTGAGCTCATTCTCAACAACTATAATTATGTTATTTTCAATTGTATTCTTACTTAATATGATGACCACGTTCATAATTAATAATTGTAATGTATTGGTTTATAATTGACACTGTACTATGTACACGTCTAAAATAATGCGCTATTTTGTACAGTTCTCAACACGCTTGATAAAAAGTGATGATAAAATAAAAAAAAATAAAAATATACATACTTCATCAAGTTTAACACTATTCCACTGTGTGACGTTCAAGACGTTCAAACATTAAAATGAAACAGTCAATTCAATAAATGGTTTATCGTATTTTTATTACATACTCGTCTTTCAATATCATTCAACCGTACCATGAACCAGAATAACATGAATTTACCAAACAATATTATCAAATTACAGTTTGATCATTGTGTTGATTACTCTTCTGAAAAACAAAACGGTGGGTTAAGTTACAGGCATCCTGCCCAAGATCTTATTGCTATATACATTGTCCGCAGTACCTCACAGTGATATATTAAAGTAACAATCATAGGACGAGTGGTTTCTATAAAGTATACGTCGACTAGAAGGAGCATTTCCTAAATCTCGTGCCAAAAGAGTGAAATGTACAGCAGTATACTTAAGGGAGTTTAATTGACTTAAATAATTATGTATAAGTACATGGTGTGTATGACATATAAACGAATGTCATCAAAATATGAAATTTATAAATATTTCGTGGGTAAACTTTTGACACCATCGCATTAATACTAAAAGGGATTTCAGAATTAATTATAACTTGTTTCTCTTCGTAATTAAGGTTTTATATATGATCCATCTTTTCTATGACTTAAATACACGTTTAGTTGATTAAAATATATAGCGTATCACGATCTCTCAATTGATTTCTAACGACTGAATTTTCAGACATAATTCAGACATAATTCTGCGGCCCATTCCCTTTAAATGCCTAAGTGTGAATGTTTAATTACTTGTCACGTGTCAAGTAAAACGTGAGTTTAAAAAAAAACGGTATCAGAATAGCAAATCGTTCGATATTTGAATAGAATGAAGACCATGTTAATCTGGTTGTAATTATCGTCTAATATCCCATTATCCTGAATTGAGGTCAGCTTTGCTTTGTTAATGCTTCATAAATTCATATACGTCTTTAGATTGTGCTAGGTTTTGATTTATTTTATTATTTCTTTTGAAGTACATTAATTAACAATAAACATATTTATGAAAAGCCACGCTGTCCAACTATTCATTAAGGCAACAACAAATTGATATCATGATCGTCAGATTTAGCGCACATATCTTCAAGAAAATGACTTTTTAGGTTTTCGTCTCGGCTTCGGCATTTTAATCCTTTCGCACATCAATCGCATCTTTTTCGGATACGAGATATCGAAAACAACCTTTCGATTTTCTGGTCACAATACGAATGGTTCCCAACATCGCTGATACAAAGTATATATTCCTCTTACATATACGCAGATTGTAATATGAGAACCTATGAAGAAATAGTTCAAAGCTTCAGCCACTGTTTCCGTTCGTGCATTTGCTTGATGACAATCGAGAGATTAGCCCCTCCGTTAACAATAACAGCAGTTCAAGTGCTTTTCATGAAATTCGTAATAAACGTACTTGTAATCAAAGTACTATTCTGGTGTGTAACCTGATGACTGAACTATTACTGAACTATGACTGAACTATTAGTCTGATTTTTAGGTCATGTTCATCTTTTCATTTTATTGATCTACATTTGTATTTGACTTTTTTCTGTCTAGCCAAGGTCAGGGAAGGTGGTGGAATAAAACACAAAGGTAAAATGCAAAAGTATTTAATTCAAAAATTGAAAGATAATTATAACTAACAAAATGCGTGTATTCCATTAAATTAAAAGAAAATATAACAAAATTAAGAATATCATAGTTTTCATGTAGATGTATGACACACTGGTTATTCTATATACACATTCAAAACTTACTCGAAAAGATATGAAACAATAAAAACATTTATTTATTTGGTTTGATGTCCACTAAGATAATAGACATAAGATAATAACTATCCATTATCCGTACAGAATTCCATTTTATTCCAAATCGAATGGCAGAAAAATTGGAACAAAGTGCAATGCATCAAAGACAAATTATTATTATTATTATTATTATTGAATGTTGAATATTTACATGAGCTCCCGAAAAAAACGAAACATATCTTTGCTTCATGTTCAATGTCTTGTGGGCTTATTACACCCGTTATACGCTATCACCATCTAAAATGATAAAAATGATGAAAAATCATAATTTCCTGGAAAGTTGTGACAAAAGTATCAGATAAACATCATTAAACGCAATGGTTTTTAGTTTTCTCTTCTACAAATGTACATGCTGTATTTATTATGTCTAAATTTGATGATATTATAATGAGACAATATCTATTTTTTTCCATAGTTTCATAACACTTTGAATTCAACATAAGACGGGTGATCTGGAAATTCGTTGACTTAATTCTTACTTTCTATTTCTGAATGTTTCTTTTACATTTGTTTCAAGTGTAAATAACGGTTATATGAAAGTTTGGAAAAAACAGAAATTATTCAAGTTTGTACTTGAAAACTATATCTGTTTCCGCAGAAACACAGCTTTGTTAGAAGCGGAGAATAAAATATAATGTTTTCATAAACTTATATTTGGAATGACGTCAACGTAAAACAATTATAGATAGAACTGAATTTACTTATACTTTAAAATTGAATTTGCCGATAGTTTGAATATTACTTATATTGTAATTTTATTTAGGTTTAATGTTTCACCAGGTCTGTGGTGAAATCAACGGAACATGATTTCTGCTGGTAACGTTTGTTTGTTTGTTTGTTTGTTTGTTTGTTTATTTTTATGTGACATTGCCATTGGAGTTTAGCGCCGTTTTTCAACAATTTTTTTTCAGTTATATACGGGGACCGGTTCACCTAACCAGCTTTCCCGGACTGTATAGAATCCAGTACTAACTTGCACTTCCACAAGGATCCGGCAACTTCTCCACATATGGAGAAAAATCGACATTTTGTCAAATTTTCATGGAAGGGTATGACCTGCCGCAACCGGGATTCAAGCCCAGATCTCCGGGTGACAAGTCCAGCACACTAACCACTGGACCACGGTCGCGGCCTGGTAACGTTGGATTGAAGAATTTAGCTAAAAGAGTATCATGTGAATTACAAAGAATTTGCGGCTCAGATATCATAAAGTTTGTATCCCTCTTACATCAGTCAAAGGCGAATCCGAAAAAGAAGATAAGTTTTGTTAGAACCTTTTTACATCTGAGGCCATGTTAGTTGTCAAATAATAAAAGGAGCCAAATAACGACTGAATAATACTATATATATACACTGCCAAAATAGGTGAATTGCAAAAAGTGTTAATTTGGAATGTGCCTCGGGGAGTTTTATACCATTATCCAAATATTGCAGCGGAAGTCAACGAACATCTAAAACATCCCTAGTTTGGGCTATTTAATAACAAATAAAGCCAGAAACAAAACCAAGTATTTTATCCATTTGAATTAATTCTTACGCAATATAATGTATGTTCATATTTTTACCTTTTGTTAGAATTATTGCATGCCTCTTTTCACGTTAAACGCACTATTTACTCAAGAAGCAGTCGTGTATTAGTATCCATGGTGAATGTGTGTGAACGTGTTGTATCTCATTTCTCAAGTTGTTGCTACTGGAGTGATGTGTATGATAAGATATTTGATTTTCCAATTGTTCCAATATCTCTAAAAACTCAATGACAATGTACATTTATTGTTTAAATGTTGTAGTTGTTGTTTTGTACGTATGTGTGATGCTGCTTAAACTGGTCACCAGTAGACAATATAAGTTTCACTAATGAGCGTATGTAATATTGATTAATATGGCACATACCTGCACGCCAGCGCGCCTAACAAAATTTGTACAAAGGAAATTATTGTAAACAAAACATCAAAATATCACAGTAGATATACGAAATTAAAAACAAGCCCGCATCCCCTAAAACATTGATATGGTTCAATCTAAGTATCGGACTAGGGTTTAACCTTTTGTCAGAATATAAACAAAAAATGTGAAACTTAACAAGAATTTAAAACCAACAAAACACACAACTGTTAATAATAAATTAAAACCCCGAACTGTTGACTTTTCAAAATGTAGAAAAAAATGTTGAATAAAAAAGTTAACAATAAAAAAATGTAATAAAACTTTCAACAGGAAACAGTGAATTTTGTGAACAACATTAACTGGCTTATTTAATTGCTTTGTCTTTCAAAGTCAACGATAATTAATCACTGATTTAATTACATTCTTTTGTAAGCAATTAAAAGGAACTTCTTATTGTTGTATTAAGCTGCTCGTTGATGTTCCTTCATCATCCTTATCAGCTGATGTGCTGGGTGAAGGAAAAGGTCTCACGGAGAGTATTGGCGCTGGAGCAGGGTGTTTCATAGGATAGTCTCTGTCTGTGTACAAATTGTCAGGGATCGCTTCCTGGTCTGGGTTTGGCTCGCTGTACCATGCATGTAGCCTTGGAGTGTCCACTGCCGTTAAATCAAACGGGTCTTTGGGAGTCTCTGGTCTCAGTCTGAACCTTCTGTTCATTGGAGCGTCGTACAAAGCATCGCTACGTGTAATGCGTACTTTCCTGTAAAAAAAGAGAAGAAACGACCACGTGTAATGGATTAAGATTTTTTTGCAAATTCATGTAGTACCCATACAAAATTAAACGATATGTATCAACATAAAATCACATGCATTCGAAATTGGTAAAATAAGCGAACTACGAACTGCGTTTCAACTTTATACAACCTTTAACATAAAATTTACAAACTTTAATGCTTTACAAACGTAGGTGCACTTTGATGACGATGCCGTGTCCTTTTAAGCTAAAATGAGTGAACTGAATGCCAAAGAAAATTACACCATAAATAAAACGTATTGACAGTAGTCTGTCTTACTTACTTCTTCAAAAAGTACTTCTTAGTCAAGAATAGACCACCAACGGCCAACACAGCAATTCCCAACAGCACACACAACACAATCACAACAATAATGTAAGTCTCCAGTCCTTTGTCTTCATCATCATCGTTTGTTGACAAGCATGACGCTAAATAAACGATGCCATATACTGATTAGTTTTTTAAACATGATTTCAGATGAATTACAATTCATCAATTAACAAATTTGACAATAAATGATTGATTATTGATTGGTTAACGTGATCATTTTGAATTGTAAGTCTCATTAATTGCCAAGCATGAATCTACATTAATCTCAAGTCATCATCATAACTGACATGTCTATTTATTTCAAATTAATGATAAGCCATTGTAAATGATTGATAGACACGTTCTTAAAAATAATGAGATATCGTCGTTAATTGAACATATTGCCTTGACAAAAGTAAAATGATGTTAACGAGTGAGTATTCTAAAAATTGTTTTGGGCGTTTCGATTGGTTATTTTTTTGCCAATAATTTGCGTCTTAGTGGCATTTTTAAACATTTATCCAGGGACAAAATCATAGTCATCTTAATTACGCATATATTAACATGGAAACAATATCATCACTGTGCAAATAAAACTAACAGAAACTGTAAATTTCAGCTTAAATGTTCATTACCTGAAGTAGTGTTCTTTGTCCATTGCGTGTTTTCTATTGAAGAGTTACAAAAGTAACAAGCGTTACCCGTCAATATGTCATCGTCTGTGTAACAACTGCCATCAATTAAACATTGACCACTAGCAATTGTCCAACCAAATAAGGCCACGTCCACATCACAATAAGAACAAGCCAGTCCTGATTGTGTTGTGGAGTTGGTGTAACAAGTGCCATCTATTACACAATATCCAGGCTAAAATAGAAACAGCAGTGGTCACTATATTAGCTTTCATGTACAGAAAAAAACTCACTTGTTTACCGATTCAATATCATGACCACAACAATAACACCATATTTTTCAACAGATTATCAGAATGTCGTCTATACGTTTAGTTTTTATTTAGAACTCTAATAATAAATCTTTACAAACATAGATTTTATTTACTGTCGCATAGAATGAATTTCAATATGGAGGAAAATCACGAATCTAGTCAAGTCCCTTTAAATTTTACTTTCATATCTGTATTAATTTACTATCAAACCAATTTTCAAGCATTTATCAGTAACTACTTATTTTTTTTAATAATCATTATTTATAATCTGTGTTAAAATCCGTATAGACTGTTTTCATTATCCATTAGTAAGCAATATTCATTGTGAGCGATTACAATGTATATAATCGTACAACCAAACACAACACTAAAAACTGATCGAAAACGGAACTTTATGCATGTTCTTTTAATAGTAAATAAGTAATATTCAAACACCAATATCTTCAGAGCCGAACATGAATTTCTCTTACTTGTAATGTAACACTTCCGTTGCCACTGTGGTATGTAAGACAAGTTGTGTCCAAAACAACCACTGTGGTAGGTGAATTGTAAGTGGTTCCGTCATTACTAATCGTTATACTGTACGAATACGCCACACCAGTTGAGGAACTGCTTCCAGAGATGGAGCGACGTCGACGCTTCTTGTATTCGGGAACCGTAACGTATGCCTCATCGAAGTTAACAACTGTGAGGTCGCCTCTAAATGTTTCTAGTATCTCCAATGAGCCATCTATGTTAATCTAAAGGAGAACGTACTCATGATATCAAAACAATTGCGGGTTTTAAACCCGTGGTCTTCCACTCAAAACATTAATTAGTACGTATTCGCTTTTTTACAACCGCAAGACGGCTAGAAAGTGGCTGAATTATGCAGAATGTTTAAAAGGTAAACTAGGTTAACACACGAACAAATATTGAAATGTCCTTGATTTAGTTTATAATACCATATGAACCGTATACAGTCCAGGAATACTTGTCAGGTGAACCGACCGCCGTATATAACTGAAAAAAAAGTTGAAAAACGGTGTTTAAACCCAGTGAAAATACATTAACACTGTTTATGAAATACTTACGACATAAACACCGATTTGGTAAACAGCATCATCTACCAATGGGGAAGAAGGGGAAGCATAGACGTGAATAACCGAGCAACTTCGGTTTGCCGGATCACAAATGCCATTCCCTGTAACTTCCGTCACTATGATGGGTATATTCAGTTGTATAGAACAATCACCCCCACCGTAGCCATTATAGCAAGAACAAGTTTTGCCTGAAAGATATAAAATACACTAATTTACCATTCGTATATTAATGTTGAATGTACTGTAAACCCTAAACTACAGATACAGATAAGAAAAGGATTCCTAGAAAACAAAACCCTCTTCATCAAAATATTACCTTCCTCAACCCCACCCAACCTTTAACCCATCCAACACACGTCCATACAGGAAAATAGAGGACAAAACACAGTCTCTATGTTCTATCTGGGAACGAGGGTAGACTAGTTTTGAAGGCCAAACCCTCATATTTAACCCTGTGGAATCAAACAATATAACGTCAATATATACTGGACAGATACAAAAACAAATACAGTACAGTAAAACCCCACATAACGACCACCTAGTTGACATTCTGGTATTTATTTATATGTACAAGTTTTGTTTCACGGTAATAAAATTCATAGAATGAAAGAGAATGAGAATTGATGTTATGATATCAATAAACATACTTAAATAAACCTTTAATAAGAGTTATATTTTATTTCATTAAATTCATCCACTTGACTGCATACTCTAAGCAAAGTGAATGTGCAGAGAAATTTAAATGTCATAATATGTAAAATAAATATGTCCTTGCATTTAGGTAGTATATTAACACGTTTTACTATAGAGAGATTATGTCCGAAATAACAGGTCGTTATAATGAGGAAGGCCTAATATTGAGAGGGGTTGTACTGTATTCATTGACTTTATTTATGTGGTATCTGTTCATATATATTGCTTCAATGTATGCCAATTCTAGTCCTGACCAAGTCCAAATTAAAAATACTAATCAACAGTTCATATACACTTCATGGGACGGGACAAGTTCCGTATAATTGTGATATCACTTCTTGTTATCAAAATTTGATTACTGGTCGTAAGCTTCATATGCAAAACTTTTTTACCAATGCAGGTGCCGTTTCCGCTGCAATCGCGGGGACATATCAAATCCTCTATCAAATTAATAACCGCTTCCGTTATATTGTCCTGAAAAATATTAATATATTTTAGCACATTTTGCGATAAAGTGTAAATTGTTCTACAAAATTTAATGCATTAATTGCATGAATAGATTAATACCAAGCCTACTCATAATAGTAAATTAGAAACGTAATGAAATACTGTCAAAGTTTTCTACCTAGAAATCAAGATTGCGACGGTCAGATATATTCTGCAGACTTCCTCGATGTACAAATTAAATGTTGTATTGTATTGTATTGTATTGTATTGTATTGTAGACAAAAGTACAAACAAGATGCATAATAAAATAACGAACGACTTCGTGCCGACGTCAACGCGAACTACACGAACGCACAAAGGCCCAAAACCGTGAGAGAGCATCTATAGGTTGAGACGTCACGCCAAAGCACACCAAAAAATAAATAGAGCTTGGTTGAAAACAAAGTAAAATGCATAAGTGAATGATTACGTTATTGTCTTACCTTATTTAGCTCAATAGATATTTTGAGATCAGCCTTGACGGATTCACAACAACTCGCCGTCCAGTCCACTGCATCGTTAATCTATAACATACAAATAATAATGATTTCTCCATACCAAAATGACAAATAGAACATTCATTGATATTATTAGACATAGCTGTCTAATATCAGTTTTGAACTATATTTCTTGACATGACGTATTAATAATTCAGAGGGAATTCCTCATTCTATTGGATAATATCATATCACAGAAAATGAGGTATTATATTCAGAGGGAATTCCTCATTCTATTGGATAATATCGTATCTCAGAAAATGAGGTATTAATAATTCAGAGGGAATTCCTCATTCTATTGGATAATATCGTATCACAGAAAATGACGTGTTAATAATTCCGAGGAAATGCTCCCTTCTATTGGATGAAATCTACAAGCGTGGAAAAATTATGGTCACGCCAACTTACAATGAGTCTGCAATTGTTTAAAGGGTACTTTTTCTGTTTGTAAAATTTTTATGGTAAAAATGTACAAAACAGTATTCTTAGGTGGTCGAAATAAAGTTATGCACACGTTCTTGACAAACATTTTACATTTGATATTTGATATGAATTCAGTTTCTCATTGTGTGTCGTGAACAGCGTTTAATATTCATTCACAGAATAATAATTATTCAGTCCAAATTGGAAGCCTTCACGTCGAAATGTGTATGCTCGTATACCGGGTGTTACTCATTTTCTTGCAGAATTAGAGTTCCGCATGCATTGATTTATCCGCATTGCAATGCATATGTAATTGTCGATTTTTAAGAATATTTTAGTACACTAATCATTCAATATTGATGGTTTATTTCTCAAAATAATACGTACATCATGTGGTTAAGATATGCGAGAAAGAAATGATGCAACTATTTGCAGAACGACTTTTTGTGTAGTGTTTTTACAGTGTTTCATTTATTGCACTGCGGTCGATTGTAAACATCAACAAACCGTTTTATGACCTAATGTATGCACATCAGGAATTTCATAAAGATAAGAAACAGAAACAGTATTGAACAGCATTGATCGTACTTTTGGTTTCGAATAACATCAAAGAACAAAATTTCTTTTTCATTCCCATGCCCTTTGTCTTTTTAAAGTCATTTCTTGTTGATTTATATCATTATTAATATCAGCAACGTATATATATATAGTTACATCGCAGCAATAACAAAATCTTAAATAACAAACTGAGACTTCAGAAACAGGAAACTGTCATATAACCAACAATTTACAGGTCGGCATTTCAGCACTAACAATTGATTAAACGTCTTCTCTAAAGAGTCAATTTACAGATTAAAACGCATCCTAAACGGTTTATATTTGAGGACATGAACTGACCTGAAAATCCAAGGCACAATTTATCGTTCTATTTTCGTAATCTCCAATGGATTGGGCGTCTGATGAGCTCAGTATCTCCGGACACGTTGCATTCATTAGGTCTGTAGCCTTTTGTAACGCTTGTTCGTAAGTCAAACTTTGTCGCTGAAATATAGTTGCAGTTAATTTATGTGCACCACTTTTCTATAAATTCCCCATGCCATTCCTACTTCCTAGTGTAAGAAAATGAAGTAATTATTTTTGCAAATTTATAACTAGCAACATTTATTTTACTTGGGCCCTTTTTAAAGACGTATCCTGGATTAAATAGCAGTTTTAAACTTTACAATCTTGCTAATGATGTATATTTCAGGGGCTCGTTCCACAAACCTGTCATAGCTAAACCACTATGAGTGTTTGTCTTATCTTGCGAACTTTCAACAAACTTAAAAATGAACTAAGACCATTCCAAAGACGCTGTCATGACTTACGTTCCATAGCTAAGATAAACAGTGTCTAAGTGAAAGAACTCCGCGACGCAGTCTAGTCATGATCACATGACTGATTACGCGCACCTGGCCGCCAATGTTAATACGCTTAACTGCCGATTCACCTACTGATGTCACTGTAGGACCAAAATAGTAAAATAATGGGCGTATGTTATTAGAAATATACAAACAAAATCATTTTAAATTGATAAGGAAAATGTCAATTCCAGAGTTAGATCGTCGAATTGAAGGAATGTATTTCCGCGAGTACAGATAACGAATAGGTGTTCACACACACAACAAAGAGTTACATCTACAAAGCATACTGTTGCTGGTAGAGTGGTCTGGCACATTTATTGTTAATTTCTCGCTTAGAAAAAAAAACGCAGTAGGTGTCATTACGTGTTTTTTTTTCTATTCACCAATGTTAGCATCGAAGGAGTTTAAGAAAAATGTGTCACAATGAACTGCAGAATGTACTTAAGTACTGCAAAGCCAGCCAACAACAGTCCTCTCAGAGCTTTGATCTTTAAGCTGTCGTTATGTGGTATTTTATTTTGTTAGCTATGATAGGTTTGTGAAACAGGCCCGTGGACTCTAAGTGTTATCGAATTTTTTGCGGTAGTTTATTAAGGCTTCATACAAGCATATCTTGCTCGTGGTTCATACCTTTACACGTATTTTGTCTTTAGTCGATCTTCTCACCCTAGGATTTCTAATCCTATGCGAGAATTCTGCTTTCATTGCCTCTATGACTTCTGGATGCTGATTTAAATGAACTGGACCTTGTTTACTTGTTGTTGATCTACGTTTTCTTGCTATTTGACCCGGATCCATGGGTTGGCCCCACCAAGCGTTATAACTGCACGAATCTATCTCCTTAACACTACACGTTTCTTGTTCATAACCAAAATTACTTCCTGTGCATACACAACGTTCGTCATCTGATGCGTAGGACGCTAAGTTACCAAGGTTTTCCGAGTACAGACTGTCTGAAGTTCCAGTCACACTACAAAATTTTATATATACGTTATCGGTGTATATCAAATAAAAAAAGACTTGATAATATATAATTGATCCAATTCAAAAGACAGACAAATTGTAAATTAATACATAACTTGATGAATGTTTTTGGCTTGATTGTGATTTAAGCTGAATTCTCAGTCTGACAAATCAATTCACTTTTCAAACATCCAAATGATTGAGATTTCTGTGTACTCTAAGCTTAATAGATTTATTGACTTTTTGTCTATCAAATTTGGCTTTCTTGGCTTTAATCATTTTGTCCAATTTATTCATATTATTGGTTAACTAAGATGTTCATTGATCCAAATCGAAATGGTTATATAACAAACATTAAGCCGATCGCAGTTTTTCAACAATATACATAAATAAAGCATATCTAAAAAGAATACGCATACAAAAACCCTCCTTCCCCAAAATACTTCAGGGTAGCTACAAGGCGTTTAATCTACTTAGATAGACCCAACCTCAGACCTCAGTTGAAATAAAAACAATGCGCGAATGAATAATAAACCGCTACAAATACAACGACAATAAAGTCATTTACAAATAAAATCACACAGTGACCGAGGTCATGTAACGAGTTATAATGTTATATTGGATGTAAAAAATAAATATGCAAGTGCTCGACGGCTTTACTGGAGCCGGAACAAAAAAAACAGAACAACCGCAACCAAAGAAAAAACAGAAACAATCACACAATAAGGGTTCATGAAAGTTTGAAATCCATTCATTTGATAGCAATTATAAAAAAAAACGAAATTTGAGGTATTTCAATAATTTCCATGCTGCGTGCAATCAACAGAGCAGGACTGATACTGCAGAACATCTACAGCCTTGGTCACACAATATGATATGTTTCTAGGTTGTGTGACCTTAGCTGTACCTTATTTTCTAAATTATCAGTACCGGGGAAACGCTCCAAAAAGCGTGATTTTGTACTTTTTTCTTTATTATGACTTTCTGGTACCAATGTGGTAATATGAGTTCTTCCAGTGCAAGATAATCTCGTGTAAAACCTTCGACAATCAAGTGAGAAGGTTACGAAAGGGTTATAAAACCATGTAACTATAGAACCAGCTACTTACTCCCAAGAGTCCGTAAACGCATCGTATGTATCACTACGCGAGTACGGGAAGGGGGATTGTATAGTTCCATCTCGAGCCTGTAAATCATCCAACCAATCGCCATTGTAGTTACCGCATAAACCCTCCAAACGTCCAAAGTCAGATGCTACTGGAACTATCAGTATATTGACCATCGTAAAATCCATCGACCAGAACCAATTAAATGTTGATACAAAGGCGTGAATAATCATGCCGTGCGGTAGTAATATCTGAAAATAGGAAAATATATAATATGTAATAACATTAGGTCCAAAGTTTGACTGTCAAATAAATGACAATAAAAGGAGCAAATTTTTATCACAGCTTAAATTAGTTACTTTCGCTTAGATCCTGGTTATCAAGGTGCGTGGGGGTTGTTTTTGCTTAAGCAATATCGTAAACTGTAATTATACAGTTTTGTGGATCGAGAAATATCCAACTAAGTTGGATAATGTTTATTTCGATTTTGCATTCGGAACTTTATTGATGAAAACGGACTTTGGGTTTGTGAGTGGGATCCAGGGGGCAGCAAATCTGCGACGAATTTATTGAAGATTACGTCTGAGGACATTCTCTCTTCAACACTAATCATTCATGTGCAGAAGTTAACGTTTACTTACAGTAATGAGCTTTGTACTGGTACAGAATACAGAAAACTAGTTAGGTTAACTGTCCTCCGGTAAACTCCGAAACGTATACATGAATATCAAAGTTATTTATTTATGGGAGGATAATATTTGGTTGCACAGAAAACCCCTGAAAACCGGACCTCGTTGTCTTTCCAAGGTATTTATAAACCATAAAGTAGTTCATATACTTGTACAGTAATACCTCAATAATGAGACCACCTTCGGGACCCAAATAATTGGTCGTAAGAATCAAATGATCTCATTATCGAGTGCAATTATAGGAGAATTATTAAAAGCCGTCTCCAAATATAAGTAGTCGTAATATTGAGGTGGTCGTAATATTGTGGTGGATGTAATATTGAGGTGGTCGCTGTTTGAGGTTTCACTGGGTATGATTTTATTAACTGGTTTCTTTAGATATGTTCGACATTTATTAATTTATACAATAACCGGGTTGCATACTAGGGTTTACCTCTGTTTCCCCGCATCTTGTAAAAACTACATAATTTCTGTTATACCAAGTGAATTAGAGGCTGAAGACAAATCAATAATGTATCCAATTGTAATAGTGAAACTTGAGCAGTGCGATTCTCAAACAACTGCGAACAGTACTTTCATACATTGACAGAGTACACTAGAAGTTTGCCGGAAGTATGGTTTAAGAAATAACACATCCTGATAAAACACCGCAAATTGATTTACCGTAAAGACATTATAGCTCCTCCAGACTTCCATTAATCCGTCTCCATTCGATACAAATGATATTATGCCAAATCCCCCGGCACAACGGTCTATTAAAAAGACATCTCTGCCAGCCATCACAATGAGTCCACATGCGCAAGTACCTCCCCAAACACATTCTTCCGTCAACACATGTACCTAGTTTTTGTATGTAACGAGTATCATCATTACCATAGACAGATTTCAGAGAACGGCTTATACAGTAAAATATCTACGTTAATACCACATTGTCTACTATAAGAACTCTAATTGTACTTTTAGAATAAGCCATGCACATATAAATACCCCTATTGCAGAGTACTTGGAATTTAATGTGAAAGCGACTGATGACTTTATTTTGATCATCAGGCGTCATATTAAAATCGTATCTCAACATAGTCATTACACAAAATAAAGAGCAGGTCCCCTTGTAAATAGATTGTTCTGTCTACTGCAAACGGTAAGACCTGATTCCGAGGTTATAAAATTTGAAATTGGTCCCCGAGCTCAATTCTCATATATTGTCTTTTAATGTTCACAGTTAATTACGATCAGACTATAATGATATTATTAATACATTAATCTGACAGCGTAATTAAACATTAATGACCTCTATCTTTTCAACCATAATACTTTGAGAACGAATTTGAGATTTCAGCTCGGTGACTGTTCTTTAGTTTATAACCTCGATTCCTGATTTTAAATAATGGCATTTACTTCAGACACAAAATATTACAAAAAAAACACAAATCAATTGTTTATAGATGCTCAAATCAATAAGATATACGTCATTAAAATGAAAATAATGAAGAACATACCCTGACAGGTAAATATGTACTCGCCACCGCAATATATTCCTTTGGAATAGAAGAACTGGCATGAATTAGGGTGTACCGACTGAAATATGAAAAAAAAAACACGAAATCATCGTAAAACAAATCTAATGTCCACGTATCATTATTTAACATCATTTAAATAAGCCAATAAGTTAGCAATGGTTTGAAGCGAAAATTGTCTTTTATTAACTTCACAATGTATGTAAACTGCATATAGGCAAATCTGTGCTTAGGAAATCAGTAAATGGCGACTTTCATTAATTAACACTTTTTTGCTATTTTTCGTCGGGGACAAGGGTGACGTTGGGCCCTTGAAATAAGTTTAACCCCGTCCCTTATCACTCTGATGTACATAGACTTTTCTTTGCGGTAATCAGCGGTGATATTTATGTTCATCCCCCCCAAGATTTTGTTTGATGCTTTGTGATGCTGGAACTTGGATATCGTAGTAATTGGACAAAGTAGGAATTTTCGTAAGGGTTTCTTTTTCAAGGAATATTTTTTTAAACTACATTAATAGCGTGGTTTGTCTATACTGTAAAATCCTGATATTAAGACCACCTTTGGGACACGAAATATCGGTCGTAATAATGAGGTGGTTTTCATGATCAAGCTGAATTATATAGATGAGTTATCAAAAGCCGGTCCAAAAATAAGTGGTCGTTATAACAAGGTGGTCGTAATATTGAAATGATCGCTATGTGAGGTTCAACTGTACAAACAAATATACATGTATTACAGATGTAAGAGTAAGTAGCGTATGGTGCTCTCTAAGAGAATAAAAACTGAAGAAACTGACTTTAGTTATGTGTTATTTGTATAATACAGTGCAACCTTTCCAGAGCGGACCTCTCTTGTGCAACAACCTCTCTTCAACAACAACTCTCAAGAGCAACAACGCCTCAACAACATCATAATTTTGCTTCTCCCAAAGGGTATTGCTTTGGAGAAGTTGTACAGTATTCAACAGTCAGTTACATTGTGGAGTTGTAATGTGGACCCTTATTCAGAGGGAAAACAGATACGCAATGTTTGATTTCTATTTAGTTCAGAGAACTGCGCTCAAAGAAAGAACACACCATCTTGAATTGGAAGTTCTTTTTTCAATTTTATGTTTTCAATTTACGCTTGAGTTTCTATAATTGTAGAAACGAAAGCCTCGTGATAGTTGAACGAGCAGATAGATTAATTGTTCTTTTAGGCACGTTAGGAGAGTTTGCCCGATAATTGTAAATTATTCACTAATTCAGTTTATTCAACTTACAAGCCATCGAAGGTGTAAACCCTTGGATCATTCTCAATGTAGCAATAACGTTGCCTATAAGCGGGGTCTTCTGTTACCTCAACCTAAAATATTTAAATAAAAATAAAATCAAGACCTGGCTTATATGGCAAACGGGAGCAATCATCATTAATTATTATGTAAATCTGAGCATATGTTACAATTGCCATTTACATGTCAAAGTACTGCTCATAGTTATCGTGCTTATGGAGCGTCAACCAAGCCGTCTGTCCGACCGTTTGTAAGTTATTCTTATGGATATTTTACCAATAAAAAAATTAACATGCGTTGGAAAATCACTATCAACGACATCTTTCATAGCATATATTTAAAGTTAGGTTAGATACGTTCCATAAATGAACTTGACAACGATAAACAGGACTATAGTAAACATTACTTCATTAAACATTGAGACAATAAACTAAAATAAATCTGACAATAATAATAATTATAATAACGACTTAACGAATATGGCCAAAATAAACATGACTACAATAAACCTGACTGAATTTAACACACCTGCAATTGATATGGTTACAATGAACTTTGTCACATTTTGACATCATTCATTGGATATGGCAATAATAGGGTTTCTTTAAAAGGATTAGAAAAGTTAAGACATTTACAAAAACATCGGTAGAAAATTCTCCATTCCACCATTGTTCTGCGTTACCCTCCGTCTCGAAAACCACACCCAACGTGAAACTGCCTGTCAACCAATACGCGGTATTCATTGTTGTCATATTTACGTAGATACTGCGTGTGTGGGAAACATCAAATATGGTTGCAGCGGTTGTAACTCGTGCGCCACATGTTCCTCCAACGAATGCCGCTTTTTCAAGACGACAATTACTATTCTGATCACGATCGAACATTTTTACTTTCAACGCACATCCTCCGTTATCTGGGCAAGTAAAGGGTACATCCAAAATGAACTCAAATGTAGTGTAGTCGTTTCTGTTGACTGTGGCACTGCTATTAAACTGTAAAAATGTGAATGGTTAAATTAACTAAATACATCAGAACCCCTCTAAACCGGCCGAGACCAGGTCATTTGGCCAGTTCAGAGAGGATGCCAGTTTAGAGGAGATTTTTGAATTATATAGTAATGAAGTCGGGACCAGAACATTTGGTCGATTTACAGAAGAGATAGGTTTATAGAGGGTTTCCACTGCATCAGACTTGACGTTCGGAACTGATTCAATAAACGCGTTCAATTTGAGAATTTACGTGCTTAAAAAGAGAACCTAAAGCATTCTTTCTTGACATCACTGTAGCGCCAGTTAAACTGTATAGTTATTTTCAAATCTTTTCAAATCTTGGAAACTCACTCCATTTACAAAAAGCAATGTTCGTGCAGTGTTAATTCATTTCTGGTTCATGTTTACGAATAACAATACAATTTTGATAACACTCTAGAAAATTACCCAATTGTTATCTAAGCGCACTCCAATTTGATTTTTTTTGCATATTTTGTATATCAGCAAAATCAATAATTGTGACTGAAAGTAGTTTATGCGATGTTGTATGAGTTTTCATCATAATAAATCAACTGTCGTTATTTTAGTGTTATCTCCCTTTAATAGTTACTCACAGTCACTGGACTTTTCGCATTTTCACTATAGTATGGTCCAAATGGTACGGCAATAGAATTGTACGCTGTTACTTTACAATAATACTGAAATGAAAATAAAAATAAACAAAAACACGTGTACAATTAGTTTACAATTATTTTGGCTATAAACCAGACATTTTATTAAGAGAAATGGAGTATTTACTAGTACAGTGTGCAAGAGACGCGCAGTTATTATTAAAATAGATAAGACATTAGCATTGATGTATACGTGTAACAATAAAATACATTTTCAATAAATCTTCGTTACAATTACAATATTGGCGAGGTTGCTGCGTACAACGATGCAGAGTTGTCATAGGTTTTAGTAAATACAACACTTTCAACAAAAGCGATTAAATACTCTAGCTTAATACAAACAACATACTCTGACTTGGTTGACCAATAAATCTAAGAAGTGATATTCACCAATGTTATTTAGAGGATGAATACATGTTAATCAAGCTGGGCAACAAAATACAAACACGAAATATGTCATATACTAATTGTTACCATTGAACATGAAAGAACAATTCATGAGATAAACAAAGATGTCTTTTTGTGGGATGCAGGCGAACATTTTACTTAACTCTATCTGACTTTCGCAATAAAAATAATAATTTGTGTTTATTACAGTGCTCTCTCCCATAACGGCACCTCCAAAGACTGATTCCCTCCAGGAAATGACAGCAAAAGACACACATACTCATAAAAAACCTGTCGCAAATGTATCAAATTACTCCGAACAACAACTCCCTCCAAAGAACAACACATTTTTGCGACTCCGACAAGTGTTGCTCTTCGGAGGGAGCATTGTATATTTCATTGACAACTAACACGGTAAGTTATGTACATAAAGCGCAAAAGCTGTTTTAAGAATACTTTTGGCGTTTAAAGTTAAAGCAAGTCAAGCTTTCCTCCGCGACACATCAACTGAAAATAAAATTAAAATGAATGTTAAAAATTGTAAATATTAATTTTACCGTTTTATCCAGTACAAACTCATCTGTTGATGTATGTATGTCCTCAATCCACACAGAATAGTTAGCTGCGTCAATAGCGTGTAGATTTCCACTTGATGTCACCAGGCTTACACCGTTACTTCCTCTGTTCCAATGAATATAAAACATCATTTTTTTTCAATTCGTACACGATACAGCAAAATCCAACTATTATAGATTCATATGATAACACGAAAAAGGGAATGGTCATTTTCTTATATCGGTTATGGCTCAGGCATAATGACACACTATTTTTAATGACATTCATACGTTTAAAATACGAGTGATATACAATGAATGCTTAATTAAAGACAAATAGCAAATTAAGTCACTATACATGGAAATATATAACGGACCATGTGAGCATAGACCAACAAAGTATGATTATCATCATATTCCTCCATCCGAATGCGGTTCTTCTTTGAATTCGAAATCATATGTATAAATATTGTACATATATTTCAAAGTATCAAGCAAACTGTCATCGGGAAATATTGGGATCGTGCGATAATCAAAGATTTATGGCATGAACCCCATTTTCATTGAAAGCATGTATATAATGTCATCATAATACAATTACCATTTAATATACTACAGTGAATGTTCCAATGTTCCAAGACATTATATCGAAAATATTCTTACGGCGTTCATGATATATTTAATGATATGTAGTCGCCTATTGATATTGGAATACAGTAAAAACCTATATATTAAGAAGCAATATATCCTCAATATTGAGATTATCCAACGGACCGAAGAAAGTAAATTTTCCACTGGAGTTTAACGTCATAAAACAAGTCAGGGTCATTTGGCGACTGTCCAGTTTTAATGGTTGAGGAAGACGCCAGGCTTACAGTTGGGTGAGAAGATAGTGATTACAGAATCACAGACCACGGCCATTGGACCATGAAGTAGAACTAATACTAAGGCGGTCATATTATCAAGTCAAAATACTGCATAAATACAGAGAACTTGGGGTAATCTTAAAACTGTAGCAATCTATACGTGAGATTCACTATTCTTAAAACAGTATCGCGATTCCAGTTACTACTATTTTGGATGAGATAAAGTGTAACAGACTGTATTTATTACACCACTCAATCATGACTGGACCTAGCATCGTGTAATGTGTCTGAGGACATGCTCGGTTAGACATTATCTTGTGGTCGACTTCTAATTGATGAAAGATGTTACGCCGACGGTGAAACTTTGGCTGGTACCTCTTGTGAGGTTAGATTGTACTATTTGTGCAGAGGCACTTACATAGCGATTTCATAACTGAAGCCTTCCTCCGTATCAAAATTGCATTTTACTGCTGCTTTTGGAATGCCATCGCTGTCTTCTTTCACTATGGTATCAATTGAAATTACACCCAACTCTGGGGGGGTTCCTATAAGCATTAAATCAATATTCATTCAAATCATTTTATTACCACAGTACATAGAGTATTTCAACGACATGTAAAAAGTCGATAGAAGTGTATAAATGCTTTCTTTTGGTATACTTCGTGTAATACCAAATGATGGAGAACTACGCTGTCTAAACATTAATTAATTGACTTCGTATTGTATATTGTATGTAACTCAATATTGCCAAAGACACATACAAGAGCAAACAGTAATTTAAACAGGAAAGAAATTTCTATGACTATCCGAAACATTTGTTTCGAAAGTGATAACGTAAGGTACATGAAGGTGAACTAAAAATATTGGTAGGTTATCGACAAACCACCAACACGTACACATGTACAATTACTTCTGAAACTGTAAATTACGGATCAAAGAAAAGAAATTATATATGGGATATATATAGCCCGTTGTATTTGTTAAGTAGGACATTGTCATGCTATCGAGAATTTGCGTATTCAAAGCTCAAACCCAATGCATGCTATGATTGTTTTTCATTTAAAATGACGAAATGCAACAAACGTCCTTGGTGCCACAAGTTTCAACGGAAAAACGTCACTGGAAGTGGGATGGTATTAGAGACATTTTTGGAATTATTGCACAATTTAGTAGTACGTTTAGGATTTTTTAAAGGGGGATTTTCTCAACATATATATAATCAGCACGCATCAAAATCCGAAACAACGTGAAATAAATACAGCGTGATATATATACAAGCATCCCAAAACAAACCCGTACGAAAATCGCTAAATACTCCAACGCAAAATGACCTTTAGCGAATATGCATTGTTTGTCAATTTTGACCAATTCATTCGTAAGTCAATATATTCAAGTTTGAATAACAAGAAATCTAAATATGACCCAATATATACAATTGGACGTCAAGTAATAAAATAATCCACTTTAAACCAAAATATCTCCGTATAGACATATTTTAGCTAAGGTAACACTTCTGCACCCCGTTGTATTAACATCGGTTGAATTTAAATTCAATGTTAAATTTGAGGTTAGGTTAAGAAGTTAACCAAATGTTAACCAGAAACAAGATGGCTTCCTTTCTTGTACCAAATGCTAGATGACTTCAACAAATCAGACCAGTAAACAGTCAAACCTAAGATCTTGATGACATCTTAACAAATATTAGACGCTTGGATTAAATCTAACTAGAAATAATTTCTGGTCAAATTTAACTTAAGTTTTATACAATGGCTTTACCGAATTTTAACCCAGTGGTTTAAACTGACCAATGTTTATACAATTGGGCTCCGATGAACGGGAAAGTCTTCCCTACTGGCGTTTGTAGAGAAGGATTATTCTATTTGCAATAACAATAAAGGTACGTATCTGATATTTATGCCATTCGCACATTTTCCATCATTAAATGTGCTATTTTAGCTAAGATACAAGCTATAAAATAATACCCAATAAGTTTAATTATAAGCATTTACCATCGTAAGGACTGCTACTGCTACTCATGCCAATATCTGAAATAAAGAAATGGACAAATCATTTATTAATAATAGATCCAGATACCCTGGACAAAATAAGAAAATTTCCGATTTGCTCACATAACATTGGCCTATTAAATGAATCATTGGGCAACAGACAGATAATGACCTAGATATTATAAGCCAGAGGCTTTTAAAGTTCATTTACCAGTATTTTCAATTCAATTGATCTAGACAAGAAAAAAAATTTCTAAAAAACACATACGCAACATCCCACCTTCATAAAGTTCACTTAACATTTATGAATTTGCAGCTGAAGTACCCGGAAAATATTCAAAATTACACTTTACGCAGTTATTTGTCAGAATCTTCAAATTTGAAATAATCAGAATTAGGTACGTTCGGTATTCAAATACTCACCGTGACTTGACGTTGGAAGAGTTGGTTGAATTGTCTCCGACGGTGATGTCGTTACTGCGTCGGAAGTGTTTACTGAATAACAAATGATCATGAAATGGTCAAGTAATGTTTACATTCAGTGAAATCAAACAGTTTGATAAATTACATTTTAACTGATTGATTGATGATGCATTTCTTGCAAATCAGCTAAGTATTAAGTCAAACGTGTTTTCATGATAATCACACGCACATCGTGTAATACCAGGTAAGACCAATGTAAACCAATTGCTAGATATTCGAATGTTAATTGAATAACGCGACAGGAATTTCTCTCTTGTTTATTACTGTCGTATGATCAACAGCACATCCGTACATGTCTACTAGGATATATACATATTATTGTTGTTTAGTGATCTTTTGGAATAAAGATGTATTATAACCTGTCATAGTACACTACTTGTTGCGTATCATTCTCTCGTATGGACAAATATTTTCTCTATTGAGGCAAATATCATAAATAGCAAACAATGTATTTCAATATATGCGTATCTGACATTAACAAGATTCGACCCATTCGGCGTTGAAATACTTACCGTGACTTGACATGACATAGTACACTACTTGTTTGCGCATCATTCTCTCGAGTGAACATATATTGTTCTCTATTGAGGCAAATATTATAAACAGCAAAAACTGTATTTCAATATATGCGTATCTGAAATTATCAAAATTCAACCCATTTGGCGTTTAAATACTTACCGTGACTTGACATTGGGGGGGTTGGTTGAATTGTCTCCGATGGTGATGCCGTTACTATGTCAGAAGTGTTTACTGAATAACAAATGATCATGGAATGGTCAAGTAATGTTTACATTCAGTGAAATCAAACAGTTTGATAAATTACATTTTAAATGATTAATTGATGATGCAATTCTTGCAAATCAGCTACGTATTAAGTCAAAGGTGTTTTCATGATAATCACACGCACATCGTGTAATACCAGGTAAGACCAATGTAAACCAATTGCTAGATATCCGAATGTTAATTGAATAACGTGACGGGGAATTTCTCTGTCGTTAATTACTGTCGTATGATCAACAGCACATTCGTACATGTTCACTAGGATATATACATCTTATTGTTGTTTAATGATCTTTTGGAATAAAGATGTATTAGAGCATGACATAGTACATTACATGTTTGCGCAACATTTTCTCGTGTGAACACATATTTTTCTCTATTGAGGCAAATATCATAAACAGCAAAAACTGTATTTCAGTACATGCGTATCTGAAATTATCAAGATTCGATCCATTCGGCGTTGACATACTTACCGTGACTTGACGTTGGGGGAGTTGGTTGAATTGTCACCGATGGTGAAGCCGTTACTGTGGCAGAAGTGTTTACTGAATTACAAATGATCATGGAATGGTCAAGAAATGTTTACATTCAGTCAAATCAAACAGTGTGATAAGTTACAATTTAACTGATTGATTTATGCATTTCTTGCAAACCTGCTAAGTATCAAGTCAAAGGTGTTTTCATGATAATCACACGCACATTCTTTAATACCAAGTAAGACCAATATAAACCAATTGCCAGATATCCGAATGTTTATTAAATAAAGTGACGGGGAATTTCTCTCCTGTTTATTACTGTCGTATGATCAACATCACATTCGTACATGTTCACTAGGATATATACATCTTATTGTTGTTTAGTGATCTTTCGGAATAAAGATGTTTTAGAGCATGACATAGTACACTACTTGTTTGCGCAACATTCTCTCGTGTGAACATATATTTTTCTCTATTGAGGCAACTATCATAAACAGCAAAAACTGTATTTCTATGTATAAGGCCATGATAATCACACGCACATCGTGTAATGCCAGGTAAGACCAATGTATACCAGTTGCTAAATATCCGACTGTTTATTAAATAAAGTGACGGGGAATTTCTCTGTTGTTAATTACTATGTTCACTAGGATATATACATCTTATTGTTGTTTAGTGATCTTTTGGAATAAAGATGTATTAGAGCATGACATAGTACACTACTTGTTTGCGCATCATTCTCTCGTCTGAACAAATGCGTATCTGAAATTATCAAGATTCAACCCATTTGGCGTTTAAATACTTACCGTGACTTGACATTTGGGCAGTTGGTTGAATTGTCTCCGATGGTGATGCCGTTACTATGCCAGAAGTGTTTACTGAATTACAAATGATCATGGAATGGTCAAGTAATGTTTACATTCAGTGAAATCAAACAGTTTGATGAGTTACATTTTAAATGATTGATTGATGATGCATTTCTTGCAAGCCAGCTAAGTATTAAGTCAAAGGTGTTTTCATGATAATCACACACACATCGTGTAATACCAGGTAAGACCAATGTAAACCAATTGCTAGATATTCGAATGTTAATTGAATAACGTGACGGGAATTTCTCTCTTGTTAATTACTGTCGTATGATCAACAGCACATTCGTACATGTTCACTAGGATATATACACCTTATTGTTGTTTAGTGATCTTTTGGAATAAAGATGTATTAGAGCATGACATAGTACACTACTTGTTTGCGCATCATTCTCTCGTGTAAACCAATTTTTTTCTCTATTGAGGCAACTATCAAAAACAGCAAAAACTGTATTTCTATATATGCGTATCTGAAATTATCAAGATTCAACCCATTCGGCGTTTAAATACTTACCGTGACTTGACATTGGGGCAGTTGGTTGAATTGTCTCCGACGGTGATGCCGTTACTATGCCAGAAGTGTTTACTGAATTACAAATGATCATGGAATGGTCAAGTAATGTTTACATTCAGTGAAATCAAACAGTTTGATAAATTACATTTTAAATGATTGATTGATGATGCATTTCTTGCAAATCAGCTACGTATTAAGTCAAACGTGCTTTCATGATAATCACACGCACATCGTGTAATACCAGGTAGTACCAATGTAAACCAATTGCTAGATATCCGAATGTTAATTGAATAACGTGACGGGAATTTCTCTCTTGTTAATTACTGTCGTATGATCAACAGCACATTCGTACATGTTCACTAGGATATATACATCATATTGTTGTTTAATGATCTTTTGGAATAAAGATGTATTAGAGCATGACATAGTACACTACTTGTTTGCGCATCATTCTCTCGTGTGAACATATATTTTTCTCTATTGAGGCAACTATCATAAAAAGCAAAAACTGTATTTCAATATATGCGTATCTGAAATTATCAAGATTCAACCCATTTGGCGTTTAAATACTTACCGTGACTTGACATTGGGGCAGTTGGTTGAATTGTCTCCGATGGTGACGGCGTTACTGCGTCGGAAGTGTTTACTGAATAACAATTGATCAAGTGAAATCAGACAGTTTGATGAGTTACATTTTAAATGATTGATTGATGATGCATTTCTTGCAAATCAGCTAAGTATTAAGTCAAACGTGCTTTCATGATAATCACACGCACATCGTGTAGACCAATATAAACCAGTTGCCAGATATCCGAATGTTTATTAAATAAAGTGACGGGGAATTTCTCTGTTGTTAATTACTGTCGTATGATCAACAGCACATTCGTACATGTTCACTAGGATATCTTATTGTTGTTTAGTGATCTTTCGGAATAAAGATGTTTTAGAGCATGACATAGTACACTACTTGTTTGCGTATCATTCTCTCGTGTGAACATATATTTTTCTCTATTGAGGCAAATATCATAAACAGCAAAAACTGTATTTCAATCTATGCGTATCTGAAATTATCAAAATTCAAACCATTCGGCGTTTTAATACTTACCGTGACTTGACATTGGGGCAGTTGGTTGAATAGTGTCCGATAGTGATGGCGTTACTGCGTCGGAAGAGTTTACTGAATTACAAATGATCATGGAATGGTCAAGTAATGTTTACATTCAGTGAAATCAAATATTTTGATGAGTTACATTTTAAGTGATTGATTGATGATGCATTTCTTGCAAGCCAGCTAAGTATTAAGTCAAACGTGCTTTCATGATAATCACACGCACATCGTGTAATACCAGGTAAGACCAATGTAGACCAACTGCTAGATATCCGAATGTTTATTAAATAACGTGACGGGAATTTCTCACTTGTTTATTAATGTCGTATGATCAACAGCACATTCGTACATGTTCACTGGGATATCTTATTGTTGTTTAGTGATCTTTTGGAGTAAAGATGTATTAGAGCATGACATAGTACACTACTTGTTTGCGCATCATTCTCTCGTGTGAACATATATTTTTCTCTATTGAGGCAACTATCATAAAAAGCAAAAACTGTATTTCTATATATTCGTATCTGAAATTATCAAGATTCAACCCATTCGGCGTTTAAATACTTACCGTGGCTTGAAATTGGGAGAGTTGGTTGAATTGTCTCCGACGGTGATGGCGGTTCAATGTCAGAAGTATTTACTGAATTACAAATGAACATGAAATGGTTAAGTAATGTTTAGATTCAGTGAAAAAAGCAGTTTGATAAATCGCGTTGAAACTGATTGACAGTACGTTACTTGCAAAACATCTTAAGTATTATATCAGACGTGTACACATGATACTCACACATATATGGTCTATTGCTATGTAAGAGCAATATAAACTTATAGCGAGATATCATCCAAATTTTTATTACATAAAAGAATGTGGAATATTATTATATATATCTAGTACATCTAATTGTCGCTTTATGATCTATTTATAATATATTATAACACAATATACACTACTTGATTGCTCATCGTCTTCTTTTGGGAACAAAAGATATTTTGCTACTGAGGCAAATATCATGACAACGGTAATCGCCGTATTGCAATATTTAGCTGAAATTATCGGGATTCTACTCAATCGTCGTTGAAATACTTACCGTGACTTGACATTGGGGGAGTTGGTTGAATTGTCTCCGATAATGATGGTGGTTCTGTGTCAGAGGCATGTACTAAATAAAAATGAACATGTAATTAACAAGTAATATTTACATTAAGTGAAATCAAGCTGTTGCATAAATTACGTTATACCGATTAAAAATACATTACTTGCATACCATCAACGCTTTAAACCAGACGTGTTAACATGACAATCACACATACATGGTGTAATACTATGTAAGACCAATATATACTTAATGATATCCAAATGTTAATCTAAAAAAGTGATAGGGAATTATATTTGTTATCACTGCCATGTGATCAACTGTACATTCATGCATGCACGCTAGGATATATGCATCTTACTGTCATTTTATGACCTTGTGAAAAGATATATATATATATAACGTGATCTAGTACACTACACGTTTGTGCATGGTTCTCCTTTTGTGGAACAAATATATATTTACTATCAGGGCAAATATCATAAAAAGGGCACAACCGCCTGGCAAAATATATAACATGATATATTACACTGCTTATTTGGGCGTGATTCTCCTTTTTTAAAGATGGTATTTTACTACTGAGACAAATATCATAATCTTGGCAAAAACCGTATTGCAATGTATATCTACATACCATGGCTTGACATTGAGGGAGTTGGTTGAATTGTCTCCGACGGTGACGGCAGTTCTGTATCCAAACTATTTACTGAATTACAAATGAACATGAAATTGATAAGTAATATTTACATTGAATAAAATCAAGCAATTTGGAAATTTGCGTTATAACTGAATGACGATAAATTTCCTGCAACCCATCTAAGAAATACTTTAGACGCGTGTACATGATACTCACACATACATGGGCTAATGCTAGGTAAGGTCAATATAAACTTACTGCACGATAACATCCAAATGTTATGGAAATATATGGTCATTTATTACTGTCCAGTGATCAACAGCACATACATATATGTATCCTGGGATTTCTTACTTTAATTCCAGAAGCGCATAACTTCGTTGATGACAAAAATGGATTTTTGCTATCGTTGGATTTGTCTCAAAACGTTCTACAATATGTACTAACTTATATGCTTGTAGCTCTAACATGAAGAGGCTAAATCGCAGTGCCACAAACGTCTAACTATTCATTTTCTAGTGACCTCACAATCTTTAAACGCGAAGAAGAAGTTATATGTTTCTGGAATTAAGGTCACGATTTATTTAACAACAGTACTTCTTACGGTTACTTTATGATCATTTGTAATATTTTATAGCATAATGTAGCACTTGCTTGTTCAATGTCCTCTTATGGGAACAAAGATAGTTTTCTACTGTAGCAAATATCATAAACAGTGTAAAATCCATATTGTAATATAATTATTATATACATTGTAATAATATATACGATATAATAATTGAAGTTATCAGGATTAAAATCATATTTGATGTTTAAATACTTACAGTAACTTAGCGGTAGGGGTGCTGGTTGAACAATATATGTATGTTTGGGTTTGGAATGATCGCATAGCATTATATATTGCCAATAAATACATACAAGAGCAAATTGTTTGTATTTGTCAATTCAAACAGGAAAGAAATATTCTTTGACAAATAGGTTGTGTATGCGAAACATTAGTTTTAAGAAACTATGAATGAAAATTGAAACATGATAGCATAACAAACATGAAGGTGAACAATATATATCAGTATGTTATCGGCAAACCACCAATATGTACGAATGTGGCTGTATTTATTTCTGAAACGGTGAATTACGGATCTGAAGAACCGAATTATAAATAGGATATAGCCTGCAGTATTAGCCAAGTAGGAGCAGACCTTGACTTGAATTCGAGAATTTGCGTATTCGTAGTTCAAATCCAATGCATGTTACTGATTGTTTTTCATTTACACTGACGAAATACACTGTAGCAACCGTGTTTGGTCTCTCAAGTTTTATCACAGACCTCCACGGAAAATGTAAGTGGACTCTAAATACTGGAAGGGCTATAAATTAAAAAGGATATTCGGTATTTTTTACATAGTTTAATAATACGTTTAGTTTTGGGGAAGGGGTTTGCCTTTTCTAACATACATTCATGGGTACCAATGAGTTTAATTAAATGTATTTACCATCGTCAAGATCGCTACTGCTCATGCCGATGTCTGAAATAAAGAAATTAACAAATTATTTTTAAACAAAATCGACATTTACGAAAATCAAATACTTTCAAATAAGAAACGATTTTCACACATATTGTTTGTTCTATTAAAGGAACCATTGTGTAATATGTAACAGTAAGACAATAATATAGATATTATAAGCCGTGGGCTTTTAAAGTTAAGTTACAAGTACTTGTCAATCAGTACGATCTAGATAAGAAAAAGATTGTTGAAAAACGCATACACAACATTCCACTTTCATATAGGTTTAGTTAACATTAAAAAATTGTCGCTGAAAAACTCGGAAAGTTTTCAAATTACGCAATGTCATGTGTCGGAATCTTCGAATTTGTAATTGTCAGGATTCAATTCAATTCAATATATTCGGTGTTTAAATACTAACCGTGATTTGACGTCGAAGGTGCCGGTTGAATTGTCTCCGATGATGATAATATTACTGCGTCAGAACCATCTATAGAATAAAAATGAAATAATCAAGCAGTATTCACATAAAGTGAAAATCAAGCACTGTGATAAATTGTGTTATAATTGACTGATGGATTGACTTATTGAATGATTTATTGGCTGATTGATTGATTGATTGATTGATTGATTGATTGATTGATTGATTGATTGATTGATTGATTGATTGATTGGCTTTACATTTCTAGCAAAATGTCTAAGTGTTAAATTAGACATGGTGCATGATATATATCATTCAAACTTTTATTACATAGAGGGAAGGGGAATTTAATTTTATTTATACCGTAATCAACACGTACAAACATACATACCAGGATATATACAAAACAGTACTTCTTATCGATGTTATCTTCTGATAATATATTATAACTAATATACTACTTGTTCGCCCATCGTCCACTTATGAACAAATTTATTTTACTACTGAGGCAAATATCATAAACAGAGTAAAAAGAGAATTGCAATACATCGTCATTTGGATGAATCGCATTGCTATATAGTAGTATTGCAATACATATGACCGGGCTCATTATTTATCATGTAGACACAATGAGTAGCATTATGTATGTAAAATTGCTGTAAGTTGCAAGGACCATGATGGAAATAAGAGCTATTTTCCTTGGAAATATTTGAAGCGAGATAAGATGTGTGCGAGAAGCTTTTATAATTTCTCTCTGAGTTTTTAGGTTACTCTCCGCTTACATTACGCCGTAGTTTACTTGTTTTCTATCAATACTTTAGAATTCCGTTTCATTTTCATCGAAAACCGTAGCCAAATAGCCGGATTTACAACAATATATCGGTATACTAGTAAACCGTTACAACCCTACCTTGTAGTAACTAACATCATGTTCATCATCATTTAACCAAAACAATAGCCAACAGCGATAAAAATGCATCAATAATGCAAGTCTTATTGATATAATTGCATTTATTTACAATGTTCGCACTTCGCGGAGCCGTTTTGACCCGACATGTGCCTGTTAAACGACCCAAGAGAGAATTAGTACAAAACAAGTCTTTTTATAACCTCAGGGTTTTCAAAAAAAAATATTGAATACGTTCTGTTAATACCTATCTACTATTGTCGAGTTTCTAAAGCCACTTACCGCTATAGCTACTGTAATTCCACAATGATGGCTCACTTGAATCACTTTCCAAATCCAAACTGGAATAGCTACCTGTCAATTCAAGTTGTACAATATCAATTCGAACGAACGTATATATCATGTGGAAATCGTATAGATATAGATTTATTCATTATTTACTTGACAGTCGATGTGCACGTCATATCAAAGTATATATAAATACAATTGGGATTGACTTACTTACTCGTTCCAATAACTGAACCTTTACCTTTAAGGTATCGATATGATATTTTATAAGACTAAATATTTTATCACAATTGTTTCATTCGTTAAGATACAGATGAATCATGAAATGCTCATTAGGTTAATTCTCTGCCGATTTATTATTAATACAGACGTAAACATGAAATCCGAGAGCAGTCGTACTACGCCAATGCTAACCACTACGAGGTTCCGTTTATTGGTGATGCATGTATGTATACAAATTAAGGTCACTACGTTTATTCCCCTTCGAATACCATTGTTGAAAATCTTATTGTATTTGTGTCATTGAGTGTTGTATATGTATTCACACAAGCTTTCGAACTAAAGAATTTAAAATAAACAGCAATTTATTTAAGTTTATTACATTGCATTTACACCTAAAAATAAAGCAGTATCATAAACACCAAACTAAATTAACAAATGCCAAGCATGTAATTGCGGTCATGTCATGATGTATGAGTAGGTATAAATAAAGGGAAAAATAAAACGATGTTTGGTATTTTTAGTTGTGTAACATTAATACTCTACTATTGTCGAATTTCTAAAGCCACTTACTGCCGTATTTGCTGTAATCCCAAGATGATGGCATGCTTGAATCACTTTCCAAATTCCATCCGGAGTAGCTACCTGTTAATTCAAGTTTAACAACATCATGCACAAACTCAAACTTTATATTACTCTCGAATAATCACGGTAAATAATTTTGAATCACTGATTTTTGTATTATTAATTTACTTATATCAATTCGAACTAACTTTTTTATCAAGTGGAAATTATATTGATACCGATTTATTCATTACTTACTTGACAGTCCATGTGCAAATGATACCAAAATACATTAAGAAAAAATTGCCAATGACCAAAAAACGTTTTTGTACAAATAATAGGGCCTTCACTATTTTCATAGCGATATGGACTTTTTGTATATACGCACTACATATGGAAAGACAGTTACTTTGTTCATTCCCGTTTAAATGTAACACTCTTTCGAGCATTCCAAAACCAGTGATGAAGTTCTTTTTGTATTAAGAGCATTTTATGTTGTATTCACATAAGCCGTAGGCTTTTTGCATTTGAAAAAAGAACATAACCATTGACCTGTCATTGCACTGCATACACACCAAGAAAATCAAGCAGTATAATAAATACACTTTTAAATGCACGAATCTCTAGCTTATAATCATGCTAATTATGTATGAGTGTAAGTATAAATATAGAAACTAATAAAATATTACTTGTATTTTAGTGAAATTTCATTCACAATTAATCTACTATTGTCAAATTTCTAAAGCCACTTACTGCCGTATTTGCTGTAATCCCAAGATGATGGCATGTCTGAATCACTTTCCAATTTCCATCCGGAGTAGCTACCTGTCAATTCAGGTTGAACAACATTATGCACAAACTCAAACTTTATATTACTATCGAATAATCACGGTAAATAATTTTGAATCACTGATTTTGTATTATTAATTTACTTATATCAATTCGAATTAACTTTTTTATCAAATGGAAATTGTATTGATACCGATTTATTCATTACTTACTTGACAGTCCATGTGCAAATGATACCAAAGTGCATTAAGAAAAAATTGCCAATGATCAAAAAATGTTTTTGTACAAATAATAGGGCTTTCACTATTTTCATAGCGATATGGACTTTTTGTATATACGCACTACGTATGGAAAGACACTTATTTTGTACATTCCCGTTTAAATGCCACACACTTTCGAATATTCCAAAACCGTTGATGAAGTTCTTATTGTATTTATAGCATTTTATGTTGTATTTGTATTCCCATAAGCCGAAGGCCTTTTGCATTTGTAAAAAGAACATAACCATCGACCTGTCATTGCACTGCATACACACCAAGAAAATCAAGCAGTATAATAAATACACTTTTAAATGCACGAATCGCTAGCTTATAATCATGCTAATTATGTATGAGTGAAAGTATAAATAATGGAAACTAATAAAATATTTCTTGTATTTTAGTGAAATTTCATTCACAATTAATCTACTATTGTCAAATTTCTAAAGCCACTTACTGCCGTATTTGCTGTAATCCCAAGATGATGGCATGTCTGAATCACTTTCCAATTTCCATCCGGAGTAGCTACCTGTCAATTCAGGTTGAACAACATTATGCACAAACTCAAACTTTATATTACTATCGAATAATCACGGTAAATAATTTTGAATCACTGATTTTGTATTATTAATTTACTTATATCAATTCGAATTAACTTTTTTATCAAGTGGAAATTATATTGATACCGATTTATTCATTACTTACTTGACAGTCGATGTGTAACTGATACCAAAGTATTTTAAGAAAAAATTGCCAATGATCAAAAAATGTTTTTGTACAAATAATAGGGCTTTCACTATTTTCATAGCGATATGGACTTTTTGTATATACGCACTACGTATGGAAAGACACTTATTTTGTACATTCCCGTTTAAATGCCACACACTTTCGAATATTCCAAAACCGTTGATGAAGTTCTTATTGTATTTATAGCATTTTATGTTGTATTTGTATTCCCATAAGCCGAAGGCCTTTTGCATTTGTAAAAAGAACATAACCATCGACCTGTCATTGCACTGCATACACACCAAGAAAATCAAGCAGTATAATAAATACACTTTTAAATGCACGAATCGCTAGCTTATAATCATGCTAATTATGTATGAGTGAAAGTATAAATAATGGAAACTAATAAAATATTTCTTGTATTTTAGTGAAATTTCATTCACAATTAATCTACTATTGTCAAATTTCTAAAGCCACTTACTGCCGTATTTGCTGTAATCCCAAGATGATGGCATGTCTGAATCACTTTCCAAATTCCATCCGGAGTAGCTACCTGTTAATTCAGGTTGAACAATATTATGCACAAATTCAAACTTTATATTACTATCGAATAATCACGGTAAATAATTTTGAATCACTGATTTTTGTATTATTAGTTTACTTATATCAATTCAAACTAACTTTTTTATCAAGTGGAAATTATATTGATACCGATTTATTCATTACTTACTTGACAGTCGATGTGTAACTGATACCAAAGTGCATTAAGAAAAAATTGCCAATGACCAAAAAATGTTTTTGTACAAATAATAGGGCTTTCACTATTTTCATAGCGATATGGACTTTTTGTATATACGCACTACGTATGGAAAGACACTTATTTTGTACATTCCCGTTTAAATGCCACACACTTTCGAATATTCCAAAACCGTTGATGAAGTTCTTATTGTATTTATAGCATTTTATGTTGTATTTGTATTCCCATAAGCCGAAGGCCTTTTGCATTTGTAAAAAGAACATAACCATCGACCTGTCATTGCACTGCATACACACCAAGAAAATCAAGCAGTATAATAAATACACTTTTAAATGCACGAATCGCTAGCTTATAATCATGCTAATTATGTATGAGTGAAAGTATAAATAATGGAAACTAATAAAATATTTCTTGTATTTTAGTGAAATTTCATTCACAATTAATCTACTATTGTCAAATTTCTAAAGCCACTTACTGCCGTATTTGCTGTAATCCCAAGATGATGGCATGTCTGAATCACTTTCCAATTTCCATCCGGAGTAGCTACCTGTCAATTCAGGTTGAACAACATTATGCACAAACTCAAACTTTATATTACTATCGAATAATCACGGTAAATAATTTTGAATCACTGATTTTGTATTATTAATTTACTTATATCAATTCGAATTAACTTTTTTATCAAATGGAAATTGTATTGATACCGATTTATTCATTACTTACTTGACAGTCCATGTGCAAATGATACCAAAGTGCATTAAGAAAAAATTGCCAATGATCAAAAAATGTTTTTGTACAAATAATAGGGCTTTCACTATTTTCATAGCGATATGGACCTTTTGTATATACGCACTACGTATGGAAAGACACTTAGACACCATGAAAGAACTCAAAATTTATATAACCATCGAATTATCACGATTATTACTTATAGGACCCAGATCAATGTATCACCAATAACTTATATCAATTCAAGCTTACTTTTTATCAAGTGGAAATTGTATTGATACCGATTTATTCATTACTTACTTGACAGTCGATGTGCACGTCATATAAAAGTACATAAAGAAAAAAATGCCAATGATCTTAAAGTGTTTGTACCCCTAACTTGATCTTTACTATTTTCATACCGATGTGGATTTTTTGTATAACATAATTTTTCATTGTAATCATTTCAATCGTTCAGACATGAATGTATCATGAAATGCTCATTAGATTAACTGTCTGCCGATTTAAAATTCTATAACTTAACTTAAAAACAGACCTAAACATAAACTTTCGGAAACCATGTTTACAGTTTAATTACACTGATGCTAACCATCATATGGCTCCATGGTGACCTTAGACCAGATTAACACAGATTGTACAGACAAATATGAAAATACTGGTCACTTTGTACATTCCCGTTTAAATAATACACATATGTATTCACATAAGCCGTCGGCCTTTTGAATATAAAAATAAACATAACCATCTATTAACCATTGCAATGCGCCATTCCTCTATTAAGACCACTTTGATTAAGAACGAAAGGTGGTCGTAATAGAGGAATTGTACTGCATTGCAATGCATACACACCGGGACAATTAAACAATATAATATACACATAATTAAATGAACGAATGTTTGGCTTGTAATCGTGGACATTATGTATGAGTGTATGTATAAATAAAGAGAAAATTAAAACAATCTTTGTATTTCATTGGATTTTCATTTATACTTTATCTACTCTTGTAGAATTTCTAAAATCACTTACTGTAATCCCACGATGATGGCATGCCTGAATCACTTTCAAATTTCCATCCAGAGTAGCTACCTGTCAATTCAAATTCAACAACATTATAAACAAACTCAAACCCTATAAAACTATCGAATTATCACGGTAAGTACTTATAGATCACAGATTGAAGTATTATCAATTAAATTATACCAATTCGAACTAAAATTTATATCAAGTGCAAATTGTATTGATACCGATTTATTTATTACTTACTTGACAGTCGATGTACAAATCGTATCAAAGTACGTAAAGAACATATTGCCAAAGATGTAAAAACGTGTTCGTACACATAATTGGACCTTCAGTATTCACATATCGATATTGGACTTTTGTAAGTCGTAATTTTTAATTGTGATTATTTCAATCGTTCTAACTTAGATATATCATAACATGCTCATTAGGCAAAGTGTCTGCCCGTTAACTAATTAACATAAATAGACGTAAACTTGAAATTTCGAATTTCTAAAACCAATTACTGCTGTATTTACTGTAATCCCAAGATGATGGCCAGCTTGAATCACTTTCAAATTTCCATCCGGAATAGCTACCTGTCAATTCAAGTTGAACAACATTATGCACAAACTTAAACCTTAAATTACTATCGAAATGCCACGGTAAATACTTTCAAATTACTGATAGGTAAATCAGGAATTAAAAGTGTTTGTACCCCTAACTGGATCTTTACTATTTTCATACCGATTTGGATTTTTTGTATAACATAATTTTTCATTGCATCATTTCAATCGTTCGGACATGGATGTATCATGAAATGCTCATTAGGTTAACTGTCCGCCGATTTATATTTAAATAACTTTGAAAACGGACGTAAACATAAAATTTCAATAACCACGTTTAGTGTCTAAATATTTTATGCTAAATACCATGTGGCTCTATTCACTGATGACATTAAACCCGATTGTCACAAATATAACAGACTGCGTATGAAAATACAGGTCACTTTGTATATTTCCGTTTAAATATCACACACTTTTGATCATTCCAAACTGCTGCTGCTTATTGTATTTGTGTAATTGAGAGTTCTATGTGTATTCACATAAGCCGTGGGCCTACTGAATTTGAAAAAAAAAACTTAACCATCTATTGCAATGCGTACACACCGGGAAAATCAAGCAGTATAATAATACATACAATTAAATGAATGAATGGCTAGCTTGTAATCATGGTGTTAATGAATGTATGAGTGTAGGTATAGATAATGGAAACTAATAAAACAATCCTTGTATTTTAGTGAAATTTCATTTATGTTTAATCTACTGTTGTCGAATTTCTAAAACCACTCACTGCTATATTGACTGTAATCCCAAGATGATGGCCAGCCTGAATCACTTTCCAATTTCCATCCGGAATAGCCGCCTGTCAATTTGAATTGAAGAACATTATGAACAAACTTAAGCCTTATATAACAATCGAATTATCTCGGAAAAAATATAGATCAAATCATCATCAATAATTTACATGAATTGGAACTAATTTTGATATCAAATGGAATTTATATTTATTCATTTTTATTAGGTAGTCGATATGTACGTGACATCAAAAGATATGAAGACAAAATTGCCTATGATCCACAAACGTAGTTGTACACATAATTGGAACTTGAATTATTTATATCGATATTGATTTTTGAAAGACTATTAAATAAAAATATGTTCATAATGATTGTTTCATTCATTAAAATACAAATATATCATGATATACGCATTAGGTTAAGTGTCCGTCGGCTAATGATTAAATAACTTTGAAAATAGAAGTAAACATGCAATTTCGAAAACCAAGTCAACAGTCTAATTACGTTATTGCTAACCATCGTGTGGTTCCATTCACTTTGATACATTGAACTACGTTCGTATTTCTAAAGCCACTTACTGCTGTGCTTACTGTAATCCCACGATGATGGCCAGCCTGAATCACTTTCCAAATTCCATCCGGAATAGCTACCTGTCAGTTCAAATTGAACAACACCATGAAAAAACTCAAATTTTATATTACCATCGAATTATCATGGTTAATACTTATAAGACACAGATCAATGTATCACCAATGATCAATTCGAACAAACTTTATATCATGTGGAAATTGTATTGATACCGATTTATTCATTACTTACGTGCCAGTCGATGTGCACGTCATATAAAACTACATAAAGAAAAAAATTGCCAAAGATTTAATAACGTGTTTGTACCCATAATTGGACCTTCACTATTTTTATACCGATATGGATATTTTGTAAGACAATACTTTAATTATAGTTTTAGTCGTTCAGACATAGATGTATCATTAAACGCTCATAATGTTATGTTCCAGCATGTTTATAAGTAACTTTCGAAAACCACGTTTAGTGTCTAAATATATTATGCTTAACCACCATGTGGCTATATTCACTGATGACATGAAACCTGATTGTCACAAATATAAGACTGCGTATGAAAATACAGGCCAATTTGTATTTTTTCGTTTAAATATCACACACTTTTGACCATTCCAAAACCACTGCTGCTTATTGTATTTGTGTCATTGTATGTTCTATATGTATTCACATAAGCAGTAAGCCTATTGAATTTGGAAAAAAGCATAACCATCTATTGCAATGCATACACACCGGAAAAATCAAGCAGTATAATAATACATACGATTAAATGAACGAATGGCAAGCTTGTAATCATGGTAATAATGTATGAGTGTAGGTATAAATAAAGGAAACTAATAAAACAATCCTTGTATTTTAGTGAAATTTCATTAATGTTTAATCTTCTGTTGTCGAATATATTGACTGTAATCCCAAGATGATGGCCAGTCTGTCAATTTAAATTGAACAACATTATGAACAAACTTAAGCCTTATATAACTATCGAATTATCTCGGTAAATACAGACCAATGCATCATCAATAATTTATATGAATTGGAACTAACTTTTATATCAAATAGAATTTATATTTATTCATTTATATTAGGCTGTCGATGTGCACGTGATATCAAAAGATATGAAGACAAAATTGCCAATGATCCACAAACGTACTTGTACACATAATTGGAACTTGAATTATTTATATCGATATTGATTTTTGAAAGACTATTATCTTCATTATGATTGTTTCATTCATTAAAATACAAATATATCATGAAATATGCTTTAGCTTAAGTGTCCGTCGGATTATAATTGAATAACTTTGAAAACAGAAGTAAACATGTAATTTCAAAAATCAAGTCAACAATCTAATTACGTTATTGCTAATCATCGTGTGGTTCCATTCACTTTGATACATTAAACTACTTTGTATTTCTAAAGCCACTTACTGCTGTAATCCCACGATGATGGCCAGCCTGAATCACTTTCCAAATTCCATCCGGAATAGCTACCTGTCAATTCAAATTGAACAACACCATGAAAAAACTCAAACCGTATACAACCATCGAATTATCTTGGTTAATACGTATAGGACACAGATCAATGTATCACCTATGACTTATATCAATTCGAATCAACTTTATATCAAGTGGAAATTGTATTGATACAAATTTATTCATTACTATCTTGTCAGTCGATGTGGAAATCATATCAAAGTACATAAGAACGATTGCCAATGATCCATAGACGTTTTCGTACCCATAATTGGACCTTCACTACTTTCATACCGATTTGGATTTTTTGTATAACATACTTTTTCATTGCATCATTTCAATCGTTCGGACATGGGCGTATCATGCTCATTAGGTTAACTGTCCGCCGATTTATAATAGAATAACTTTGAAAACAGACATAAACATAAAATTTCAAAAACCACGTTTAGTGTCTAAATATATTATGCTAAACCACCATGTGGCTATATTCACTGATGACATTTCATTAATGTTTAATCTACTGTTATCAAATTTCTAAAACCACTCACTGCTATATTGACTGTAATCCCAAGATGATGGCCAGTCTGAACCACTTTCCAATTTCCATCCGGAATAACCGCCTGTCAATTTGAATTGAACAACATTATGAACAAACTTAAGCCTTATATAACTATCGAATTATCTCTGTAAATATAGATCAATGCATCATCAATAATTTATATGAATTGGAACTAACTTTTATATCAAATGTAATTTATATTTATACCGATTTATTCATTTATGTTATGCAGTCGATATGCACGTGATATCAAAAGATATGAAGATGAAGACAAAATTGCCTATGATCCACAAACGTACATGTACACATAATTGGAACTTGAATCATTTACATCGATATTGATTTTTGAAAGACTATTATCTTCATTATGATTGTTTCATTCATTTAAATACAAATATATCATGAAATACGCATTAGGTTAAGTGTCCGTCGGATTGTAATAAAATAACTGTGAAAACAGAAGTAAACATGTAATTTCAAAAATCAAGTCAACAGTCTAATTACGTTATTGCTAATCATCGTGTGGTTCCATTCACTTTGATACATTAAACTACTTTGTATTTCTAAAGCCACTTACTGCTGTATTTACTGTCATCCCACGATGATGGCCAGCCTGAATCACTTTCCAAATTCCATCCGGAATAGCTATCTGTCAATTCAAATTGAACAACACCATGAAAAAAACTCAAATTTTACATTACCATCGAATTATCACGGTTAATACTTATAGGACACAGATCAATGTATCACCAATGACTTATATCAATTCGAACAAACTTTATATCATGTGGAAATTGTATTGATACCGATTTATTCATTACTTACGTGCCAGTCGATGTGCACGTCATATAAAAATACATGAAAAAAATTGCCAAAGATCTAAAAACGTGTTTGTACCCATAATTGGACCTTCACTATTTTTATACCGATATGGATATTTTGTAAGACAATACTTTAATTATAGTTTTAGTCGTTCAGACATAGATGTATCATTAAACGCTCATAATGTTATGTTCCAGCATGTTTATAAGTAACTTTCGAAAACCACGTTTAGTGTCTAAATATATTATGCTTAACCACCATGTGGCTATATTCACTGATGACATGAAACCTGATTGTCAAAAATATAAGACTGCGTATGAAAATACAGGCCAATTTGTATTTTTTCGTTTAAATATCACACACTTTTGATCATTCCAAAACCACTGCTTCTTATTGTATTTGTGTCATTGTATGTTCTATATGTATTCACATAAGCAGTAAGCCTATTGAATTTGGAAAAAAGCATAACCATCTATTGCAATGCATACACACCGGAAAAATCAAGCAGTATAATAATACATACAATTAAATGAATGAATGGCTAGCTTGTAATTATGGTGTTAATGAATGTATGAGTGTAGGTATAGATAATGGAAACTAATAAAACAATCCTTGTATTTAAGTGAAATTGTATTAATGTTTAATCTACTGTTGTCGAATTTCTAAAACCACTCACTGCTATATTGACTGTAAATCCAAGATGATGGCCAGTCTGAATTACTTTCCAATTTCCATCCGGAATAGCCGCCTGTCAATTTAAATTGAACAACATTATGAACAAACTTAAGCCTAATATAACAATCGAATTATCTCGGAAAAAATATAGATCAATGCATCATCAATAATTTACATGAATTGGAACTAATTTTGATATCAAATGGAATTTATATTTATTCATTTTTATTAGGCAGTCGATGTGCACGTGATATCAAAAGATATGAAGACAAAATTGCCTATGATCCACAAACGTAGTTGTACACATAATTGGAACTTGAATTATTTACATCGATATTGATTTTTGAAAGACTATTAACTTCATTACGATTGTTTTATTCATTAAAATACAAATATATCATGAAATATGCTTTAGCTTAAGTGTCCGTCGGATTATAATTGAATAACTTTGAAAACAGAAGTAAACATGTAATTTCAAAACTCAAGTCAACAGTCTAATTACGTTATTGCTAATCATCGTGTGGTTCCATTCACTTTGATACATGTAAAATACTCTGTATTTCTAAAGCCACTTACTGCTATATTGACTGTAATCCCACGACGATGGCCAGCCTGAATCACTTTCCAAATTCCATCCGGAATAGCTACCTGTCAATTCAAGTTGGACAACACCATGAAAAAACTCAAACCGTATACAACCATCGAATAATAAAGGTTAATACGTGTAGGACACAAATCAATGTATCACCTATGACTTATATCAATTCGAATCAACTTTATATCAAGTGGAAATTATATTGATACCGATTAATTCATTACTTACTTGTCAGTCGGTGTGGAAATCATATCAAAGTACATAAGAATAATTGCCAATGATCCATAGACGTTTTCGTACCCATAATTGGACCTTCACTACTTTCATACCGATTTGGATTTTTTGTATAACATACTTTCTCATTGCATCATTTCAATCGTTCGGACATGGACGTATCATGAAATGCTCATTAGGTTAACTGTCCGCCGATTTATCATAAAATAACTTTGAAAACAGATATAAACATAAAATTTCAAAAAACACGTTTAGTGTCTAAATATATTATGCTAAACCACCATGTGGCTATATTCACTGATGACATTTCATTAATGTTTAATCTACTGTTATCAAATTTCTAAAACCACTCACTGCTATATTGACTGTAATCCCAAGATGATGGCCAGCCTGAATTACTTTCCAATTTCCATCCGGAATAGCCGCCTGTCAATTTAAATTGAACAACATTATGAACAAACTTAAGCCTTATATAACTATCGAATTATCTCGGTAAATACAGATCAATGCATCATCAATAATTTATATGAATTGGAACTAACCTTTATATCAAATGTAATTTATATTTATACCGATTTATTCATTTATGTTATACAGTCTATATGCACGTGATATCAGAAGATATGAAGATGAAGACAAAATTGCCTATGATCCACAAACGTACTTGTATACATAATTGGAACTTGAATTATTTACATCGATATTGATTTTTGAAAGACTATTATCTTCATTATGATTGTTTCATTCATTAAAATACAAATATATCATGAAACACGCATTAGGTTAAGTGTCCGTCGGATTGTAATTAAATAACTGTGAAAACAGAAGTAAACATACAATTTCAAAAATCAAGTCAACAGTCTAATTACGTTATTGCTAATCATCGTGTGGTTCCATTCACTTTGATACATTAAACTACTGTCAAATTCTAAAGCCACTTACTGCTGTATTTACTGTCATCCAACGATGATGGCCAGTCTGAATCACTTTCCAAATTCCATCCGGAATAGCTACCTGTCAATTCAAATTGAACAATACCATGAAAAAACTCAAATTTTATATTACCATCGAATTATCATGGTTAATACGTATAGGACACAGATCAATGTATCACCAATGACCAATGCGAACAAACTTTATATCAAGTGGAAATTTGATATATATTGATACCGATTTATTCATTACTTATGTGCCAGTCGATATGCACGTCATATAAAAATACATAAAGAAAAAAATTGCAAAAGATCTAAAAACGTGTCTGTACCCATAATTGGACCTTCACTATTTTTATACCGATACGGATATTTTGTAAGACAATACTTTAATTATAGTTTTAGTCGTTCAGACATAGATGTATCATTAAACGCTCATAATGTTATGTGCCCGTATGTTTATAAGTAACTTTCGAAATCCACGTTTACAATCTAATTACGCTAATGCGAACCATCATGTAGCTCCATTCATTGGTGACATTAAACCCGATTAACACAATTTGTACGGACAAATATGAAAATACAGGTCACTATGTATATTCCTGTTTAAATACTACACATTTTCGACCATTCATGAACCACTGTGTTTTGTGGCATGACAATGAGAGGCAAATGCCTCAAAAGTAAAAACAATAAAATTTAGTAAGATTTATAGTAAGTTACTAAGAACACCATAATAAAACATGATTAAAGTAGAAAAAATATATATGCACTAAACTAGTTAATACTACTATCAGTAGATAAATAATACCAATTATTTAATAAAAAAAATATTGAAGTTGAAACTTTGTCATTGTTCACCGGCGGAAGTGTCCGAACGTCACAGTTAATTTACGTGTTCGTAATATAAAAGGCGAGACAGAGAGTCACGCGGTCACTTTGTTCAAAGACAGCACACTTGAAACAACAAATCCCGCCCTCCATGCCCTCGTTCTATAGTTCTAAGTAATTGAATCATTGACATGGAAAATGTCTATCCAGGGTAATCTTTATAAATTTTTCAGTCACCGAAACACTAGAAACAACAAATCCCACCCTCCATGCCCTCGTTCTATATATAATAGTTTTAAGTAATTGAATCATTGACATGGAAAATGTCTATCCAGGGTAATCTTTATAAATTTTTCAGTCACTGAAACACTAGAAACAACAAATCCCACCCTCCATGCCCTCGTTCTATATATAATAGTTTTAAGTAATTGAATCATTGACATGGAAAATGTCTATCCAGGGTAATCTTTATAAATTTTTCAGTCACACAAAGAATTTGATTAGTACTTCATAGTACAATGATCCTAAGCTAAGCCAGGCAACCCATTTTATAAGTTACACAAGCCTGTAACTTACATTTATACTACGTTATTGACTAGATAAAGACTTGATGTTGTAAATAGCTTGAATATTAATGAGATTTACAATAGATGATAATTATACTATGTTATGTCAGCTATGTTAGGTAAATAATATATGTACAATACAATGACAACTAACAGCTGTCAAACATGTTTTATATATTCAGTGCCAGAATATATATTGTGCTTATAATGCACAAGGAAAGTATCAAAGAAGAAATCTGCAGCAATCATATGATCATAAAATGGTAGATATCTACAATGCTAGTGAAAAATATAGCAAACAAGACTATAGATTCATCATAGAGAAAACAAGTGACAACCTTACCACACAAACAATTGGTAGTGTATAGGTTCACGAAACGTCTTGTTGAAGGGCAAAATATGTGTTCCACTATATTTAATAGCTTTAGATATTCACACAGAATAGTAACTAAATTAAGAACAATCCATTAATCAGAAGAACAATGTGAAGTTACATACACGTGGACAACAACTAATGTTCCAATGATAGAAGAAGTACTTTAATGACTGCTGTTTGAAATTGTTATGTATTAAATACGCAACTAATAATTAAGTCATGATAACATGCTCACTTGCGGAATATACATGCTTAATATTTATTCCAAATTATCAAATGTGAAATTGGAGAAATGGGCTCTGAGGTATACGGCATATAAATCACCCTTAACTCAAGGACCCATTGTCCTCAGCACCTTATTTTAAATTGCTACTTGGTTTTGTCCGGAACAAGCAGTTGCATAGGCCATCCGAGAGTAGCACATAGGTCTGTTCAGGAAGTCAAAACTAAATGATATGGAAATATGAGCATAGCTGCTCAGTTTAGGACCATGGCTGGTCAATATATTTATTATAACTGGTTGACCACGGCTGGACAGGTTTTACATATGTCCAGAGGCAAGACTTCTTTTACCAAATTGTTTATTAATTATCATAAAACATGTATGTCTGTTCCTCAGGAAAGCAGACACTCTTTGGTTATACCCATTGGTGTCTTAATTTGTCTCGGCAAAGTAATTAATATCACATGAGACGCAAAAATGAAGACCAGCAGTTATCACAGTTGAAAAACATAGATATTAAATATTAAAATGAAAACTTAAAATATGCAATTTTGCCTAAGTATCCTTCAGTATTAACAATAAAACTATGTCAGATTATTTAAAAATGGTCTTCAACAGCTAACGTAAAAGAAGGTAAATCACTCAATAAAATTAAGTTGGATGGTAAGTTGGTCCATATTTTGGCACCAATGTACTAAAAGTCTGACAATCATAACCTTTAAATTTAGGGAGAGCATATGCACCATTATGACTAAGCCTTGTATTGTATGAATGGATGTTACTTTACAGAATACAATTTTCTTCAAGGTAATGGGGATAACCCGTGTCTTGTCCTAAAAGCATGTGATAAAATAATAAGATCATCTTTTTTTAGACACAGGTAACCAGCCAACGTATTTCAACTGAATATGAACAATCTGAGCTCGAGAATTAAATCTTTTAAGTCTATTTTGAACTATTTGAAGCTTTTTTGTAAGGATTTGTTAAAGTATAATACCAATTTAAGCATGTATAATCAAAGTGGCATTGAATTAGACACGAAGCAAAAATGTTTTTTTTCTTTTTTATGCTGAGGAATAAATAAAGGGAAAAGAATAAAACAATTATTGAATTTTAGTGGAATTTCATTAATGTTTAATCTACTGTTGTCGAATTTCTAAAACCACTCACTGCTATATTGACTGTAGTCCCAAGCTGATGACCAGCCTGAATTACTTTCAAAATTCCATCCAGAAGAGCTACCTGTCGATTAAAATTGAACTACATTATGAACAAACTCAAACCTTATATGACTACCGCATTTTACGGTTAATACTTATAAATCACTGACCGATGTATCATCAATTTACTTTGAACTAACTTTTATTTCAGATGGAAATATTATGAATACCGGTTATTCATTATTTACTTGATAGTCAATGTGCACTTCATATCATAGTAAATCTCTACAAAAATAGCAATGATCTGCTTTATTTAATTCCCATATATATGTACAATTCATGATGCTACTGGCTTCCTCATATGGCAGTTAGCTTCTTCTTCATGTGCCAAAGGATGGATTTGTCATTGTATATGGAAAAAAGGGTAGTCTGTGGACCCAAACCCCACACTTTTCACTTGGGAAAACAAAATATAAATTACATAAATGAGTAAAACGGAATATTTTGAACAAACTCATTGGGTTAAATTATAATTACATGAAAAAGGTCTAGAAAAAAAAATATCTGTGTTTCATTCTCACATTGAAAGATTTATGATGTTATTGGCTTCCGCGTTTCGCAAATATGGCTTAACAAACATCAGTAAAAGAATGGATTGTCAAAAGATACTCATATGTCACCCACATATAAGAAATATACAGATAATAACATTCAACATAACAGTTTGAGAAATGTATGCCGGAATATTCCACGAGCTTTTGTTTTAAAAACCAGCTTGTTTATATGATAGCCTGAATGGTATTCCTTAACAGACATTGGAAGATATGTTGAGTAAATGCATTAAGGAATATGATTCCATCATTGAGAGCTTACAGTGCGTACGGACTGCTTGAACATTACTTTGAAAGTCTTAAAAGTGTTGAATCTGTCTTTACTTCATCTCAGATTGAATGATTTATAATGTTACTGGTTTCCTCAATTTGTAATCATAGCTTTCTGATCGTCAAAGGATATAAACGACTGCACTCCTTCGGTGTGATAACAGATAGCGAATATAATCTTACTGTACGTTTGTACACATATTAAAACAAGTTATGTTTGCACTCATATTGAAATACAAGTTTGAACAATGAAAGCAGGAATCTTACACTCGCGCATTTTTAACAACTGATTGTTTTATTCACATACATTGGAAAAAGTAATGAAGGAATACAGATTAAATTTTACGAAAAAAATGTACTATCAATTAGGGTTTACAATGCATACGTACTGTCTGAGCGCTAGATTGAAAGTCTCAACTAATGTTTACCTAGAACACATGTAACATAGTAGTTTGAAGGACTATATGAATCATAGGAGTAGCTCAGTGTGTAGCCTGTTTCACAACCACAAATTCCGGAAATACAAGGAACAGATGATGTACAGTCGTTATCCGATGTGCAGTAATCTAAAATGAGTGAACGTGTATATTTACAAAGTAAACACATGTTAAGCACATGAAATGTATGTCTTGTAACACCGTTTCTCAACCATCGTATGAATAGTGATTAGACGGTTAGGATCATTAATGTGCTATAATGTGGGAGATAAAGAATGTCTACTGTGTTACGATTGATTTCTAACACAACTGTTGCATACTATCTTAGAATATAATCCGACAAATGTACATCACGGTCACGTGTCCGTGGTATAATGTTAGATAAGAATAGGCTATATGAAGTTTCACGTCAAAAACTGATGACAGAATTATATTTTCTAATTTTGTACCGATATGAAAAACATCGACTTGATCATCTTAATGGTTTGTCATCTACACGACAATGAAACACAGTCTACTAATCATATACAAAATGGATTTACACTTAACAGGAGAACACTTACCGTAAGAAGTACTACTGGAAGGCGTGTATGTTGGCCAAGTACCGCTGTAGGACGTGGTCGTGTCTATTCAATTAAAATACATATTTAGGATATAATTCTCAAGAACCTGTTGAAACAAATTGGTTGGTCGCGAAGTGCGCTTGTATGTCCGTAGCCTGGTTTGATTTCTTAACATCCATATAAAAACAAACTCATTGGGTTAAATTATAGTTACATAAAAGAAGTGTTGAATCTGTCTGTACTTCATCTCACATGAATGATTTATGATGTTATTCGCTGCCTCAATTTGTAATCATAACTTTCTGATCGTGAGCCAGAGAATGGATGGTCAAAGGATATGAACGACTGAACTCCTTCGGTGTGATAACAGATAGCGAATATAATCTTACTGTACGTTTGTACACATATTAAAACAAGTTATGTTTGCCCTCGTATTGAAATACAAGTTTGAACAATGAAAGCAGGAATCTTACACTCGCGCATTTTTAACAACTGATTGTTTTATTCACATACATTGGAAAAAGTAATGAAGGAATACAGATTAAATTTTATGAAAAAAATGTACTATCAATTAGGGCTTACAATGCATACGTACTGTCTGAGCGCTAGATTGAAAGTCTCAACTAATGTTTACCTAGAACACATGTAATATAGTAGTTTGAAGGACTATATGAATCATAGGAGTAGCTCAGTGTGTAGCCTGTTTCACAACCACAAATTCCGGAAATACAAGGAACAGATGATGTACAGTCGTTATCCGATGAGCAGTAATCTAAAATGAGTGAACGTGTATATTTACAAAGTAAACACATGTTAAGCACATGAAATGTATGTCTTGTAACACCGTTTCTCAACCATCGTATGAATAGTGATTCGACGGTTAGGATCATGAATGTGCTATAATGTGGGAGATAAAGAATGTCTACTGTGTTACGATTGATTTCTAACACAACTGTTGCATACTATCTTAGAATATAATCCGACAAATGTACATCACGGTCACGTGTCCGTGGTATAATGTTAGATAAGAATAGGCTATATGAAGTTTCACGTCAAAAACTGATGACAGAATTATATTTTCTAATTTTGTACCGATATGAAAAACATCGACTTGATCATCTTAATGGGTTGTCATCTACACGACAATGAAACACAGTCTACTAATCATATACAAAATGGATTTACACTTAACAGGAGAACACTTACCGTAAGAAGTACTACTGGAAGGCGTGTATGTTGGCCAAGTACCGCTGTAGGACGTGGTCGTGTCTATTCAATTAAAATACATATTTAGGATATAATTCTCAAGAACCTGTTGAAACAAATTGGTTGGTCGCGAAGTGCGCTTGTATGTCCGTAGCCTGGTTTGATTTCTTAACATCCATATAAAAACAAACTCATTGGGTTAAATTATAGTTACATAAAAGAAGTGTTGAATCTGTATGTACTTCATCTCACATGAATCATTTATAATGTTATTCGCTGCCTCAATTTGTAATCATAACTTTCTGATCGTGAGCCAGAGAATGGATGGTCAAAGGATATAAACGACTGAACTGCTTCGGTGTGATAACAGATAGCGAATATAATCTTACTGTACGTTTGTACACATATTAAAACAAGTTATTTTTGCACTCATATTGAAATACAAGTTTGAACAATGAAAGCAGGAATCTTACACTCGCGCATTTTTAACAACTGATTGTTTTATTCACATACATTGGAAAAAGTAATGAAGGAATACAGATTAAATTTTATGAAAAAAATGTACTATCAATTTGGGCTTACAATGCATACGTACTGTCTGAGCGCTAGATTGAAAGTCTCAACTAATGATTACCTGGAACACATGTAAGATAGTAGTTTGAAGGACTATATGAATCATAAGCATAGCTCAGTGTGTAGCCTGTTTCACAACCACAAATTCCGAAAATACAAGGAACAGGTGATGTACAGTCGTTATCCGATGAGCAGTAATCTAAAATGAGTGAACGTGTATATTTACAAAGTAAACACATGTTAAGCACATGAAATGTATGTCTTGTAACACCGTTTCTCAACCATCGTATGAATAGTGATTCGACGGTTAGGATCATTAATGTGCTATAATGTGGGAGATAAAGAATGTCTACTGTGTTACGATTGATTTCTAACACAACTGTTGCATACTATCTTAGAATATAATCCGACAAATGTACATCACGGTCACGTGTCCGTGGTATAATGTTAGATAAGAATAGGCTATATGAAGTTTCACGTCAAAAACTGATGACAGAATTATATTTTCTAATTTTGTACCGATATGAAAAACATCGACTTGATCATCTTAATGGGTTGTCATCTACACGACAATGAAACACAGTCTACTAATCATATACAAAATGGATTTACACTTAACAGGAGAACACTTACCGTAAGAAGTACTACTGGAAGGCGTGTATGTTGGCCAAGTACCGCTGTAGGACGTGGTCGTGTCTATTCAATTAAAATACATATTTAGGATATAATTCTCAAGAACCTGTTGAAACAAATTGGTTGGTCGCGAAGTGCGCTTGTATGTCCGTAGCCTGGTTTGATTTCTTAACATCCATATAAAAACAAACTCATTGGGTTAAATTATAGTTACATAAAAGAAGTGTTGAATCTGTCTGTACTTCATCTCACATGAATGATTTATAATGTTATTGGCTGCCTCAATTTGTAATCATAACTTTCTGATCGTGAGCCAGAGAATGGATGGTCAAAGGATATAAACGACTGAACTCCTTCGGTGTGATAACAGATAGCGAATATAATCTTACTGTACGTTTGTACACATATTAAAACAAGTTATGTTTGCACTCATATTGAAATACAAGTTTGAACAATGAAAGCAGGAATCTTACACTCGCGCATTTTTAACAACTGATTGTTTTATTCACATACATTGGAAAAAGTAATGAAGGAATACAGATTAAATTTTATGAAAAAAATGTACTATCAATTAGGGCTTACAATGCATACGTACTGTCTGAGCGCTAGATTGAAAGTCTCAACTAATGTTTACCTGGAACACATGTAACATAGTAGTTTGAAGGACTATATGAATCATAAGGAGTAGCTCAGTGTGTAGCCTGTTTCACAACCACAAATTCCGGAAATACAAGGAACAGATGATGTACAGTCGTTATCCGATGAGCAGTAATCTAAAATGAGTGAACGTGTATATTTACAAAGTAAACACATGTTAAGCACATGAAATGTATGTCTTGTAACACCGTTTCTCAACCATCGTATGAATAGTGATTAGACGGTTAGGATCATTAATGTGCTATAATGTGGGAGATAAAGAATGTCTACTGTGTTACGATTGATTTCTAACACAACTGTTGCATACTATCTTAGAATATAATCCGACAAATGTACATCACGGTCACGTGTCCGTGGTATAATGTTAGATAAGAATAGGCTATATGAAGTTTCACGTCAAAAACTGATGACAGAATTATATTTTCTAATTTTGTACCGATATGAAAAACATCGACTTGATCATCTTAATGGGTTGTCATCTACACGACAATGAAACACAGTCTACTAATCATATACAAAATGGATTTACACTTAACAGGAGAACACTTACCGTAAGAAGTACTACTGGAAGGCGTGTATGTTGGCCAAGTACCGCTGTAGGACGTGGTCGTGTCTATTCAATTAAAATACATATTTAGGATATAATTCTCAAGAACCTGTTGAAACAAATTGGTTGGTCGCGAAGTGCGCTTGTATGTCCGTAGCCTGGTTTGATTTCTTAACATCCATATAAAAACAAACTCATTGGGTTAAATTATAGTTACATAAAAGAAGTGTTGAATCTGTCTGTACTTCATCTCACATGAATGATTTATAATGTTATTGGCTGCCTCAATTTGTAATCATAACTTTCTGATCGTGAGCCAGAGAATGGATGGTCAAAGGATATAAACGACTGAACTCCTTCGGTGTGATAACAGATAGCGAATATAATCTTACTGTACGTTTGTACACATATTAAAACAAGTTATTTTTGCACTCATATTGAAATACAAGTTTGAACAATGAAAGCAGGAATCTTGCACTCGCGCATTTTTAACAACTGAATGTTTTATTCACATACATTGGAAAAAGTAATGAAGGAATACAGATTAAATTTTATGAAAAAAATGTACTATCAATTAGGGCTTACAATGCATACGTACTGTCTGAGCGCTAGATTGAAAGTCTCAACTAATGTTTACCTAGAACACATGTAACATAGTAGTTTGAAGGACTATATGAATCATAGGAGTAGCTCAGTGTGTAGCCTGTTTCACAACCACAAATTCCGGAAATACAAGGAACAGATGATGTACAGTCGTTATCCGATGAGCAGTAATCTAAAATGAGTGAACGTGTATATTTACAAAGTAAACACATGTTAAGCACATGAAATGTATGTCTTGTAACACCGTTTCTCAACCATCGTATGAATAGTGATTAAACGGTTAGGATCATTAATGTGCTATAATGTGGGAGATAAAGAATGTCTACTGTGTTACGATTGATTTCTAACACAACTGTTGCATACTATCTTAGAATATAATCCGACAAATGTACATCACGGTCACGTGTCCGTGGTATAATGTTAGATAAGAATAGGCTATATGAAGTTTCACGTCAAAAACTGATGACAGAATTATATTTTCTAATTTTGTACCGATATGAAAAACATCGACTTGATCATCTTAATGGTTTGTCATCTACACGACAATAAAACACAATCTACTTATCATATAAAAATGGATTTACACTTAACAGGAGAACACTTACCGTAATAACTACTACTGGTCGGCGTGTATGTTGGCCAAGTACCGCTGTAGGGCGTCGGAGTGTCTATTCAATTAAAATACATATTTAGGATATAATTCTCAAGAACCTGTTAAAACAAATTGATTGGTCGCGAAGTGAGCTTATATATCCGTAGCCTGGTTTGATTTCTTAACATCCATATAAAAACAAACTCATTGTGTTACATTATAGTTACATAAAAAAGTGTGATAACAAATAGCGAATATAATCTTATTGTACTTTTGTACACATATTAAAACACGTTATTTTTGCATTCGTATTGAAATACAAGTTTGAACAATGAATGCAGGACTCTTATACTCGCGCATTTTTAACAACTGATTGTTGAATATTGTTGTAAATGGTATTGCTTTATTCACATACATTGGAAAAATAATGAAGGAATACAGGTTAAATTTTAAGAATAATGTACCATCAATTAGGGCTTACAATGCATACGTACTGTGTGAGCGCTATATTGAAAGTCTCAACTAATGTTTACCTGGAACACATGTAAGATAGTAGCTTGAAGGAGTATATGAATCATACAAGTAGCTCAGTGTGTAGCCTATTTCACAACCACAAGTTCCGGAAATACAAGGAACGGATGATATACAGTCGTGATGCGATGAGCAGTATTGTGATCCGTAACCTAAAATGAGTGAACGTGTATAATTATTTTGTACAAAGTAAACACATGTTAAGCACATGAAATGTATGTCTTATAACACCGTTTCTCAACCATCGTATGAATAGTGATTCGACGGTTAGGATCATGAATGTGCTATAATGTGGGAGATAAAGAATGTCTACTGTGTTACGATTGATTTCTAACACAACTGTTGCATACTATCTTAGAATATAATCCGACAAATGTACATCACGGTCACGTGTCCGTGGTATAATGTTAGATAAGAATAGGCTATATGAAGTTGCACGTCAAAAACTGATGACAGAATTATATTTTCTAATTTTGTACCGATATGAAAAACATCGACTTGATCATCTTAATGGGTTGTCATCTACACGACAATGAAACACAGTCTACTAATCATATACAAAATGGATTTACACTTAACAGGAGAACACTTACCGTAATAACTACTACTGGGCGGCGTGTATGTTGGCCAATTACCGCTGTAGGGCGTCGGAGTGTCTATTCAATTAAAATACATATTTAGGATATAGTTTTCAAAAACCTGTTACAACAAACTGGTTGTTCGCGAAGTGCGCTTATATGTCCGTTGTCTGGTTTGATTTCTTAACATCCATATAAAAACAAACTCTTTGTGTTAAATTATAGTTACATAAAAGAAGTGTTGAATATGTCTGTACGTCACCTCACATTGAGAGATTTATAATGCTATTGGCTTCCTCAATTTGCAATTATAGCTTTCTGATCGTGAGTCAGAGAATGGATTGTCAAAGGATATAAACGACTGAACTCCTTCGGTGTGATAACAGATAGCGAATATAATCTTACTGTACCTTTGTACACATATTTATACACGTTATTTTTTCATTCGTATTGAAATACAAGTTTGAACAATGAATGCAGGAATCTGATACTCGCGCATTTTAACAACTGATTGTTGAATATTGTTGTAAATGGTATTGCTTGATAAACGTACATTGGAAAAAGTAATGAAGGAAAACAGGTTAATTTTTATGAATAATGTACCATCAATTAGGGCTTACAATGCATACGTACTGTGTGAGCGCTATATTGAAAGTCTCAACTAATGTTTACCTGGAACACATGTAAAATAGTAGCTTGAAGGACTATATGAATCATAAGCGTAGCTCAGTGTGTAGCCTATTTCACAACCACAAGTTCCGGAAATACAAGGAACGGATGATATACAGTCGTCATGCGATGAGCAGTATTGTGATCCGTAACCTAAAATGAGTGAACGTGTATAATTATTTTGTACAAAGTAAACACATGTTAAACACATGAAATGTGTGTCTTATAACACCGTTTCTCAATCATCGTATGAATAGTGATTGGACGGTTAGGATCATTAATGTGCTATAATGTCGGATATAAAGAATTTCTACTGTGTTACGATTGATTTGGAACACAATTGTTGCATACTATCTTAGAATATGATGCGACAAATGTACATCACGGTCACGTGTCCGTGGTTTAATGCTAGATAAGAATAGGCTATATGAAGTTTCACGTCAAAAACTGATGACTGAATTATATTTTCTAATTTTGTACCGATATGAAAAACATTGACTTGATCATCTTAATGGTTTGTCATCTACACGACAATAAAACACAGTCTACTAATCATATACAAAATGGATTTACACTTAACAGGAGAACACATACCGTAATAACTACTACTGGTCGGCGTGTATGTTGGCCAAGTACCGCTGTAAGGCGTCGGAGTGTCTATTCAATTAAAATACATAGGATATAATTCTCAAAAATCTGTTACAGCAAATTGGTTGTTCGCGAAGTGATCTTATATGTCCGTAGCCTGGTTTAATTTCTCAACATCCATATAAAAACAAACTCATTGCGTTTGATTATAGTTACATAAAAGAAGTGTTGAATATGTCTGTACTTCATCTCGCATTGAGAGATTTATAATGTTATTGGCTTCCTCAATATGTAATCATAGCTTTCTGATCGTGAGTCAGAGAATGGATTGTCAAAGGATATAAACGACTGAACTCCTTCGTTGTTATAACAGATAGGGTATATCATCTTATTGTACTTTTGTACACATATTAAAACACGTTACTTTTGCATTCGTATTGAAATACAAGTTTGAAAAATGAATGCTGGAATCTTATACTCGCTCATTTTTAACAACTGATTGTTGAATATTGTTGTAAAAATATTGAAGGAATACAGGTTAAATTTTAAGAATAATGTACCATCAATTAGGGCTTACAATGCATACGTACTGTATGAGCGCTATATTGAAAGTCTCAACTAATGTTTACCTGGAACACATGTAAGATAGTAGCTTGAAGGAGTATATGAATCATACAAGTAGCTCAGTGTGTAGCCTATTTCACAACCACAAGTTCCGGAAATACAAGGAACGGATGATATACAGTCGTCATGCGATGAGCAGTATTGTGATCCGTAACCTAAAATGAGTGAACATGTATAATTATTTTGTACAAAGTAAACACATGTTAAACACATGAAATGTATGTCTTATAACACCGTTTCTCAATCATCGTATGAATAGTGATTGGACGGTTAGGATCATTAATGTGCTATAATGTCGGATATAAAGAATTTCTACTGTGTTACGATTGATTTGGAACACAATTGTTGCATACTATCTTAGAATATGATGTGACAAATGTACATCACGGTCACGTGTCCGTGGTTTAATGCTAGATAAGAATAGGCTATATGAAGTTTCACGTCAAAAACTGATGACTGAATTATATTTTCTAATTTTGTACCGATATGAAAAACATCGACTTGATCATCTTAATGGTTTGTCATCTACACGACAATAAAACACAGTCTACTAATCATATAAAAATGGATTTACACTTAACAGGAGAACACTTACCGTAATAACTACTACTGGTCGGCGTGTATGTTGGCCAAGTACCGCTGTAAGGCGTCGGAGTGTCTATTCAATTAAAATACATAGGATATAATTCTCAAAAATCTGTTACAGCAAATTGGTTGTTCGCGAAGTGATCTTATATGTCCGTAGCCTGGTTTAATTTCTCAACATCCATATAAAAACAAACTCATTGCGTTTGATTATAGTTACATAAAAGAAGTGTTGAATATGTCTGTACTTCATCTCGCATTGAGAGATTTATAATGTTATTGGCTTCCTCAATATGTAATCATAGCTTTCTGATCGTGAGTCAGAGAATGGATTGTCAAAGGATATAAACGACTGAACTCCTTCGTTGTTATAACAGATAGGGTATATCATCTTATTGTACTTTTGTACACATATTAAAACACGTTACTTTTGCATTCGTATTGAAATACAAGTTTGAAAAATGAATGCTGGAATCTTATACTCGCTCATTTTTAACAACTGATTGTTGAATATTGTTGTAAAAATATTGAAGGAATGCAGGTTAAATTTTAAGAATAATGTACCATCAATTAGGGCTTACAATGCATA